>CM061554.1:241278779-242502946 GCA_030864225.1 Capsicum baccatum var. pendulum
ATACAAAGAATTAAAACAATTTATCTCTGAAAAACGTAAAGAATTAAAAATAAGAAAAGAAAGACTACATTATAATATATTTGCCGGAGTCAGTAAAAATTCAATAAATACACAAAAAGATGAAATATCAAAATTAGAATCACAAATAGATAGTTTAGAATATATATACCAACATGAACTATTCACGATAAAATGAACAAAGAGGAATTTATAATAGATGAAAAAATATACGAAAATCACGAAGGATCAAAAATAAAAATAGTATTTTCTAATCTAGGAAGAAGATATAAGAAAATAGGAGAACATTTATATCTAATGTTAGAAAAAGAAGAATTAAAATTAGAAGATAAATTAACAGGAATGGTAAGAATAGAAAAAGAAAATGAAGAAATGGATAGAAAAAAGGAAATAGAAAAAATTAAACAACAAACTACGGAAAAAATACGAAAAATAGAAGAAACTAAAAATAGTAGAATTGCTGAATTAGAAAAAGAACTACAAATGTTAAAAGATCTGTACGAACAAAGACAAAAAGAAAAAGATAAAGAACAAAAATTAATAAACGAGATAAATCAATTTAAAGAAACATTAGAAATAAATAATATAGAGGTTGAAGAGTCAGATAATTATGACTCAGAAGATAGTGAAACATATACAGAAATTGTAACAAATATAAAAAATTTAGAAATTAACGAAAAACAAGAAATAATTAATGACGAAAACTTAAAAAATACCAACACAGAAATAAATACTCTTGATAAAAAAGAAGATGAAACCATAATACCTAATACATCAGAAATAAGAAAACCAATATATTATTAAAATAAATTTAAAAAATATAATAAATATGACAAATGGACACCAAAACAAATAGTTAATAAAAATTATAACTTTTTAGACCTAGACTGTGTAATAGATACAGAAAAAACAATACAATTATGGATATGATATATGACAAAACAATTATTAGATAATAATATAAACATAACAGATGCACCAGAATATATAGAAAAAACATTAATAGGATCAGTAAAACTATGGTTTTCAAACTTAACCGAAAATAGTAAGAAAGTATTAAGAACTAATAAACCTATGGAAGGAACATCATCAACAACAACTAAACTAACACCTATAAAACTATTAAAAAAATATGAAACAGCTATAAAAGATGAATTTGGTAGTATGACAACAATAGAAGAAGAACAAGATGAAGAAAAAGATACAAATAGGAATTTAATGATAAAATTAACAATATGTAATATGTGTTATATAGACGAATATACTTGCGCATTTAAAGAATATTATTATAAAGGAGCATATAATATAGAAGAAAGTAAAGAAATAAGAAAATTATATTTTAATAAATTACCCGAACCATTTAGTTCAAAAATAATAAAAAGTTGGGAAGAAGCAAAAATAGTAGATACGTTAGGAGCTAGAATAAAATTCTTACAACAATGGTATAGAAATTTATGTGAAAAATATAGAGAAGAATTAAAAAAGGAAAAAACATTAATAAGAAATTTAGCATGTTGCAAAAATAAAATAGCACCCCAATTTGGATGCGAAGAAAGATATTATAAGAAAAGAAAAAGACATAAGAAATATAAGAAATATAAAAAATCAAAATATAAATACAAAAAACCAAGAAAAAGATATTATGTAAAAAATTACAAAAATAAAAGACCATATAGAAAGAAAAAATCTATAAAAGAATGTACATGTTAAAATTGTGGAAAGTTAGGACATTTAGCTAGAGATTGTAAATTACCTAAAAATCCAAAAAATAAACAAATATCAGAAATAAAAATAGAAAATACAGAATATATGCAAATAGATTATATAGATTATGAATTAGAAAGTGAAGATAGTATATGCGAAATTTCAAAAAACGAAACAGATACTGAAATAGATAGTGAAATAGATGAATCAAATGACTGAAGAAGATATAAAAATAATAACAAAGGAAGAATATTTAAATGATGAAGGAACAGACCAAAAAATAATATTTGACAGTAATATTTTTGATGTAATAAAAGGAAAAGAGTTAGATTTAAGTGTAGAAAAAATATTTAAAATACCAACAATAAAAAATATGTTTACTAGGAAAAAAGATGAATATTACGTAGTATGCCAAAAAGAACATGTAATAGACTGTAGATATGCAAAAGGTAAAGCTAGTATACCACTAGTAACAAAAAGGATAATTAACAAAGAAATAAATGATATAAAAAGTAAAGGAGATCCAATAAAATATGTACACCTTGGAGGTACAGAAATATTAATAAAAACATGTTTTAGAGAAGGAATAGATACACCAATAGAATTATATTTAGCAGATGATAGAATTATAAAACCTATAGAAAAAAGCATAATAACTGCCGTAAAAGGAAATTTAATATACCAAAAATTTAAATTTATAATAAGTGCAAATTATTCAGTAGCGGTAACAGATAGAAATATAGATAAATCACTAGTATTATATTAGAAGATATCAGGTATAGAACTAACCCCAGGAAGTAAAATATTTACAGCAAGATGTAAAAATTTATATTTATTAACAACAAAACATAAAATAACAGGGAAAAATAAGATTAACAACATACAAATAGATATCCCATTTGAACAAATTGTAAAAACAATAGATTATAATGATTATAGCTATAGAGACATAGATATAGAAGAAAATTTAGAAATAGTAAATGATAGAATAAGTACAACAAAAAGAATAGCTAATGAAAAACCAGAATCATCAAGCTCATCAAAAAGAACAAGTTATGAAACAAATTCAATAAGTAATCTAAATCAATATTACATAACAGGAAAAATAAATGAAAAAGAATATTTAATACTCTTAAATACAGGACAAGAAGAAAATTATATAGCAAAATATCTAGTAAAAGATGAAGAAATAAAAATTGATAATGATATATGCCCAGACCTACCAAGAAGTTTAATAAATAGTAAAAATATAGCAGAAAAAGAAATAATAATCGGAGTTAGAAAAATAAAAATAGAATTTGGAGTAAAGGAAGAAATGCAAAAAGCAGATATAATATTAGGAATAAAATGGTTAGAACAAGTAAAACCATATAATATAGAACATACACAATTAACTATAACATATAATAGAGAGAAATTATTCTTAAAAAGAGCCTTAACATAAAATGAAAATATATGTATTAATGAAGATAGTAGTGGAAGGATATTACAGTAGATATTATACGCCTATGATAGATACAGGAGCAGAAGCTAATTTATGTAGATATAATTGCTTACCAGAAAGTAAATGGGATAAATTAAAAATACCAATAGTAGTTAAAGGATTTAATAATGAAGGAAGCTTAATTACTTATAAAGCTAGGAATGTAAAAGCACAAATATGGGATAAGATATTGACAATAGAAGAAATTTATAATTATGAACTAACGTCAAAAGATATACTTTTAGGAATGCCATTTTTAGATAAGTTATACCCACACATAATAACTAGAAACAATTGGTGGTTTACAACATCATGTAAACAAAAAGGAAGAGCAAAAAGAGTTAATAATAAAATAAGAAAGAAAACTGATTGGATAAAAGGAAGTGAAAAAATTACACAAAAGTTAGAAAATATAAAAAACGCTGAAGATACAATAGAATTAGTAGTATTTTCGATAAATAAAACAGAAATAACTATATTTTCAATAAATAAGATAGAAATAGTTAAGAAAAAATTAGAACAATTATATAGTGAAGATCCATTAAAAGGATGGGAAAAACTTAAAACTACCATAAAAATTGAATTAATAGGTAAAAATAGTATAATAACTCAAAAACCATTAACATATAATTTTGACGATTTAAAAGAATTTAAAATGCATATAGATGAATTATTAGAAAAACAATATATACAAAAAAGTAATAGTAAACATAATAGTCCAGCATTTATAGTAAATAAACATAGTGAACCAAAAAGAGGAAAAAGTAGGATGGTTATTGATTATAGAAATTTAAATGCAAAAACTATAACATATAATTATCCGATACCAAATAAGATATTAAAAATAAGACAAATACAAGGATATAATTATTTTAGCAAATTCGATTGTAAATCAGGATTTTACCATCTAAAGTTAGAAGAAGAGTCTAAAGAATTAACCGCATTTACGGTACCACAAGGATTTTATGAGTGGAATGTATTACCATTTGGATATAAAAATGCACCAGGTAGATATCAACATTTTATGGATAATTATTTTAAACAGTTACCTAATTGCATAGTATACATAGATGATATATTATTATATACAAAAACTAAAGAAGAACATATAAAATTATTGGAACAGTTTACAGATATAATAGAAAAATCAGGAATAAGTCTAAGCGAAAAGAAAGCTGAAATTATGAAAAACCAGATAGAATTTTTAGGAATACAAATAGATAAAAGTGGAGTAAAAATGCAACAACATATAGTACAAAAAATAATAAATTCGAAAGAAGAATTAGATACAAAAAAGAAATTACAATCATTCTTAGGATTAGTAAACCAAGTAAGAGAATATATTCCAAAATTAGCAGAAAACTTGAAACCACTACAGAAAAAAATTAAAAAAGGATATAGAATATAACTATAATGAAGAAGATAAAAAGCAAGTTCAAAAAATAAAATTACTTTGCAAAGAATTACCAAAATTATAATTTTCAGATGAAAATAGAAAATTTACATATATAGTAGAAGCAGATGCCAGTGAATATAGTTACGGAGGAGTACTTAAATATAGATATGAAGCAGAAAAAATAGAACACCATTGTAGATACTACTCAGGTACGTTCAACGAGACAAAAATAAAATGGGAAATAAATAGGAAAGAATTATGTTCATTATATAAATGTTTGTTAGCATTTGAGCCATATATTGTATATAACAAATTTATTGTGCGAACAGATAATACACAGGTACGCTGGTGGCTAACAAAGAAAATACAAAATTCAGTTACAACAAAAGAAATTCGGAGACTAGTTTTAAACATATTAAATTTCACATTTATAATAGAAGTGATCAGTACTAACAAGAATGTTATTGCAGATTACATATCAAGACAAAGCTACACAGACTGAAATGATAGAAGAAAATATACATGAAGAGATACTCAACGCCCTAACTATGCTTTCATTGAAAGTGGACAGTATGGGTACTGAGATAGAAAAGATGGGTACTGAGATAGAAAATCTAAAGCTAAAGAGTAGTGAAGATACACTGAAGTCTATAGCTATGAATCAGCTAACTCAGTAATGCGCAGAGCTATGTCAATCGGAAGACAATAAAATTCCAGAGCTAGAAGGAGACGTTGGGACACTCCATAAAACCCATAACGTTTATCAATCTACTTCTGCAGGTACAAGCAGAGGAGTTAGAAAAAATATGAACCTAAACAAGTTATTTGATAAGCCATATACACTAAATACATCAAAAGATCCCATGTTTATACCCCCACAAGTTACCACATACCGAGAAAGTCTAAACCAAGACAAAAAGACTTACAACTACACAGCCCGTACATACATAGAAAATATCTACAATGTACAAACCTTTTTAAATAGCAACCCCAAAGCTACAAACATCCAAGAACCTGATACAAACTATATAACCCAGAGATTGACCGGATATAATAAGCTAATTGCTTTACCTAAAACCAAACCAAGCTTAGTTAAAACTTGCTACGAATATGGACTACTTAGTACTGTATATACCACGGACGGAACTGAGATATCCACCATACCAGAGATATATGAAGCATTTATCACTTTTAAAAGAATAACCAAAGGTACCTTATTTTTTATAAAAATTTACACGGCACCAGCAGAGATATTATTTGATGAAGTTAAAAAACCTATACAAGTTATAAAGATAGGAATGACACGAGATATGATTATACCACAAGATATTATTTCACAGCCAGAGATACCTAGAATCGAGATACCAAAATTTTATGCGAACAAAAGGATTATTGGACTATCTACAATTTTGCAAGAGCTAGCAAATACATATTGTAACCAAAACCCTATATGGAGCTACTATTCAAGAAATCATGTACTTATATATTCAAATTCAAAAGAGTTACGAGAAACAGATATGGAAACTATTAGGCAATGGATTCTCATGTTGCTTAAACCAGAAACGGAACCTATCGCCAGAGCTATCAGAGAAAAATTTATTTCGGAAGAATTATTAACCAGATATTGCAAGACTATTGGACATAAATATCCAGATCACAAATGTTCAAAATGTAATGGAGAAGATAATGATGTCCCAGCAGTTCAGCTAGAATGAAAAGAGATAAGGACGCCAGCTGGAAAGATAAGACCAGAGCAATAATGGAGATACAACAGATATGACAAAATAGACGGAAGACTTATTGTAAAATTTTACAAGTTGTTTACGTAAGTTAGCATTAAAAAGTTAGTAGCATTTAATGTAAATTGAATAGAGTTTGAATTTTAGCCTTATAGGCTTAGGGTAGGCTTTAAGACTTTTAAGTCTTTCTTTGATTGTTTTTTGTTTTTTAGCAGACAAGTGTAAGAAATGTAAAGATGTATTCTTTCTATAAATAAAAGAGAAGAAGGAATTGCAGAGGGCAAGCCTTCTCACATTCAAGACAAAATTCTCTCCGTTCAAAAATATTTAAGCCCAGTTAATTAAATATATACACTTCAATGGAAAAAGCTATGGAGCAACAAACCCCAGAAATATCAAAGCTACCGGAACAGGTATATCTATTTATGATTATGAATAGCTAAATTCATAGTTCCCGACAATCATGATATGATAAAATAAATTCATATTAGTTACTTTATAGTAGAATTATTCGAAGAATAATATGTTAAGAAGTTTATTAGCAAAGTGGAAACGGAGAAAAATCCCTAAGAACTATGCCATCCTAAAAGTGAAACCAATGAGGCAAGAAGCCGTGGCGGGGAGTAACCAAAGTCGAGGCGCTGTTTAAGGGAAAAAGTATTTGAATTACCATGCTAATAGTGACCGAAGAACATGTTATTTAAGAATAATCTAGTATATAGTAATTTGAGATTACTATATTTTATTATGTACATGGTTGAAGGGAATATTTTGAAAAAAGCAATTTTATGATAATGAATAATAATTTATCTGATGTCATGGTAGATAAATTTAAGATACTTATTTTGTATGCACTTAGAGATATAAATGTTGCAGATATAAGAAAAATTATATTAGAAAAAGCATTTGGAGAATATTACATGACTAGAGTTAATTATATACCATTTCTACCTAGCTACTCTTATAAATACTTATTATGTTAAAATCACGTAGAATTTTTAAAGATATGCGAAATATACAGTTACTAGAAAAACAGATAAAAATAAATATAGACAAATACATGGAAAATAAAAAATACATAAAAACTCTTAAGAGAAATATGCAAAAACTACTAAGGCTAAAACAAACAACTATAAAATATCAATTTTTTTTTTTCAAAATAGATCATTTAGACTACCTTAAAGTTTTAATCTTATATATACTTAAAGATATAGAAATTATAGATATTAAGAAAATAATATTAGAAGAAGTAATAAACTACGAAATTGAAACAATAAATGCGTTAGAACAGATATACGAAGACATTTACCCAGAAGGATATTATTCAGACCAAGACTGTGGATGTTAGAATATATTAGAAAAACTAGAGAAAACCAAGATAATCTAAATAACGAAATTAATTATAGAAACCGAATTAGAAAAATAATGGAAGAACTAAAAGAAAAGTTAATATGGATAGAAAAAACCTTAGAAAATTTAGAAAAAAGTACATGTGATAGTTTATATAGTATAAAAAACTCACTACGAGAAGAACAACACAAGATAATAAATGACATAGAAAATCTAGAATTAGATATATACTACAGTACAGATAGAATAAATTATTACACAGAAATTTGTAATTAAGCAGTTACTACAGGATAAAATACCAAATAAAATGTGGGGGTATAAACATGGGATCTTTTGATGTATTTAGTGTATATGGCTTATCAAATAACTTGTTTAGGTTCATATTTTTTCTAACTCCTCTGCTTGTACCTGCAGAAGTAGATTGATAAACGTTATGGGTTTTATGGAGTGTCCCAACGTCTCCTTCTAGCTCTGGAATTTTATTGTCTTCCGATTGACATAGCTCTGCGCATTACTGAGTTAGCTGATTCATAGCTATAGACTTCAGTGTATCTTCACTACTCTTTAGCTTTAGATTTTCTATCTCAGTACCCATCTTTTCTATCTCAGTACCCATACTGTCCACTTTCAATGAAAGCATAGTTAGGGCGTTGAGTATCTCTTCATGTATATTTTCTTCTATCATTTCAGTCTGTGTAGCTTTGTCTTGATATGTAATCTGCAATAACATTCTTGTTAGTACTGATCACTTCTATTATAAATGTGAAATTTAATATGTTTAAAACTAGTCTCCGAATTTCTTTTGTTGTAACTGAATTTTGTATTTTCTTTGTTAGCCACCAGCGTACCTGTGTATTATCTGTTCGCACAATAAATTTGTTATATACAATATATGGCTCAAATGCTAACAAACATTTATATAATGAACATAATTCTTTCCTATTTATTTCCCATTTTATTTTTGTCTCGTTGAACGTACCTGAGTAGTATCTACAATGGTGTTCTATTTTTTCTGCTTCATATCTATATTTAAGTACTCCTCCGTAACTATATTCACTGGCATCTGCTTCTACTATATATGTAAATTTTCTATTTTCATCTGAAAATTATAATTTTGGTAATTCTTTGCAAAGTAATTTTATTTTTTGAACTTGCTTTTTATCTTCTTCATTATAGTTATATTCTATATCCTTTTTTAATTTTTTTCTGTAGTGGTTTCAAGTTTTCTGCTAATTTTGGAATATATTCTCTTACTTGGTTTACTAATCCTAAGAATGATTGTAATTTCTTTTTTGTATCTAATTCTTCTTTCGAATTTATTATTTTTTGTACTATATGTTGTTGCATTTTTACTCCACTTTTATCTATTTGTATTCCTAAAAATTCTATCTGGTTTTTCATAATTTCAGCTTTCTTTTCGCTTAGACTTATTCCTGATTTTTCTATTATATCTGTAAACTGTTCCAATAATTTTATATGTTCTTCTTTAGTTTTTGTATATAATAATATATCATCTATGTATACTATGCAATTAGGTAACTGTTTAAAATAATTATCCATAAAATGTTGATATCTACCTGGTGCATTTTTATATCCAAATGGTAATACATTCCACTCATAAAATCCTTGTGGTACCGTAAATGCGGTTAATTCTTTAGACTCTTCTTCTAACTTTAGATGGTAAAATCCTGATTTACAATCGAATTTGCTAAAATAATTATATCCTTGTATTTGTCTTATTTTTAATATCTTATTTGGTATCGGATAATTATATGTTATAGTTTTTGCATTTAAATTTCTATAATCAATAACCATCCTACTTTTTCCTCTTTTTGGTTCACTATGTTTATTTACTATAAATGCTGGACTATTATGTTTACTATTACTTTTTTGTATATATTGTTTTTCTAATAATTCATCTATATGCATTTTAAATTCTTTTAAATCGTCAAAATTATATGTTAATGGTTTTTGAGTTATTATACTATTTTTACCTATTAATTCAATTTTTATGGTAGTTTTAAGTTTTTCCCATCCTTTTAATGGATCTTCACTATATAATTGTTCTAATTTTTTCTTAACTATTTCTATCTTATTTATTGAAAATATAGTTATTTCTGTTTTATTTATCGAAAATACTACTAATTCTATTGTATCTTCAGCGTTTTTTATATTTTCTAACTTTTGTGTAATTTTTTCACTTCCTTTTATCCAATCAGTTTTCTTTCTTATTTTATTATTAACTCTTTTTGCTCTTCCTTTTTGTTTACATGATGTTGTAAACCACCAATTGTTTCTAGTTATTATGTGTGGGTATAACTTATCTAAAAATGGCATTCCTAAAAGTATATCTTTTGACGTTAGTTCATAATTATAAATTTCTTCTATTGTCAATATCTTATCCCATATTTGTGCTTTTACATTCCTAGCTTTATAAGTAATTAAGCTTCCTTCATTATTAAATCCTTTAACTACTATTGGTATTTTTAATTTATCCCATTTACTTTCTGGTAAGCAATTATATCTACATAAATTAGCTTCTGCTCCTGTATCTATCATAGGCGTATAATATCTACTGTAATATCCTTCCACTACTATCTTCATTAATACATATATTTTCATTTTATGTTAAGGCTCTTTTTAAGAATAATTTCTCTCTATTATATGTTATAGTTAATTGTGTATGTTCTATATTATATGGTTTTACTTGTTCTAACCATTTTATTCCTAATATTATATCTGCTTTTTGCATTTCTTCCTTTACTCCAAATTCTATTTTTATTTTTCTAACTCCGATTATTATTTCTTTTTCTGCTATATTTTTACTATTTATTAAACTTCTTGGTAGGTCTGGGCATATATCATTATCAATTTTTATTTCTTCATCTTTTACTAGATATTTTGCTATATAATTTTCTTCTTGTCCTGTATTTAAGAGTATTAAATATTCTTTTTCATTTATTTTTCCTGTTATGTAATATTGATTTAGATTACTTATTGAATTTGTTTCATAACTTGTTCTTTTTGATGAGCTTGATGATTCTGGTTTTTCATTAGCTATTCTTTTTGTTGTACTTATTCTATCATTTACTATTTCTAAATTTTCTTCTATATCTATGTCTCTATAGCTATAATCATTATAATCTATTGTTTTTACAATTTGTTCAAATGGGATATCTATTTGTATGTTGTTAATCTTATTTTTCTCTGTTATTTTATGTTTTGTTGTTAATACATATAAATTTTTACATCTTGCTGTAAATATTTTACTTTCTGGGGTTAGTTCTATACCTGATATCTTCCAATATAATACTAGTGATTTATCTATATTTCTATCTGTTACCGCTACTGAATAATTTGCACTTATTACAAATTTAAATTTTTGGTATATTAAATTTCCTTTTACGGCAGTTATTATGCTTTTTTCTATAGGTTTTATAATTCTATCATCTGCTAAATATAATTCTATTGGTGTATCTATTCCTTCTCTAAAACATGTTTTTATTAATATTTCTGTACCTCCAAGGTGTACATATTTTATTGGATCTCCTTTACTTTTTATATCATTTATTTCTTTGTTAATTATCCTTTTTGTTACTAGTGGTATACTAGCTTTACCTTTTGCATATCTACAGTCTATTACATGTTCTTTTTGGCATACTACGTAATATTCATCTTTTTTCCTAGTAAACATATTTTTTATTGTTCGTATTTTAAATATTTTTTCTACACTTAAATCTAACTCTTTTCCTTTTATTTCATCAAAAATATTACTGTCAAATATTATTTTTTGGTCTGTTCCTTCATCATTTAAATATTCTTCCTTTGTTATTATTTTTATATCTTCTTCAGTCATTTGATTCATCTATTTCACTATCTATTTCAGTATCTGTTTCGTTTTTTGAAATTTCGCATATACTATCTTCACTTTCTAATTCATAATCTATATAATCTATTTGCATATATTCTGTATTTTCTATTTTTATTTCTGATATTTGTTTATTTTTTGGATTTTTAGGTAATTTACAATCTCTAGCTAAATGTCCTAACTTTCCACAATTTTAACATGTACATTCTTTTATAGATTTTTTCTTTCTATATGGTCTTTTATTTTTGTAATTTTTTACATAATATCTTTTTCTTGGTTTTTTGTATTTATATTTTGATTTTTTATATTTCTTATATTTCTTATGTCTTTTTCTTTTCTTATAATATCTTTCTTCGCATCCAAATTGGGGTGCTATTTTATTTTTGCAACATGCTAAATTTCTTATTAATGTTTTTTCCATTTTTAATTCTTCTCTATATTTTT
Organism: Capsicum baccatum var. pendulum; assembly: GCA_030864225.1. NCBI lineage: Eukaryota > Viridiplantae > Streptophyta > Magnoliopsida > Solanales > Solanaceae > Capsicum > Capsicum baccatum. The sequence continues at coordinate 241,290,782 of CM061554.1, forward strand.
CACATAAATTTCTATACCATTGTTGTAAGAATTTTATTCTAGCTCCTAACGTATCTACTATTTTTGCTTCTTCCCAACTTTTTATTATCTTTAAACTAAATGGTTCGGGTAATTTATTAAAATATAATTTTCTTATTTCTTTACTTTCTTCTATATTATATGCTCCTTTATAATAATATTCTTTAAATGCGCAAGTATATTCGTCTATATAACACATATTACATATTGTTAATTTTATCATTAAATTCCTATTTGTATCTTTTTCTTCATCTTGTTCTTCTTCTATTGTTGTCATACTATCAAATTCATCTTTTATAGCTGTTTCATATTTTTTTAATAGTTCTATAGGTGTTAGTTTAGTTGTTGTTGATGATGTTCCTTCCATAGGTTTATTAGTTCTTAATACTTTCTTACTATTTTCGGTTAAGTTTGAAAACCATAGTTTTACTGATCCTATTAATGTTTTTTCTATATATTTTGGTGCATCTGTTATGTTTATATTATTATCTAATAATTGTTTTGTCATATATCATATCCATAATTGTATTGTTTTTTCTGTATCTATTACACAGTCTAGGTCTAAAAAGTTATAATTTTTATTAACTATTTGTTTTGGTGTCCATTTGTCATATTTATTATATTTTTTAAATTTATTTTTATAATATATTGGTTTTCTTATTTCTGATGTATTAGGTATTATGGTTTCATCTTCTTTTTTATCAAGAGTATTTATTTCTGTGTTGGTATTTTTTAAGTTTTCGTCATTAATTATTTCTTGTTTTTCGTTAATTTCTAAATTTTTTATATTTGTTACAATTTCTGTATATGTTTCACTATCTTCTGAGTCATAATTATCTGACTCTTCAACCTCTATATTATTTATTTCTAATTTTTCTTTAAATTGATTTATCTCGTTTATTAATTTTTGTTCTTTATCTTTTTCTTTTTGTCTTTGTTCGTACAGATCTTTTAACATTTGTAGTTCTTTTTCTAATTCAGCAATTCTACTATTTTTAGTTTCTTCTATTTTTCGTATTTCTTCCGTAGTTTGTTGTTTAATTTTTTCTATTTCCTTTTTTCTATCTATTTCTTCATTTTCTTTTTCTATTCTTACCATTGCTGTTAATTTATCTTCTAATTTTAATTCTTCTTTTTCTAACATTAGATATAAATGTTCTCCTATTTTCTTATATCTTCTTCCTAGATTAGAAAATACTATTTTTATTTTTGATCCTTCGTGATTTTCGTATATTTTTTCATCTATTATAAATTCCTCTTTGTTCATTTTATCGTGAATAGTTCATGTTGGTATATATATTCTAAACTATCTATTTGTGATTCTAATTTTGATATTTCATCTTTTTGTGTATTTATTGAATTTTTACTGACTCCGACAAATATATTATAATGTAGTCTTTCTTTTCTTATTTTTAATTCTTTACGTTTTTCAGAGATAAATTGTTTTAATTCTTTGTATTTTTTCTCTTTATTCATTTAAATTATATTTATAATACCTTGGTGGATATCTAAATCTAATTTTATCATAATTTGGTGGTATGTGTCTCATTCTTCTAGATTTTAAATGAATTATTAATTTTGCTTCAATACTAGATATTAATGTAATTAGGTAAGCTAATCTTTCTGGATTTTCTTTTGTTTTATTTAAACTTATATATTCTGAATAATTACTAACTAAAGATTCTTTAATTTTTCTAAAAGCTTCTCTATTTTTAAATGGTCTTCTCATAATTAATTAATTACTAACTAATTCAAATCTAACTAGTTCTATTACTAACTCTAACATATATCTCAGATCCCATGTTTATACACCACAAGTTACCACATACCGAGAAAGTCTAAACCAAGACAAAAAGACTTAGTTCCGTCCGTGGTATATACAGTACTAAGTAGTCCATATTCGTAGCAAGTTTTAACTAAGCTTGGTTAACATATATCTCACTTCCGTGCTTTTTAAATTACTAGGCTAACCTCGCTCGACTCTCCAACTCGGTATATTCCACATCCTTCTGATCTTGTAAGATACCGATCACTTGATTCCCTCATAAATCGGGTAGTAGGATGTTCGTCAAGACTCGGTTGCCCTTCTTCTTTTTGTTTCTTTCCTCAAATAATGATCGGGACAAAATTCTGTCTCGTTGTCTACTTCTTTGTATGAAAACACTCGGTGTTTACATTCAAAGGGGGCATGATGTAGACACGTAATTTTATCCGATCAAAAATAATTCTTACTCCGTTATCACGCACTTTAACCTCATCTTATAATTTTCTTCAAGAAAAGCAAATAAAATAACCACTTCATTTTATTTATTTATTTGTTTATTATCTTTTTCTTTATCCAAATAACAAATCCCAATCAATTTTGTCTTCTTTTTAAAACCTCCCAACAACCCCTCCAATTAAAAGACAACACCTCACCTACCCAATACCACCTCACCACCCACCTCTCACGTGACACCCCCCCCCCTTTTCTTGTCCACAAAGGAAATACACATAGGTCTTCTAGGAAATTTCCCATTGGATCTCACTGATGGACCCCATAGGTTCCCTTGCAATTTTTCTTTTCAATTCTTGGGAGATATATAGAGTGACTGCACGAAAAAGGAGGGGGATCACAAGAATAGATAGAAAAGAAATCTTGGGATCTTCTTCTTCTTTCCTGAAAACCACCATAGACGCATGTAATGACCCTTACGGTCATTTTTCTGTATTTTTCATATAATTTTAGTACTATCTAAATATATCGTAGATTATTTATTTTAATTTGGCATTTGGTAGAAATATAATTTAGTACCCTTCTAAAATATTTTCGATATTTGTAAAATTCTTTAAGTCATGAGATATTTATCTCACTTTATAATAGACTTTTATGATTTGTTAATATTTTAAGTGGAGATAGTAATTTTAGAAATGTTAAAAAATTATTATTATTATTATTATTATTGTTATTATATAATAGAGGTTTTGTTAGAAATAATTTTCTATTAATTATGATATATTCAAAATATTATAATTATTTTACCACGAATTGATGCAATACCCGAATATATATATGTTGTGTAAAAAATTAATGAATGTGGCCACCACCGCACACTTGGAAACGGATGGATGAACCACATGTTGCTGCCACTTGTTAGGCCACCATATGATAGCTTTTTCCCTATTTAAAAGTAAAAAAAAACAAATAAGAAGAGTGAACTTTGATTCACTGCTTCTATACATATGCACGTCCATATCTCTTTTTCCCATATATTGGCCTTTCTCGATTTGCTTCTTTTTTTAAAAAATCAATTAAAGTTCTTGGTTAGTCTCATAAAATTTCATATCAATTAATTATTCGAATTAATTATTCAAGCTTGGATTGTACTAGTATTATTCGGAGGCTTCGCGGACAGATATTCTAACTTTAGCGTCCAGATAGGCTAGGTTTACCCTATTTTTAGATTGAGCTTATTGACTGAAAATGTTAACTATTATTTTGGTTTTGGATAAATACTTGTAGATGCGTATTTTTGATATATATAATCTGTCTTATTTATTCGGATTAGGACCCAGTTCTAGTAGATTTTTGAAAAATTATCTTTTAATATAATATAAAACTTATTACTTTGGGACATAAAATTTAATTGCAAAATCTTTAATTTAGCCTTTTTAATTAAAATTGGTGGATGATTATTTAGACGATGACATTGTTATAATATGTAATGGATATTAATATTATCGGTGGGTTATGCTTACTATGAGTTCCGGTTCGAGTCCGACAATTGACTATTATTGTTACTATGAGTTCCGGTTCGAGTCCGGCAATTGACTATTATTGTTACTATGAGTTCTGGTTTGAGTCCGGAATTTGACTATTATTATTACTATGAGCTCCAGTTCGAGTCCGACATCTGATTATAGTTGGGGTTACTCTGAGTTTCGGTTCGAGTCCGGCATCTGATTATTTATGTTTATTTTCACCACTTGTGTGTCCCACCAGCTTATGGGGGTACGGTTGGGTTAATTGTCTTCTTCAGTGTGCCTAGCGGGCTTAGGGGGGCTCAATTAGGTTATGTTTGTTTTATTTGTTATTACTGCATCATTATTTTTCTGTATTACACAAGTTTATTCCTTTACAGCCGTTGCATAGCTTGGTAGTTGTTTACCTTTCCATCCCTATTTACTAATAACTCAGATTACGTCCTTGCATTGTAGTTACACCTTTTTTATATTAAGCTCAGTCTGCCGATGATGCCTACTGAGTACCCATTGATTTTGGTACTCATACTGCATTTCTGCATCTTTTTTCCTGATGTAGATCTAGGTACTATAAGTCGGTGTTGACGTGGTTCCTACTTTTCAGTGCTAGTTTAGAGCGGGGTGAGCTTACTGTCGTCCGAGGCTGATCCTCCTCTATCTACTCTAGTTAGTCTTTTTCACTCGAGACTATTTGTGTACATTTTAAATTTTTGTCTAGTACTCTAGGTACCTGCTAATAGTGACTCTAGTATTGACCTTATCAGGTCTTGGGAGGAATTCATTTGTATAGTTGACCTTTTTTCCTCCTTTTGTTTTGATATAATACATATGTTTTGTTCTTAGTTTTCACTTATTATTGTGATTGTTATCATCATACTCGAAACTACTTGTGTATATTGTGTATATTTTATATTTTTTGTCTAGTACTCTAGGTACCATTTTAGTAGTGCCTCTAGTACTAACCTTATCAGGTCTTAGGAGAGATTCATTATAAGTTGGTCCTTTTTCCTCGTCTCATTTTAATATATATATATATATGCTCCTTTTTTAGTTTTTACTTATTATTATTATTATACATAATCCTTTATTTGGACTCTGCCTGTTAGCCCATTACTTATCATTCCGGACTATGGCTAGGCTTGCCTACTGGTAGGTTGAAGTAGGCGCTATCATGACTTGAGAAATAGGGTCGTGACAACACACCTCCATTTTATTTTCCATTATTTCTTACTCTCACCATCATCATCATATCTTCTCCATGAAGAGAAAGATCAAAAAAAATAATGAAAAAGAAACCTTCGATTCTTCTACACTAAAACCGCACACACACAGAGGGAGATGGCGAGAAGAGAGTAGATCGAAAGAGAGAGAGAGAGAGTAGCAGAGAGAGAGAGATTCTGGGTTGATAGCTCTGGCAAGTTAGCTGAAATCAGCCTTGAGTTCGCATATCGGTTTCTTTCTTGTTGTTCGATAGACCTCTCCTCAAAATCGCTCAAAAAAACCATTTTATTTTCCTTCGATTTTTGGACAAAACCTGGTCGTTGTTCACTGTTTTAGTTGTCTTGTCTTTGTTCACTCATCGGAGCTCAGGTCATACAATTTCTTTTGCAGCTATTGGACCGTTGAAGCCTTGGTTTAGTCTGTTTAGGTGATTTATTTTCGAAATCAGGTTGTGGGGTCCATTGATTCTCATTTTGGGTTTTGGATTTGATTTTCATTCGTATTGACCTGTCTATTGAGATCAGTTTGGAATCGAATCGGAGTTTGTCGCTGTTGAGGTTCTCCATTTGAGTATTTTGGTCTTCATATTTCTTTATTATCATACAAGAACGTTCTATCGAGGTCCATTTCTTTAACCCGTCTCTCTGTTCTTTATTTTCGATTATTTGAATTGGTTGTGATTATTCATGCTGATTGTTGAATTTTTGTTGATGTTATGATGTTATATTTTTGACGATGTGATTTCGTTGATATATGGAATGAATCGGAGAAACTTTGGGGGTGTAATTGATAAAAAATGAAACAAGTAGGGGTTGGAATTGAAATTGATAAAAAGCAATCATTAATTTATTTTGATTCATTAAATGTCGTTGATGTGATAGTATCATGATACGTTGAAATGAATAGGCGAATATAGGTTCGGGTAAGCAAAATTCCTATGAATAAGAGTTTTCGTTGAATGTTTGAATCTGGAATATTGGTTGAATATTTTCTAGTTTATCGTACTTGATTCAATTGTATTATTTGGTCGGAATGCCCCTAAGTACTTGTATTATTTTATCCGACGAATGTCCCGAAGTATTTTATACTCGGATGATGTCCGTGATGAAGGCCCGAGGCGTAGGGTATCATGGGAGCGTACTTAGGATTAGGATAGGTTAGAATAGGATTTATATTTTTGCATTTCTTCTACCTTGGGTTGTATAATTGGGCTGACATTATATTTTGGGGTTCATTTTGTTTTGTTGATTGTTTTTACGTGTTTTGTGTGGTTTATACATTCATGGTGTCAAATTAGCCGATACGCTCTACCAAGCGACCGTGTTCGAACCACGGGATCGAGGGGTGCCTAACACCTTCCCCTCGGTCAACAGAATTCCTTAGCCGGAATCTCTGTTCGCAGATAAGTTTTAGAGTCAAAACGGTTTTGAAAAGGATTTTTCAATGATGACTTGGCACACCGGATTATGCCAAGTGGCGACTTTGAATAACAATTGTAAATAGTCCTTTTTGAAACAAAAATCTTCATTTTGTCACTTTTAATAATAAAAACCCTTTTGAAACTTAAAATCTAATGTTTTTTGGTTAAAAAGGGGGCGTGACACAGTTGTATAGCTATAAGTATTTCATTATGTATTATGGAATGAGACATATTGCTATTCAGAAAATCTTGGTTTCTCTTGTTTCTCTGTCATAGTAAGCCGGCTGCAATGTGAATTGCTGTTGTCCAGTCATTTTCACTGCCTTCTGGAAGGTAGGCTAAGGATTTTTTCCACCCAAGCATATCGGAAACTACTTCTTTCACTCCTAAAAGAACAGCAAAGTGCAGCGAATTCCAACCCCCCACATCAGGTTCCTCACACAAAGATTTATTCCACTGCATTAGTAATCTCGCACAATCTGGATGCATGTGTCAAATATGATGATGAGAAGGAGTTAAATCAACACAAATTTAGACTCTCCAATGTAGTCTAAGTGGGTCTCGGGAAGGGTAGAGTGTACGCAGACCTTACCACTACCTCAAAGGCAGAGAGACTGTTTCCGATAGACTCTCAGCTCAAGAAAAACAGTCCGAAATAGAACATTACTACAACAAAATAATGCAATAGTCGAAGTATAGGAAACAGCAGATAGTAACAAAAATTGAAAAGAGATCTTTTTTCCAACATAAACAAGACTAAGTAATTGAAAATGATAGAAGGGCAGCCCGGTGCAATAGACCCCTGTGGTCTCTGACCCTCTTCCCCTGACCCTACGCATAGCTCTCTGGTCTCCGATATGATTAGAGCTTTAATTCTAGTATGTTTCTTTACACTTCTCATCAAAAAAATCCTTGCTAAACTCAGCACCTGCAATGTTGGATGGGTTGTTTTGGCATGAAAGCAAAATACGGAAACATCAAAATCCCTTTCTTGTGGTCAAGGCAAGCACCAGATCCCTTTCTTCTTTGAGATTCATTAAGAATCTAATTAGTTTTTCCTATATATAATAATGTTTCATCACAAAAAGCAAAGCACTCACAGGATTATCATTGGGAGATTTTGGATAAAAAACCAAATCAAAAGGAATGGATCCGACCCTGTATAATGTTGTGATGAGAGGCAATATAAGAGATGCCTATTTTCTACATGCCGATCATTTGAAAAGGGATGGAGAAAACGGCTACCAAGTCACTCCGAAGGGCAACATGGTCCTCCATTTCGCAGTCCTCTATGGCCACTCCCATTTTGATACAGAAGTCCTTGAGATTACTCTGGCACTGCTATGCTATCAAAACAAGAAAAATAAATCCGCTCTTCTTATAGCAGCTAATGAAGGGCACACTGAAGTAGTACGTGTGCTACTTGCATGTAGAGAAGATCATAATACTAAGGAGAAACTCACGAGGATGACGGATGCTAGTGGAGATACAGCCCTGCACAAGGCTGTGCGGAGCCAACATCTAGACGTGGTTAAGCTCTTGGTGAAAGAAGATTCTGAATTTGAATTTCTGCCTAATCATGCGCAGGAGACGTGTCATAACCCGAACCGAGGACCTGGCCGTGATGGGCATCCCGAACCATGGAGTCCCAGACATCTTTCTAACTTGAAATCATATATTATACACAATAAGGACATGCCGAAATATATGTAACAACGGAATCATGGTCATAAGTCTAACATAAATTAAAATGAAAGTCAAAATCCAGAACTATTTAACAACGTCTGACAACCATCTAAGAAATCTCTACTACCTGATCACTAACACAATCTGAAAACTGGGACAAGGCCCCAGTAGACCAAAACCATAATAAATTATAATTGTTTAAAAGAAACTAGACCTTCTGAAATATAGAAGGCTCACAAACTGATTCTGATTCGGCGGGGAAGCCCCCAACCGGAGTGTGCCACAAGGGTTGGAGTTTCTGATTCTGATATGCCACATGGCACTTGGCCAGTGTAATATATATTATACCGGGATCGGTAAATCACGATTTCGGGCAACGAGTTTTCTGAACTCATACCTTCTTCGGGGAACCACCTAATATCTCTTTATGCCCAATTTTTATCCCATTTTAGTTTCAATATCTGAAAATCTGATTTCGAACATGTGTTCTATTCTGTTCTGAATTGCTATGGCTTTAACTGAGTTGGTGTCATCACACCAAGACTTGCAAGTCCTATTTCTGGGCCATAATGCAGCATGCATAATTCTTTCATTTAAAACACAGTTCAGACCACCCAAACATGCGAACAATATAAAAGATTTAATGTTCCAAAGACACAAGTCAAAACTATGTTCGAGATTATTCAAATATATGGTGGTCATGTGCTTTTGGAAAAATCATGCACTCTTTCATAATATGAACATTTCCAACATTCATCAACATAAACAACCCTCTCTCTTTTGAAATCAAAATCATAATCCAAATATAACATTATTCAAGACATTTCATAACATGCTTTTCAAGATGCATTCAAACAATTTTACAGTATATCATAAGTAAATAAAAATCATCACAAGAGAGGGATTTTTCATGAATCATGCTCTCAATTCAATTATCAACCTTAAAACACATGCTTACAATATATATAGAATTTCAAATCAATTTAGGGGAACGCCTAAAGACCAAAACAATATCATCAACGCTTCTAAAACATGAATATATTCATAAATTCGAAACCTCTTTCTTAAAATCATGATTTCTACGCCCATGAAATTTTTAGGAAAACCCCGCGTACCTCTATTTAGGTAATTAAAGGATGCTTCTAGAAGCCTACGGCTTGGGGATTCCAAATCTCCAATTTGTTTCGAAAACCCACGGTTAAATCTTGAGTTATTTGAGATTCTTGTTTGAAACCCTAGGGAGAGTTCTTAATGGATTTTGGTGAGAGTAGGTATATTTTGGTGTAATAGGGAAATCCCGTGTTTAAGATGTTAAGGAGTTGGAAAATACCCCAAATACCCTTAATGAGACGGGCATTAAATATAACTGGGAGCCCGATTTCATGGGCCACCGCGTACCCCAAATACCCTTAATGAGACCGACATTAAATATAACTGGGAGCCCGATTTCATGGGCCACCATGATGCACCTCAATCGTGGTGGCTCACTAAAAATTGACAAATGAGATTCTTAAGGTCACCGCGACGCGGATTCATCGTGTTGCCCCACTGGTTGGGACCTGGGACTTCAGCGCGATGTGCCACCATCGCGCTATGCTACTGGAATTTGACAATTTCTAAATAGGCCCCCTCCGCGACGCGCCAAGCACCAAGATGACGTTGTATTACGACTAGAATTTAAATTAACCATAACTCCTTCCCCGAGTGTCCGTATTGGATGAATCTTATGTCCGCAGAAAACTTATTCGATCATCTACGTAATGAAAACTTGAAATCTAAGGAATTCCACATGGAAATAAGTATAAATCGCTCTAGAAGCCCATGCTTGATACTTTAGGGGAAAAATTTAGCTAGGAAAACTTCAGGGCGTTACATGACACCACTCTTTCTGGTGGCTGAATCTGGTTTTCATGATACTTTGATCAATATCATGGAATGTTGCAAGAAACTAACTTACGCAGCAGGTCCATCTAATAGAACGCCGCTGCATGCAGCAGTAATTCATGAACATAGAGGTATAAAATTTTTGTTGTTTGCAGTATGGACATCTAACTTCAGTTGACTTTCCCATAGTTAACATCGTCTGTATGAATTTGGATTAATCATGTTGATAGTCTCAATAGGATCCTCCATTAGCCGCATCTACTTATGTAGCATTCAGATCACTTGTTATCTGCAATTTCTGTTGATGGTTTCGCAATATCTGTTATGCAACTATATTTGCAAGATGATATAACCCCTTATTTACACCTTTATCGCGTTGACACTAAATGCATTAGATCACAATGGCATTGGAATAAGCCTTTATGCGAGGAACCTGACTTATAGGGTTGGAATTCACTGCACTATGCTGTTAAATTAGGATTGGAAGACGTAGTTTCTGATATGATGGGGTGGACAAATCCTTAGTGTACCTTCCGGCAGGCAGTGAAAATGATTGGATGACAGCAATTCACATTGCAGCGAGTGAAGGTGGCATAAACATCATAAAGAAGCTATTATATCACTGCCCTGATTGTTGGGATACGCTTAACAGCAAAAATCAAAATGCTCTTCATGTTGACGAGGTAGTCCGCTTCTTATTAGACTCTAATAATAAGTGCGACAACCTTGTTGATGAGCTAGACAGTGACGACAACACTCCTCTCCATTTGCTTGCTGCCTCTGGTAACCATATGCATGAATTAATATACCATCCTAGAGCGAAAAAGATGTCATTTAACAAACAAAATTAGACCCCACTTGATATAGCATTGTCATGCAAAGCGACAACAAAGAAGGTAAGCGACTGGACATTTATTTTTCAAAAACTTGTTGCTCTAGAGTATATGCTGGTGAAATATTGAAATGCCTCCCTACTATATGCTAATTATCTGAAATATCATGTTCGATAGTATTTGATGGAATTTTCAGATAACTACTGAAGTTATTTTGTCCTTGCAAGAGTAGAATAAGAATGACTCATTATAAACTTTACTATTGATGAAAATAGGAGAAATTGGTGGAGGATTTGTGTAGCATTGTCCGATTTGGCAAACGTGACTTTGAGGTAAAGCGGAAGTACACGTACATGCCCAATCCAAATGATGACACGGGAACAGGAGCTAAAATACAACTGAATGATGAAACGGGAATAGGACTCAAAATGCAACTGCGGGAAGATGATCATGATAAAGCTAAAAAGGCAGATAAAACAGTAATCGAAAGTATTATGAAGGAAGCTCAAATCCATGTTGTTGTTGTCACACCCCTTTTTACGTACTCCAATAAGATTTTTTATTAAAGTTCGAAAGGGTTTTAATTATTAATGTGACAAAAGATGAAAATTTGTTTCGAAAAGGATTATTTTTAACAATCAAAACTCAGAGTCGCCACTTGGCATAAATCGGGTGTGCCAAGTCACCCATGGATATCCTTTTTCAAAATGGTTTTGACTCTGTAATACTGGTTTGCGAACAGAGATTCCGGCTAAGGAATTCTATTGACCGAGGGGAAGGTGTTAGGCACCCCTCGACCCCGCGGTTTGACCACGGTCGCTTGGCAGAGCGTATCAGCTAAATTGACACTACGATGTATAAACCACACAAAAGAACGGAAAATAATCAAACAAAACAAATCAATCCAAAATGTAAAGTCCAGTCTAATTATACTGTCCAAAAATAGAAAAATACGAAAATATAAATCCTATTCTAAACTAAATCTGGACTAAGCTCCAATGCCTTACCCAATTCCGTGGGCCTTCATCACGATCATTTTTTGCCATCATGATACGTCGGGGCATTCCCCGGTGAATAAGTACAGAATACCTCGGGGCATTCCCCGGCTAAATGAATACATTTGAATTGAATGCGATAAAGTAGAAAACATTCAACACATACTCCACATTCAAACATCCAACGAAATACTTATTTCTAAATTTCGCCTACCCGTACCTACGATTGCCTACCCACTTGACGCATCATGATACTATCACGAAATTGACAATTATACGTAACAATAACGATGAATCAAAACAACAACAAATCAAAATTAATCCTAATTCACTTTAACAATTTTTAATTCGCACCCCGCATTCCCTTTAACCACATGATTAGCGCATGCTTCGATTTTCCAATCACATCTCATAATCCAAAACCAACCTCAAACACAACACAAACAACAAAGTTTCAAACCAAACACACAAAAAATAAATCATCCACACCCACAACATCAATAAAAAGTCAAGATAAAGTAAAGATCGGTAGAAGAAATGGACCTCAATGAAAACTGATTGTTGTCGATAATAAAGAAATCTTAAGACCAAAATACTCGAACGGAGAACCTCACTTTTATTTCAATCCGCAAATTGTGCGATGGCTCAATGATGATTTTATTCCAAATATCAGTCAATCAAGAGCAAGAAGATAAATCCGCGTGCCAAAGAACCTCGAATTGGACACAAACTCGACCAACAAACTCAATTCCGAACTCGATTAAATCACCACATCAAACCAAAATGTTGTAATAGCGAAAACCCACAAACGATTTCACCGAAACCAAGTTCAAATGACCGATTTGCGTAGTTTAGAAAGAACAACGGCAAAATCTAGTCCAAAATATCAATTGACCAAGAACAGAATGCAAAACAAAACCCGCGCCCGACCGATTTCAAGCAGAACTAAAACTGAAATATTGAAAAATCGAGAAGACCCATACATGAAATCTCGTCGGAACCAACTTGAATCTCACCGGGATCGATGGAAAACGGGTTGGGTGTTGTTGATTGGACACCGGCTTCGCTGTTTCCTGTGAGACTTGGATTCGTCGGAGCTCCGATGGTTTCAGATGCGATGTCCCGACAATGGTTTAACCAGAATCCGACCTATCCGTAGATATTTTCGGCGATTAGCTCTCCGAAAACTTAAGACTTTCACCTCTCTCTTTGTTTTGCTCACTCCGATAGACTTTCTCTCTCATTTTTCTCTCTTTGCTTTTCACTCTCCGTTCTTCTCACTCTCTATTTTAGTCTATGTTACTGTATATTGATGGTGAAGGGAGGATTCTATATGTGTGTATTAATGGTGAGCTCCAATGCCAATGGAGTATGAGTGTCGATCGGAAGAAAAGGAAGAAGATGAGTATGTGTCCCCTTTGTGTGACGAAAAATGGAGCTTTTGTGTGATTCAAAAGATGATGATGAGTGTGTATATCGGTGAAGAAGAAGATGAAAACAAAATCTATGCGTAGGGTGTATCCTCTGAAGAAGAAAAGAAAAATCCTTTCAAATTGTTTTTTTCTCCTTTTGTTTAAAAAATGGCCCCCCTTTTTCTGTATTTCGTGAAGTGTGGGTATGTATATGTGGTGAGGGTGGGGTCACGTGGGGAAGGGGGTAGTGGTGAGGTGGGGTAGAGTTTGTTAGGATAGGGTAGGTAGGTGTTGTTTTTTAATTGGGTGGGTTGTTAGAATATTAGGATAAAACAAAATTAGTTAGGGGTTGTTATTTTTGTCATTTTGTGGAGGGATTATCACTCGGGTGAGGGTACACGGTAGGATAAGGTAAAATTGGGTAAAACGTCATCGGGGAGGGACGAAATTAGGTGTCTACATCATGCCCCCTTTTTACGTACTCCAAAAAGATTGTTTATTAAAGTTCGAAAGGGTTTTAATTATTAATGTGACAAAAGATGAAAATTTGTTTCGAAAAGGATTTTTGTTAACAATCAAAACTCAGAGTCGTCACTTGGCATAAATCGGGTGTGCCAAGTCACCCATGGATATCCTTTTTCAAAATGGTTTTGACTCTTTAATACTGGTTTGCGAATAGTGATTCCGGCTAAGGAATTCTGTTGACTGAGGGGAAGGTGTTAGGCACCCCTAGACCCCGCGGTTTGACCACGGTCGCTTGGCAGAGCGTATCGGCTAAATTGACACAACGATGTATAAACCACACAAAAGCACACAAAATAATCAAACAAAACAAATCAATCCAAAATGTAAAGTCCAGTCTAATTATACAGTCCAAAAATAGGAAAATACGAAAATATAAATCCTATTCTAAACTAAATCTAGACTAAGCTCCAATGCCTTACCCGATTCCGTGGGCCTTCATCACGATCTTTTTTCGCCAACATGATACGTTGGGGCATTCCCCGATGAATAAGTGCAGAAGACCTCGGGGCATTCCCCGGCTAAATGAATACATTTGAATTGAATGCGATAAAGTAGAAAACATTCAACACATACTCCACATTCAAGCATCCAACGAAATACTTATTTCTAAATTTCGCCTACCCGGACCTACGATTGCCTACCCACTTGACGCATCATGATACTATCACGAAATTGACAATTAGACGTGAAAGTAACAATAACGATGACTCAAAACAACAACAAATCAAAATTAATCCTAATTCACTTTAACAATTTTTAATTCGCACCCCGCATTCCCTTTAACCACATGATTAGCGCATGCTTCGATTTTCCAATCACATCTCATAATCCGAAACCAACCTCAAACACAACACAAACAACGAAGATTCAAACAAAACGCACAACAAATAAATCATCCACACCCACAACATCAATAAAGAGTCAAGATAAAGTAAAGATCGGTAGAAGAAATGGACCTCAATGAAAACTGATCCTTGTCGATAATAAGAAAATCCGAAGACCAAAATACTCGAACGGAGAACCTCACTTTTATTTCAATCCGCAAATTGTGCGACGACTCAATGATGATTTTATTCCTAATATCAGTCAATCAAGAAAAAGAAGATGAATCCGCGTGCCAATGAACCTCGAATTGGACAGAAACTCGACCAACAAACTCAATTCCAAACTCGGTTTAATCACCACATCAGACCAAAATGTTGTAATAGCGAAAACCTACAAATGATTTCACCAGAACCAAGTTCAAATGACCGATTTGCCTAGGTTAGAAAGAACAACGGCAAAATCCAGTCCAAAATATCAATTGACCAAGAACAAAATGCAAAACAAAATCCGTGCCCGACCCGATTTCAAGCAGAACCAAAGCTAAAATTGTGAAAAATCGAGAAGACCCATACACGAAATCTCGTCGGAACCAACTCGAATCTCACCGGAATCGATGGAAAACGGGTTGGGTTTTGTTGATTGGACACCGGTTTCACTGTTTCCGGTGAGACTTGGATTCGTTGGAGCTCCGATGGTTTCAGATGCGATGTCCTGACGATGGTTTAACAAGAATCCGACGTATCCGTAGTTGTTTTCGGTGATCAGCTCTCTGAAAACTTAAGACTTTCACCTCTCTCTCTGTTTTGCTCACTCTGATAGACTTTCTCTCTCATTTTTCTCTCTTTGCTTTTCACTCTCCGTTCTTCTCACTCTCTATTTCAGTGCATGTTACTGTATATTGATGGTGAAGGGAGGATTCTATATGTGTGTGTTAATGGTGAGCTCCAATGCCAGTGGAGTATGAGTGTCGATCGGAAGAAAAGGAAGAAGATGAGTGTGTCCCCTGTGTGTGATGAAAAATGGAGCTTTTGTGTGGTTCAGAAGATGATGCTGAGTGTGTATATCGGTGAAGAAGAAGATGAAAACAAAATCTATGCGTATGGTGTATCCTCTGAAGAAGAAAAGAAAAATCCTTCCAAATTGTTTTTTTCTCCTTTTGATTAAAAAATGGCCCCCCTTTTCTGTATTCCGTGAAGTGTGGGTATGTATATGTGGTGAGGGTGGGGTCACGTGGGGTAGGGGTAGTGGTGAGGTGGGGTAGAGTTTGTTAGGATAGGGTAGGTAGGTGTTGGTTTTTAATTGGGTGGGTTGTTAGAATATTAGGATAAAATAAAATTAGTTAGGGGGTTGTTATTTTTGTCATTTTGTGGAGGGATTATCACTCGGGTGAGGGTACACGGTAGGATAAGTTAAAATTGGGTAAAGCGTCATCGGGGAGGGACGAAATTAGATGTCTACATCATGCCCCCTTTTTACGTACTCCAAAAAGATTGTTTATTAAAGTTCGAAAGGGTTTTAATTATTAATGTGACAAAAGATGAAAATTTGTTTTGAAAAGGATTATTTTTAACAATCAAAACTCAGAGTCGTCACTTGGCATAAATTGGGTGTGCCAAGTCACCCATGGATATCCTTTTCAAAATGGTTTTGACTCTTTAATACTTGTTTGCGAACAGAGATTTCGGCTAAGGAATTCTGTTGACTGAGGGGAAGGTGTTAGGCACCCTTAGATCCCGCGGTTTGACCACGGTCGCTTGGCAGAGCGTATCGGCTAAATTGACACTACGATGTATAAACCACACAAAAGAACGGAAAATAATCAAACAAAACAAATCAATCCAAAATGTAAAGTCCAGTCTAATTATACTGTCCAAAAATAGAAAAATACGAAAATATAAATCCTATTCTAAACTAAATCTGGACTAAGCTCCAATGCCTTACCCGATTCCGTGGGCCTTCATCACGATCATTTTTTGCCATCATGATACGTCGGGGCATTTGTCACACCCCAAATCCCATTGGAGCGGACTGGCACCCGTAGCCGAGGAGGCCCGGGAGAACCCGTTCATAACCTATACTTTCACATTTACATTACTTATGAAAATTAGAAATTTGGGCAGCACTTCATTGTAAATAGAAGAAAACAGTACCTGTATCAACCCAGCAGACACACATAAATATATATATGAACAGTAATTGGCCGTCAGAGCCATCACGTCTATCAACCAAACACTCCTATGGCTGTACAATATGTCTACAAAAGCCTCTACATAGATACACCACTGAGTTGGGGTCGGGACGAACTCCCGCCCACAAAAGACTTTTATACAAATACCAAAGGTATATATAGAGACGACTTGGGATGCCCCGAAACAACTGGAGCTCACCACTAACAATAGAATATCCTGGCTCTTACTGCGGAGGTGTACGACCTGAAGTACCTGTTCCTGCAGGCATGAATGCAGGTCCCCTTTAGGGACGTCAGTACGGAAATATGTACTGAGTATGTAAGGCAGGGAGTATCAACATGAGATACAAAAGATCAATAGAACCCAGATACCAGTGAATAAACAGTATGAGTAGACCACACTTAAAAGAACTGATGGGATACCTGCACATTACTTTCATATCATTACTTCCCGTAATCCTTATCAATACATAACATATGTCATACAATGGCCAACTGATCAGTGGTACTAATACAATACATCAGGGACCACCCCTGGAATAGCATATATATACATAATCTTTATAATACAATGGCCAACTGATCAGTGGTACTAATACAATACAACAGGGACCACCCCTGGAATAGCATATATATACATAATCTTTATAATACAATGGCCAACTGATCAGTGGTACTAATACAATACATCAGGGACCACCCCTGGAATAGCATATATATATATAATCTTTATAATACAATGGCCAACTGATCAGTGGTACTAATATAATACATCATATCATCAATTTAAAATATAGACATTCCATTTCTTAATTCAATTAATCTTTGAGATTGGTTACTTTGTGGTCACACTTTATGGAACTTGAAACCATGATACCTCAATAGGAAAAACATGTAAATAGGTAATCATTATCATGAAAATGAAGTAGAGAATCATGGATACCTCATTAAACCATTTCAGAGTCAACAATAGTATATGGATATTTTTTTCGACTAGCGGGACATCTTAAAAGTGAAAACAAGTTCAATTGGTAGTGTCGAAGATCATATGATGTTATTATGTGTCATGTGTCGTAGGACAATGTTGGAAGCCTACTTGAGAGTGCCATGGGTCATTATTCATGCCAAAGAGTAGATAGAGTATGTCTTACATACCTTGATATAACCACTTCAATACAAGTGACTTCCCGTACTCTTCGAACACTTATCTACAATAAGTCATTTGTGGCAAACTAGTATTAGCAACCAAACCTTACCATTTAGGTATTAACTTCACCAATTAACGTCTAGGAAGTAATCCTTTAGCTCATCAATAAGAGTACTACATACATCCTATTATACTCTTATTACATTCACATATCATGCATTTTCATGAAATATCCCTCAACATCACTCTTAGCCTTTATTTCCCTTCTTAAAACCATCCAATACCAACATGATCACTAGGCATACATAACCACTAATATAATGATATATCACCACAATTCATCCTTCATAATCCAATACAGCAACTTCCATAATTTACTACTAACAATTTATACACAACAATTCATAACTATGTTTCTAGTTATCTTCCAACATCAAGACAATACTCATAATCCTTTATCAATACTTATTCATGGATAAGAATCAAGAATAAACAATATTCATACCTTAACAATGGACTCTTGTATTTGGAATCCTCCTTACATAACCATGGGGTGCTTCTCGAAGCTTTCGAGATGGTGAACACAACTACGGAACCAATTTGAATTTTCTACGGTTGAATCTTGAGTTATTTGGGATTTTTGTTTGGAACCTAAAAGGTGTTCTTGAGAGAAAATTAGAGAAAAGGGGTATATTTTGCTGAATTTGGAGCTGAATCAGATGTTATAGACGAATTAGGGGTGAGGTGAAATGACTAAAATGCCCCTAAGAAAACAAGAAAAGTCGAAACTATCCCTCAGTTGACAAACTGACAGGCTGAAGTAAAACGGATATAACTCCTTACTTAGATGTTGTATTTGGATGAAACCAGTTTCATTGGAAAGAAGACTCAAATATCTTTCGTTTGATATATTATAGCCCACACAGTTCATTATATACAGGGAGTTATGATCATTTGAAGTTGACCCTGAAATGCTGAAAAAAAAACTGGGCAACAGGCTTTGCGTTTTGCTACTGTTTTGAAATCCAAACGCAGCCTTATGCATTCCGAAAAATTCCAAAACTTATCCGAGATGTACTATGAGATTGCCCGATCGTAACGCAACTTGAAAATCTAAAAATGAAGGTCGGTAAGGTCGAGAAGTTGTATCCCGAAGGTTGCCAGCTAAAATGACTCGAAGTTACACTTAGAAATTTTTTTTTTCAAGTTTTTAAGTCTAAGAGCACTCTATTAAAGGCTAATCCATGCACGACTTTTACGGGGTGTTACAGCATTCCCCGGTGAATAAGTACAGAATACCTCGGGGCATTCACCGGTTAAATGAATACATTTGAATTGAATGCGATAAAGTAGAAAACATTCAACACATACTCCACATTCAAACATCCAACGAAATACTTATTTCTAAATTTCGCCTACTCGTACCTACGATTGCCTACCCACTTGACCCATCATGATACTATCACGAAATTGACAATTATACGTAACAATAACAATGAATCAAAACAACAACAAATCAAAATTAATCCTAATTCACTTTAACAATTTTTAATTCGCACCCCGCATTCCCTTTAACCACATGATTAGCGCATGCTTCAATTTTCCAATCACATCTCATAATTCAAAACCAACCTCAAACACAACACAAACAACGAAGATTCAAACCAAACGCACAACAAATAAATCATCCACACCCACAACATCAATAAAGAGTCAAGATAAAGTAAAGATCGGTAGAAGAAATGGACCTCAATGAAAACTGATTGTTGTCGATAATAAAGAAATCTGAAGACCAAAATACTCGAACGGAGAACCTCACTTTTATTTCAATCCGCAAATTGTGCGATGACTCAATGATGATTTTATTCCAAATATCAGTCAATCAAGAACAAGAAGATGAATCTGCGTGCCAAAGAACCTCGAATTGGACACAAACTCGACCAACAAACTCAATTCCGAACTTGGTTTAATCACCACATCAGACCAAAATGTTGTAATAGCGAAAACCCACAAACGATTTCACCGGAACCAAGTTCAAACGACCGATTCGCCTAGTTTAGAAAGAACAACGGCAAAATCCAGTCCAAAATATCAATTGACCAAGAACAGAATGCAAAACAAAACCCGCGCCCGACCCGATTTCAAGCAGAACCAAAATTGAAATTGTGAAAAATCGAGAAGACCCATACACGAAATCTCGTCGGAACCAACTCGAATCTCACCGGAATCAATGGAAAACGGGTTGGGTGTTGTTGATTGGACACCGGCTTCACTGTTTCCAGTGAGACTTGGATTCGTCGGAGCTCCGATAGTTTCAGATGCGATGTCCCGACAATGGTTTAACCAGAATACGACCTATCCATAGATGTTTTCGGCGATCAGCTCTTCGAAAACTTAAGACTTTCACCTCTCTCTTTGTTTTGCTCACTCCGATAGACTTTCTGTCATTTTTCTCTCTTTGCTTTTCAGTCTCCATTCTTCTCATTCTCTGTTTTAGTGTATGTTACTGTATATTGATGGTGAAGGGAGGATTCTATATGTGTGTGTTAATGGTGAGCTCCAATGCCAGTGGAGTATGAGTGTCGATCGGAAAGAAAGGAAGAAGATGAGTGTGTGTCCCCTATGTGTGACGAAAAATGGAGCTTTTGTGTGGTTCAGAAGATGATGCTGAGTGTGTATATCGGTGAAGAAGAAGATGAAAATAAAATCTATGCGTATGGTGTATCCTCTGAAGAAGAAAAGAAAAATCCTTTCAAATTGTTTTTTTCTCCTTTTGATTAAAAAATAGCCCCCCCTTTTCTGTATTCCGTGAAGTGTGGGTATGTATATGTGGTGAGGGTGGGGTCACGTATGGTCTTGCCGTTACGTAGGCTGCCTCTCTATTTTATTGTATTTCTTGGTTCTTATTTATATGGGAAGGCTATATATGATGATGATGAGTGAAAGAAGAAGATTATAAGCGACTAGAGAGACATGAATGCTAGCTACTACTTGTACTCATTGCTTGCAAATATATAATTCAACTATTTTTTTTAGTCCATTACATGTTATTTTATTTATACATCCTTTATCACATGATATAACAATCTATGTATGATCGATCATTTTCTTGTATTCAAATTATAAGTGGTTGCAGGAGATCAGTTTTTCATCACCGACGATGCTATAGACCCAATGTACCTTCACTAAATAATTCATGGTACAACAACAACAATATACCCAGTGATATTCCGCAAGTGGGGTCTGGGGAGGATAGAGTATACGTAGATATTATCCCTACATTGGAAGGCAAAGAGGTTTCCGAATTTTTATAGACCTTCAGTGCAAAGAAAAACAATTCAAAGCAGTTCAAAAAAGAAATTTTAGAAGTGGAGAAGCCATGAAAAAATACTTTTCCACATAAGTATAATGACACGTACACCTAATTCACAAGTCCGCTCTTACCACTAGATCGAAACCCAGGGAATCACACTGTTGCATGGGTTTTTGACATATGCTTTTTCAGTGTGACATGGATATAGTTTCAATGATGGATAAGGTGGGCTACTTTCACCTGTCTAATTTCTGATTGTTTTGTCGCTCTTTTTAAGAGTCGAGAATGTAAATGGAAAACATCCCTTGTGAAAGCCTCATGACCTGGTGGTCAGCGTAATAGTAATAATAAAAATAGCATTTGACGATATGCTGTCTGTTTACTAAGAACATAGTGGAGATAGATTATCATAAATTATTAATGTGTTTATTTGATTATCGTGGCAATATTCCCTCATGGCACATCCAAATATGTGGTCACAAATTGTAGAGGAGGAAAATCATTCTCATTTTCGATATCTAAGGCTATTTCTTTCACATTGCAAGCAAATTCAATCATTTCCCCAGCTTAAATGTCGTTTCGTCCATAAAAAATGTACAATCACAACTTGTGAATAGTTTGGTTACAATATTGTTTGAATCGCAAGCAAATCTATTGTTGGTTTGTCTAATTCTTGGGCCTCTTTGTTGTTTAGTCTCGGGCACAACAACTTTGCTAGCTTCTCGAATATCCGTGTTCACAACATGTCCTTTGGTTCCTTCACCAGTCCACCCATCACCAGCAGAAGCAAGCTGACCCCCTTCGACTCGTATTTGTAATTTTTAGGAATTTAATGACTATCACTTGAAATCGCTGCCTCCGCTCATGTTCATGAATTGCACTAGTCTTTTTCGTGCTTATTACTAATATATATCATGAGTTCAGTTCAAGGAATGCAACAGAAGTTTGTACACAAGGAAAGAGGTGCAACCGATGAATTTATATTATGTATATAGAAAATTACACTTCTTCAGTGGTAGTGTTATTGCAATACACGAATTTATAGGGCCCATTCTTTCACCAAAGCAATGGTACTTCTTACTAACACGCGATATTATCTATCGTAACTTGCTTTCTCATTCATGGAGTATGAGATTATTTAGCTAAAGCAATAGTACTTCTTATTAACACGCGATATTATCTATGGTAGCTTGCTCTTGTAACATTATTATCAACTTCCAACGCCAAATTGTATAACACATGAGGCAGCTGCGACATACTCGACTTTACAAGTTAAGAAATACGGACAAATAGTTTGATTTGATATTTTTAAAGAATCAACTAAGGAATCATTTTTCGTATATCGAAAACAAGAACTATTCATATGTTAGTTAAACGAAAATTTGGATTGTACAAATTTGGATCCATTTTCTTTTCATTTTTTCCTTTTTTTTTTTGGATTTTGGGTTTTATAAATATTTCAAATTATGATCTTATGTGTCCTTTATTATATTATCATCGAAATATTTTGGATACGGGTGAAGTTGTTGACATGTAAGCAGGAGATGGGTAAAGTTATTACCATACTTGAATCATATTAAGTTTTATTTTTATTTTTTTTGGATGAAGAATCATATTAAGTTAAGTAAATGCACTGTTTTCACCCTGAACTATAAACGAAATTGCTGAGACACACCTGAACTTAAGGAGGGTCCTATTACCCCAAGTACTAATTAAAACAAATAATTTTGGCAACATTAGTGCCTATGTGGCACATACGTGTGCCTTTAGTCCGGGGGATAGTAGGATCTTCTTTAAGTTGGAGTCTGTTTCAACAATTTCGTTTATAGTTTAAGGTGAAAACAGTGCATTTTCTCTGTTAAGTTACATATACACTTGTGAATTAAATTGTTATAGCATGTTTGTTGACTATTTACTCAAAGTTACCAATCAATGCTTTTGCTTTTGCTTTTCTTCTTTTTTCTTTTGCTTTTCTTCTTTTCCTTTTTTAAGCTATGACCAAACAAATTATCCTTCTTCCTTTTCTTTTTGGGAATGGAATAAGTACCCTGAACTTTGATCATATTTTTAACTACACACTTTTTCTTTCGAAAGGTCCTATTACCTCTGTACTATTTTAAAATGAAATAAACACACTCTTATGTGCCCCCTCAAAGTTGGAGAGCATAAAGGGGGCAACGTTAAACGACACATTAATGTATTACGCCTTGACTTTATATATACTCTTTCCCGTCACTTTTACTTGTCCACTTTGGATTTTATACCCCTTTTAAGACATAAAAAATTATTGATATGAATATTTTGCCATAATGCTCATACAAACTAATGTGTAGTATTAGGTCTTTGGAAAAATAATTTGGGGAATCACTAATTAATGTTAAGGGTAAAATTGGGAAAAAGTAGTTGTCTTTTTTTGTTATGAAGTTAAAAGTGACGAGCAAATTTGAAAATCAGGAATAACGGATATAGTGAACAAGTAAAAGTGAATGGAGGGAGTATAAACAACAATCACGTGTTTACCGAGCTTGTTGGGAAAATGACCTTAAATAGGAGGTTGTGGAGGATGCAAATTTAGGTAGTAGGTTAACAATCCTTCCTTATTAGTATTCATAGCATTACTCATGTAGTTTCTTGTTCCTTGATATTTATTATTATTTGACGCCACTAGTACTTTGGTTATCGTATTTTCTAGTTTTCGTTCAAATTGTTTTGTCATGCTTTCTATAGTATTTTGTCATTTCTTCATTTTTGTTATTGCTTGTTTCATCGAGCCAAGGTTTATTGGAAACACCCTCTCTACCTCCTAGGGTAGGGGTAAGGTCTACGTCAGTACAACTTGACATATAATAAGATGACCCAACTTGAATAATGCTACAACTCGACATATACTAATTAGATGACCCAACTTGACATATACTTAGTTGACTCTTAACAATCAAGTCTCTGCTGAAACATTATATAGGAAAACAATCACTCTTAATATAGTCAAGTCTCTGCTGAGTCTTTCTTTTAATTAATACAAGTTTCAGACTCATCAATGTGGGGTCCATCCCACACTTGATATAAATGTCGTCTTCACATGGAGGGACACCTTGGATTAACTGGTAAAGTTGCTTCTATGTGACCAGGAAACAGCCGGCAGAAATGCAAGGTAAGACTGCGTATAGTAAACCCTTGTGATAGGGCCCTTCCCCGATCCCTGCACACAACGGAAGCTTTAGTGTACCCATTACGCTTTTTTATAGCTAGTAGCATCCATGGGTGAGGCCCAGTGGTCAACGAAGTTGGTATTTTTTTCCATCTATTCTAGCATTGATGGATAGAGATACTTGATATTTGTTGCTAGTGGAAGGCTATAGTTATCCCTTGGAAATAGAAGCAAAGGACTCTCAATTTCATTGGATTCTTCAATATCAACAATATCAGCTGATAGCCACACCATATATATAAAATGACCAGTCTGGTATCTTCAGATATTCTAATATAAAGACTTCATTAAAAAAATATAACACACCTAGAAGTTCTACTCCGGCCAGGCTGGCATAATATTAAGAAATTCAAATGCAAAGACTTAGATAAATAGACTTCATCAAGTACACGTATATATATACTCCATCCATCAGTTCACAGGATTATCGTTGGAAGATTTTAAATAAAACACCAAATCAAAAGGAATGGATCCAGACTTGTATAAAGCTGCGATGAGAGGCAATATTGGAGATGCCAATTTTCTACTTGGTGATAATCTGAAAAGGGATGAAGAAAACAGATACCAAGTCACTCCGAAGGGTAACACGGTCCTTCATGTAGCAGCCCTCTATGGCCACTCCCATTTCGCGGCAGAAGTCCTTAAGATTACTCCGGCAATGTTATGCTGTCAAAACAAGAAAATGAAACCTCTCTTCACATAGCAGCTAATGAAGGGCACACTGAAGTTGTCCGTGCGCTACTTGCATGTATAGAAGGTCATAATACTAAGGAGAAACTCACGAGGATGCCGGATGCTAGTGGAGATACAGCGCTACACAAGGCCGTGAGGAGCCAACATCTAGAT
Organism: Capsicum baccatum var. pendulum; assembly: GCA_030864225.1. Lineage (NCBI taxonomy): Eukaryota > Viridiplantae > Streptophyta > Magnoliopsida > Solanales > Solanaceae > Capsicum > Capsicum baccatum. The sequence continues at coordinate 241,316,044 of CM061554.1, forward strand.
GTGGTTAATCTCTTGGTGAAAGAAGATTCTGAATTCGAATTTCCACCTAACCATGCGCAGGAGACGCCACTGTATCTGGCGGCTGAATCTGGTTTTCATGATACTTTGATTAACATCTTGGAATCCTGCAAGAAACTAACTTATGCTGCAGGTCCATCTAAAAAAACGCCTCTGCATGCAGCAGTAATTCTGGAACATAGCGGTACATAATTTTTGTTATTTGCTGTATCAACATCTAACTTTAGTTGACTTTCCCATAGTTAACACTGGCTTCATAAATTTTGATTAATCATGTCGATAGTCTCACTAGGATCCTCCATTAGCTGCCTCAACTTATAATCTAATGGACTAATTTTCTTACTGGTTAATCTCTGACAACTACCCCAATCCCTTTTCTCCTCTCCAAAAGACTATTTGGCCCAGGTGTAGGGAACGATGTGAACAAAGACTTTCTAAACTAGCCAACCAAAATCAATCGTGATGAGGTTATTTAATATCTTTTCAATATCTGTGCAACGATATATTCTTTGACTAAAATTTTTTTCTAAACAGCCTCTCTACTTCTTCGGAGGTAATGGTATGGACTGCGTGCATTTTTCCCTCTTCAGACCCCACTATGTGGGAATACACTGGGTATATTGTTGTTGCATCTGTGGATGTTCTAACAGCTACACAGGTGACAACACTTGTCTTTTCCAGTGAGCTGGTTTTTTCAGCATCCTAAATTTGATATCCATTTTAGTGGTAATGGAAGTTGTTTCACCCGGAGGGAAGAGGTGAAGAGGGGATTGTTGATTGTGAGATAGCTAATTTTTCCATTAGATTCAAATGGTACTCGAGAAACTGGACGAAAGGCCCTCTAGAGAGGAGCTGTATCTGATATTTTGACTTATTCCTTCAAAATTCAAATGTAGAAACTTCTAGGCATCAAGAATTACCATTTAAAATGGTATAAATGCGTGAAGTAAAAATTATGTTCGTAGCATTCACATCATGTAACGCCCCGAAATCTAGTTACCGGGACGCCAGACGGTGCTCCGAATTACAAGTAGTCCTGAGCTAACCCCGGCTGCCTTCTATTAGATCTAATTTTCAAAACAAGGCAACCTGAATGGGAATCATAACAAATGTGGAAAAATTATTTGAAACATAAGGATTTATATGAAAACCAATTATGCATTTATCTGAGTAAATGCATAGCTGAGTTCTGTAAACTGTACTAATCTGTAAAGTGGATTTCAAAGCTAACCATTGATCAAAGGATCAAAGTTTTTCTGAAAATCTGTAAATATTCTGTTCATAAGATGCTTAAAACATCATCTTTCTTGTAATAATAATGTTCAATCTTGGGATAATAACCCATGCATCAATCTCATGTTAAATCATCATAGTAATCATGCTTGATAATATAAATATTAATAAAACAACTCAAAATCTGGAAATTTCAGCAATATGCATGGAATTCAACTTCTAAATCATTGGAAATATCATAAGCATATAAATAACAATAATGGGTATAAACCCTAACTTCAATTTCATGGAAAATCATATAGATTACAGTAAATTTGTAATTAAATTAAAGTTTTGGGTACAAGGACGAAAAAACTATCCTTGTTCAAATTCCACATACATTGATTGATGATCTAGTAGTTAATACTTGGATCTCTATTGATGCTTTGGAGATGAATTCTTGAAGTTCTTGACTTGAGAATTCTAAATCTTGAATTTCCTTGGAAGATTAATGGAGGAATTTGAGTTGCTTGGGGACTGGGGAGAAAGCTTGATGAGCTAGAGTTTGGCTTGAGAGAAATTTGATGAAAAGTGAATGTAAAGTGCGTTTAATTCACTGTTTAAGATGGACTACGGGATGGGAGAATGAGCAAAATGTCCTCTTTAAACCCTAAACGAAACTGAAAAACGCATCATTTTGCGAATTGGGTGGCCACCACGATGCTCCACTATCGCGGTGGCTCACTGGAATTTGGAGCAGAAACTGGGCTCCCTCTGTGACGCGCCACAATCATGGAGCCCTTATGTTTGTCATTTTGACCACTGGAGCGACGTGCCAGTATCGCGAGGTCTCACTGGAAATTGCCAAACAGGAAATTGGCACTCTCCACGATGCGCAAATATCACGTAGGGCCACTAGAATGGGACAATTGACAATTTACATTGATCCGCGACGCGCTAAGGGTCCAAATGACGGTGTTTTACGACTGGTACTTGAAATAGCCATAACTTCTTACCCGGTTATCGGATTTAGGTGAATCTTATATCATTGGAAAGCTAATTCAATTTCCCACACAATATAAAGTCGAAATCTAAAGAATTCCATACAAAATAAATATCATTCATTGTAGAAGCTAATCTTTGATATTTTTGGGACGAGTTTAAGTTAGGAAAAGTTCGGGCACATTACTAGTTATGCAACCGCTTTAAAAACATTTATCTGTAATATCTGCTAATGATTTCGTAATGTCTGTTGTGCACCTATATTTCCAATAAGATCTAACCCTTTATTTATGTATTTATCGTGTTGACACATCCAGATTGCATTAGATCACTATGACGTTGGAATAAGCCTTCATGCGAGGAACCTGACTTATGGGGTTGGAATTCACTGCACTATGCTGTTAAATTAGGATTGGAGGATGTAGTTTATGATATTTTGTGGTGGAAAAAGTCTTTACTATACCTTTCTGCAGGCAGTGAAAATGCCTGGACGACAGCAATTCACATTGCAGCCAGTGAAGGTGACGTAAACATGATCAATGAGCTATTAAATCACTGCCCTGATTGTCGATATTTTCTTAACAACAATAGTCAAAATGCTCTTCATGTTGTCGTATTAAACAATCAAGAAAAGGTAGTCCGCTTCTTATAAGACTCTGATAAGTGCGACAGCCTTGTTGATGAGCCAGACAACGACGACAACACTCCTCTCCATTTGCTTGCTGCCTCTGGTAACCATATGTGTGAATTAATAAACCATCCTAGAGTGAAGAAGATGTCATTAAACAAAGAAAAATAGACTCCACTTGATATTGCATTGTCATGCAGAGTGGCAACAAAGAAGGTAAGCGGCCGCACATTTGTTTTTCAAATACTGGTTGTGCTTAAGTATATGATGGTTAAATATTGATATTCTAGTTCAAGGATTATGTCAAGCAAAAGAACGATTTGCATGCACTCACAAATCTTCAGATTTTTTCCATTCTTGATGTGGTGTTGAAACATCAAGTACAACTTTAATTCTATTTCTTGCTCTACCTTGGCCTGAATTTATTTTACATGATATCATTGTCTCGTAAGCTATGAACCGAGTAGTTTATATTTTACATCAATATAAACTATACTATTGATGAAAATAGGAGAAATTGATGGAAGATTTGTGTAGCATTGGCCGATTTGGAAAACGTGACTCTGAGGTAAAGCGGAAGTACAAGTACATGCCCAATCCAAATGATGAAACGGGAACGGGATTCAAAATACAACTGAGGGAAAATGATCACGATAAAGATAAAAAGGTAGATCAAATAGAAGTTTAAAGTATCATGAAGTCAGCTCAACTCCATATTATTGTGGCCACTTTGATAATGACAGTCACTTTCGCCACTAGTATCACATTGCCAGGGGGTTTTGAGAGCAACCCTGATAGCCTTAACCAAGGGATGGCTATTCTAATAAGGAAAACATCATTTCGTGCATTTGTTGTTTCCGATGCCATTGCCTTCACATTCTCAGCTGTTGCCATATTCATTTACTTCCTCATGGCAGATGTAAGTATAGATCCTTAAGATAAGAAAATTTTAGAGAAGCTTTATCATCTCTCAGGTGTTTGTCTATGCTTGTCAATGTTTGCAGTTGTAATTGCATTCGTAACTGGTATGTTTGCTACTTTATCACATTCACTTGGTCTTGCCGTTACTATCTGTTTCATAGGTTGCCTCTCTATTTTATTGTACTTCTTAGCTTTTATTTATACTTGGAGAAAAATATGATGAGAGTAAGATGAAGAATATAAGCGAGTAGGGAGACGTGAATGCGAGCTACTACTTGTACTTATTGCTTCCAAATAAATATGATGATGGATATATAAGAATTTGATATTGCTTCCAAATGTATAATTCAGCTACATATTTCAGTTTTTACCCAATTCCTTGAATGACAGATATGGTTTTTAGTCCATTACGTGTTATTTTACTAATACATCCTTCATCACATGATATATGTAAGATCATTTTTTCGGCACCGACAATGCTATAGACCTAATGTATCTTCACTAAAGAATTCATGGTTCATACAGCAACAACAAGTGGAGTTTGGGGAGAATTTCTGAATTTTGATAGACCTTCAGCGCAAGGAAAAACAATTCAAAGCAGCCCGGTGCACCAAAGCAGTCGTAATATTAAAGGAACAATAACTACAACAGAATACTATGATAATCGAAGTACAAAAGAGTAATAGAAATTGTAGAGAAACTACAAGAGTAGTATTACGACTAATTAACTAGTACCGAATTCGTTTCCTCCATCATTTCTTGGCTAATCAGCTCTTTCCAATACTTCTTCGGTCTACACTACCTCTCTTGAAACCATTCTTAGCCAATCTCTTGCACCTCCACGGTGTGGCATACGCTCCCCTCTTCTTTACATGCCCGAACCATCTCAGTCTCGCTTGCCGCATCTTGTTCATCATCAAGGCCACTTATACTCGAATATCTTCATTTCTAATCCTATATCTTAGTCCCACACATCCATCTTAGCATCCTCATATCCATAACTTTTATCTTCTGAATGTGAGTTCTTGACTGGACAACATGAATCTATAGGCGAGGTCAATTCCTCTTGTAAATCGCCTTTAACAACTACCAACACCATATTACAAATCTCCTTACTAACATGTCTTAAACCAACTAAATGGTATCCACCATATGATCATCTTTTTCTTCCGTTATGTCCTATCTTTCACAAAGTCTGCATAAATTCCGAGAGTTTATAGGTCTTTTGAGACAATTTCGCTTATGCGATAAAAAATGTGCCTTAAGAGATGCAATGAAATTTCCAGGATACATGCTATAAGAAGTTCCAGACACAGATATAGACCGTCATCTACATGACTTAAACTTGAAAGATTCAACCTTTGAAATTCTTAAAGCTGTATTTATTGTACTTTAGAAATTATGGATTCAAAATATTATGTTTGTTGATAGTTAGTGGCTTCTCTCTCTTCCTCTCCCTATTTATATAACACACACACAAGAAAAAAGGCAGCTCGGTGCATAAAGCTTCCGTTATGCGTAGGGTCCAGGGAAGGGCCCCACCACGAGGGTGTATTGTATGCAACCTTAACTTGCATTTCTGTTAGCTTTTCCAAGGCTTAAACCCGTGACCTTCTGTTCACATGAAAACAACTTTACCACTTAGTCCATCTTTATCATCAACACACAAAGAGACTCACACATATATACATATTCATTTCGAGAATACTGTGCTCGCAATTTACATGCCTTTTATCTGTTAATGATTATATAATCTCTGCATAAATGATACAGTGTTTGGTTTGCTGTAGTAAATTCCATTGAACATAACTTAAATTAATGGGTTCTCAAGTCAAAATATTTATAGATATTCAGTGATTTCTTAATATATATAGAGGATCCGGCAAAAACCATTAGATTCAGATGGTGAATCCACAAAACCAACGTTGTGAATCCACCCATGTATGTTCTAACATTGCTGTCATAAATTTAATATATTTTTGCAAGTTGTTGTCATGCCATGCTTGTCGAGTATAATTAACTGTAAAGAGATAAGCATCCAGTACATCTTCACAGGGTCCTATTGCCCCCTTGAACTCAATTTTAGCGTAATTTTTGTCATCCTTTTGTGCTGATGTGGCGTTAAAGGTACCACATCAGCTAAAAGGGTTGACAAAATGTGTCACACCAGCTGAAAAGATTGACAAAAATACACTAAATTTGAGTTCAAGGGGGTAATAGGACCCCGGTGAAGTCGGAGTGTGTCGTAACTAATTTGGTCCTAGTTCGGGAGGTGCTAGATGCTTTACTCAGTTATAAAACATAAAACCCAAACAAGAAGTTATCCCTTTTCTTTTGATGAAGGCAAAGTTTAGGTAACAAATGCCTTTCTTTGGGTGAAAGGCAAGTAGTGGTACTTAGTTTTATATTTTGGAGATTCATCAAGAAGAGTATTCTAATATTATTCTTTTTTTTTTCTATATAAAGGTTAATATTAGTGTGTCATTAATAGATAGTTTCCACAACTAAATGAATTTGATCTGCCTTCATAATGTTTTCAATTAATTTTTCATCTCAACTAGCTCTGTCTTCATGATCATTACCCTCCGACCACAAACATCGCGAGCAAGATTGCTTTCTCTGGATGAAGAAACAATTACAATCTTAATTCAAAGATGCTAATAGGAGCATCCAAAGGTGTCGCCTAGTGATCAATGAAGTTTGTTGTGCACTACGAAGTCTAAGTTTCAACTTTCACTAGAATCTAAATGCTAGGGTGATTTCTTCTGATCTGTTCTAGCATTGGTAGATGGAGTTTACTTTTAACAGTTGTTGTTGACCCTGTGAAAAAAGTTGTACAAATTCCTTGCTTCCTTAAATACCTTTCCTTTTCTTTTCTTTTTTATCAAAGGCAAATGTTTGTGTGGTGTCCAGAATATTTCTTTAAACAAAAAAGGGCAGCTCGATGCACTAAGCTCCCATGATGTGCCAGGTCCGGAGAAGCGCCCGATCACAAGGATCTATTTTACGCAACCTAAATTTACATTTTTGCAAGGGGCTGTTTCCAAGGCTTGAACCCGTTACCTCCTGCTCACATTGGATGAGGATTTGTCGCCATATAGAAGTAGCTGAATATAGCACCAACGAAGCATGCAAAGGCGATGGCATCCATTGTAACAAATGCACGGAACACTGTTTTCCTCTAGATGAAACATTATTTAGAAATATTCTGAATACACATATCTTCATCTTTGATCGAAATAAAGGTATTTATTGTCTGCTTTGATCATAAGAAAGGAATTTGTAAAGAAAAACAACATGAGTAAAGACAGCTTTTTATTATTTAAGATCTTCTTATGACTCTTTTTTCCAACACAAACAAGGCTATGTAATTGAAAATGATAGAACAAGAAAAATATTTTCACGTGGTTCAAATAAATTTGGAAATTCAAGTTTTTTTTTTGGTATTACAAATTCAATGCTTTATAACGCAGACTATTGCAGAAATGCAGGATGAGGCCACGTACAATAGACCCCTGTGGTCTCTGGCCTTCTTCCCCCGACCCTACGCATAGCTACAATGCTTTACACTGCAATCTTTTCTTTTGGAGTAATGACATTCACTTTGGTGCTTAAGAAGCAACCTATGATCATATTCTCTTGTTTTTTCTCTTTTTCTTTTTTTGGTTCCTTTCTTAACTTGTAAAGTCGAGTATGTTGCTGCTGCCTTATGTGTTAGTCTTACAATTTGGCGTTGGAAGTTGATAAAGATGCTACAAGAGCAAGCTACTATAGATAATATTGCATGTTACTAAGAAGTACTGTTATTTTGTTAAAGAATCCCATATTCCATGAATGAGAAAGCAAGCTACTACAGATAATATTGCATGTTAATAGGTACCGTTGGTTTGGTGAAAGAATACGCCTTCCATAGAGACTCGCGTCTATGTTACAACCTTGACATGTTCATTGGCTTGCAGTTCTTCAATCTTTTTGTATAATGTTCTTGACTGATAGATATGTCATCAAAATGTTGTTTAAAAGTTAAAATGAATTCTTATTGTATATGTTGAGTCAGGTGAATCGGAGTAATGTCCGCCAGTCTCATGGGGAATGGGAGCCAATGATTGCCATTTGAGTTGGCTACAAGATTTTCTTTGTTCTGTAGTCATGTTTTGTCCGTTTCTTAAGTAATCGACTACTCTACTTGCTTGTTTTTATGAGAAAAGAATCATAAGATGAAGTGAATCTTAAGAGATCCAAGTATTACTTTTTATGTTCATGATATTCTTTCAGTTTTTGACATGAATGCGATATACGGAAACATCAAAATCCCTTTCTTGTGATCAAGGCAAGCACCAGATATCTTTCTTCTTAGAATTCACTAAGAATCTAATTAGTTTTTCCTATATATAATAATGTTTATCAGAGAAAGCAAAGGACTCACAGGATTGTCATTGGGAGATCTTGGATAAAACTCCAAATCCAAAATGGATCAGACCTTCTACAGTGCTGCGATGAGAGGCAATATCGGAGATGCCAATTTTCTATTTGCTGATCATCTGAAAAGGGATGAAGAAAACAGCTAACAAGTCACTTAATGTAACTCCCTGTAGAAAATCGTGCAATACGTTGTCCTGCAATAGCATGTGCATGGGATGAGAAGCTTAAATTGTGAAAAATATTCTAAGTGTAAAAGAGACTTAGTCTCATTTTTAGATCTTGATCTTCGGGGATTTTATTTTCAACCTTCCCGACCTCCATTTTTAGATTTTCTTGTTGCGTTGTGATGGGGCAAGGTCGTAGTACGTCTCGGATGAGTTTCGGAATTTTTAGACGAGCATAAAGGGCGAGTTTGGATTGCCATTCTAGTAGGGTCCCGCGATTTGCCCGCGCCGCCCGCTGGATCGCCTGGAAGGGAGCCCGCAATAGGGCAGGCGACGCCTGGCCTAGGGTGGTGCTCTAGGGAGGGTGACGCCTGGTGGATCGCCCCAGGCCAATCTCTTCAGTTTTCCCGAATTAGTAAGGGCATTTTGGGTATTTTTCATCCCCTATCATCAATAACACGAGATTTAATCCCTAGAAAGCCAAAATAGAGTCTCATTCATCAAAATTTGTCAAGAACTTGTATAAGGATTTCGAAATAAAAACCCACATAGTTCAAGATTCAACCATGGGTTTTCGAAACAAATTGGAGAATTGGAATCCCCGCAATGTAGGCTTCAAGAAGCACCCGCTAAGTTCGTAAATAGAGGTATGTGAGGTAGTCCTAAATTTCATGGGCATGTTTTCAAAAAAAAAAAAGAATTTATGCAAGCCTTTAAATTTATACAAGTATATATATATTATTACAAGTGGGGTTTTCGTTTTAACACCAATGACAAGTTTTGTGACATGGTTTTGAAAGAAAATTTTTAATATCATGGGGGGTTTCTTGCTTGAATATATTCAATTGTTGAATTGTGAGCATGCGATTTGAATTTCGAAAGGATGCCATGTGTACAAATTGTGAATTCTTTAGAATCCCCCATGCTAATGTTTTACACCCTATACTATAATTGTGTTAAATATTGAGAGCATGAGTTTTGCAATTTATATGATAAAACTTCTTGAACTATTACATTTTGAGAACCATGGTGCATGTGGTTAATGTGTGTGAAAGTTTTATATATGTGCATGATATAAATGGCATGAGAAGTTGAAGAATTGATGTTATATTGATGACTTGCAAGTCGGGTACGAAGATACCCTGCAGGGTATGATATGTAATTGATTGAATAAAGGTTATTGATTGACTTTATGTGAGATAGGTGGTTACCCGAAGAAAGCACGAGTCAAATGACTCTACGTCGGAAACTGTGGGTTGCTGACATGAGAAATTGGTACCATGCTTTGTTATCTTGTGTACCTCGAAATGTGTCATCCCCCTACTCGGGACAGATGGTTAGGTGCCCTGCTCTGTGATCTTGAGCCCAACCCCGACACATGAACTTGATAGATGATAGAGACACCTGCTGTGTGATCTTGTGTGCTCTCCCTTCTTCACCCATACTACAATCTTGGCGGCAATCGAGATTGGGAAGTTGCTGAAAATGTAGGGTGTACCACCTAGCTCAGATGTGTTACATTGTTGTTGAAAAATCATTATACTATGCCCATGTATTTTGAAACATTTTGAAATAATGTGTTTTATAGAAGCTCTCACTTATGTTATATAAAAACCTCTATTTTGTTTTTGGATTACTCTGCATACCAGTACATCTATATTGACCCCCTCCCCTCCAACCTCTCAGTTTCTGAGACATAGGCTATGGGTCAAGAACAACTGTAGATTTCGTCTGTAAGAGTTGCTGTGTCCAGTGGTGAGACTTCTATCCTTTGGAAGGCCTGGTTACTTTCAGAAGATTATCATTATTAGACATATTTTGGTCTACTGGGGGCCTTTTCCCAATTTTCAGATTTATTAGTGATTATTTATTAGAGATTTTGCAGACGGTTTTTAGATGTTGATAGATGTTGTGGGACTTCATTTCCCATTATTGATTTTATTAGACTCATGACCATGTTTCCGTAGTATGGTGTATTTTCCGCATTTCTTTTATCATATGAATTATGTGCATGATTTTCAGATAGATAGGGGTGTGTCAAGCCTTCTTAGTTTGGAATACTCATCATGGCCAGGGCCTCGGTTTGAGTCATGAAAAACTTGGTATCAAAGCACGGTTCATGGTCCCAGGGTGTCGGGTAAAGTCTTATTTATGGATGTGTTGCGTGCCACACTTATAAGCGGGAGGCTACTAGGTGTTTAGGAAATGTTTCCTTTCTTTGTGATTTAGTTCGTGCTTCAGAGTCTAATCTGTTCATAATCAGTGATCTCTTGTCTTACAAAAATAGCAATCATGCCTCCTCATCGCAATTTTAAATAGAGCTCATACTCCGAAACCTGTCCCTACTCCGGGAGTCCATCCAATTCTAACCAGTCCACCTTGAGCTCCATGGACCAATGTGAATCGTCCCCCAACTTCTCAGGGGAATATATGAAATGAAGAGTTCAGGCAATCTATTCACATGCTAGCGCAGTTGGTGGCTGCACAGACTCAGCAGTCATAAGATATTGGATTCGCACCTGTTGCATTCGAGGCTACTCGGGTAGGCCAATTCATGAGGATAAATCCTCCCAAATTCACAGGCACCAAAGTAGAAGAGGACCCATAGGAGTTTGTAGATGAAATGGAAAAGATATTCAAAGTGATGCACATAGATGTTGTAGAAGGGGTAGAATTGGCAGCATACTAGCTGAAGGACGTGGCAAATCAATGGTATAGTGATTGGGAAGATGCGAGGGGCGAGGGTGTTGAGCCCTTGATATGGGATGAGTTCGTAGATGCTTTCCTTGACCAGTTCTTTCCTTTAGAGTTGAGGGAGGCTAAGGCTGAGGAGTTCATGAATCTAAAATAGGGGAAAATGAGTGTCCAAGAGTTCACCCTAAAATTTAATCATCTTGCTCGCTTTGCACCAGAGATGGCTAGAAACATGAGAGCCCGAATGAGGAAGTTTACATCTAGCCTCTCTGATGACCTAGCACTTGAGTGTCAAGGGGCGATGCTCAATAGGGATATGGACTTTTCTAGACTAACTGTCTATATGTAGTAGGTAGAGGAGAAGAAGAAGAAGAAGATTGTTGTATCTAGAGAGAAAGACAGGCTGGCAAAGAGGGAGGAACAACGAACTAGCACCACAGTCAGCCGCAGAGTGGTAAATGGGGTAATAAGTGGTCAAAGAAGAAGAATTTTTGGAGTAATTTACAGTCAGCAACCAGCGCCCCAGCGCCCAGACCACAGACAGACAGACGATCTCAGAATTTCCAGACTCACCATGGATCCAGAGATCTAGATACTCAGTCGCAGGGCAGTGTGGCTCAGTAGCTTCACACTTTTCTGTGGTGTGATACTTGCAGAAAGAATCACCCAGGGAGGTGTTATTTTGAGATGATAAATTGTTATTCTTGTGGAAAAGTGGGACACCTTCAGAGAGATTGCCTTTCGTCATAGTGTTCATTGGCGACATTCTGATCTATTCTAAAATCGAGGAAGACCATACAAATCACCTCCGAATTCTCCTTTAGACCCTTAAGATCATCAGTTATATGCTAAGTTCTCCAAATATGAATTCTGGCTGAATGCTATTGCTTTCTTGGGGCATGTTGTATCTAGTGACGGGATTAGAGTAGATCCCCAAAAGATTGAGGCAGTGAGAAAATGGCCCAGACCCACGACTCCAATCAATATTCGGAGCTTCTTGGGTTTGGCAAGTTATTATAGGAGGTTCGTAGAGAGTTTTTCTTCCATAGCCACCCCGCTCACTAAACTGACTCAGAAGAAGGTGAAGTTTGTATAGTATGATTTAAGCGAAAATAGTTTTGAGAAGTTGAAAGACAAGTTGACTACTGCTCCTATTTTGACTCTTTCTAAGGGAGTAGAGGGTTTTGTGGTATACTGTGATGCATCCCGCGTGGGACTTGGTTGTATCCTTATGCAGCATGGTAAGTTAGTGGCTTATGCATCTAGGCAGTTGAAGGTGCACGAGCGGAACTACCCCACTCATGACTTAGAGTTAGCAGCGGTGGTATTTGCACTTAAGATCTGGCGGCACTATTTGTATGGAGTACATGTTGATATATTTACTGACCACAAGAGTTTACAGAATGTTTTCTCGCAGAGAATTAAATCTTAGGAAGAGGCGATGGTTGGAGCTTCTGAAAGACTATGACATGAGCTTGCACTACCATCCGGGCAAGCCAAACATGGTAGCCGACACCCTCAATAGGTTATCCATGGACAGTCTTTCTCATGTGGAAGAAGTAAAGAGAGAGATGGTGAAGGATATTCACCGACTTGCAAATCTGGGAGTGCGACTCTTAGATTCCAAAGATGGAGGATTAGTGGTTCATGAGGTAGCTAAATCTTCTCTTTGTGTTGAAGTTAAAGAGAAGCAGGCCGAAAACCCCATCTTAATGCAGATTAAGAATGATGTGGGTCAGCAGAAGGTGATGTCTTTTGAGATTGGTGGGGATGGTATTTTGAGATACCAAGGTAGACTGTGTGTGGGAGAGAATTCTTGATGAGGCTCACAGGTCGAGGTATGTTGTTTACCCAGGCTCTACAAAAATGAATCGTGATTTGAAAACCATTTATTGGTGGAATAATATGAAGCCTGATGTGGCGAAAATATGTTGCCAAGTGTTTGAATTGTCAGCAAGTTAAGGTGGAACTTATGAGGCCAGGTGGTACTTCTCAAGAGATAGCTTTGCCTTTTTGGAAGTGGAAGATGATAAACATGGAATTCATTACAGGACTTCCAAAGTCCCGAAACTAGCAAGATTCTATATGGGTAATTGTTGATAGGCTATCTAAGTCAGCACATTTTCTGCCTGTTAGGACTGATTATTCGGGGGAAGATTATGCTAAGCTATTCATCGCAAAAATATTTCATTTGCATGGGGCACCTGTGTAATTCCCCAAGAACCTAACCCTCTAAGCCTGTCATCACTTTTAGAACTCATTACAACGCAAATCATGCTAAGATAAAGAGGAATAACCACATTATGATCATACTGAAATACGAAGTAATACTGCTCTGTACAAATAAATTACTGAAATCCCTGTACACACTGGTACACTAGCCTGTCAAAGCCTCTACTACATAGGACTGAAGAGCTATTGGGACAGATCCCCAACTGATTCGTACTGAGCTGAAAGTAAATAGCCATCTATTAACAAGACAAACTCGAAAACAAATGTCCTCGAACCATGAGGACATACCAACCGCAAAAATGTAGATGAAGGTACTCAAAGATCACCGTCTCTGCTGAGACTGAGCACCTAAACCTATACCATGAGGAAATATAGAGTACAAAAGAGTATGAGAGTCAGTACTTGGGAATGTATGGAGTATGTGGGGGTGGATGCAAAATTTTTAAATAATATCATAAATGTATAAGAAAATCATGGATGCTGACAATAATAACTCTCTTCGCTTGAATTATCTAAAACATCATTTTCGTAAGGCATCAGTAAAAACATATGATTCATAAATCTTATAAAGCATTTAACTCAACTCAAACTCTTTGACTCATGACTTAGAGTGACTCGGTAACTCATGGTACTTAGATCATTATGGACGTGGGATTTTCATATAACCGACATAACTACACCATGTGAGCTGCATAGATTCCAACGTTTTTCCCTCCTAAGGAGAGAACCCCATATTGGCGGGGGTGTTGTACTCTTGCCAGGGAGTACAACCTCAATCTCATTATCGCAATCCCATACTCGGCCTCTGGCCCACAATTATCAACATCAATCCTATGGTGGCACATAGTTTTGGAGAAATACCACATTTCCCGCTCGGTCCTAAATACTCCTCCCAGACTCAGCTCAAAACGCGTTAGGAAATCCACTTTAATCAATATCAACTCATGCATCTATTATAAAGACCAAAACATAAATATATATCTCATCTGCAAATAATAATCATCTTGTGGATTCCTAACCCGACTCAACTCAACACAATCTTTCTCAACATCAAGTACACTTGCTTTTCGAATCATTTTCAAATATCAAATGTTTCAAGGAAATATCATAGGACTCATTCCTGACTTTCAATCTCAAATATCGATATATATTCAGTAGTCAAGTTTCTCATGGAAAGGCATAACTCATGACACTTGTCTTAAATCGCTTGGAAATCATCAATACATAATGACACTATACAACTCATGGAATAAATTCTCAATTTAAGAAACATAATGGTGAAATAATCATAAATATCAAACTTATTCAACTCAAATCTCATAAATCATAAATAAAGAAATTTGGGTGTAAACCCACTTGCAAAATTGTGTAAATCAATAATGGAAAGTAAATCTTTAGGCACAAGAACGAAAGGAGTTTTCTTGTTCAAGCCCCACATACCTTGGATTATAATTTTGGAGATGTAGAAACTTGTTTGGAACTTCTTCCTTACATTTTTGAGCTAAGATCCTTGATGCCTTTGACTAGGGGAGCTTAATTCTTGGACAACTTGGAGAAATCTATGGAAGATCCTTGAATTTCTTGGAAGGAGTTTTGATTTTTGGGTTGAGAGAAAACCCTAATTTCTAGATGTTTCTTGGAAGAGGAAAGGAGAAAAATAAATTGCCATTTTCTGCTAGGATATATATATATAAGACCATATGGGGCAGAAATGACCAAAATGCCCTTTTTAAAAAAGCTAAAATTCACTGATCGGGGCCTTTGACGGTCGATCTGATAGCCCGTCAGGGAAATGACGGTCCACCAGTTCATCCATCACTCGAGTGCCAAAACAAGAACATTCTGCCTCGACATGATGGTCGAATTGATGGTCCGTCAGGAAACTAACGGTCCACCAAGTCGTACGTCACTCGCGGGCCAGAAATGAGACATTCTGTCTCGACCTGACGGACCCCTTAACAGTACGACAACTTTTTGACGGTCTACCATCTTGGCCGTCACACAGTGGCCTTAAATAGGAGTCACTGTCTTGGCTTGATGGGAAACTTGACGGTCCACCAAGGACCTAACGGTCCGCCAGGTCGACCGTCAGACCTGGGCGATTCGATACCATTTAGTAAAACGACCATAACTCCTTCGTTTGATGTTGGATTTCAATGAAATTGGTATCGATGGAAAGATTATTCAATGATCTACATGAAAAAAGGTAGAAATTAGAGAAATACAACATGGTTTAAACATCAATCACTTTGGAAGTCATACATATCCACTCAAAAGACGGATTTAGGATTAAGAAATGATCAGGGTATTACAATATCTCCTCCTTGGACACATTCATCCTCGAATGTTGCCAAATAGGCCAAGAACAAGAGAAAATTAGGATACCCAGCTGGAACGACTCATATTAAAGGGCTCACTATACTCTTAACCTTTGAGTACTTCACCAAATGCATGAATCATAGAGGGAATAACTATATAGATGACTACATTAGATTAGTAGGAAACTAAATTAGGGGAATAGTACCTTCAGCTTGATTAGACTCGTGGAGAAAAGATGAGGGTAACTAGATCGGATATCTACTTCTGCTTCCCAAGTGGCACCCTCTATTGATTAATTTCGCCACAAAACTTTAATCAAGGGAACTTCTTTGTTCCTTAGTCTACGGATTTGATAATTTAAGATTTCAACCGGGATTTCATCATACGAAAGGCTATCCTGAACATCACATCCTTCCAACGGATCAACAACAATAGAGTCTCCAATATGCTTCTTGAGCATAGAAACATGAAACACAGGATGGACAACTGACAATTCTGTGGGCAACTCAACCTCATAAGCTACTTTCCCAACATGATTCAAAACTCTATAATGGCCAATATATCTGGGACATAGCTTCCCTTTCTTTCCAAATCTTTTTACCCCTTTCATGGGTAAAATTTTCAAGTACACCATATCACCAAGTTCAAACTCAAGAGATCTTCTTCTCACATCTGCATACGACTTCTGATGACTCTGCGCTGTCTTCAACCTCTCCCGAATTAACTTAACTGTCTCCATAGCCTCAAATACAGCATTAGGTCCAATCATAGCAGCTTCACCCACTTCGAACCAACCTATGGGCGATCTACATCTCTTCTTATACAAAGCTTCAAATGGAGCCATTTCAATACTAGCATGAAAACTATTGTTGTAAGAAAATTCAATCAACGGCAAATATTCATCCCAACTTCCTTTGAAATCAAGAACACAAGCCCTCAACATATCCTCTAAAGTTTGGATAGTCCTCTCAGCCTGACCATCTTTCTGCGGATGAAAAGTAGAACTAAGATGAACTTAGGTGCCGAGACCCTTCTGAAAGGCTCTCCAAAACTAAGAAGTAAATTGAGTACCTCTATCGGAGATGATAGACAATGGAACTCCGTGCAACCTTACTAACTCTTGAATATATAACTTAGTACAGTCCTTTGCATTGAAAGATGTATATACTGGCAAAAAATATGTTGACTTAGTCAACCTATCTACAACGACCCAAATACAATCATGATGCCGATGAGAGAAGGGTAAACCTATCATAGAATCCATGTTTACCACTTTCCACTTCCAAGTAGGAATGTTAAATTCTTGCATCACAACACCCGGTCTCGGTGATCTATCTTTACCTGCTGGCAAGTTGCACACTTCTCTACGAACTTCGCTATATCCTTCTTCATACCATTCCACCAATAAATTTCCCGTAAATCGCGCTACATCTTGGTAGCACCAGGATGAATAGAATACCGCGTGCCATGCACCTCAGCCATAATTCTCTGCCTCAGATCATCAACATTAGGCACATACAATCTATTCTAAAATCTCAATACACCATCTTCCCCTTGGGAGAAAGCCTCCACCTTTTGGTCTTTGACTGACGCTTTTAATTCAGTCAAACGAAAATTGATATCCTGCTTCTCCTTTACTTCTGAAACTAGGGAAGATTCAGAACTACTCTGAATCCAAACATTACCCTCAACTGAGTCAAGCAATCTAACACCCAACCTAGATAAATGGTGGACTTCACTAGCTAACTCCTTCTTATCTTCCTCTATATGTGCTACACTACCCATGGACGATCTGCTAAGGGAATCTGCCACTACATTGGCCTTGCCCGGGTGATACAACACACTCATATCATAGTCCTTTAATAATTCTAATCATCGCCTCTACTGAAGATTCAACTCTCTCTGAGTGAACACATACTGTAAACTCTTATGATCCGTAAAGACATCAACATGAACACCATACAAGTAGTGTCTCCAGATTTTCAAAGCAAAAACCACTGCAACTAACTTGAGGTCATGGGTCGGATAATTCTTTTCATGAGGTTTCAACTGCCTGGTGGCATAGGCTATAATCTTACCCTTCTGCATCAACTTGCAACCCAAACCAATTCTGGAAGCATCACAATATACCATAAAATCATCTACACCATTAGGCAGGGTCATCACAGGGGCTGAAGTGAGTCGAGTTTTCAACTCCTAAAAACTCTTCTCGTAAGAATCTGACCACTGGAATTTAACCTTCTTTTGGGTCAATCGAGTCAAAGGAATAACAATGGAAGATAAACCTTTGACAAAACGATGGTAGTAGCCAGCTAGGACCAAGAAACTCCTAATATCAGATGGGGAAATATGTCTAGGCCAATTCTTCACAGCTTCTACCTTTTGAGGATCAACTCGAATACCATCAGAAGAAATAATATGACCCAGAAAAGCAACTGACCTTAGCCAGAATTCACACTTGCTAAATTTGGCAAACAACTGTTGATCCCTGAGGGTCTATAAGACAATTCAAAGATGATCTGCATGGTCGTTTTCACTCTGGGAATATACAAGGATATTATCTATAAACACAATAATGAACATATCTAGGTACAGTCTAAACACCCGATTCATGAGGTCCACAAAATCTGCTAGGGCATTCGTTAGCCCGAAGGACATGACCAAGAATTCAAAATGACCATAATGAGTGCGGAAAGCCATCTTTGGAATATCACACTCTTTGACTTTAATTTGGTGATAACTGGATCTCAAATGTATTTTCGAAAAATAACTGGCACCTTGCAGCTGATCAAACAGGTCATCAATTCAAGGGAGAGGGTATTTGTTTTTGGCCATGACCTTATTAAGCTGATGATAGTCAATGCATATGCGTAATTAACCATCTTTCTTTTGTATGAATAGAATGGGTGCACCCCAGGGAGACATACTGGCCTTATAAAACCCTTATCAAGAAGATCTTTGAGTTGTTTCTTCAACTCCTTAAGTTCTGCGGGGGCCATACGATATAGAGGAATACAAATAGGTTGTGTATCAGGGAGAAGATCAATTTCAAATTCTATCTCTCTATCGGGAGGTACCCTAGGAGATCTTTCGGGAAAACATCAGAAAACTCATTGACAACACTACGAGACTGAATAGTTGGAGTCTCAGACTTAGTATCCTTAACTTGGACTAAATGATAGATACAACCCTTGGATATCAATTTCCTAGCTTTAAGATAGGATATGAAATAACTTTTAGGAGATATAGAATTTCCAAACCACTCAAAGGCTGGCTCATTGGGAAACTAAAACTTGACTACCCAGGTACGACAGTCTATAGATGTATAACAAGAGTTAAGCCAATCCATACCCAGAATAATATCAAAATCAACCATGTCTAGATCAATCAAATCTGCAAACATGACTCTATTAAGAGCAGTGATAGGACACTTCTTAAATACTTGCTTAGCAACAATAGATTCACCCACTGGTGTAGAGACTAGAAAAGGCTAAGAAATCTTTTCAGCACTCATTTCAAAATTCACAGCCACCAACGGAGTCATATAAGAAAGACTTGACCCAGTGTCCATCACATATACACATTGAAATGAAATACAAGAAACGTACCAGTAATAATATCTTGTGATCATTTTTCTCTTAGTGGGGTGGTATAGAATAAAAGAGATTCTGCCACTAACCACCTATAGTACTAAATGAGGCACCCTGAAAGGGAGTAGACAAACTACAGGGGCTGGAGAACTAATAGTTTGACTCTGAGGACGAACATCGCAACTCCCCTGTCTAGTATATGAGCAATCCCTGAACTTATGGCCCAACTTACCGTAACTAAAAAAACCCCTCTAACCAACTAAGTACTCATCGAGATGGTCTCTAACGTACTACGAACATGGGGGAGGATGAGGTCTGTTACTTACACTATCCTAGGACTTAGACATAGTAGGCCTATTACCCTGCTCCATCCTAATTCTGAATGCAGGAGTACTGGATGATAAAGGAGCTGGAATAAAAGAGAGGCTCTAGAACTGAGGGCGGATCTCTCTAGAAAATCTATCCTAACTATACCCCTGTTGCTCTAATCTAACTCTCTTATTCCCTCTTACTCTCTCTCTCCTTCACTTTGTCTGCTTCAATCTGCTGAGCATAAACCATTAGTCTTGAAAGGTCCATATCCCTATTAAGCATAGCAAATATACACTCTTTCACAACATAACCAGAAACACCGGCCAAGAACTTACTCATACTAGTTCTAGAATTAGCCATCATATCGGGAGTGTACTTAGATAAAAGGTAAAACTTATGGAAATACTTCTTAACTATGATGGGCCCTGTCTCAAGTTAATAAATTCTTCTAATTTTTCTTCCTTCAGCTACAGGGGAAAGAATCTATCTAAGAAGGCATCTTAGAATAATTGCCAAGTCATAGGAGCATCATTCTCCCCTCTACTTTTCCTCTATATCTCCACCCAATCATAAGCAACATCTTTCATTCGATAGGCAGCCAATTCAACACTCTCCTCCTCAGTCATGTGCATAATCTGAGTGATCTTTCTCACTACATCTAAATATATTTGTAGGTCTTCACCTACTTTCGACCCAAAGAACTTAGATGGATTCATTCGCATAAAGTCACAAACCCGGGATGTAGTAGAATTATTCCCTTGCAAAGGTGGAACAGTAGCCTGGGTGTTGGCTTAGACGTTGGTGGTGACCGTCTGGGCTAGCACTTGGAAAGCTGCCTGGAATTCAGCATGTGAAACTATCTCACCTAAAGGATCAATGGGTTGAGGTTGTTCGTTATTTCTGCAAGCTCTATGAGGAGGCATTTTCTATCATAAGAGAGCCCAGATTAACAATCATAGGCATAATAGACTCTTGAAAGAAAGAAGCGAATTTTCCTAATACGTCCCGTAGCCTCTTGCTCATAGATGTGGTGCACTACACACTGATGATCAAGACTCTATGTAACATGACTTGTCAGACTCCCTAGGACTCTTCAAACCCTAGGCTCTGATACCAAGCTTGTAAAGCCCCAAGAACCTATCCCAAGATGTCACATGGTGCTCAAGGACACACGTCGCCTCAATCTAACCCTCTTAGCCTGTCATCACTTTCAGAACTCACTATAGCGCAAATCATGATAAGATAAAGAGGAATAACCATGTCATAAACGTACTAAAATATGAAGTAATACTGCCTTGTACAAACAAAATACTGAAATCCCTGTACACGTTGGTACACTAGTCTGACAAAGCCTTTACTACATAGGATTGAGGAGACATTGGGACAGATCCCCAACTGACTCGTACTGAATTGAAAGTAAACAACCATCTATTAACAAGACAAAATCAGAAACACGGGTCCTCAAACTATGAGGACTCACCAACTGCAGAAATGTAGATAAAGGTACTCAAAGATCACTGTCGCTGCTGAGACTGAGCACCTGAACCTCTATCATGAGGAAATATAGAGTACAAAAGAGTATGGGAGTCAGTACTTGGGAATGTACTGAGTACATGGGGGTGGATGCAACATTTTTAAATAAAATCATAAATGTATAAGAAAATCATGCATGCTGACAATAATAACTCTCTTCACTTGAATTATCTAAAACATTATTTCCGTAAGTCATCAGTAAAAACATATGTTTTATAAATCTCATAAATCATTTAACTCAACTCAAACTCTTTGACTCATGACTTAGAGTGACTCGATAACTCATGGTACTTAGATCATTATGGACGTGGGAGTTTATTATAGCCGACATAACTACACCACGTGAGTCGCATGGAGTCCAACGTTTTACCCTCCTAAGGAGAGAACCCCACATTGGTGGGGGTGTTGTACTCTTGCCAGGGAGTACAACCTCAATCTCATTATCACAATCCCATACTCGGCATCTGGCCCACAATTATCAACATCAATCCTACAGTTGCATATATTTTTGGGGAAATACCACATTTCCCGCTTGATGCTAAATACTCCTTCCAGACTCAGCACAGAACGCGTTAGGAAATCCATCTTAATCAATATCAACTCATGGTTCTATTATAAAGACCAAAACATAAATATATATCTCATTTGTAAATCATAAACATCTTGTGGATTCCTAACCCGACTCAACGCAACACAATCTTTCTAAACATCAAGTATACTTGCTTTTCGAATCACTTTCAAATATCAAAAGCTTCAAGGAAATATTATAGGACTTATTCTTGAATTTCAATCTCAAATATCGATATATATTCAATAGTCAAATTTCTCATGGAAAGGCATAACTCATGACACTTGTCTTAAATCGCTTGGAAATCATCAATACATAATGACACTATACAACTCATGGAATAAATTCTCAATTTAAGAAACATGATGGTGAAATAATCATAAATATCAAACTTATTAAACTCAAATCTCATAAATCATAAATAAAGAAATTTGGGTGTAAACCCACTTGCAAAATTGTGTAAATCAATAATGGAAAGTAAATCTTTAGGCACAAGAATGAAAGGAGTGTTCTTGTTCAAGCCCCACATATCTTGAATTATAATTTTGGAGATGTAGAAAATTTTTTGGAACTTCTTCCTTACATCTTTGAGATAAGATAATTGATGCCTTTGACTAGGGGAGCTTAATTCTTGGACAACTTGGAGAAATCTGTGGAGGATCCTTGAATTTCTTGGAAGGAGTTTTGATTTTTGGGTTGAGAGAAAACCCTAGTTTCTAGATATTTCTTGGGAGAGGAAAGGATAAAAATGAATGGCCATTGTATGCTATGATATATATATAAGACCATATGGGGCAAAAATGACCAAAATGCCCTTTTTGAAAAAGCTCAAATTTGCTGATCGGGGTCTGTGATGGTCGATCTGACGGTCCATTAGGAAACGGACGGTCTACCAGATCGTCCGGCACTCAAGTGCCAAAATTGGAATGTTCTGCCTCAACGTGACGGTTGAAGTGATGATAACTAACTGTCCATCAAGTCGTCCGTCACTTGAGGGCCAGAAACGAGACATTCTGTCTCGACCTGATGGACCCCTTGACGGTCTGTCAACCTTTTGACGGTCTACCATCTTGGCCGTCACATGGTGGCCTAAAATAGGAGTCACTATCTTGGCTTGATAAAATACATGACGGTCCACCAAGGACCTGACGGTCTTCCAGGTCGACCATCAGACTTGGGTGATCCGATACCATTTAGTAAAACGACCATAACTCCTTTGTCCGATGTCAGATTTCAATGAAATTGGTATCGGATGGAAATCTTATTCAATGCTCTACATGAAAAAAGTAGGAATTAGAGAAATACAACATGGTTTAAACATCAATCACTTTGGAAGTCATATATATCCACTCAAAAGACGAATTTAGGCTTAGGAAACGATTGAGGTATTACAACCTGTGTCCATCATATCCAATCAAGGTACACAGTTCTCTTCTCAGTTTGGATATCCTTTCAGAAGTGTTTAGTTACTCAGGTGAATCTAAGTATAACATTCTACCCTCAGATTGATGGGCAAGCTGAGCGCACCATTCAGACCCTTGAGGATATGTTGAGAGCTAGTGTGACTGACTTTAAAGGTAGTTGGTTGGATCACTTGCCACTGATAGAGTTTGCCTATAACAACAGTTTCCATTCTAGTATTAAGATAACACCTTTTGAGGCATTGTATGGAAGGATATGTAGGTCTCCGATAGAATGGTATGAAGTAGGTGAGATAAAGATGTTTGGGCTTGATCTTGTTTATCTGACGATGAAAGATGTAAAGCTTATTAGAGAATGACTTAAGTTAGCTTAGATTCATCATAAATCCTATGCCGACGTTTGAATAAGAGATTTAGAGTTTGAGGTTGGAGATTGGGTATTTCTTAAAGTTTCTCCCATGAAGGGAGTTATGTGATTCGGGAAGAAAGGTAAGCTGAGTCCTCGCTATATAGGACCATACCAGATTGTAAAAAGGATAGGTGAAGTTGCATATGAGTTAGAGTTTCCTGCAAATTTGGGTCCTGGTCACCCGTTATTCCACATATCTATGTTGAAAAAGTGCATAGGAGACCATTCATTAGTATTGCCTTTTGAAGAAATCAAGGTGTCAGATCCTTGGCTTATGAAGAAGAGCCTGTAGCAATCTTAGATCATCAAGTGAGAAAATTGAGGAGCAAAGAGATAGCCTCAGTTAAAGTGTTGTGGAGAAATGAGAAAGTTGAAGAAACAACTTGGGAATCTGAAGATGTCATGCAAGTCAGATACCCAAACTTATTTGTTTTGGTAAATCATGAGATGAAAGGTACAATTCTTGTTTTATGTCTTCTTTTCTTTGTCTGAGTATATTTGAATCATCCATGACTGTATTTCGTGTCATCATTTGGGGACGAATGATCCCAAGGAGGGGATAATGTAGCACCCTGTAGAAAATTGTGCAATTACATGTGCATTGGATGAGAAGCTTAAATTGTGAAAAATATTCTAAGTGTAAACGAGACTTAGTCTCATTTTTAGCTCTTGATCTTTGGGGATTTTATTTTCAACCTTCCCGACCTCCGTTTTTAGATTTTCTTGTTGCGTTGTGATGGGGCAAGGTTGTAGTATGTTTTGGATGAGTTTCAGAATTTTTAGACGAGCATAAGGGTGAGTTTGGATTGCCATTCTAGTAGGGTCCCGCGATTTGCCCGCGCTGCCCACTGGATCGCCTGGCCTAGGAAGGGAGCCCATGATAGGGCAGGCGACGCTTGGTGTAGGGCGGGCGATGCCTAGTGGATCGCCCCAGGCCAATCTCATTAGTTTTCCCAAATTAGTAAGGGCATTTTGGGTATTTTTCATCCCCCTATCATCAATAACATGAGATTTAATCCCTAGAAAGCCAAAATAGAGTCTCATTCATCAAAATTGGTCAAGAACTTGTATAAGGGTTTCAAAATAAAAACCCACATAGTTCAATATTCAACCGTGGGTTTTCAAAACAAATTGGAGAATTGGAATCCCTGCAACGTAGGCTTTAAGAAGCACCCGCTAAGTTCGTAAATAGAGGTACGTGGGGTTGTCCTAAATTTCATGGAATGTTTAAAAAAATAATAATTTATGCAAGCCGTTAAATTTATAAAAGTATGTATATATTATTACAAGTAGGGTTTAAATTTTAATACCAGTGACAAGTTTTGTGACATGGTTTTGAAAGAAATTTTTTAATATCATGGGGGGTTGCTTGCTTGAATATATTCAATTTTTGAATTGTGAGCATATGATTTGAATTTCGAAAGGATGCCATGTGTATGAATTGTGAATTCTTTAAATCCCCCATGCTAATGTTTTATACCCCATTCTATACTTGTGTTAAACATTGAGAGCATGAGTTTTGCAATTTATATGATAAAACTTCTTAAACTATTACATGTTGAGAACCATGGTGCATGTGGTTGATGCGTGTGAAAGTTTTATCAATGTGCACGATATAAATGGCATGAGAAGTTAAAGAATTGATGTGATATTGATGACTTGCAAGTCGGGTATGACGATACCCTGCAGGGTAGGATATGTAATTGATTGAATAAGGGTTATTGATTGACTTTATGTGAGATAGGTGGTTACCCAAAGAAAGCACGAGTCAAATGACACTACACTGGAAACCGTGGGTTGCCGACATGGAAAATTGGTACCATGCTGAGTGATATTGTGTACCTCAAAATGTGTCATACCCTTATTCGGGACAGATGGTTAGGTGCCCTGCTATGTGATCTTAATACCAACCCCGACACATGAACTTGATTGATGATGGAGACACCCTGCTGTGTGATCATGTGCTCTCCCTTCCTCACCCATACTACAATCTTGGCGGCAACCGAGATTGGGAAGTTGGTGAAACTGTAGGGTGTACCACCTATCTCGGGTGTGTTACATTGTTGTAGAAAAATCATTATACTATGCCCATGTATTTTGAAACATTTTGAAATAATGTTTTATAGCAACTCTCATTTATGTTATATAAAAACCTCTATTTTGTTTTTGGATTACTCTGCGTACCATTACATCTGTATTGACCCCCTCCCCTCCAACCTCTTAGGTTCTGAGTCACAGGCTAGGGGTCCAGAACAGTTGTAGATTTCATCTATCAGATTTGTTGTGTCCAGTGGTGAGCCTTCTATACTTCGGAAGGCCTGGTTACTTTCAGACGATTATCATTATTGGATATGTTTTGGTCTACTGGAGGCCTTGTCCCAATTTTCAAATTTATTAGTGATTGTGTATTAGAAATTTCGTAGACGGTTTTCAGATATCGATAGATGTTGTGGGACTTCATTTCCCATTATTGATTTTGTTAGACTCATGACCATGTTTCCGTAGTATGGTGTATTTTCCGCATTTCTTTTATCATATGAGTTATGTGCATGATTTCCAAATGGATCGGGGTGTTTCGGGCCTTCATGGTTCAGAATACTCGTCACGGCCAGGGCCTCGGTGCGGGTTGTGACACTTAAGAAAATAAATGTTAGAAGTGGAGAAGCCATGGAAAAATACTTTTCCACTTAAGTATAACGATTTTATCTGCTGCAGGGTTCAAACATCTCACGTGCGCCTATCTCACAAGTCCGCTCTTACCACTAGATCGAAACCCTGGGTATGACTACGTTGCATGGGTTTTTTACATAAGATTTTTTAGTGTGACATGGATATAGTTTCAATGATGGAGAAGACGGTTAAGCTACTTGCACCTGTCTAATTTTGATTGTTTGGTCACTCTTTTTAAGAGTCAAGAATGTAAATAGAAATCATCCCTTGCGAAAGCCTCACTACTTGGTTATCAACGTAATATTAATAGTAATAATGACATTTGACGATATGTTGTTTGTTTAGTAAGAAAATAGCAGAGATAGATTATCAGAAGTTATTAATGCGTGCATTTGATTATCGATGCAATATTCCCTTAGGGCACATCCAAACATGGGATCGCAAATTGTAGAGGAGCAAAATCATTCTCATTTTCGAGATTTAAGGCTATTCCTTTCACATTTCTAGCAAATTCAATCATTTCCCTAGCTTAAATGTCGTTTCCGTCCATGAAAATGTACAATCCCATCTTGTGAATAGTTTGGTTACTATATTTTTCGAATCGCGAGCAAATCTATTGTTTGTCTGTCTTATTCTTGGACCTTGTTGTGGTTTATCCTCGGGAACAACAGCTTGGATAGCCTTTGGAATATCCATGTTAACAATATGTCCTTTGGTTCCTACACCGGTCCAACCATCACCAGTGGAAGCAAGCTGACCCCCTATGTTGAAAAATCGAGGGAAGAGTGCATTTCCAAATGACAAAAAAAGTTGAATTGAATTATTCCGTTCTTATTCATTTTTCTAGGTTTATTAAGTCGTTTTTGCTATAAATGTGAACTCACATTTAAATCTTGATCTCCTAGAATTTCCCCCCACTTCAATCTGCACATGTTCGTGAATTTCACTAGTTTTTTTCGCACATTTTACAAATACATATCGCGAGTTCAGCTCAACGAACATAACTGAAGTTTGTACACAAGATAATAGGTGCAACTGATGAATTTATATTACGTATATAGAAAGGTATTTATTGTTTTCTTTGATCAGAAGAAAGGAATTTATAAAGAAAAACAACATGAACAAAAACCACTTTTTATTATTTAAGATCTTGTTCTTATGACTCTTTTTACCAACGCAAACAAGACTAAGTAAATTGACAATGATAGAACAAGAATAATATTATCATGCGGTCTAGATAAATTTGGAAACTCAAATTTTACCAAAATCTTTTCGTATTACAAATTCAATGGTTTATAATGCAGACTCTTGCAGAAATGCAGGATAAGGCCACGTACAATACTACTGTGGTCCGTCCCTCTTCCACCGACCCCCAGCATAGAGGGAGATTGTGCACGGGTTTGCCTTCCCGAGTTCAATGTTTCTAATCTTCCTCTATAGTCATTTGAGTTGGCTACAAGATTTTCTTTGTTCTGTAGTCATGTTTTGTTCGTTTCTTAAGTAATCGACTACTCTACTTGTTTGTTTTTATGAGAAAAGAATCATAAGATGAAGTGAATCTTAAGAGATCCAAGTATTTTTTGTCTTAGGAGGTTTAATAAGTTCTTAAAACTGTTTATGTTCATGATATTCTTTCAGTTTTTGACATGAAAGCGAAAATACGAAAACATCAAAATCCCTTTCTTGTGATCAAGGCAAGCACCAGATCCCTTTCTTCTTTGAGATTCATTAAGAATCTAATTAGTTTTTCCTATATAATAATGTTTCATTCAGATAAAGCAAAGGACGCACAGGATTATCAAAAGGAATGGATCCAATCTTGTACAGTTCTGCGATGAGAGGCAATATTGGAGATGTCTATTATAATTTGATAAGGGATGAAGAATATGGATACCAAGTCACTCAAAAGGGTAACACTGTCCTTCATGTCGCAGCCCTCTATGGCCACTCCCATTTCGCGGCAAAAGTCCTTAAGATTTCTCCGGCAATGTTATGCTGTCAAAACAAGAAAACGAAACCGCACTTCACATAGCAGCTTACGAAGGGCATACTGAAGTTGTCTGTGTGCTACTTGCATTGGTCGAAGATCATAACACTAATGATAAAATCACGAGGATGACAGATGCTAGTGGAGATACTGCCCTGCACAAGGCCGTGATGAGCCAACATCTAGATGTGGTTAAGCTCTTAGTGAAAGAAGATTCTGACTTCGAATTTCCTCCTAACCATGCACAAGAGACACCACTGTATCTGGCGGCTGAATCTGGTTTTCATAATGCTTTGATTAACATCTTGGAATCCTGCAATAATCCAACATATGCTGCAGGTCCATCTAATAAAACGCCGCTGCATGCAGCAGTAATTCAGGAACATAAAGGTACAAAATTTTTGTTATTTTCAGTATCAATATCTAACCTCAGTTGACTTTCCCATGTTTAACACCGTCTACATAAGTTTGGATTAATCATTTCGATAGTCTCATGTTGGAGTGTCCCACATCGGTGGGTTAAAGGGTCCTTGGTCTCCTTATAAGGCTTGGGCAATCCTCTTCCTCATGAGCTAGCTTTTGGAGTGTGAGTTAGGTCCAAGACCAATTTTCTCATCTCACCAGGATCCTCCATTAGCCGCATCAACTTACAATTCAATGGACTAATTTTCTTACTAGTTAATGTCTGGCAACTACCCCAATCCCTCTTCTCCTCTCCAAAAGACTATTTCTTCAAGGTGTAGAGAATGATGTGAACAAAGAAATTTTGGCCTGCTCCCATGACTTTCTAAACTTTCCAACCAAAATCAATTGCTCTAAACTAGTAATGTATCATTCACATTACTAGCTATACGCTCTAAAAAATATTTATCTACAATTTCTATTATGATTTCGTAATGTCTGTTGTGCAGCTATATTTGCGAAAAAATATAACCGCTTATTTATGCATTTATCGTGTTGACACATCCATATTACATTAGATTACTATGGCGATGGAATAAGCCTTTATGCGAGGAACCTGACTTATTGGGTTGGAATTCACTGCACTATGCTGTCAAATTAGGACTGAAAGACGTAGTTTCTGATATGCTGGGGTGGAAAAAATCCTTAGTGTACCTTCCGGCAGGCAGTGAAAATGACTTGACGACAGCAATTCACATTGCAGCCTGTAAAGGTGACGTAAACATGATAAAGAAGCTATTAAATCACTGCCCTGATTGTTGCGATACGCGTAACAGCAACAATCAAAATGCTCTTCATGTTGCCGTATTGAAAAATCAAGACAAGGTAGTCCGCGTATTATTAGGCTATGATAAGTACGAAAACCTTGTCGATGAGCCAGATAGTAGCGGCAACACTCCTCTCCATTTGTTTGCTGCATCTGGTAACCATGTGCCTGAATTAATAAACCATCCCAGAGCAAAGAAGATGTCATTTAACAAACAAAACCAGACTCCACTTGATATAGCATTGTCATGCGCAGCGACACAAAGAAGGTAAGCAGTTGCACTTTTGTTTTTCAAGTACTAGTTACGCTTGAGTATATGCTGGTGAGATATTGATATACTAGTTCAAGGATTATGTCAAGAGAAAGAAGGGTTCCACAAAAATCTTCAGCTTTTTGTCCAAATACAAGTAGTTCCAAAAAACTTCAAATACTCCTTTCCAAGTTCAAATTCCTCCGTACTATATGCTAATTATCTGAAATATCATGTTTGATACTATTTGATTCAATTTTCAGATAACTACTGAAGTTTTTTTGTCCTTGCAAGAGTACAATAAGAATGACTCAATAACTATTGATGAAAATAGGAGAAATTGATGGAGGATTTGCGTAGCATTGGCCGATTTGGAAAACGTGACTCTGAGGTAAAGAGGAAGTACGAGTACATGCCCAATCCAAATGATGGCACGGGAACAGGAGCCAAAATGCAACTGAGGGAAGATGATCACGATAAAGCTAATAAGGCAGATCAAGCAGAAGTCGAAAGTATTATGAAGATAGCTCAATTGCATATCATCGTGCCACTTTGATAATTACAATCACTTTCGCCGCTGGTATCACATCGCCAGGAGATTTTGAGAGCGACTCTGATAGCCCTAATCAAGGAATGGTGATTCTAATAAGGAAAACATCATTTCGTGCATTTGTTGTTTCTGATGCCATTTCCTTCACATTCTCAGCTGTTGCCATATTAATCTACTTCCTCATGGCAGCTCAAATTAGAATTCCTCAACATAAAAAAATTGTATGGAATCTTTATAAAATTGCAGGTATCTGTCAGTACTTGTCAATGTTTGAAGTTGTAATTGCATTCGCAATTGGTATTGTAACACCCGTAAAAATCTTTAATGGGATTAGATGGTAATGGTATGCTTGTGGAGTTAGAAGCTTGAAAATATTCTAAGTGTCAAAGAGACGTAGTCTCATTTTTATCTCTTCACCTTCGGAAATCTCATTTTCAGTCTTCTCGACCTCCGATTTTAGATTTTCTAGTTGCGTTGAGATGGGGCAAGGTCGTAGCACATCTCGGGCGAGTTTTGGATTTTTTGAAGCGCGTTTATACATCGTTTGGTGTTCCAATATAGTGGACCAATGCGATCTTGGCGCGTTGCATCGCCCATTGCGTTGGTCAAATTTTGTGCAGGAAATGCTAGAAAAAATACTGAGGCTCGATGCGATGGTGGAGCATGCATGGTCAACCGACGCCCGCGTTGCCTACAGCGTCGATGCCTAGTTATTTGAGCTTTTAAGAATACGTGTCTTAAAGGGCAATTGGGTAATTTTCCCTTATTCTAATACACCCAAACACGGGATTTTTATCCCAAGAGACCATTTTACTCATTTTTTCACCAAAATCCATCAAGAACATCCTTAGGGTTTCAAAATAAAAATTCAAATTACTGAAGATTCAACCGTGATTTTTAGAAGATAATTAGAGATTTGGAATCCCCAATCCGCAAGCTTCAAGAATCACCCATTACTTTCTGAAGTAGAGGTACACGGGTTTTCCTAAAATCTCATGGGTATAGAAATCATGATTTTAAGAAAGGGGTTTCAGATTTATGAATATATTCATGTTTTTGAAACATTGATGATATTGTTTTGGTCTTTAGGCCTTCCACAAATTGATTTGAAATTTTATATATATATATATATATATATATATATATATTGTAAGCATGTGTTTTAAGGTTGATAATTGAATTGATAGAATGATTCATGAAAAATCCCTCGTGATGATTTTCATCTACTTATGATATACTATGAAATCGTTTGAATGCATCTTTAAAAGCATGTTATGAAATGTCTTGAATAATGCTAGATTTGGATTGTGATTTTTATTCCAAAAGAGAGAGGGTTGTTTATGTTGTTGAATATTGAAAGTATTCATATAATTAAAGAGTGCATGATTTTGCCAAAAGCACATGGCCACCATATGTTTGAATAATCTCAGCGTAGTTTTGACTTGTGTTTTCGGAACATGAAATCCTTCATACTGTTTGAATGTTTGGGTGGTTTGAACTATGTTTCAATGAAATATTTATGCATGCTTCATTATGGCTTAGAAATAGGACTTGCAAGTCTTGGTGTGAGGATACCAATTCAGATTATGCCATGATAATTCAGAACAGAATAGAATGCCTGTTTGAAATCAGACTTTTCAGATGTTGAAACTTGAAACATGCATAAATTCAGAATAGGATAAATTTGTGCATAAAGAGAGCTTAGGTGGTTCCACTAAGAAGGCATGAATTCAGATAACTCATTGCCCAAAACCGTGATTTTCCAATCAGGGTTTATATATTATGCTGGCCTAGAGCCCTGTGGCATATCAAACTCAGACACTCCAACCCTTGCGGCACACTTGTCTTGGGGTCTTACCCGCCGAGTCAATGTCAGATTCTATATAGCCTGTGGAATATCAGACTTGTAGGGGAGTGCCACCTAACTCAGAAGTAATACAAAGATCGGAATTTGCATTTTCAGAAAGGTTCATGTTATCATAAAGTGCCCATGTGTTTTGAAAACCACTTGATTAATGATGTTTTGACAAAGTTGCTCTCAACTATTTTATTTATATAAGAGCTTTATTTTGGATTTCTTTATGTACCAGTACATCTGTATTGACCTCTCCTCCTCCTTCCAGGTTCTGAGGCTCAGTCTAGGGGTCTAGAAAAGCAGTAGAGTTTATCAGATAGAGTTTTATGTGTCCAGTTAGTGAGCTTTCTTTATTCCAGAAGGCTGTCTTTTTGTATTATGTCATTTATTTCCATTTTGGTCTACTGAGGGCCTTGTCCCAGTTTCAGACAGTGGTTAGATTTTCATGTAGTAGAGATTTCGCAGACTAAGTCAGATGTTATTTAGATGTCGTTGACTTACAGTTTCCATACTTATGTTGAATTCCGAGTTGACTATGTTTCCATAGCAAACTATGTTTTTCCGCATTATTCTTTTGTTATATGAATGTTGTGCATGATTACCAGATAGGAAAGGGCATTTCGGGCCGCTCTTGGTTCGGGATGTCCATCACGGCCAGGGCCCTGGTTCGGATCGTGACAAACTTGGTATCAGAGAACGGTTCATGGTCCCAGGGTATCTGCGAAATTGCGTCAAGTAGAGTCTTGTTTATGAGTGTGTAGAGCGCCACACTTATAAGCAGGAGCCTACTAGGCGTTTAGGAAAATGTTTTCCCTCTTTATGATTTAGTTCGTGCTTTAGAGTCTGAATTGGAATTATCCCTTAATCAGTGATCTATTGTATTTCAGAAAATAGTCATGCCTCCTCGTTGTTCCAACAACCAGGATACTCAGGATGATGAAGTCCGGTCCACCCATGGGATGCGGACCTGTAATAGAGCGCACACTCCAGAACCTGTTCCTACTCTAGGAGTACCTCCAATCCCGACTAGTCCTCCTCGAGCTCCAAGGACAAATGTTAATCGTCCCCAGTCTTCTCAAACGGTTATATCGAATGCAGAATTCAGGTATTCCATTCACATGCTTGCTCAGCTAGTAGCCACACAGACTCAGAGGTTAGAGGATACTGGGTCTACATCTGTTACTTCGGAGGCCACTAGGGTAGGCCAATTTATGAGGATGAAACCACCCAAATTTTTGGGAACTAAGGTAGAAGAGTACCCACAGGAGTTCATAGATGAAATGGAGAAACTTTTTAGAGTAATGCATGTGGATCAAGTGGAAGGGGTCGAGCTAGCATCATGCCAACTTAAAGATATAGCGAACCAATGGTATAATGAGTGGGAAGAGGCGAAGGGTGAGAGTGTTGAGCCCACAATTTGGGATGAGTTTGTGGGAGCTTTTCTTGATCGATTCTTTTCTCTGAAGCTGATGAAAGATAAAACAAAAGAGTTCATGAACCTTAAGCAGGGTAATATGAGTGCTAAGGAGTACTTGAGTGTCAAGGGGCAATGCTGAACAGGCATATGGACTTTGCTAGGCTGTCAGTCCACATGTAGGAGGTAGAAGAGAAGAAAAAAGAAAATTTCTGAATCTAGAGAGAAGGATAGGAAAGAAAAGAGAGCCAGAATAGTGGATCAGAACCACAGCCAGCCACATTGCGACAACTAGGGCAGTAGATGGAAATAGAAGAAATTTTGGAATAACTCGCTTTCTGCAGCTAGCGCCCAAACCCCCGGTTGATAGACGATCTCAGAGTTTTGAGACTAGTCATAGACCCAGAGCTTAGGATATTCAGTCATAGGGAAGTGTGGCTCAGAAGCATCGTACTTTTCCACGGTGCGAGACTTGCGGTAGGTATCATTCGGGTAGGTGTTAGCTGGGTTTGTTGGTGTGTTATTCATGCGGTCAGATAGGCCACTTCCTAAGATATTTTCCCTCTGCTAGGAGGAATTTTGGTG
Organism: Capsicum baccatum var. pendulum; assembly: GCA_030864225.1. NCBI lineage: Eukaryota > Viridiplantae > Streptophyta > Magnoliopsida > Solanales > Solanaceae > Capsicum > Capsicum baccatum. The sequence goes on from CM061554.1 coordinate 241,350,028, forward strand.
GAGCTAAGTCACAGGCAAAATCTTCTGCACCACCACCGCCTCAAAAGGGCGCTACTTCAGCGTCAGAGAGCCATTAGAATTGGCTGTATTCTTTGACTAATCACTAGGAGATGGAAGCCTCGCCAAACGTAGTCACCGGTATGTTACAAATCTTTTCTGGTGATGTATATGTGTTGCTTGATCTCGTGTCGACTGTATCTTATGTGACCCCGTATGTGGCTGTTGGCTTTGGGTTGAGCCCGATGTGATTGATGATCCTTTCTCTATTTCCACCTTGATGGGTGATTCTGTTATGGGTTGGAGGGTGTATAAAAATTGTGTTGTGCCTATTCTTAGAAGGGATACTGTGGCAGACCTCATATAACTTGACATGGTTGCTTTTGATGCTATCCTAGGGATGGACTGGCTCCATCAGTGTTATGCCACACTAGACTGTAGGACCCAAAAGGTTACCTTTTCTTTTCCAAATGAGCCAGCAATAGAGTAGGAAGGGCACTCTTTAGCACCTAGATGACACTTCATATCTTTTCTCAGATCCCGTAAACTTATCTCCAAGGGTTGCTTGTATCATCTTATTTGGGTTAAAGATTGTAACACCAAAAGTCTTCCTCTTTAGTCTATCCCTGTAGTAAATGAATTCCCAGAGGTTTTTCTAGATGATCTCCTAGGAATTCCACTTGATAGGGAGATAGATTTTGGCATTGATGTTTTTCCAGATACCCATCTCATTTCTATTCTGCCATATAGAATGGCTGCTGCAGAGCTAAAAGAGTTGAAAGAACAGCTAGCAGATCTCCTAGATAAAGATTTTATCAGACCTAGTGTTTTGCCCTGGGGTGCGCCTGTACTTTTAGTGCGAAAGAAAGATGGTTCCCTACGTATATGCATAGAATATCACAAGTTGAATAAGGTCACAGTGAAAAATAAATATCCCCTTTCTAGAATCGATGACCTTTTCGACCAGCTTCAGGGTGCTAGGTGTTTTTCTAGAATAGACCTTCATTAGGGATATTATCAATTGAAATTTAGGGAGTCAGACATTCCTAAAATAGGTTTTCAAACCAGTATGGTCATTATGGATTCTTAGTCATGTCCTTCGGGTTGACTAATGCTCCTGTGGCTTTCATGGACCTAATGAATAGGTTCTTCCGTCAGTTCCTAGACATGTTTGTCATAGTTTTAATTGATGACATCTTGATTTACTCCAAAAGTGAGGAGGACCATGCCAATCACCTCCGAATTATTCTTCAAACTCTCAGAGACCATAAACTGTATGCGAAATTCTCCAAGTGTGAATTTTGGCTGAATGTTATTGCTTTCTTAGGGCATATTGTATCTAGTGAGGGGATTTGGGATGATCCCCAAAGGTTGAGGCAGTGAGAAAATGGCCCAGACCCATGACTCCAATCGATATTCGGAGCTTCTTGGGTTTGGTGGGGTATTACAAAAGGTTCATGGAGAGTTTCTCTTCCATAGCTGTACCACATACTAAGTTGACTCAGAAAAAGGTAAAGTTTTTATGGCCCGACTCTTGTGAGAATAGTTTTGAGAAGTTGAAATACAAGTTGACTACTGCTCTTGTGTTGACTCTTCCGAAAGGCACAGAGGGTTTTGTTGTGTACTGTGATGCATCCCGTGTGGGACTTAGGTGTGTACTTATCCAGCACGGTAAGGTGGTGGCTTATGAATCTAGGCAGTTAAAGGTGCATGAGCGGAATTATCCCAATCATGACTTGGAATTAGTAGTTGTGGTGTTTGCGATTAGAATTTGGAGGCATTATCTTTATGGGATGCATGTTAATAATTTCACTGACCATAAGAGTTTGCAGTATGTTTTCTTGCAGAAAGAACTAAACCTCAGGCAAAGGTGTTGGATGGAGCTTTTGAAAGACCATGACATGAGCCTTCACTATCATTTGGGTAAGGAAAATATTGTAGCCGATGCCCTCAGCAGATTGTCTATGGGCATTTTTTTTCATGTTGAGGAAGGAAAGAGAGAGATGGTGAAAGATATTCATTGGCTTGTAAATATAGGAGTACGACTCTTGGATTCCGAAGATAGGGGAATGGTTGTTCATGAGATAGCTAAGTCTTCCCTTTGTGTGAAAGTTAAAGAGAAGCATGTCGAAGACCCTATCTTGATGCAGATCAAGAATGATATGGGTCAATTGAAGGTAATGTCCTTCAAAATTGGTGGTGATAGTATTTTGAGGTACCAGGGTAGATTATGTGTACCATATGTTGATGGGTTGCGGAGTAAAATCCTTGACGAAGATCATACTTTGAGGTATGTTGTTCACCCAGACTCTACTAAAATGTACCATAATCTGAAATCCATGTATTGGTGGAATAATATGAAGCTTGATGTGGCTAATTTTGTTTCCAAGTGTTTGAATTGCCATCAAGTTAAAGTAGAACATATGAGGCCAGGTGGTTCCTGCCAAGAGATAGCCTTACCCTTGAGAAAGCGGGAGATGATTAATACGGACTTCATTATAGGACTTATGAAGTCCCGAAACCAGTATGATTCTATATGGGTAATTGTAGATAGACTGACCAAGTCACCCATTTTCTGCCTGTCAGGACTAACTATTTGGGAGAGGATTATGCCAAGCTGTTCATTGCAGAAATAGTTCATTTGCATGGTGCACCCGTGTCCATCATATCCGACCGAGGTACACAGTTCTTTTCCCTGGGAGATCTTTCCAGAGAGGTTTAGGTACCTAGGGGAATCTAAGAACTGCTTTTCACCCTCAGACTGATGGGCGGGTTGACCGCACCATTCAGACCCTTAAGGACATGTTGAGGGCCTGTGTGATTGATTTTAAAGGTAGTTAGGTAGAGCATTTTCCACTGATAGAGTTCACGTATAATAACAGTTTCCATTCTAGTATTAAGATGGCGCCATTTGAGGCATTGTATGGGAGAAGATGTAGGTCACCAATACGGTGGTATGAAGTAGGGAAGACGCAGATGTTTGGGACTGATCTTGTTCATCAGGTGATGGAAGATCTGAAACTTATTAGGGAATAACTTAAGACAGCTCAGAGTCGTCAGAAATCTTATGCTGATATTAGAAGAAGAGATTTAGAGTTTGAGGTTGGTGATTGGGCATTTCTAAAAGTTTCTCCTATGAAGGGAGTCATGCGATTCAGCAAGAAAGGTAAATTGAGTCCTATCTATATCGGACCATATCAGATTTTGAGGAGGATAGGTGGAGTTGCGTATGAGTTAGAGTTTCCTATGAGTTTGGGTTCTGTTCACCTGGTATTCCATATATCCAAGATGAAGAAGTGTATTGGAGACCATTCATTAGTATTACCCATTGAAAAATCAAAGTGACAGACTCCTTATTTTATGAAGAAGAGCCTATAGCAATATTAGATCGTCAGGTTAGACAATTGAGTAGCAAGGAGATAGCCTCACTTAAAGTGTTGTGGAGGAATCATAAAGTTGAAGAAGCAACTTGGGAATCAAAAGATGACATGAGGATTAGACACCCCAACTTATTTGAGCCGGCAAGTGGAGAAATGGAAGGTACACTCCTCATCTTATTCTTTCTTATGCCTTTGTATGCAGAAATCGTGCTTGTCGGTGTGTTCTACGTCATCATTCGGGGACGAATGATCCCGGAGGGGGATAATGTAACACCTCGTAAAAATATTTCATGGGATTAGATGGTAATGGTATACTTGTTGAGTTAAAAACTTGAAAATATTCTAAGTGTCAAAGAGACCTAGTCTCAATTTTAGCTCTTCACCTTTGGGAATCTCATTTTCAGTCCTCTCAACCTTGGATTTTAGATTTTCTAGTTTCGTTGCAATGGGGCAAGGTCGTAGAACATCTCGGATGAGTTTCAGATTTTTTGGAGCGCATTTAGACATCGTTTGGTGTTCCAAGAAAGTGGACCAATGCGATCTTGGCTCACCGCATCGCCCATCGCATTGGTCAAATTTTGTGTAGGAAATGCCAAGAAAAATACTGAGGCTCAACGCGATGATTTAGCGACACGTCGAGTATTGCGTTGGTCAATCAATGCGCCGCATTGCCTGCAGCGTCGATGCCCAGTTATTTAGCTTTTAAAAATCCACGCCTTAAAGGACAATTGGGTAATTTTCCCTTATTCTAATACGCCCAAACACGGGATTTTTATCCCAAGAGACCACTTTACTCACTTTTTCACCAAAATCATCAAGAACATCCTTAGTGTTTCAAAATAAAAACCCATATTACTTAAGATTCAACCATGAGTTTTAGAAGATAATTAGAGATTCGGAATCCCCAATCGTAAGCTTCAAGAATCACCCATTACTTTCTGAAGTAGAGGTATGCGGGGTTTTCCTAAAATCTCATGGGCATAAAAATCATGATTTTAAGAAAGGAGTTTCAGATTTATGAATATATTCATGTTTTAGAAACATTAATGATATTGTTTTGGTCTTTAGGCATTCCCCAAATTGATTTAAAATTATATATATATATATATATATATATATATATATATATATTGTCAGCATGTGTTTTAAGATTGATGATTAAATTGAGAGCATGATTCATGAAAAATCCCTCTCTTGTGATGATTTTCATCTACTTATGATATACTATGAAATCGTTTGAATGCATCTTTAAAAGCATGTTATGAAATGTCTTGAATAATGTTATATTTGGATTATGATTTTGATTCCAAAAGAGAGAGGGTTGTTTATGTTGATGAATGTTGAAAGTATTCATATAATGAAAGAGTGTATGATTTTGTTAAAAGCACATGACCACCATATGTTTGAATAATCTTAGTGTAGTTTTGACTTGTGTTTTCGGAACATGAAATTGTTCATACTATTTGCATGTTTGGGTAGTATGAACTGTGTTTTAAAGATTTATGCATACTACATTATGGCTCAGAAATAGGACTTGCAAGTCTTGGTGTGATGACACCTATTTAGATTATGTCATGATAATTCAAAATAGAATAGAATGCATATTTGAAGTCAGACTTTTCAGATGTTGAAACTAGAAACATGCATGAATTTAAAACAGGATAAAATTGGGCATAGAGAGAGCTTAGGTGGTTCTCCGAAGAAGGCATGAGTTTAGATAACTCATTGCCCAAAACTGTGATTTACCGATCCGAGTTTATATATTATGCTGGCCTAGAGCCCTATGGCGTATCAGACTTAGATGCTCCAACCCTTGTGGTACACTTGGGTTGGGGGCTTCCCCTCCGAGTCAATGGCGGATTCCATATAGTCCGTGGAATATTAAACTTGTAGGGGAGTTCCACATAACTCAGAAGCAATACAAAGATCGAAATTTGCATTTTTCAGAAAGGTTCATGTTTTCAGAAAGTGCCCGTGTGTTTTGAAAACCACTTGATGTATGATGTTTTGACAAAGTTTCTCTCAACTATTTTATTTATATAAAAGATTTATTTTGGATTACTTTGCGTACCAGTACATCTGTATTGACCCCCCCTTCTCCCTCCAGGTTCTGAGGCTTAGTCTAGGGGTCCAAAAAAGCAGTAGAGTTTATCAGACAGAGTTACAGGTGTCCAGTTGGTGAGCCTTATTTATTCTAGAAGTCCTGTCTTTTCGGATTATGTCATTTATTTCTGTTTTGGTTTACTGGGGGCCTTTTCCCAGTTTCAGACAGTTGTCAGATTTTCATGTAGTAGAGATTTCGCAGACTGAGTCAAATGTTATTTAAATGTTGTTGATTTACAGTTTCCATACTTATGTTGAATTCAGAGTTGATCGTGTTTCCGTAGCAGACTATGTTTTTCCACATTATTCTTTTGTTATATGAATGTTGTGCATGATTACCAGATAGGGAAGGGCGTTCCTGGCCGCTATTGGTTCGGGATGTCCATCACGGCCAGGACCCTGGTTCGGGTCGTGACAGGTATGTTCGATACTTTATCACATTCACTTGGTCTTGCTGTTACTGTCTGTTTCATAGGTTGCCTCACTATTTTATTGTACATCTTTGTTTCTATAGATAGGAGTATAGGGAGATAGGAATAGCTAGCTACTACTTGTACTTATTGCTTGCAAATAAGGTTTTTTAGCCCATTACATGTTATTTTCTTATATTCAAATTATAAGTTGTCACAGGAGATCATTTTTCAAAAATCTATAGACCCAAAGTACATTCACTAATTACAATGCTATAGACCCAATGTACATTCACTAAATAATCCATGGTACAACAACAACAATATACACAGTTAAAACTATGCAAGTGGAGTTTAGAGAGGATAGAATATACATAACTATTACCCATACATTGGTAGGCCGAGAGGTTTCCAAAATTTTATAGACCTTCAGCGCAAAGAAAAACAATTCAAAAAAGAAATGTTAGAAGTAGAGAAGCCATGGCAAAATACTTTTCCACTTAAGTATAATGGTTTTGCCAGTTGCAGGGTTCAAATGTGTCATATGCACCTAATTCACAAGTTTGCTCTTATCTGTAGATCGAAACCCTAGGTATGACTATGTTGCATGGGCTTTTGACATGCACATTTTTAGTGTGACATGGATATATTTTCAATGATAGATAAGGCGGTTAACATTGCACCTGTCTAATTTATTTTTGTTTGGTCGCTTTTTTAAGAGTCGAGAATGTAAAAAGAAAACATACATAGCAGAGATACATTACGCAAAACCCCGCAAAATTCTAAGTCTAATTCAGCCCCCTAATGCTTGAAAAGGGATCCAACAGTAAGAAAATTTTAGCGAAGTGTTAAAGACTTAGTTTCTTTTAATCCTTCGATCTTTGGGGATTTATTTCACGACCTTACCGACCTCCGTTTGTCAATTTTCAAGTTGCGTTGCAATGGGGAAAGTCACTAGTATGTCTTGGGCGCATTCCGGGTGCATTTTGGGCGTATTTCAGTGGCTTAACTCACTGGTTTGAAATGCTCCCACATTTCGGGCACATTTCAGGCCCCAATTTCAGGGTCAACTTCCAACGATCATAAATTTCTGTATATAATGAACTGGGAAAGCTGCTATATATCAAAAGAAATTGCTTTGAGTCTTCTTTCTAATTCCACTAATTTCATCCTAATCAAACATCTGAGTAAAAAGTTAAGGCCAATTTACTTCAGCATATCAAGCCTATCAACTGAGGGACAACTGCGATTTTGTTTTTTTAGGGGTATTTTAATCTTTTTCCACCCTATATATACCCACAAACACGGGATTAAGGCTCATTTGGACAAAAATATAGCCCCTTTTCTCAAAAACCTCTCAAGAACAAGTAAGGTTTTCAATTGGGGGTTCAATTTCAAGAAAGTTCCACCGTTAATCTTCAAGAATCTTCCATCTAAGGTATGCATAGTGTTCATTCATTGATTCCTTCCATCCATGAAGCTCAAGAATCAAGTTTTAAATCATGTATTGTGAATATTATGTTGTGGGTTGAATATGTTCATGTGATTGTTGTTGTATGATTCCAAAGTTGGAATCTTTATGTGTGTTTATGAAACTATGTTAGCATATGAGTTGAAAACTATGAATCTAGTTGATTTTATAGATCTCTTAATAGATCTAAGTCTAACCTTTTTTATCATATTGATTTTTGACATGTTAATTCATGTATGAAAGACCCATGTTTTCCATGTGTGTTGAACTATAATCCTCTCATGTTGAAATCATTGATTTGTGAATTGGATGTGGTAGTCATGATGTGTCAACATGTTTTTCATGCCAAATATAACATCATGCCCCTCAAGTGTATGTTGAAATCCTCAAGTGAATGAATTGTGCCTTGTCATCCCTTGGTGGTCTAAATAATGAATTTATGCTAAAACTACATGATTAAAAATGAATCCCATGTTAAAGCTATGCCTTGTAGTTGTTTGATGGAATGCTCAAGAGATTAAAATTGTGAAGTTATGATATGTTAAAATGCAATCCTATTCTTGTACCAACATTATTACAACCATGTACTTCATGAAATCCCCAAACTTATGGTGTTATGATTTGTCGATATTGGTCATGTGTTCAAGAAGTTTGAAGTCTTGTCAATTTCATATATCGAGTCCTGGGGGTACTTGTACCTACAAATTTAGTTGTGTGCCTAGAGACAGTGTCATGTTTTCACGATACTCTTAGTAACTCAATAATCTCAGTAACCTCATGAACCCAGTCAGTTAACAAAATTCATTAATATTCCATTAGTCAGTGAAACTCAGTTCAAGCCAGTTCAGTTAAATCAGTATGATCAATAACAACTCAGTTCAGTTAATCATGTTCAGTGTCTATTCAGTTGGGAGTAGGATTCAGCACCGAGCGAACCCAAGGATGGGGTCATTCCTATCAACAGGGGTTTGACTCTTAGTATCAATCCTTGCATTCCAGAACTACATAGCCAGTGTAGGTTGAGATGTACCCTATGAGTTTAGGGATTATACATCTCATTTGAGTTTTTCTACTAGGAGGGATTGACGGAAGAGCTCCCTATCAGAGAGGGTTTACTCACAGCTTGTCTTTACCTGTGGCACGGTACTGACACCCTTCCAACTGGGGTTACATGTTGGACCCCACCAGTTCAGTTTTAGGGCATGTTGGTTAGATGATTACCTCCCTCAGTTTTAGTCTCAGTCTCAGTAAAAGAACTTAGATATAGGTCCGTCAGATACAGTAGGACTGTCAGATATAGTCACTTAGCTTAGTATAAAACTCAATTAGTTCCCTTAGGATCAGGATTGTCACATACATTCACTCAGTTAACAGTATATCAGTCATATGAAACTCATGTTATATATATATATATACTAAGATTCAGGATTGTCAGATATAGTCAACCAAATCAATTCTTCATAATCAAAACTATCAGACACAGTTACTCATTTATCAATAATACAGTATCTGTCCTTCAGTATTTAGTAATATGGTACTAGTTCTTCAGTTACCAGTGACTCAGATATTAATATCAGTAGATTCAATTATTCAGTATCCGAGTATTAGTAAATTTAGATATAAGTAAATTCATGTTATCAGTAGACTCAGTAGTCAAAACTTCGTATACAATCCTATCATGTAACGCCCCACATTTTGGGCTACAAGATAGACCATGATTCCGATGTGTTGATAAATTCCGAAGCCATAAATCCTATGCCAATACATCGTGTTAAATATTTGTGTAGCATGTGAATCTATCCAAGCTTGAATTTAGACCATAGGGGTCATCTGACTCAAGGACGAGTTGAGAACTACTTTGACTGATTAAGCATAAGTGGACATTATAGTTTTTGCCAATTTCTATCGACCATGACTCCTTGTATATGTCGAATTAGAAATCCTACTATGTGTAATCATAGGTTTCTGAGTTAGCTTTCCAACGATACCAATTTTGCTAAAATTTAGCACCTGAGCAAGAAGTTATTGCCTTTCAAAGTGATATGCTTCGCCTAACCAATCGCCCATGGCCACTAGAAAGCATAGGCGATAGCCTAGGCGGCGCCTATTTAAACATAGGCGATAGCCTAGGCGGTGCATATGTAAACCTAGGCGGCGCCTATGTAAACATAGGTGATGGAATGGGCGGCGCCTATGTAAAGATTTTAAGTGACTTAAACACTCCTTTTTTGGGGCAAAATGGTCCTTTTCCACCCTTACGTAGCCCTAAAACACGAAATTCAGTTCCAAGGACCCCAAAATACACCTTCATTCATCAAAAGTGCTCAAGGATTCTCCTTAAGGTTTCAAAATAAAAACCCAAGCAACTCAAGATTCAACCGGGGGTTTTAGCAACTAATTGCATATTTGGAATCCTCTCAACGTAGGCTTCAAGAAGCATCTAATATTCGTAGCAATCGAGGTACGTGGGGTTATCGAAAAATATCATGGGTGTAGTTTTATGAACATGAATGCTTTTAAATGGGGGTTTAAAATAAAATATTAATAACTTGCTTTTATTATGATTTCTAAGTCATTTTTTTAAGGTCATGGGAGTTTTTTGCCTATATACTTCAATGGTTGAAACCATGTATATATGATTTGAGATTTTCCATGAAAGTTTGATAAATTGCTTTCAAATTTCCATGATAATGTTTCGATACCCCATATTATATAATGACCAACAAAACAGAGCATGAATTTGAAATAATTATCGTCCACTACTTGTAAACGATGAAAACATATTGATTTTCACATGATTATGCATATATTGATGTGATATTGATGACTTGCAAGTCGGGTATGACGATACCCTACAAATAATACATTTGATTGAATCAGATGAAATTTGAATGCATTGATTTTACATGAGATAGGTGGATGCCCGAAGAAGGCGCTTGAGTGTAAGGGATCATCGCTGGAAATCGTGTTTGCCGACATGGGAATTTGGTACCCTGCTTTGTGATCTTGCGTACCTGACCTTATGTCATTCCCAAATTGGGACTATGGTTAGGAGCCTTGCTTTTTGATCTTGTGCACTACCATTGGGTCAAGAGACCCTGCTGTGTGATCTTATGTGTCTTCCCCTCACGTATAATCTAATCTCGGTGGCAACCGAGGTTTGATAGTTTGTGTAAATGTGATATGTAGGGTATTCCACCTAGCTCAGCTACATTACATTGTTGTTGAAAAACAATTACATTATGCCCATGTGTTTTCAAATGACTTGATATGAAACTACTTTATAATGGCTCTCAACTATATTTTGTAAAAATATTTATGTTTTGTTTTCATATCCCTACGTACCAATACTTTTGTATTGACCCCCTTCCTCCTAGGTTCGGAGGCGCAGTCTAGGGGTCCAGAAAATCGATAGATTCCTCGGACAAATTTGCAGATTCACTTGGTCAGCCTTCTATATTTTGGAAGGCCTAATTATTTGGCAGTGTCATTTACGACTTATTAGTTTTGGGTCTACTGGGAGCCTTGTCCCAGTTTTCAGATAGACATTCGTTTCAGTCATATAGTAGAGATTTTGCAGACGTAATAGAGGTGTTGATTTGAGATTTTAGGACATTATTACCTATTATTGCTTTCATATGACTCTTGACCATGTTTTCTATAGTGTTATTTGTCTTCTGCATTTCTTTATCATTTGAATTATATGCATGATTACCAGACAGATAGGGGTGTTTTGGTCCTTCATAGTTTGGGATACTCGTCACGGCCAGGGCCCCAGTTCGGGTCGTGACAAACTTGGTATCAAAGCATGGTTCATGGTCCCAGGGTGTCTGTGAAATCACGTCGGGTAGAGTCCTTTTTATGGGTGTGTAGCGCGTCACACTTATAAGTAGGAGACTACTAGGCGTTTAGGGAATATTTCCCTTCTTTGTGATTTAGCTCGTGATTCAGAGTATGAACTGTCCCCTAATCAATGATCTCTTGTATTTTAGAAACACAGTTATGCCTCCACATCGTATTATCGAGCAGAATTCTCAGGCAGATGAGGTTCGTCCCACCCATGGGATGCAGAACCGTAACTGTGCTCACACTCTAAAACTTGTCCCTACTCTGGGAGTCCCTCCAGTCCCGACCAGTCCACCTCAAACTTTGCAGACTAATTTCAACCATTCCCCAATTACTCAGGGATATATTTCAAATGCGGAATTCAGACGGTCTATTAATATGCTGACACAATTGGTAGCTAATCAGGCTCAACGATCAGAAGATGTTAGGTCTGCATCTATTATGTCTGAGGCTACTAGGGTCGGATATTTCATGAAGATAAACCCACCTAAGTTCACTGGCACCAAGGTAGAGGAAGATCCATAAGAGTTCATGGATGAGATGGAAAAGATCTTTAAGGTAATACATGTGGATGAGGTTGAAGGAGTGGAACTAGTAACTTATTAGCTAAAGGATGTTGTGAATCAGTGGTATGCTGACTGGGAGGATGCAAAAGGTGAGAGTACTGAGCCCATAGTTTGGGGCAAATTTGTGGAAACTTTCCTTGATCGATTCTTTTCTCTGGAGTTGAGGGAGGCCAAAGAGGAAAAGTTTATCAATCTGAAGTAGGGCAGTATGAGTGTGCAGGAGTACACTTTGAAGTTTAATAAACTAGCCGCTATGCCCCAGATTTGACTAGTAATATGAGAGCTCAGATGAGGAAATTTGCATCCGGCCTTTCTGATAACCTGGTGCTTGAGTGTCAGAGGCAATGTTGAATAAGGATCTAGACTTTGCTCGAATAACCATTTATATGCAACAGATAGAAGAGAAGAAAAAGAAAATTTTAGAAACAAGAGAGAAAGGTAGGTAAGCAAAGAGACCTAGAACTGCGGATCAGAATCACAGTCAACCACAGAGCGACAACTGGGAAAATAGATGGCAAATGAAGAAGTCTTGGAGTAATGCACAGTTAGCTGCCAGCGCCCCAGTGCCCAGACCACCAGCAGACAGACGATCACAACGTTTTTAGACTCCTCATGGATTCAGAACCCCAGATACTTAGTCACAAGGCAGTGTAGCCCAACAACGTTGAACTCATCCACGGTGCAAGACTTGTGGGAGGAATCACTCAGGGAGGTGTTATTTTGAGTGGAGGAATTTTTATACTTGTGGCAAGGTGGGCCACCTTAAGAAAGACTGTGTTTCTGCTGGAGGAAATGCTGGGGGGACTAAGCCCCAAGACGCGTTCACGACTCCTCCTCATAAGGGTGCCCCTTCAGCTGTTGGAACAGTCACAATTGGTTATATGCTTTGACCAACCGCCAGGAGGCGGAATTTTTCCCAGATGTTATTATCGGTACGTTACAAATCTTTTCCCGTGATGTTTATGTGCTACTTGATCCTGGGTCTACTTTATCCTATGTGACCCCTTATGTGGCTATTGGTTTCGGGTTTGATTCCAGTGTGATTTCTTAACCCTTTTCTATTTCCACACAGGTGGGGGATTCTATTATTGCTTGGAGAGTGTTCAAGGGTTGTGTTGTGACTGTTGGTAGCTGGGATACGCTGGCAGATCTCATAGAGTTAGATATGGTTGCTTTTGATGCTGTCTTGGGAATAGATTGGCTCTATTCATGCTATGCCACATTAGATTGTAGGACTCAAATGGTCACTTTTTCTTTCCCAAAGGAACCAGTGATAGAGTGGGAAGGACATTCTTTAGCACCCAAAGGGCATTTTATATCCTATCTTAGAGCCCGCAAACTCATTTCTAAAGGTTGCTTGTACCACCTTATTCGAGTTAAGGACTCTAATGCCGAGAGTCTTCCTCTTTAATCTATTCCCGAAGTAAAAAAATTCCCAGAAGTCTTTCCAAATGATCTCCTAGGAACACCACCTGATAGGGAGATTGAGTTTGGTATTGATGTGTTTCCAAACACTCATCCTATTTCCATTCCTCCATATAGAATGGCTCCTGCAGAACTAAAATAGTTAAAAGAACAGTTAGCAAATCTCCTAGATAAGGGTTTTATACGTCCCAGTGTGTCCCTTTGGCTTGACTAACGCCCCTGCAGCCTTCATAGATCTTATGAATTGAGTGTTTCATCAGTTTCTTGACTTGTTCGTCATTGTATTTATTGATGATATTCTGATCTATTCTAAGAGTAAAGAGGATCACACCAAACACCTCCAAATTATTCTTTAGACCCTTAAGGATCATCAGTTGTATGCCAAATTTTCTAAGTGTGAATTCTGGTTATATGCTATTGCCTTCTTGGGGCATATTGTGTCCAGTGATGGGATAATAATGGATTCCTAGAAATTTGAAGCAGTGAGAAAATGGCCTAGACCCATGACTCCAACCGATATTCAGAGCTTCTTGGGTTTGGCGGGGTATTACAGAAGGTTCATAGAGAGTTTTTCTTCCATAGATTCTCCATTTGCTAAACTGACTCAGAAAAATATGAAGTTTGTATGGTCTGACTTGTGTGAAGATAGTTTTGAGAAATTGAAGGACAAGCTGACTACTGCTCCTGTTTTGACCCTTCCTGAGGGTGTAGATAATTTTGTAGTTTATTGTGATGTATCCCGTGTGGGACTTGGTTGTGTATTGATGCAGCGTGGTAAGGTGATAGCTTATGCATCTAGGCAGTTAAAGGTGCATGAGCGCAATTACCCCACTCATGAATTGGAGTTAGTACCTGTGGTGTTTGCACTTAGAATCTGGAGGCACTATCTGTATGGAGTGCATGTTGATATTTATACTAACCATAAGAGTTTGCAGTATGTTTTCTCATAGAAACAATTGAACCTCAGGCAGAGGCGTTGGATGGAGCTTTTGAAAGACTATGATATGAATCTGCATTACCATCCGAGCAAGGAAAATGTTGTAGCTGACGCCCTCAGCAGGTTGTTTATGGGCAGCCTTTCTCATGTTGAAAAAAGGGAAGGAAGAGATGGTGAAGGATATTCACCACCTTGTAAATTTAGGAGTGCGAATCTTAGATTCCAAATATAGAGGGGTGATTGTTCATAAGTTAACTAAGTCATCCCTTTGTGCTGAAGTTAAGGAGAAGCAGGTTGGAGATCCCATCTTGATGCAAATCAAGAAAGATGTGGGTCAACAAAAGGTTATGTCATTTCAAATTGGTGGTGATGGTATTCTAAGAGTTTAGGGTAGGTTGTCCATTTTGAATGTTGATGGACTACGGGAAAGAATCCTTGATGAGGCGCACACTTCAAGGTATGTCATTCACCCAGTCTCTACTAAGATGTACCATAATATGAAAACCTTGTATTGGTGGAATAACATGAAACGTGATGTAGCTGATTTTGTGTCCAAGTGTTTGAACTGTCAAAAAGTGAAGGTAGAACACATGATGCCAGGTGGTACTTCCTAAGAGATAGCCCTGCCTTTATAGAAGTGGGAGATGATAAACATGGACTTCATTATAGGACTTTTGAGATCTCGAAACCAGTATGATTCTATATGGGTGATTGTAGATCGGTTGACAAAGTCAGCCCACTTTTTGCCTATGAGGACTAATTATTCGGGAGAGGGTTATGCCAAGATTTACATTGAGGAGATAGTTCGGTTGCATGGGGCACCAGTGTCCATTATATTCGATAGAGGTACGCAGTTTTCATCTCAGTTTTGGAGATCTTTTCAGAAGGGTTTAGGTACACAAGTGAATTTGAGCACAGTTTTCCACCCTTGGACGGATGGGAAAGTTGAGCATACCATTCAGACCCTTGAGGATATGTTCAGGGCATGTGTCATTGATTTCAAAGGTAGTTGGGTATATCACCTACCACTAGTTGAATTTGCTTACAATAATAGTTACCATGCCAGCATCAAGATGGTTCCTTTTGAGGCTTTGTATGGGAGGAGATGTAGGTCTCCGATAGGATCGTATGAAGTGGGTGAGACTCAGTTCTATGGGCCTAATCTTTTTCATTTGGCGATGGAGAAAGTGAATATCATTAGAGAACGACTCAAGAATGCTCAGAGTCGTTAGAAGTCCTATGCCAATTTTTGGAGAAGAGAAATAGAGTTTAAAGTTGGTGATTGGGTTTTTATCAAGGTTTCTCCTATGAAAGGAGTTATGCGGTTTGGAAAAAGGGGTAAATTGATCCCTCGCTATATACGGCCATATCAGATTCTGAAAAAAATTGCTACAGTTGCTTATGAGCTAGAATTGCCTGCAAGCTTGGGTTCCGTTCATCCGGTATTCCATGTATCCATGTTGAAGAAATGCATTGGAGATTATTCTCTTGTATTGCCAGTAGAGGGTATCAAAGTGATAGACTCCTTGTCTTACGAAGAAGAGCCTGTTGAAATTTTAGATCGCCAAGTTCAAAAGCTGAGGAGCAAAGAGATGGCCTCAATAAAGGTACTGTGGAGGAATCACAAAGTCAAAGAAGCAACTTGGGAGTCAGAAGATGACATGAGAATTAGATATCCCAATTTGTTTTCTTTGATGGAGGAAGAGACAGAAGGCACTATTCCTATCTTATCTTTCCTAGTCCTTTATTATGCTTGAAATCGTATCTGTCTGTGTCCCGCATCATCATTCGGGGACGAATGATCCTAAGGGGGGGATAATGTAATGCCCCGCATTTTGTTCTACAAGATAGACCATGATTCTAATGTGTTGATAAATCCCGAAACCATAAATCCTATGCCAATACGGTGTGTTAATTATTTTTGTAGCATGTGAATCTATCCAAGCTTGAATTTAGACCATAGGGATCATCTGACTCAAGGACGAGTTGAGAACTACTTTGACCGATTAAGCTTAAGTGAACATTATAGTTTGTGTCAATTTCTATCAACCATGACTCCTTGTATATATCGAATTAGAAAGCCTACTATGTGTAAAATGATAGGTTTCCGAGTTAGCTTTCCAACGATACCAATTTTGCTAAAATCCAGCAACCGAGCAAGAAGTTATGGCCTTTCAAAGTGATATGTGTCGCCTAACCAATCATCCATGGCCACTGGAAAGCATAGGCGATAGCCTAGGCGGCACCTATGTAAACATAGGTGATAGCCTGGGCAGCTCCTATGTAAACATAGGCGATGGAATGGGCGGCATATATGTAAAGATTTCAAGTGACTTAAACACTCCTTTTTTGGGACAAAATGATCCTTTTCCACCCTTACTTAGCCCTAAAACTGAAATTCAGTTCCAAGGACCCCAATATACACCTTCATTCATCAAAAGTGCTCAAGGATTCTCCTTAGGGATTTAAAATAAAAATCCAAGCAACTCAAGATTCAACCGGGGGTTTTAGGAAGTAATTTCATATTTGGAATCCTCTCAACATAGGCTTCAAGAAGCATCTAATATTTGTAGTAATCGAGGTATGTGGGGTTATCCAAAAATCTCATGGGTGTAGTTTTATGAACATGCATGCTTTTAAATGAGGGTTTTAAATAAAATACTAATAACTTGCTTTTATTATGATATCTAAGTCATTTTTTAAGGTCATGGGAATTGTTTGCCTGTATACTTCAATGGTTGAAACCATGCATATGTGATTTGAGATTTTCCATGAAAGTTTGATAAATATGAATGATAAATTGCTTTCAAATTTCCATGATAATGTTTCGATACCCCATATTATATAATGACCAACAAAACAGAGCATAAATTTGAAATAATTATCGTCCACTACTTGTAAACGATGAAAACATATTGATTTTCACATGATTATGCATATATTGATGTGATATTGATGACTTGCAAGTCGGGTATGACGATACCCTACAAATAATACATTTGATTGAATCAGATGAAATTTGAATGCATTGATTTTACATGAGATAGGTGGATGCCCGAAGAAGGCGCTTGAGTGTAAGGGATCATCGCTGGAAATCGTGTTTGCCGACATGGGAATTTGGTACCCTGCTTTGTGATCTTGCGTACCTGACCTTATGTCATTCCCAAATTGGGACTATGGTTAGGAGCCTTGCTTTTTGATCTTGTGCACTACCATTGGGTCAAGAGACCCTGCTATGTGATCTTATGTGTCTTCCCCTCACGTATAATCTAATCTCGGTGGCAACCGAGGTTTGATAGTTTGTGTAAATGTGATATGTAGGGTATTCCACCTAGCTCAGCTACATTACATTGTTGTTGAAAAACAATTACATTATGCCCATGTGTTTTCAAATGACTTGATATGAAACTACTTTATAATGGCTCTCAACTATATTTTGTAAAAATATTTATGTTTTGTTTTGATATCTCTGCGTACCAGTACTTTTGTATTGACCCCCTTCCTCCCAGGTTCGGAGGCGCAGTCTAGGGGTCCATAAAATCAGTAGATTCCTCGAACAGATTTGCAGATTCACTTAGTGAGCCTTCTATATTTTGGAAGGCCTGATTATTTGGTAGTGTCATTTATCACTTATTAGTTTCGAGTCTACTGGGGGCCTTGTCCCAGTTTTTAGACATTTGTTTCAGTCATGTAGTAGAGATTTCGCAGACGTAATAGAGGTGTTGATTTTGGATTTTGGGACATTATTCCCTATTATTGCTTTCATATGAATCTTAACCATGTTTTCCGTAATGTTATTTGTCTTCCGCATTTCTTTATCATTTGAATTATGTACATGATTACCAAACAGATAGGGGTGTTTCGGACCTTTATGTTTGGGATACTCATCACGGCCAGGGCCCAGGTTTGGGTCGTGACATATCACGATCTCAGTTACAGTTACGTATTCATGCATGTATTCTCACGTTCATGTTAGTCAGTCATTCAGTATTGGTCATGCATATGAACCCTTTTCCATTAGCCTACCTCACTTGCATACCGGTATATTCAATCGCACTGATGCATTTGTGCTATGGTGTTTTACTTTACGCCATAGGTTCAGAGGCACGAGATCCAGAGTATCAGTAGCATTCAAGATTTCAGAAATCAAGATTAGCAGTAAGTCCTCATCATTCGAGGATGTTATTATGTGATTATGTTATTCTTTTAGTACTTATTTATTTTAGTAGATGGTGTTAGTTGGAGACATGTCTCATCAACTCTTTATACAGACAGTCAGTTTTAGAGGCTTTCAGACTATAGTATATATGTTCAGACAGTTAATTCAGTTTTTTTTGGTATTGTTATACCACATACTTCATATGTTATGTTTTACCAGTTATGAACCTTTTGGCCTTTTAGCCTTTATCTCCGCATTTATATAGTATATTATGCAGTGTTCAAGAACAAATATCAGTCATGGGTTAGCTTGTGGTCCTTCGGGGTCATGAGCACCGTGTAGTATTTCGGGTACCAAATTTGGGGCATTACAGCGTGCATTTGATTATCGTGGAAATATTCCCTCATGGAACATCCAAACCCGGGATCACAAATTATAAAGGAGCAAAATCATTTCATTTTTGAGATTCAAGACTATTTCTTTCACATTGCTAGCAAATTCAATCATTTCCCCAGCTTAAATGTCGTTCCGTCCATAAGAATATACAATCCCATCTTGTGAATAGGTTGCTTACTATATCTTTCGAATCGTAAGAAAATCTATTGTTGGTTTGTCTAAATCTTGTGAATAACGTTGTTATCATTTTTCTAGGTTTATTAAGTCATTTTTTCTATATATGTAAACTCACATTTAAATAATCTTGATCTCCTAGGATTTTCACCCACTTCACCGTTCGACTCATATTTGTAATTTTAGGAATTTGAGTACTAACATTTGAAATCGTTGTCTATTCATGTTCAAGAATTGCACAAGTCTTTCTCTTACATATTACTAATATATCTCGTGCGGTGAGACCAAGTAAATGTACCGGCAAAGGCAAGAACACTAAATGATTTCTTCCAATCTTTTGAGAGTTACACGGTACATGTGTTGGGGGTTTTGGGTGGGGGGATAGATAGAAAATACCTCATAGAATTAGTCGAGGTGCAGAAGATGGACTTGACACTTGTGTCTCTCTCTACACTTCTCTTTCAAGAAGATACATGACCCACATGCAGTAAAGGGTGGTCAGTTGAGCATCCTTTGTCAAAAGTATATATTATGTATACAGAAAGTTGCATGAAGTATATACAAACAAAACGAAGTAATCAAAAATGATAGAACAAGAAAAATATATTCATGAGATCCAGATAAATTTGGAAAATCAAGTTTCACCAATATCTTTTCATTTTACAAATACATGGCTTATAATTGTAAGACCCCGCGTAGTTCACTCGTCGGTTAAGCTTTCCGAGCGAATTAAAAGAAGCTTTACACTTAGAATTTTGTTAAGTGTTCCAACACTTACTTTATTTTTGAGCCCTTAACTTCGAGTAATTATTTTATGACCTTCCCGATATCCGTTTTTCAATTTTCAAGTTGCGTTATGATGGGGCAAGTTGATAGTACATCTTGGGTGAGTTTCAGAATTTTTGGACCTCGTTGAGGGAATGTTTGGTATTCCATTTCAATAGCTTGAGGCGCCACCCTGGTCTCCCCACCTCTCTAGCCAAGGCGCCGCCCTGGTCTCCCCATCCCTCTAGCCAAGGCGCCACCTTGGGTACAACGGTGCTCTAGGCAGGTCGCCACCCTGTCCATTCCCGTGCTCTAATAATTTTAGTCTTCTTCTATTTTAACACGAGATTTGAGGTTCCTACTGGCCAAATAAACTGATGCTCATCAGTTCTATCTAGAAAACAAAGACATGGCCTCCAACTTAAAACTTAGATCTACCAAAATTCCACCGTTAAGTTCCAAAAATAATTCAAAAATCAGAATCCCCAGAATGAGATCTTCAAGGAGCACCTATCAATTTCACGAATAGAGTTTTGGAATCAAAAGTTCATTCATATTCAGAAATTTGAGGTATGTGGGGTTTAAAAAAGAACAATACTTCCGTTCTTGTGCCCAAAACTTGATTTTATTTAAAGTATTTATGATTTATAAATGAAATTATGTCCAAATATTCTTATTTGAAGATTCTAAATTTATGAATTATTCAAGTTGTGGATTTTGTGATATTTCTACTTATTATTCTTTGATCTAAAAGTTTATATTGTGATTTGTACATTTTCTTTACGAGTTAATATTGTTGAATAAATTTCAAGAATGATATTGAGTATGAATTATTATTTAGAGTTGATATGAGACAAGTATTGAATTATGATACTATATTCTTGGAAGATTGAACTATTATTTTTATATGAATAAATTTCAAGAATGATATTGATTATGAATTATTATTTTGAGTTGATATGAGACAAGTATTGAATTATGATACTATATTCTTGGAAGATTGAACTATTATTTTTATATCAAGATTGAAGTTGGATTTTGATGATGTTATGATCTTGAGTCTTCCTTTTGAAAATTTCTTACCGAGATTTGAATTGAGGTTTATATTGTGAATTTTGAGTTAAAATAGGAATCGACAATTTAGTATGATTTAAATTAAGATAAATATGATTTGGTCTCCATTATAGACCCTTGAGTTATTTTAAGGTGGATTTCCTAAAAGAGTTCTGATCTTGAGTACGGGAGTAGTATTTACCACCGAGCGGGAAGTGTGGGTTTAGTACATCCTACTTCCCCAGAACTATGTGCCACTGTAAGATTGAGAATTATGGGCCTAAGGTCAAGATAGTGATCACTAAAATTGAGGTTCTATTCCGATGGAAAAGGTAGAACAACTCTCCCCAACGTGGGTAAGACGTTAGAATCTATGAGAGCTCCTATGGTTTAGGTCGGTTAAAAGAAATTCCCCCAGTTCCAAAGTTCCAAAGTATTGTTTAAAGATTTCTTAAGCTTATGAGTTTTGAGAATAAATAGAGAAATTCAGATTTTTGAGTTAAGTATAATGACTCACGAGATTTTTGATACATGTTCATTGTCCATGATTTATGATGCCTATATTTTAGATTTTATTCAAGCTTTGTGAGTCATTATAACCAGCATGCATAATATTTTTTTCTAAAGATTAATGATAATGTTTACTTAAATTGCACAAACCCCCATATACTCAGTACGTTCCCAAGTGCTGACCCGCATATACGTCTATGTGCTACATTGTCTCATAATGTAGGTTCAGGTGCTCAATCCCAGCAGCGTCAGTGATTCCAAGCACCTTCATCTATATTCATGTAGTGGTGAGTCCTCATGGTTCGAGGACCTAATCTCTTGATGTTTAGTACTACCAACAGTTGTATTTATTTTCTTTCATTTGAGTATGAGTCAGTTGGGGATTTGTCCCATTGGTTCCCTATTCTTGAGTTGTATAGGATTTGTCAGACTAGAGTATCAGTTGTATTATTAGACTTTTCTGTATCTTGTGATCTGGACATTATATCTACAATGTGGATTGAGGAGATTTAATTCTACCATTTGTTTGAAATTCTTAAAAATGAGTATCGAATTCAGTAATAGGATCAAAGGGTTATCTTGGGGCTACTTGTAGCCTTAAGCACCGTGTGTCATCTCGGGATGGAATTTTGGGGCATTACAAACTTGGTATCAGAGCCTAATGTTTAAAGAGAGTCCTAGGGAGTCTGACGAGCTGCATTGCGTAGAGTCTTGATCATCGGTGGGTAGTGTGCCACATCTATGAGCAAGAGACTACGAGACATTTCAGGAAAAGTCATATCTTTCTCTCATAATCCATTGTGCTTACAGTTATCTCTCCCTGCTATTAACTCATGATTTCTTTATGAAAGAATATGCCTCCCCGCTGAGCTAGTATCCGTAGAATCAATGACCAGCCACCTTTGCCTAAAAATCCTCTGAATGAAAATGTGTCGCATGCTGAATTTTGGGCAGCTTTTTAGGTATTAGCCCAGGTAGTTACTGCCAATGTTCAGGCCAGTCACCAGGCTACTGCCAATGATCAGGCCAGTCACCAGGCTGCAGTTCAGTCTCAACAAGGAAGTTATTCGGCTGAAGCTAGACTTCGTGATTTCATGAGAATAAGTCCGCCAGAATTTTATGGGTCTAAGGCAGGCAAACACCCACAGTTATATCTTGAGGAGGTGAGGAAAATCACCCAGGTGATGCATATTTCTAAGGAAGTGAGTGTTAAGTTGGTGTCTTACAAGTTAAAGGACATTCTGTACGACTGGGTTGTAGCGTGGAGAAAGAACAGAGGGAAAGGTGCAGCTCCCTTGACTTGGCAGGAGTTTCGAGATGCATTCTTTGACAAGTTCTTTCCACTTGAGATGAAGGAAGAAAAGATTGAGGAGTTTATGAATATGAGAAAGGGTTCCATGACTATTAAGGAGTACTACTTGAATTTCAACCAATTAGCCAAGTATGCTCCAGATTTGCTGGCTGACACCCAAACTAGTATGAGTAAGTTTGTGACTGGCGTGTCCGGTTTGGTACTAACAGAGTGTAGCACTGCTATTCTTAATAGGGATATGGATTTGTCTATACTTATGATGCATGCACAACAGATAGAGGTGGATAAGTTAAGGGAAAGAGATAGAGTAAGGGGTCACAAGAGAGCTAAATCTGAGCAGTATGAGTACAATCAGGCTAGGTCCTACAGAAGGAACCGTCCACAGTTTTTGAGCCATCCACCAATACCTGCACCTTTATCAGCCAGTTCTTTTGCACCTAAAGGCAACCAGGAGTCGGGAAACAGGTCTTCTACGTCCAAGTCCCAAAACAGTATTAGTAATAGGCCTCGTGGTCCTCCATGTGCTAAGTGTGGCAGGGACCATCTCTAAGCATGGCAAGTTGGGCCACAGACTTAGAGAGTACCAATATGCTAGACAGGGGAATTGAGATGTTCGACTTTTGACTTAGTCCACCAGTGCATCAGCTCCATTAGCTCATCCGGCTCCTCCTCAGGGTGCTTCTTCCAATTCAGCTGGCGGTCAACACCAGAATAGATTTTGTGCCCCACCATCCCGCCAGGAATAGGAGGATTCTCCCGATGTTGTTACTAGTATGCTTCATGTTTTCCACTTTGGTGTTTATGTATTGTTGGATTCCGGGTCATGTTTTTCCTATGTGACACCATTGGTTGCATTGAAATTTGAAGTGAATCCCGAAAAGATTTTTGATCCTTTCTTATTTCTACTCCAGTAGAAGAGTCTTTTGCTACTAAGCGAGTGTACAAAAATTATCCTATCACTGTTCTTCATAGAGTCATACGTGTTGATTTGATAGAGTAGGAGATGCTTGATTTTGATGTTATTCTGGATATGGATTGGCTTCACTCTTTTAATGCATCTATTGACTGTCGTACCCATGTGGTTAGGTTTCAGTTCCCTGATGAGCCAGTTTTGAAGTGGTCCAAAAATTTTGTGTCTCCCAAGAGTCATTTAATCTCCTATCTAAAAATGAGAAAGCTAATATCCAAAGGATGTGATGCATGTAAATGAGAACTGCAGCTCAAAGAGCTAAGCTCGATGAACTACTATGGCTAACTAGGGATGAAACTTCTGAGAATTCAGCTAATTAGAGAAGAAGAAAGATTTAAGGAGAGAGAATTTTGTATTATCAATCATATGAATCTGTAGAGTACATTTGAAAGTATTTATAGACACCATTGAGAGTAACAACCTCTAACTAACTACTAATTGGAAATGCTACAGTGAGTGACAGTAACTAATAGCTACAACTATAACAGATTTTGTGAATTGTAAGTAATGAAAAAGTAAAAATAGTCTAGCCACTAATTAAACAATAAATCATCTCAAGCTCGATTCTCTTGATCTCTTTGACTATCTCGATTACTTGTATATTCAATACTTGTATCAATACCTCTCTGTAGAGAATATTATTGACCTCAAGAATGGAATATACAAGTGATTGAGATAGTCAAAGATATCAAGAGAATCGAGCTTGAGATGATTTGGAGTTTAATTAGTGGCTAGATTATTTTTTACTATTTCATTACTTACTGTTCATAAAATTTGTTATAGTTGTAGTTGTTAGTTACTGTCGCTGTCACTGTAGCATTTCCAAGGTTATAGTTATAGTGTGTTGTATCACTAGGGAAAGGCAAATATTATGGTAGATGCCCTTAACAGGTTGTCTATGGGTAGTGTAGCTCATGTAGAGAATGATAACAGAGAATTAGCTCATGATATGCATCATTTTTCTACATTGGGTGTTAGATTGCTTGATTCCGCTGAAGGGAGTATGTTAGTGCAGAGTAGTTCCGAGTCATCTTTAGTTTTGGAAGTGAAGGAGAAGCAAGACTTAGATACTAGCTTGGTCAGATTGAAGGAGTCAGTCAAGGACCAACAGGTAGAGGTTTTCTCCCAAGGGGGAGATGGTGTTTTCAGATTGTAGGGTAGATTATGTGTTCCCGATGTTGATGATTTGAGGTACAGAATTATGGTTGAAGTGCATGGCGTGTGATATTCTATTCATCCTGGTCCTACCAAGATATACCGGGAATTGCAGGAAATCTATTGGTGGAGTGGCATAGAGAAGGATATAGCATCATTTGTGGCAAAGTGTGCAATGTGCCAACAGGTTAAGGTAGAGAACCAAAGTCCTAGAGGTGTAATGCAAGAATTTAGTATACCCACTTAAAAGTGGTAAGATGTGAATATGGATTTTGTGACTGATTTACCTCCTTTGCTTCATCATCATGATTCGATTTGGGTTATTGTAGATAGGTTGACTAAGTCAGCGCATTTCCTACCTGTGAATACATCTTATGCAGCTGAAGATTATGCTAGATTGTATATCCGTGAGTTAGTCAGATTGCAAGGAGTTCCCTTATCCATCATCTTAGATTGGGGTACTCAATTCACTTCTTAGTTCTGTAGAGCATTTTAGAAGGGTCTTGGTACCCAAGTTCATTTTGAGTTCTGCTTTTCATCTTCAGACTGATGGTCGAGCTGAGACGACTATTTAGATTTTGGAGGACATGTGTAATACCCTGCATATTTCTAATCCTGTATTTCATACTTGAGTACATGACTTACAATGAATATCCTAGTGATAGGATAGCTTATGATGAATTAAGCATGTTCATATGAGACACTTAAGGTAATACAAGTAAGATTTTTTGAATCCATCAAGTTTTAGTGTTCGATTTTGCAAGGGTCATCTTTGAACGAGTATAACTCAATGTAAATGTCGTATTTTGGCTGATTTAGAGCCACCAAATTGTAGAGAAAAGAATTATCTTTCCAACAATACCAATTTCACCTTAATCCAATACCCGAGAGAAAAGTTATGCCTATTTTTGTGAGAGATAGTAAGCATAGGAGATTGGTTAGGAGCCGCCTAACCCAAGCATAGGCGATTGGTTAGGCGCCGCCCAACCCAAGCATAGGCGATCACTTGGGCGCCGCCTAAGAAAATTCCAGGTGTCAAAAACACTCCATCTTGAGTTATTTTAAAGGTAATTAAGTCTTTAAATACTCCTTAACTTCCCTAAACTTAACCCTACAAAATATATATCTTCTAAACATACTGCAACCCTATTTTCATCTCAAAGCTCATCATCAAAGAGCACTAAAGGAGAAAAACAACTAGGGTTGCATAATTAAGCTTGAATATCCGATTTTAAGAAAATTCCTCCATCAATCATCAAGAATCTTCCTTCTAAGGTATGCGTAGTGTTCATCCACAAATTCCTTTCGTCCGTGAAGTTCAAGAATCAATCTTTAAAATACAAAAGCTTGGTTGATTGTGGTGATATGATCATACCCATGTTGATGCTTGTATGTTTTCCTCTTTTTCATTATAAAGTATGATTTCTATATTGTTGGGTGTTGATGATCATGTTGTTGATATTGGGTGATTCCCAAGGTGGAATCTTTATATGTTTTTGTGAATTCATGATATCATATGAGTTGGAAACATGTAAATTTGGTTGTTCATGATGTATAATTTGATGAATTCATCTATGCTTAAGATGTGTATGTAAGGTGTTTGATAAAATGCCTAAGGAACTAGAAATCATGCAATATAGCTAAATTGTGACTAAGTGAAGGATTCATGATATGCCCTTACGTTTCAATGACTTCTATGTTGTTAATGTCCCTTATAAATGTTGTTGGAATACCGATGAACTATTCTTATAAGATTATGCTATGTTTACTTGTAAATCCTACTTATGAACAAGATGCATGATAACCATGCAATCCAGATGAACTTTCATGCTATTAGTATGTGTTGCCAATATGATTATGCAATGAACATGATATTAAGATTGTGCAAGTACTTCAATGTGATATGAAATCCTTTCCATGCAATACATTGTTCATAACCATGCATAGTATGAGATCCCTATTTATGATATTATATATTATGGACTCTACTCTTATGATCAAGTCAGTAATATGCATTAGTTTCCTTCCATCGAGTCCTGGGGGTACTTGTACCGAAAAACTATGGCTGTGTGCCTAGATCTATGTCATGTTTCACGATTTCTGAACTCAAGCTATGATTCCATAGACTTCAGTCAGTCATGTGACTAAGGAAAACCTCATGATCTTAGTCAGTTGTCAGATATCAGTAACATTCTACCTGTCAACGGAATTCAGTAAGATTACGTCATGTACAGTCAGTTATTTATGTCCAGTCCCTCCAGATGGGAGTAAAGGTTAGCATCGAGTGAACGCAAGGATGGGAATTCACCCGCCAGTTCAGGGTATGATTCTCAGTAGCAATCCTTGTGTTCCAGAACTACGTAGCCAGCGTAGGATGAGACATCTTAACCCGTCAGATTAGGGTTGATGAGGTGGCTTAACCCGTTAGTTTAGTGTTACCACCATTCTCATTGAGTACCCGCCAGATAAGGGTCACTCACAGCTGTCCTTACCAGTGGCGCGGTATTGACACCCCTCCAGTCGGGGTAGAGATTGGACCCGAGCTTAGCCATAATGGCATACATGGGTCATGTTGGTTAAACACTACTTCCCACAGTTTTAGTATCAGTCTCAGTAAAAGAACTTAGATAGTTCTTCAGATTTCAGTATATACAGGAATATCAGATACAGTCATCCATGTTATCAGTTTTAGTATCAGTCAGGACAGTTATCAGTAAACCATGTATTAGCTTACAAGTCATGCTATCATGTATTCACGGTCCCAGTTTCTATATATATGTATTTGCATTCCCACGTTCATATCAGTCAGTCAGTGTTGTTCATGCATGAAACCGTTTATGTTCAGCCTACCTTCCTCGTATACTCAGTACTCCAGTTGTACTGACGCATTTGCGCTATGGTGCATTCTTTTCATGTTACACCATATGTTCTGAGACACGAGCTCCAGCCCAGCAGTAGTGGAAGCATTCCAGTCGTAGAGACACAGTGAGTCCTCATTGATTCGAGGACACTATGATTTGATTCATTTATTTCTTCAGTTCAGTTTTACGGAGTTAGTTGGAGACATGTTACTTCAACTACTTATTCATGCAGTTTAGAGGCTTTCGGATTTACATTTAGATTTACATTCAGATTTAGTTGTTTTGGGTATTTTCGCCCACATGATTTTATTTAGTTGAACCTTGGGGTCTTACAGTTCCATGTATTTTGCCTTATTATATTATAATTTGCAGTATACAGGTACAGATATCAATCATGGGTTAGCTTGTGGTCCCTCAGGGTCATGAGCATCATGTAGCATTTTGGTTCAGCAAATCGAGGTGTTATAAACTTTGTATCAGAGCCTAAGGTTCAATAGAGTCCTAGGAAGTCTGAAAGCCACATCTAGTAGAGTCTTGTACATGGGTGTGTTATGCTCCACATTTATGTGCGGGAGGCTATAAGATGTTTTAGGAATAGTCCCCTTCCTTCATTATTCATGTTATGCTAGTGAGCATAATCACAAGTTAAACTCTCAGTCTAATCCATTCTTCTCTTATTCCAGACCATGGCCCCAAAGAGAAGAAACCAGTCAGCTCCTCATCCCAAAGATCCTTTGGGCGAACATGTTTCCCATGCAGAGTTTAGAGCCGCATTTAGTACACTTGCTCAGTCCATGGCTGCAGAGAATGAACGTCCGCCAGTCATTCTGGCCAATCCAGTGGCCACTCCCAAAGCAGCTAGGGTTCGGGACTTCACCCGGATGAACCCTCTATCTTTCCATGGGTCTAAGTCTGATGAAGACCCTCAGGAGTTCATTGACCAAGTCCAGAAGGTCATTGACATCATGGATGCTACTTCTACTGAGAGTGTTGAGTTAGCCGCCTACCAGTTATAGGATGTTGCTCATGATTGGTACAAACAGTGGAAGTTTGAGAGGTTAGATGATGCAGGCCCTATCGAGTGGGAGGAATTTCTCACAACCTTCTTAAATAGATTCTTTCCCCAAGAGCTGAGGGAAGATCAACCTCAGGCAGGGGAATATGATGGTTAGGGAGTATTCTCTCAGATCAGGCAGGGGAATATGATGGTTAGGGAGTATTCTCTCAGATTTACTCAGCTAGCCAGGTATGCTCCTCATGTGGTTGCAGAAAATAGAGCTAAGATGAGCAAGTTTGTGTCAGGGGTCTACGATAGCATGGTAAATGAGTGTAGGTCTGCGATGTTGATCGGTTATATGACCTTAGCAAGACTCATGACCCATGCCCAGCAAGTAGAAGAGCAGAAGTTTAAGACTAGGAAGAGGCAGAACAAGAGAGCAAGGTCAGGTAATTTCAACTTTGCTCACCCCAAGTCAGATGGAGGAAACCGTTCACAGTTTCTCTCCAAGTCAACCATTCCAGCTCCTTCCTTGTAATACCCCGTAAACGTTGTGCATGGATTATTAGCCTTTAATAGAGTGCCCTTATACTTAAAAACTTGAAAATTTTTGTAAGTGTAATGAGGACTTAGTGTCATTTTAGCTGGCAATCTTCGGGATACAACTTTTCAACCTTCTCGATATCCGTTTTTAGATTTTCAAGTTGCGTTATGATCGGAAAAGATCATAGTACATCTCG
Source organism: Capsicum baccatum var. pendulum (assembly GCA_030864225.1). Lineage (NCBI taxonomy): Eukaryota > Viridiplantae > Streptophyta > Magnoliopsida > Solanales > Solanaceae > Capsicum > Capsicum baccatum. The sequence continues at coordinate 241,379,255 of CM061554.1, forward strand.
GATAAGTTTTGGAATTTTTTGGAATGCATAAGGCTGCGTTTGGATTTCAAAATAGTAGCAAAACGCATAGCCAATTGCCCAGTTTTCAACATTTTAGGGTCAACTTCAAACGATCATAACTCCCTGTATATAATGAACTGTGTGAGATATAATATATAAAACGAAAGCTATTTGAGTCCTCTTTAAAATGAAGTTGGTTTCATCCAATTTGAATATATGAGTAAACGGTTATAATCGATTTCCTCCAGCCTATCAAACTGTCAACTGAGGGACAGATTTGACCTTAATTGTTCCTTAGGGGTAGTTTGGTCATCCTCCACCCCTATATATACCACCAACACGGAATTTAATCCCTCAAACACCATAATACACATACTTTCCCCAAATTGCTCAAGAATTCTCCTTAGGGTTTCAAAATAAAAACCCAAATAGTTCAAGATTCGACCGTACGTTTTCGAAGATAATTACATATTCGGAATCACCAATCCGCAATCTTCAAGAAACATCTATTATCCTTGGAAATAGAAATACGCGGGGTTTTTCCTAAATTCTCATGGGCATAAAAAAAATCATGCTTTAGAATGGGGTTTTAAATTATGTATATATATTTATGTATAAGATGTTTTAACATCATTGTTTTGGTCTTTTGACCATCTCCAAAGCGATTTGACAGTTTATATACATATATGAATGAATGTGTTTCAATTTTGAATACATGAACTTGCTAAAGACATTTGACCACCAGGTGTTTGATGAAATTTCTGCTTGAATTGAACTTTAAGTTTCGGAATATGAAATCCTTTACATCAGTTACATGTTTTGGAGGTCTAAACTATGTTTTGAATGAAAGCTCTTGCTTAATACATTATGGCTTAGAAAAATCATGACTTGCAATGTCTTGGTATGACGATACCAATTCAGACTAACGCCATATCAGACTCAGACTGACAGACATTTCAGACTTTTATAATTTTAGACATTCAAAATGTTGCATGTACAGAAAAGGTTAAAAAAAATGGGCATACAGAGATGTTAGGTGGTTCCCCGAAGAGGTCTTGAGTTCAAGCGACTCATTGCCTAAAACCATGGTTTGCCGACCCGGGTATACTATTATGCGCTGACTTAAATGTCCTGTGGCGTATCAGACTCAGACACTCCAACCCTTGCGGAACACTTGGGTTGGGGGCTTCCCCGCAGAGTCAATGGCGGATTCCATACAGCCCGTGGAATATCAGACATGTAGGGGAATACCACCTAACTCAGAAGTAAAACACAGATCTTGATTTGAAATGAATAGGAAGGTTACATGTTTTCAGAAAGTGCCCATGTATTTTTCGGAAATAGTTTTATACATGATGTCTTGATGAAACATTTCTTTCACTTAATATATATATATATGTTCCATTATACTATTTTTGGATTGCTTCGCGTGCCAGTACTTTTGTGCTGACCCCCCCCTCTTCCAGGTCCTGAGGCACAGTCTAGGGGTCCAGCTACTCAGTAGACATTCTCGGATTTGCAGACTTGATCTCGTAGTGGTGAGCCTTCTATTATTCGGAAGGACTAATTATGTTAGACATTATCTTATTTATTATATTTTTGGTTTACTGGGGGCCTTGTCCCAGTTTCTTCTCAGACAGATGTTTGTGTTCTTAGTAGAGATTTCGCAGACTGATGTTAGATAGTATTATTCAGAAATGTTGCAGAACTTGACCATGTATTCCGTACTCAGTTTTAGTTCCGCATTTTATTATGATTACGAACGTTGTGCATGATAACCAGATAGAGAATGGGTGTTCCGGGCCTTCATGGTTCGGGATGCTCGTCACGGCTAGGGCCTAGGCTCGGGTCGTGACAAACTCGGTATCAGAGCACAGTTCATGGTCCTAGGGTGTCAGCAAAATCGCGTCGGGTAGAGTCTTTTTTATGGATGTGTAGAGCGCCACACTTATAAGCAAAAGTCTACAAGACGTTTAGGAATGTCTCTCTTTCTTCATGTTCTAGTTCGTGAAACAGAGTCAGAATGTTCCTCCTTCATACTCTAATTCGTGCTATGGTGACGTCCATACGAAAGTAAAATCATCCCAAATTCTTTCCTTACTCTGATGTTCTCAGACCCATCACATTTCTGGGGTGAATCAAGTGCAGAAGTTTAGAGTCTAAATGGTATTGTCCCTTCGGATCGCGTCATATAAGATCTTAAAATTGTACACGGACTTGAGAAGAGTCCGTTATTGCTTCAGAGTGTATGGGTTCTAGTGTGAACCTTGATCTTGACGAAATCGTGCTTTTCAGCCTTCTGTATTGAGTATATTCGGCCCTTTTCAGAAATTTATGTTGCAGATGTCATGCTTATGGGAAAAGATATGTAGTAGAAGTGTTGGAATTGTATTTCCACCCAAATAGTAGTATAAGTTAAAGTGTCAGTGTCATGACCTATTGGTAGCAAGTAGCGTGTGTGGATTATATGATAATCTGTGGGGGAAATATTTGACTCAGATTTTTTTTTTATCTATACAAAGTAAGATGTGTATTCTCAGATTATGGAATGTTGTGTGACAAGTTTCTATATCTTGAAAATATTTTATAATCGTGTTGGTGAAACTAAAAAGTCTAGTGAAGCCGTGTGGGGCTCTTTCGATTCACTAGCATAGTTGCCTTGTCATTCTTCTTATTTTCTTGTTCAAACTACAAAAAAAATCAAAGTCTAGTGAAGCCGTGTGAGGCCTATTTCGATTCACTAGCAATTTGTCATTCAACGTGTGGTTCTTGTGTTGGTTGAATATATGTATAGCTGAATCTTTTTGCATGAGATAGAGTTGGTAATGAAGCGATTCGTCCTTGTGTGTTAGTTATTAGTAGAAGACAGAGAAGGAGTTATTAGGCGAGGTGAATTGTCCTTGCTTGAAGTATGAAAATGGACAGATTAGCCAGTAGGTTATAAGTATAGACTCATGGTTGTTGTGGATTTTGAAGGTAGTGTAAATGTACGCTTGGGTAAGTAATTGTGATGTGAAAAAGAAGTATAAGTAGATACGATTGTACGTGGTTATAATATAAGGATAAGGTTGACCATGTCTATTATGAGGCTTTAACCCCCTTGACCCTCTTTTCATTGGTAGTTGTAAACTACTGCTACTTGTGAGAAGGTATGTAGTAGATTTTTGAGATATTTGGGTAGAATATCCCAATTTGATGGATTAGTATATTTATATTATGTTTCATTCTTCATTGGTGGTAAATGATTGATACTAAACTCTAGGCTTGAATTTAAATGGTGTGGTAGTAAATAGTGGCACGAGTTTGATGATGCATGTTTTGTGGGATTAAATTAGTAGGCTTGATGTGGTGAAATAGTACATGCTAATGGGTTATGATAAGGAAAACCGTTAGGTCATGATCGATTATTGTGGTTATGAAGTTCTAGTGCACTAGTGTTTCGTGATGTTTATTTCATAGTTTCCAAGTGAAAATTTCGTGTAAGGTTGGGTTGTAAATCATGCATAGCACTAGATATTAAGTTTGAACAGTTGATGTCCATGAAGGTGGATGTGAAGATTTCTTGGTTAATGACTACTAGTTGTATAGAAGTGATCAAATAGACTTAAACAGTGCATGCAATAGAGTAAGTTTATTTGATTCGTAGTGGTGTATGATATTGCATGTATGATGTAGAAGTATGCCTAAGGTGACATGAGGTTGCGGCATTTTTCTAAGGCTATTACTTGTTGTACGTGGCTAGTGGTACCATTGAATTGTTAAGTAGAGAAAGACTAGTTAGATGGTACATGGTGATCTAAATAGCCATGTTAAGGTGTTTTGATTGATAGTGTTGGGACTTTTGCGGTGATCATGATTCTCATAGTAGAGGGATATAAATTTGGAGTCGCAATAGTGGTATGCTCTATCGAAAGAGATTTGGTTCATCAAAGGCTTGGTGATATCCATGTTAAGTGTTAGCATATAAGCTTGACTTTTGAAGGTTGAACCGATAGAATAAGTGTGCAAGTATTATACTATGACTATTGGTGGCTAGAGAAAGATAGAGTGTATCCCGGAAGGTAGTCATTCGGGCTAATGAATTGAGAATTCATAGAGGGACAGAGTGTCCCAAGGGGGAGATAACTCATTCAGTTGCATGTATAGATTCTTATTACAAGCCTCACACCAGTTATCATTGCGTAATCAGTCATACATTCATACGTTAGTCCGGTCAGATATGCGTGCATTAAAAATGCATGTTCAATAGAAAAAGTTCAGCTTATTAGTGTATTTAGTCCTGCGTTCATGAGAACAACTCAAGGACAGATCCATGCATCAGATATGCATGTTCATTATGAGAATTCAGCTTATGAATAGCTTCAGTCGTATATTCCATGCATCAGATATGTGTGTCCGATATAAGAATTCAAAATATCAGTAGTTCTAGCCATATGGTCATGTTTCAAATCAATGTATTCTTTATTAGAGGACATGTCGTGTCCGCGTTATTCTATATCTTTAAGGCTTCAACAAGTTCCTATCCATCATTCGAGGACGAATGATTCCAAGGGGGAGATAATGTAATACCCCGTAAAAGTCGTGCATGGATTATTAGCCTTTAATAGAGTGCCCTTAGACTTAAAAACTTGAAAATTTTTGTAAGTGTAATGAGGACTTAGTGTCATTTTAGCTGGCAATCTTCAGAATACAACTTTTCAACCTTCTCGATATCCGTTAATAGATTTTCAAGTTGCGTTACGATCGGGCAAGATCATAGTACATCTCAGATAAGTTTTGGAATTTTTTGGAATGCATAAGGCTGCGTTTGGATTTCAAAACAGTAGCAAAACGCATAGCCTATTGCCCAGTTTTCAACATTTCAGGGTCAACTTCAAACGATCATAACTCCCTGTATATAATGAACTGTGTGAGATATAATATACAAAACGAAAGCTATTTGCGTCCTCTTTAAAATGAAGTTGGTTTCATCCAATTTGAATATATGAGTAAAATGTTATGATCGATTTACTCCAGCCTATCAAACTGTCAACTGAGGGACAGATTTGACCTTAATTGTTCCTTAGGGGTAGTTTGGTCATCCTCCACCCCTATATATACCACCAACACGGAATTTAATCCCTCAAACACCATAATACACATACTTTTCAAAAATTGCTCAAGAATTCTCCTTAGGGTTTCAAAATAAAGACCCAAATAGTTCAAGATTCGACCGTAGGTTTTCGAAGATAATTACATATTCGGAATCACCAATCCGCAAGCTTCAAGAAACATCTATTATCCTTGGAAATAGAAGTATGCGGGGTTTTTCCTAAATTCTCATGGGCATAAAAAAAAATCATGCTTTAGAATGGGGTTTTACATTATGTATATATATTTATGTATAAGATGTTTTAACATCATTGTTTTGGTCTTTTGACCATCTCCAAAGCGATTTGACAGTTTATATACATATATGAATGAATGTATTTCTATTTTGAATACATGAACTTGCTAAAGACATTTGACCACCAGGTGTTTGATGAAATTTCTGCATGAATTGAACTTTAAGTTTTGGAATATGAAATCCTTTACATCAGTTACATGTTTTGGTGGTCTAAACTATGTTTTGAATGAAAGCTCTTGCTTAATACATTATGGCTCAGAAAAATCATGACTTGCAATGTCTTGGTATGACGATACCAATTCAGACTAACGCCATATCAGACTCAGACTAACAGACATTTCAGACTTTCATGATTTTAGACATTCAGAATGTTGCATGTACAGAAAAGGTTAAAAAAATGGGCATACAGAGATGTTAGGTGGTTCGCCGAAGAGGTCTTGAGTTCAAGCGACTCATTGCCTAAAATCATGGTTTGCCGACCCGGGTATACTATTATGTGCTGACTTAAATGTCCTGTGGCGTATCAGACTCAGACACTCCGACCCTTGCGGCACACTTGGGTTGGGGGCTTCCCCGCCGAGTCAATGTCGGATTCCATACAGCCCGTGGAATATCAGACTTGTAGAGGAATACCACCTAACTCAGAAGTAAAACACAGATCTTGATTTGAAATGAACAGGCAGGTTACATGTTTTCAGAAAGTGCCCATGTATTTTTCGGAAACAATTTTATACATGATGTCTTGATGAAAAATTGCTTTCACTTAATATATATATATATATATATATATGTATGTTCCATTATACTATTTTTGGATTGCTTCGCGTGCCAGTACTTTTGTGCTGACCCCCCCCTCTTCCAGGTCCTGAGGCACAGTCTAGGGGTCCAGCTACTCAGTAGATATTCTTGGATTTGCAGACTTGATCTCGCAGTGGTGAGCCTTCTATTATTCGGAAGGCCTAATTATGTCAGACATTATCTTATTTATTATGTTTTTGGTTTACTAGGGGCCTTGTCCCAGTTTCTTCTCAGACAGATGTTTGTGTTCTTAGTAGAGATTTTGCAGACTGATGTCAGATAGTATTATTCAGAAATGTTGCAGAACTTGACCATGTATTCCATACTCAGTTTCAATTCTGCATTTTATTATGATTACGAACGTTGTGCATGATAACCAGATAGAGAATGGGTGTTCCGGGCCTTCATGGTTCGGGATGCTCATCACGGCTAGGGCCTAGGCTCGGGTCGTGACATTCCTCTACCAGCGCTCCAGTGCCAAAGTTCAGAGACAGCAATAGAGACAATGCGCCAGGCTCTAAATCTCATGGTAGTGTTAGCAGTGCCCGAACAAATCCCCTTTGTCAGACTTGTGGTAAGAAATACAAGGGCATTTGCAGAGCCGGTAGTGATGTCTGTTTTGGTTGTGGCAAGCCAGTCCACAGGATTAGGGAGTGTCAGCAGTCAAGTCTTCAGGGTTAGAAAAATCATTCTACAGCTCAGTCCAGTCGTCCGAACCAGTAGGGTGCCATTTCCAGTGCTACCAGTGGGCAACGCCCAAATAGACTTTATGCTCTACAGTCCCGATAGGATCAAGAAAATTCTCCTGATGTCGTTACTGGTACGTTACAGATTTTCCATGTTCATGTTTATGATTTGCTAGACCCAGATGTATCTTTGTCTTTTGTTACTCCATACATAGAAAGTGATTTTGGAATAAGTCCCGAAGTCCTAGAAGAGCCCTTCTCAGTCTCTACCTTAGTGGGTAAAACTATCATAGCTTAATGAGTATACAGGAACTGCTCGGTTATGATATCTTCGGAATCCACATTAGCAGATTTAGTAGATTTAGAGATGACTGATTTTGATGTCATTCTCAGCATGGATTGGCTTCATTCTTGCTATGCCACAGTCGATTGAAGAAACAAGATAGTTCAGTTTCAGTTCCTGAATAAACCCGTCCTAGAGTGAAAGGGTAGCATTTCAGTGTTCAGGGGTCAACTTGTTTCCTAACTTTGGGAAAGGAAAATTATTTCTAAGGGGTATGTGTATCATCTCGTGCATGTTAAAGATTCTAGTTCTGAACATCCCATCCTCGAAATAGTCCCTGTTGCTAATGAATACTCAGATGTCTTTCCTGAAGATCTCCCAGCATTTCTCCCAAAAGGGAAATAGACTTCGGGATAGACATTCTTCTGGATACTCCACCTATTTCTATTCTGCCATACAGGATGGCACCAGAAGAATTCAAGGAACTGAAAGATCAGTTAAAGGATCTCTTAGATAAGGAATTCATCAGACCCAGCATTTCCCCATGGGGTGCACCAGTATTATTCAAGCGCAAGAAAGACGGTTCTCTCAGAATGTGTATTGATTATCGTCAACTCAACAAGGTCACGGTCAAGAACAGATACCCTCTTTCCAGGATTGATGATCTATTCGACCAACTTCAGGGTTCCAGTTACTTCTATAAGATAGACCTCAGATCAGGCTATCATCAGCTCAGAGTTAGAGAATGTGACATTTCGAAGATAGCGTTCCGTACTCGATATGGTCACTTCAAATTTTTAGTCATGTCATTTGGTCTTACCAATGCCCCTGCAACTTTTATGGATTTGATAAATCGTGTGTTCAAGCAGTACTTGGGCATGTTTGTCATAGTCTTTATAGATGATATTCTGGTCTATTCTCGCATAGAGCGTGATTATACAGACCATCTCAGGATTGTTCTTCAGAATCTTAGGGATCACCAATTATTCTCTAAGTTCAGAAAGTGCGAATTTTCGCTAAGATCAATAGCATTCCTTGGCAATATTGTTTCCGGTGATGGCATTAGAGTAGATCCTCAAAAAACTAAGGCAGTAAGAAGCTGGCCCAGACCTGTATCTCCATCAGATATTAGGAGTTTCTTAGGTTTGGCTGGCTATTATAGATGGTTTGTCGAGGGATTTTCTTCTACTGCATAACCCATGTCCAGATTGACTCAGAAGAAGATTAAGTTTCAGCGGTCAGATTCATGCGAGAAGAACTTTCAAGAGTTAAAGACTCGACTTACCTCCGCTCTAGTTCTAGCTATTCCAGATGGTTCAAACAATTTTGTAGTCTATTGTGATGCATCCAGAGTAGATTTAGGTTATGTCCTCATGCAACATGGTAAGGTCATAGCCTATGCCTCCAGACAGTTAAAGCCACATGAGAAGAATTATCCTACTCATGATCTTAAGTTAGCAACGGTAGTTTTTGCCTTGAAGATTTGGAGGCATTATCTCTATGGAGTTCATGTAGATGTCTTCACAGACCATAAAAGCCTCCAGTATGTCTTTTCCCAGAAAGATCTCAATCTTCACCAGAGAAGGTGGTTAGAGCTCTTGAAGGATTATGACATAAGTGTTCTTTATCATCCGGGCAAGGCCAATGTTGTGGCCGATGCTCTCAGTCGACTCTCCATGGGTAGTGTTTCTCACATTAAGGATAGTAAGAAAAAGATGGCTCAGGAGATCCATTAGCTTGCCAGGCTAGGCGTTCTCTTAGTTGATTCTTCAGAGGGTGGTGTATGTGTTCATAGTAGTTCAGAGTCATCTCTAGTTTCCGAGGTGAAAGAGAAACAAGACAGGGATCCTATCCTTGTCAAGCTCAAAGAGTCAGTTCAGAATTAGAAAGTCGAGGTTTTCTCCCAAGAGGGAGATGGTGTTCTTCATTGTCAGTGTTGTCTATGTGTTCCAGGTGTAGATGAATTGAGGCAGCGAATACTTGCAGAAGCACATGGTGAACGATACTCTATTCATCCTAGGGCCACTAAGATGTACTGCAACATGTGGGAGATCTATTGGTGGAGTGGGATGAAGAGAGATGTTGCAGAGTTTGTGGCTAAGTGCTCTACATGTCAGCAGGTTAAGATAGAGCATCAGAAACCTAGTGGTTCCATGAAAGAGTTCACCATTCCTACTTGGAAGTGGGAAGAAGTTAACATGGACTTCATGACGGGTTTACCTAGAACACTTCATCAGCATGATTCAGTCTGGGTCATTATAGATAGAATGACTAAGTCAGCTCATTTCCTTCCTGTTCGTACTTTTTATTCCGTCAAGGATTATGCCAAATTCTATATCAGGGACTTAGTCGGGTTACATGGTGTTCCACTATCTATCATCTCAAACAGAGGTACCCAATTCACTTCTCATTTTTTAAAAGCATTCCAAAAGGGTCTCGGTACCCAAGTCCATCTCAACACAGCAATTTCATCCTCAGACAGATGGTCAAGCAGAAAGGACCATTCAGACTCTTGAAGATATGCTAAGGGCGTGTGCAATTGACTTCAAGGAAAGTTGGGATGACCACTTGCCTTTGATTGATTTTGCATACAACAATAGCTATCATTCTAGTATTTAGATGGCTCCATTTGAAGCTCTCTATGGTAGGAGATGTAGATGTCCGATTGGTTGGTTCGAAGTTAGTGAGGCCTCAATCATAGGTCTTGACTTAGTATTCAACGCCTTAGAGAAAGTTCAGTTGATCAGAGAGAGACTCCGGGCTGCTCAAAGCCGACAGAAGTCCTATTCAGATGTTCGTAGAAAGGATCTCGAGTTTGAGGTCAATGACTATGTCTATCTTAAGATCTCTCCTATGAAGGGAGTGAAGAGGTTCGGCAAGAAAGGGAAACTCAGTCCCTGGTATGTCGGTCCTTTCAGATATCTTTGTCGCTTTGGCAAGGTAGCTTAAGAGCTTAGTTGCCTTCAGATCTAGCCTCAGTCCATCCAGTCTTCCATGTCTCTTTGCTAAAAAAGTGCATAGGTGATCCAACATTTATTGTCCCTATTCAGAGCATCGACATTTAGAACAGCCTCTCTTATGAAGAGATTCCAGTTAAAATCTTAGATTATCAGATTCGTAGATTGAGGAACATAGAAGTCCCTCTAGTCAAGGTTCTTTGGTGAAATCAGTCTCATGAGGGAGCTACTTGGGAAGAAGCTAGATATGCGTACCAAGTATCCTCACCTCTTCCCCATCAATTTAGATCAAGCTCAAGGTAATAGTTCTCTTTTAAGCTTATTAAGTTTCATGTTCATATTTCCAGTATAAACTTGGTACCTATTAACCGTTTCATACTCAGTCATGCATTCATGTATCAGTTGTCCGTGCATCAGATATGCACAAGTTCAGTATGTTTAGCATGTCAGTCATGAGATCAAGTTTCAGTTCTTCATGTTCAGTTCAGGTTCTATTGTCTTATATCCCTTCTCCATAAATTCTCATTCGAGGACGAATGTTACCATGGGGGAGATATTGTAATACCCCGCATGTTTCTAATCCTGTGATTTATACTTGAGTACATGACTGTGATAGGATAGCTTATGATGCATTAAGCATGTTCATATGAGTCACTTAAGGTAATACAAGCTAAGACTTTTTGAATCCATGAAGTTTTAGTGTTCGATTTTTCAAGGGTCATCTTTGAACGAGTATAACTCGATTTTAATGTGGTATTTTGGCTAATTTAGACCCACAAAATTGTAGAGAATTTAATTAGATTTCCAACTATACCAATTTCGCCTTAATCCAATACCCGAGCGAAAAGTTATGCCCATTTTCGTGAAAGACAGTAAGCATAGGCGATTGGTTAGGCGTCGCCTAACCCAAGTATAAGAGATTGGTTAACCGCCACCCAACCCAAGCATAGGCGATCACTTGGGCGCCATCTAAGTTAATTCCAGGTGTCAAAAATACTCCGTCTTGAGTTATTTTAAAGGTAATTAAGTCTTTAAATACTCCTTACATGTCCCTAAACTTAACCCTACAAAATATATATATCTTCTAAACATACTGCAACCCTATTTTTATCTCAAAGCTCATCATCCAAGAGCACTAAAGGGGAAAAACAACTAGAATTGCATAATTAAGCTTAAAGATCCGATTTCAAGGAAATTTCTCCGTCAATCATCTAGAATCTTCCTTCTAAGGTATGCATAATGTTCATACATGGATTCCTTTCGTCCGTGGAGCTCAAGAATCAATCTTTAAAATACAAAAGCTTGGTTGATTGTGGTGATATGGTCATACCCATGTTGATTCTTGTTTGGCTTCCTCTTTTTCATTATAAAGTGATTTCTATATTGTTGGGTGTTGATGATCATGTTGTTGATATTGGGCGATTCCCAAGGTGGAATCTTTATATGTTTTTGTGAATTCATGATATCATATGAGTTGGAAACATGTAAATTTGGTTGTTCGTGATGTATAATTTGATGAATTCACCTATGCTTAAGATGTGCATGTAAGGTGTTTGATAAAATGCCTAAGGAACTAGAAATCATGCAATATAGCTAAATTGTGACTAAGTGAAGGATTCATGATATGCCCTTACGTTCCAATGACTTCTATGTTGTTAATGTGTCTTGTAAATGTTGTTGAAATATTTTTATGAGATTATGCTATGTTTACTTGCAAATCCTGCTTATAAACAAGATGCATGATAACCATGCAATCCAGATGAACTTCCATGCTATTAGTATGTGTTGCCAATATGATTATGCAATGAACATGATATTAAGATTGTGCAAGTACTTCCATGTGATATGAAATCCTTTCCATGCAATACATTGTTGATAACCATGCATAGTATGAGATCCCTACTTAAGATATTAGATATTATGGACTCTACTCTTATGATCAAGTCAGTCATGTGCGTCAGTTTCCTTCCATCGTGTCCTAAGGGTACTTGTACCCAAAAACTATAGTTGTGTGCCTAGATCCATGTCATGTTTCACGATATCCAAAATCAAGCTATGATTCCATAGACTTCACTCAGTCATGTGACTCAAGAAAAGCTCATGATCTTAGTTAGTTGTCAGATAGTAACATTCCGCCAGTCAACAAAATTTAGTAAGATTACTTCATGTACAGTTAATTATTAATGTCTAGTCCCTCCAGATGGGAGTAGAGGTAAGCACCGAGTGAACCCAGGGATGGGAAATCACCCGCCAGTTCAGGGTGGGATTCTTAGTAGCAATCCTTGTGTTCCAAAACTACGTAGCCAGCGTAGATTGAGACATCTTAACCCGTCAGATTAGGGTTGATGAGGTGGCTTAACCCATTAGTTTAATGTTCCCACCATTCTTATTGAGTACCCAGTAGATAAGGGTCACTCACAGCTGTCCTTACCAGTGGCGCAGTATTGACACCCCTCTATTCGGGGCAGAGATTGGACCCCAGCTTAGCCATAACGGCATACATAGGGCACATCGGTTAAACACTACTTCCCACAGTTTCAGTATCAGTCTCAGTAAAAGAACTCAGATAGTTCTTCAGATTTCAGTATATACAAGACTGTCAGGTACAATCATCCATGTTATCAGTTTTAGTATCAGCCAGGACAGTTATCAGTAAACAATGTATTAGCTGACAAACCATGCTATCACGTATTCACGGTCCCAGTTTCTATATATGTGTGTTTGCACTCCCACATTCATATCAATCAGTCAGTGTTGTTCATGTATGAAACCCTTTATATTCAGCCTACCTTCCTCGTATACTCAGTACTCCAGTTGTACTAATGCATTTGCGCTATGGTGCATTCTTTTCATGTTACACTATATGTTCTGAGACACGAGCTCCAGCCCAGCAGTAGTGGAAGCATTCCAGTCGCAGAGACACAGTGAGTCCTCATTGATTCGAGGACACTATGATTTGATTCATTTATTTCTTCAGTTCAGTTTTACGGAGTTAGTTGGAGACATGTTACTTCAACTACTTATTCATACAGTTTCGAGGCTTTCGGATTTACTTTCAGATTTATGTTTAGATTTAGTTGTTTTGGGTATTTTCGCCCATATAATTTTATTCAGTTGAACCTTATGGCCTTATAGTTCCATGTATTCTACACTATTATATTATGATTTTCAGTATACAGGTACAGATATTAGTCATGGGTTAGTTTGTGGTCCCTCGGGGTCATGAGCACCGTGTAGCATTCCGATTCAACAAATCGGGATGTTACAACATGTTGAGGGCATGTAATCTTGATTTCAAAGGTATTTGGGATAAGCATTTTCCATTGATAAAGTTTGCTTATAACAATAGTTATCACGCTAGCATCCAGATGGCACCGTTTGAGGCTCTGTATAGGAGGAAATGTAGATCACAAATAGGTTGGTTCAAAGTGGGTGAACCTGCTTTGGTTGGACCTGGTGCGGTATTTGAAGCTATGGAGAAGGTGAGGTTGATTAGAGGAAGGTTGACTACAACTTAGAGTCGTCAGAAGTCTTATGCAGATGTGAGAAGAAGAGACCTTGAATTTAAAGTTGGTGATTTCCTGTATTTGAAAATTTCGCCCATGAAAGGGGTGAAGAGGTTTGGGAAAAAGGGGAAGCTTAGTCCGCGGTATGCTGGTCCTTATAGAGTTTTGAGCCGTGTTTGGAAAGTAGCCTATGAAATTGAGTTGCCCGCGGAATTGTCAATTGTTCATCCGCTATTCCATGGATCTATGCTTAGGAAGTGTATTGGTGATTCTATTGTTGTAGACCCTTGTGAGAATCCAGATGTTTAGGACGGTCTTTCTTATGATGAGGTTCCTATTGAGACTCTAGACCACCAGATTTGTAGACTAAGGAACAAAGAAATTCCCTTGGTCAAAGTTTTATGGCAAAATCAGTCAGTTGAGGGCACTACTTGGGAAGCAGAAGCAGACATGCAAGCCAAGTACCCGCACCTCTTCTTCGCCAATCCAGAGAAAGCCGAAGGTATTATTCTTTCTTCATTCAACCCTTTCTTACTCCTGATTCAGCTGTGTAGCCATTCTTATCACGAGTTCATGTATTCTTTGAAGTACTCAAAGTTTAGAGTGTAGTAGAGTCAGTTGAGCAAGTTATTTCAGCCGTGTATCCTCAGTTTTATCTATATTCCTAGCTTTACTAGAGACATTTGAGGATGAATGTTCACAAGGGGGAAATATTGTAAGACCCCGTGAGTTCACTCGTCGTTTAAGCTTTCCGAGCGAATTAAAAGAAGCTTTACTCTTAGAATTTGGTTAAGTGTTCCAACACTTACTTTATTTTTGAGCCCTTAACTTCGAGGAATTATTTTATGACCTTCCCGATATCTGTTTTTCGATTTTCAAGCTGTGTTGTGATGGGGCAAGTTGATAGTACATCTCGGGTGAGTTTCAGAATTTTTGGACCTTGTTTAGGGCATGTTTGATATGCCATTTCAGTATCTCAAGGCCTGGTCTCCCCACCTCTCTAGCCAAGGCGCCGCCATGGTCTCCCCATCCCTCTAGCCAAGGCGCCGCCTTGGGTACAACGGTGCTCTAGGCAAGGCTGGCCATTCCTGTGCTCCAATAATTTTAGTCTTCTTCTATTTTAACACGAGATTTGAGGTTCCTATTGGCCAAATACACTGATGCTCATCAGTTCTATCCAGAAAACAAAGACACTACCTCCAACTTAAAACTTAGATCCACCAAAATTCCACCGTTAAATTCCAAAAAATAATTCAAGAATCAGAATCCCCAAAACGAGATCTTCAAGGAGAACCTATCAATTTCATGAATAGAGTTCCAAAATCAAAAGTTCATTCATATTCACAAATTTGAGGTATGTGGGGTTTGAACAAGAACAATCCTTCCGTTCTTGTGCCTAAAACTTGATTTTTTTTAAAGCATTTATGATTTATAAATGAAATTATGTCCAAATATTCGTATTTGAAGATTCTAAATTTATGAGTTATTCAAGTTGTGGATTTTGTGATATTTCTACTTATTATGCTTTGATCTAAAAGTTTATATTGTGATTTGTACGTTTTCTTTACGAGTTAATATTGTTCAATAAATTTCAAGAATGATATTATGAATTATTATTTTGAGTTGATATGAGACAAGTATTGAATTATGATACTATATTCTTGGAAGATTGAACTATTATTTTTATAACAAGATTGAAGTTGGATTTTGATGATGTTAGGATCTAGAGTCTTCCTTTTGAAAATTTCTTACTGAGAATTGAATTGAGGTTTACAGTGTGAATTTTGAGTCAAAATAGGAATCCACAATTTAGTATGATTTAAATTAAGAGAAATATGATTTGGTCTCCATTATAGACCCTTGAGTTATTTTAACGTGGATTTCCTAAAAGAGTTCTGAGCTTGAGTACGGGAGTAGTATTTAGCATCGAGCGGGAAGTGTGGGTTTAGCGCATCCTACTTCCCATAACAACGTGCCACCGTAAGATTGAGAATGATGGGCCTAAGGCCGAGATAGTAATCACTAAAATTGAGGTTCTATTCCAATGGCAAGGGTAGAACAACTCTCCCCAACGTGGGTGAGCCGTTAGACTCCATGAGAGCTCACATGGTTTATGTCAGTTAAAAGAAATTCCCACAGTCCCAAATTTCCAAAGTATTGTTTAAAGATTTCTTAAGCTTACGAGTTTTGAGAATAAATAGAGAAATTCAGATTTTTGAGTTAAGTATAATGACTCACGAGGTTTATGATACATGTTCATTGTTCATGATTTATGATGCCTATATTTCAAATTTTATTCAAGCTTTGTGAGTCATTATAACCAGCATGCATGATATTTTTTTCTAAAGATTAATGATAATGTTTACTTAAATTGCATACACCCCCATATACTCAGTACATTCTCAAGTGCTGACCCACATATACGTCTATGTGCTACATTGTCTCATAATGTAGGTTCAGGTGCTTAGTCCCAGCAGTGTCAGTGATTCCGAGCGCCTTCATCTACATTTTTGCAGGGGTGAGTCCTCATGGTTCGAGAACCTAATCTCCTGATGTTCAGTACTACCAGCTGTTGTATTTATTTTCTTTCATTTCAGTATGAGTCAGTTGGGGATCTGTCCCATTGGCTCCCTATTCTTGAGTTGTAGAGGCTCTGTCAGACTAGACTATCAGTTGTATTATCAGACTTTTCTATATCTTATGATCTGTACATTAAATCTACAGTGTGAATTGAGGAGATTTAATTCTACCATTTGTTTGAAATTCTTAAAAATGAGTATCGAATGCAGTAATAGGCTCAAAGGGTTAGCTTGGGGCTACTTGTAGCCTTAAGCACTGTGTGATATCTCGGGATGGAATTTCGGGGAGTTACAATAATGCAGACTCTTGCAGAAATGCAGGATAAGGCCACGTACAATAGACCTGGTCAGGCCCTCTTCCCCCGACCCCGCGCATAGCGGGAGATTATGAACGGGGCTTCCCCCATGGATTTAATGTTTCTAAGCTTCCACTATTTACCGACTCAACCCCATCATTTTGTTAAGGTACTACTGGCTTTGCCTTTTCTTTTGGAGAAATGACACTCACTTTGGTGCTTAAGAAGCAACCTATGATAATAATCTCTTGTTTTTCTCTTTTTCTTTTGTTGGTTCCTTTCTTAACTTGTAAAGTTGAGCATGTCGCAGCTGCCTTATGTGTTAGTCATGCATTTTTACGTTGTAAGTTGATAAAGATGCTACAAGCGCAAGCTACTACAGATAATACCGCGTGTTACTAAGAAGTACCTTTGCTTTGGTGAACGAATGGACCTTGTGATCTGAAACTTTCTGCATAACTTATATAGAGACTCATGTCTATGTTACAACCTTGACATGTTCACTGGCTTGCAGTTCTTCAATCTTTTTGTACAGTGCTCTTGAGTGATAGATATGTCACCAACATCTTGTTTGAATCTAATTGTAAAATATGGTCATGGTTTTTAATTTCATTTATTCAATATTCTTTACTTTAGAGTAAGCTATATGATGTGCGATTGGAGTGGGTTGTTTTGACATGAAAGCGAAATATGAAAACATCAAAATCCCTTTCTTGTGATCAAGGCAAACACCAGATCCCTTTCTTCTTTGGGATTCATTAAGAATCTAATTAGTTTTTCCTATATAATAATGTTCCATCGAGAGAAAGCAAAGGACTCACAGGATTATCATTGGGAGATTTTGGTTAAACCACCAAATCAAAAGCAATGGATTCGACCTTGTGTAATTCTGTGATGAGAACCAATATCGGAGATGCCAATTTTCTACTAGCTGATCATCTGAAAAGGGATGAAGAAAATGGATACCAAGTCACTCCGAAGGGTAACACAGTCCTTCATGTCGCTACCCTCTATGGCCACTCCGATTTCGCGAGAGAAGTCCTAAAGATTACTCCGGCATTATTATGCTGTCAAATCAAGAAAAATGAAACCGCACTTCACATAGCAGCTAATGAAGGGCATACTGAAGTAGTACTTGTGCTACTTGCATGTTTAAGAGATCATAATACTAAGGAGAAGCTTACGTGGATGACGGATGCTAGTGGAGATACAGCGCTGCACAAGGCCGTGAGGAGCCAACATCTAGATGTGGTTAAGCTCTTGGTGAAAGAAGATTCTGAATTTGAATTTCCGCCTAACCATGCGCAAGAGACGCCATTGTATCTGGCGGCTGAATCTGGTTTTCATGATTCTTTGATTAACATCTTGGAATCCTACGAGAAACCAACTTATGCTGCAGGTCCATCTAATAGAACGCCGCTGCATGCAGCAGTAATTCAGGAACATAGAGGTACATAGTTTTTGTTATTTGTTGTATCAGTATCTAACTTCAGTTGACTTTCCCATAATCTGTTGATGTTTTCGTAATGTCTGTCGTGCAACTATATTCGCGAGAAGATCTAACCCTTTATTTATGCATTTATCATGTTGACACATCCATATTGCATTAGATCACTATGGCGATGGAATAAGCCTTTATGCAAGGAACCTGACTTATGGGGTTGGAATTCACTGCACTATGCTGTTAAATTAGGATTGGCGGATGTAGTTTCTGATAAGCTGGGTTGGAAAAAATCTTTAGTGTACCTTCCGGCTGGCAGTGAAAATGACTGGACGACAGCAATTCACATTGCAGCCAGTGAAGGTTACGTATACATGATAAATAAGCTATTAAATCAGTGCCCTGATTGTTGGGATATGCTTAACAGCAACGATCAAAATGCCCTTCATGTTGCCGTATTTAACAATCAAGACAATATAGTCCACTTCTTATTAAACTCTGATAAGTGCAACTGCCTAGTTGATGATCCAGATAGCGATGGCAACACTCCTCTCCATTTGCTTGCTGCCTCTGGTAACCGTTTGCCTGAATTAATAAACTATCCTAGAGCAAAGAAGATGTCATTTAACAAAGAAAACCAGACTCCACTTGATATAGCATTGTCATGCACAATGACAACAAAGAAGGTAAGCGGCCGCACATTTGTTTTTCAAATACTGGTTGTGCTTGAGTATATGCGGATTAAATATTGAAATACTAGTTCACGGATTATGTCGAGGGAAAGAGTGGTTCGCGTTCACTCTCAAATCTTCAGCTTTTTGTCCAAACACAAGTAGTTCCACAAAACTTCAAATACTCCTTTACAAGTTCAAATGCCTCTGTACTATATGCTAATTGTCTGAAATATTATGTTCGATACTATTTGATAGTATTTTCAAATAACTACTGAAGTTATTTTGTCCTTGCAGGAGTAGAATAAGAACGACTCAATATAAACTTTACTATTGATAAAAACAGGAGAAATTGGTGGAGGATTTGGGTAGCATTGGCCGAGTTGGAAAACGTGACTTTGAGGTAAAGCGGAAGTTAGAGTACATGTCCAATACAAATGCAGAAACGGGAACAGGAGTCAAAATGCAACTGAGGGAAGATGATCAAGATAAATCTTAAAAGAAAGATCAAGCAGAAATTGAAAGTATTATGAAGATAGCTCAAATCCATATTGTTGTGGCCACTTTGATAATGACAGTCACTTTCACCGCTAGAGTCACATTGCCAGGAGGTTTTGAGAGCAACCCCGATAGCTCTAATCAAGGGATGGCGATTCTAACAAGGAAAACAGCATTTCGTGCATTTGTTTTTTCCGATGCCATTGCCTTCACACACTCAGCTATTTCCATATTCATCTACTTCCTCATGGAAAATGTAAGTAGAAGAACTTATAATAAAAAACTTATACAGAGTCTTTATGATCTCACATGTATTTTTCTGTACTTGTCGATGTTATCAGTTGTAATTGCATTTGCAACGGGTATGTTTGCTACTTTATCACATTCACTTGGTCTTGCCGTTACTATCTGTTTCATAGGTTGCCTCTCTATTTTATTGTACTTCTTGATTGTTATTTACGGTTGTCTATAGAGTAAGATGAAGAATATAATCCAGTAGAGCTACATGAATGATAGCTACTACTTGTACTTATTGCTTGCATATATATAATTAAACTACATATTTCAGTTTTTACCCAATGCCTTGAATTACATACGACAGATATGGCTTTTTAGTCCATTACATGTTATTTTAGTTATACATCCTTTATCACAAGATATAACTGTTAGAGTGGGTAAAAGTCCCACATTGGTTGGGGAATGGACTAGTGGTTTGCTTATCTGGACTTGGGTAATGCTCACTTCTTGAGCTATCTTTTGAGGTTGAGTTAGGCCCAAGGTCCTTTCTTGACAATAACATCTATGTAAGTTCATTTTCTTCTATTAAAATTGTAAGTGGTCGCAGGAGATCATTTTTCGTCACCGACAATGCTATAGAACTAATGTACCTTCACTAAATAATTCATGGTACAACGACAACAATATACCCAGTGAAATTCCACAAGTGGAGTTTGGGGAGGATAGAGTATATGCAGATCTTACCCCTACATTGGGAGGCAAAGAGGTTTCCAAATTTTGATGGACCTTCAATGTAAGGAAAAACAATTCAAAGCAGCACGGTGTATTGTATGTAGCCTTACGTTATGGTTTTGCCAGAGGCTGTTGTGGTCACATTGCAACAACTTTATTAGTTACTCCAAGGGCATTGAGAGCATGACAAAGCAGTCTGGAAAAAAAAAAAGGAACAGTAACTACAACAGAATACTATGATAATCTAAGAACAAGAGAGTAATAGATAATTATAGAAATTATTTTCGACATAACATAAACTCTTGCCTAGGAGTACGGTTTTCTACTTCATAGAAAATAATGGTGGAGGTGTTCATACTGACAAACTATAGCCTTAAAAGATATAGGTTTCATGAAATGAAATGAGTAAAGCATCTAGTACCCTCCTGAACTATGACCGAATTTGGTACAACACACTCCAACTTCACAGGTGTTCTGTTACCCCCGAACTAAATTTTAGCATATTTTTATCAACCTTTTTAGATGACGTGATACCTTTTGTCAACCTTTTTAGTTGACATGGAACCTTTGACGTGACCCCTATTTTATGTAATAAAAGTGCCACCTCAGTACAAAAGGGTGACAAAAATACGCTTGAATTGAGTTCAGGGGTAATACAACCCCTATGAAGTTGGGATATGTCGTAGCAACTTTGGTCATAGTTCAGGAGGTACCAGATGCTTATCTCAAATGAAATTATAAAATATAAAACCCAAATAAGAAGTTATCCCTTTATTTTGATGAAAGCAAAGTTTAGGTAATAAATGCCTTTCTTTGGGTCAAAGGCAAAATGTTGTACTTAGTTTTCTATTTTGGAGATTCATCAAAAAGAGAACTCTAATATTATTCTTTTTTTTTTCTATATAATAGTTAATATTAGTGTGTCATTAATAGATAGTTGCCACAACTAAATGCATTTGAGCCGCCTTCATAATGTTTTCGACTAATTTTTCATCTCGACTAGCTTTGACCTCATGATCATTACCCTCCAACTCTATGTGTGGTTCCACCACCACTAACATCGCAAGCAGGATTGCTTTCTCTGGATGAAAAAAACAATTACAGTATTAATTCAAAGATATCACCGAGGAGCATCCAAAGGTATTGCCTAGTGTTCAATGAAGTTTGTTGTGCACTATGAAGTCTTGGGTTCAATTTTCACTAGAAGCTAAATGATAGGGTGATTTCTTCTCCTCTATTCTAGCATTGATAGACAAAGTTTACTGGTACCATTTATTGATGGCCCTGTGAAAAAAGTTAAACAAACTCCTTGCTTCCAATTAAAGAAAAGAACAAATTAAATACCTTAGCTTTTCTTTTTTTATCGAAGGAAAATGTTTGTGTGGTGTCCAGAATATTTCTAAACAATAAAAAGGGCAGCCTGGTGTACTAAACTCCCGCTATTTGTAGGGTCCGGGGAAGGACCCGAGCAGAAGGATCTATTATTCACAACCTCAACTTACATTTCTACAAGAAGTTGTTTCCAAGAGTTGAACCCGTGACCTGGAGGTCACATGTCAGGAATATTTCGATGATAATATAATAAAGGACACACAAGATCATAATTTGAAATATTTATCAATACCAAAATCAAAAAAAAAGGAAAAAATGAAAAGAAAATGGATCAAAATTTGTACAATCCAAATTTTGGTTTAACTAACACATGAATAGTTCTTGTTTTCGATATACGAAAAATGAGATTTCCTTAGTGGATTCTTTGAAAATATTGAATCAAACTATTTTTCCTTATTTCGACAGAAGAATCAAAGCTTCTTCGCAAGAAAAACTTTTTTTAACGTAGTATTATACACACTTTCTTACGCATAGACCCCTGTGGTCTGGTCCTCTCCCCCTGACCCTACGCATAGCTACGATGCTTTACATTGCAATCTTTTCTTTTGGAGAAATGACATTCACTTTGGTGCTTAAGAAGCTCTAATCTTCAATCTTTTTTGTAATGTTCTTGAGTGATAGACATTTCATCAACATCTTGTTTCAAAATTAATATGAATTCATCATGTATAATGTTTTCATTATTAAAGATACCTTATTTTAGAGTAAGCTATATGATGATGATGTGCAATCGGAGTTTTTCTCTCTCAAATCAAATATACCACTGGCTCTCCGATACGATTAGAGCTTTAATTCTAGTATGTTTCTTTACACTTCTCATCAAAAAAACCCTTGCTAAACTCAGCACCTGCAATTTTGACATGAAAGCGAAATACGGAAACATCTAAATCCCTTTCTTGTGGTCAAGGCAAGCACCAGATCCCTTTCTTCTTTGAGATTCCTTAAGAATCAAATTAGTTTTTCCTATATAATAATGTTTCATCAGAGAAAGCAAAGGACTCACAGGATTATCATTGGGGGATTTTGGATAAAACACCAAATCATAAGGAATAGATCCGACCCTGTATAATGCTGCGATGAGAGGCAATATCGGAGATGCCAATTTTCTACTTGCTGATCATTTGAAAAGGGATGAAGAAAATGGCTACTAAGTCACTCCAAAGGGAAACACGGTCCTCCATGTCTCAGCCCTCTATGGCCGCTCCCATTTCGTGAGAGAAGTCCTTAAGATTACTCCGGCAATGTTATTCTGTCAGAACAAGAAAAATGAAACCACTCGTGCACGCATAGAAGATCCTAGTAGAGATCCTACTGCCATGTCATGATGATGACGGATGCTAGTGGAGATACAACCCTGCACAAGGCCGTGCAGAGCCGACATCTAGATGTGGTTAAGCTCTTGGTGAAAGAAGATCCTGAATTTGAATTTCTGCCTAACCATGCGCAGGAGACACCACTATATTTGGCGGCTGAATATGGTTTTCATGATTCTTTGATTAATATCTTGGAGTACTGAAAGAAACCAACTTATTCTGCAGGTCCATCTAATAGAACGCCGCTGCATGCAGCAGTAATTCATGAACATGAAGGTACATAATTTTCGTTATTTGCTGTATCAGTATCTAACTTCAGTTGACTTTCCCATAATTAACATCGTCCATATAGATTTGGATTATCATGTCGATAGTCTCAATAGGATACTCTCATTATCCGCATCAACTTATAATCAACTTATGTAGAATTCAGATCACTTGTTATGTGACCGCTCTAAAAAACATTTATCTGCAATTTCTGTTGATGGTTTCGTAATGTCTGTTGTGCAACTATATTTGCGATATGATCTAACCCCTTATTTGAACATTTATCATGTTAACTGTTGATGCATCCAGATTGCATTAGATCACTATGGCGATGGAATAATCCTTTATGCGAGGAACCTGACTTATGGGGTTGGAATTCACTGCACTATGCTGTTAAATTAGGAGTGGAAGACGTAGTTTCTGATATGCTGGCGTGGAAAACATCCTTAGTGTACCTTCCGGCAGGCAATGAAAATGATTGGACAAAAGCAATTCACATTGCAGCCAGTGAAGGTGACATAAACATGATAAATAAGCTATTAAATCACCGCCCTGATTGTCGCGATATGTTTAACAAAAACAATCAAAATGCTCTTCATGTTTCCGTATTGAACAATCAAGACAAGGTTGTCTGCTCCTTATTAGACTCTGATAAGTGCGACAGCCTTGTTGATGAGCCAGATAGTGACGGCAACACTCCTCTTCATTTGCTTGCTGTCTCTGGTAACCATGTACCTGAATTAATAAACCATCCTAGAGCAAAGAAGATGCCATTTATCAAAGAAAACCAGACTTCACTTGATATTGCATTATCATGCACAGAGAAAACAAAGAAGGTAAGCGGCCGAACATTTGTTTTTCAAATATTGGTTGCGCTTGAGTATATGCTGGTGAAATATTGAAATACTAGTTTACGGATTTTGTCAAGTGAAAGAGTGGTTCGCATTCACTCTCAAATCTTCAGCTTTTTGTCCAAATACAAAGTAGTTCCAAAAAACTTCAAATACTCCTTTTCAAGTTCAAGTGCCTCCGTATTATATGCTAATTATCTTCAGCTTTTTGTCCAAATACAACTAGTTCCACAAAACTTCAGATAACTTCTGAAGTTATTTTGTGCTTGCAAGAGTAGAATAATAATGACTCAATATAAACTATTCTATTGATGAAAATAGGAGAAATTGATGGAGGAATTTGGAAAATGTGACTTTGAGTTAAAGCGGAAGTACGAGTACATGCACAATCCAAATGATGAAATGGGAACAGGAGTCAAAATGTGACTGAGGGAAGATGATCACGATAAAGCTGAAAAGGCAGATCAAACAGAAGTCGAAAGTATTATGAAAGTAGCTCAAATCCATATTGTTGTGGACACTTTGATAATGACAGTCACTTTCGCCGCTAGTATCACATTGCCGGGAGGTTTTGAGAGTGACCCTGATAGCTCTAATAAAGGGATGGCGATT
Source organism: Capsicum baccatum var. pendulum (assembly GCA_030864225.1). Classification (NCBI taxonomy): domain Eukaryota; kingdom Viridiplantae; phylum Streptophyta; class Magnoliopsida; order Solanales; family Solanaceae; genus Capsicum; species Capsicum baccatum. The sequence continues at coordinate 241,403,760 of CM061554.1, forward strand.
CTAACAAGGAAAACAACATTTCGTGCATTTGTTGTTTCCGATGCCATTGCCTTCACATGCTCAGCTGTTTCCATATTCATCTACTTTGTCATGGCAAATGTAAGTACAAAGCTCCAACATAAACATATAGAGAAGCTTTGTAATCACGCAATTATTTTTCTGTGCTTGTCAATGTTAGCAGTTGTAATTGCATTCGCAACTGATATGTTCGCTACTTTATCACATTCACTTGGTTTTGCCGTTACTGTCTGTTTCATAGGTTGCCTCTCTATTTTATTGTACTTCTTTGTTATTATTTGATGAGTGTAAGAGAGACATGAATGCTAGCTACTACTTGTACTTATTGCTTTCAAATGTATAATTGAACTACGTATTTCAGTTTTTACTCAATCCCTTGAATTACATATGACAGACATGGTTTTTAGTCCATTACATGTTATTTTAGTTACTAGTCTAGGATACGTGCGTTGCACGTATGTCTGACATCAAGCATTTAAATTATATACAAAAAGAAAAAAATTCTTTCGTGAGAGAATATACTTGATAAAATATTTATTCATCTTAATCTCTATCATATGTTAGGCATCAAAGCACTTGCCGAATTTGACATTTAGTCTCAAAATCATCTTGGTAAGTACCTAAGCTGCAAACCAATACACATTGTGGTACTGGAATAATTAGTCCCTCCACCTTGATTGGATGTCGTGAATTCTTTACTTCAATGAATCAAAAATTGTTTTGTTACTTAGTACCTGAATCGATTAAACAAAAGAAGACCTGTAAAGTTAACTTATCTTCAAGATTTTATTCATCAATCGCGTATTCATATTATTCATAAACAGTTTTTTAAAACATGAAAAAATGTTTTCAAGAAATTACTAAAATATTTTAATAAGAAAAATATAGTCTAAAATTTCATAAAATTTTTTGTGCTAACAATAAATTTCATAAAATATGGATATTCAATATTGATAGAAGAGATAATATCATAATTTGTTAATCAAATTAATAACACGAGCTCTACAAAACAAAGCCAACTACTTTTGAAGTTTTCACATCTTTTCGTTCAATTTTTAACAGACAAACGGGGATAAAATAAAATTTGATCTGCTTCTATAAAATACATACATATATATATATATATATATATATATATATAATTATTAATCTTAAACTCCTAAATTTTAGGATTTTATACACTTCAAATAAGGAAAATTTTGATAAATAAAATTCTAGTTAATTTTAAATAGTAAAAACTAATTTGAATTACAATTTTGTCCAATATAAAATATACTTTTAAATGGAAAAAAGGCATTGTGAGATCTATAAACTATACGATTGAAGTTTTTCATCTTCCAATTGCTCTTGATGGCTCTTATCCATTTCAAGAACTTTTGGATTCGTATGTAGCTTATCATATTCTTAAAAGTATTTGAGCTGATTGTATCTATATCAGAAAAGGCACAAATATGGCATCGAACTATTAGAAATGGCTCATGTTAGAGTACGCGTCCTACTATTTGCCTATCTGTGGAACAGGTAAGTAAACGTGGTTCACAGAAGTAAAAACTGAACACAATGTTTTTACGTAGAAATCATCCGGCTCAAGAAAGGTGTAAAAACCACGACCTGTACCTCTACAGGATTTAACCCAAACTTCACTGAAATACTTGAGCCTCAATAATCAACAAAATTACAAGACTTCATATAAACTAAGAATTAAAACTTCTAACTCCTATCACTACAAAAACACTAATCTTCCAAAGATAAGTGTTCCCAAGTCTTCGAGTTCCCAAACTTGAAGACAACAACTCCTAACTCAGTTTATAGATTACTGAGACTAGAATCAATGACTCATTACAATACAAATAACCTACCTACTACACAATTTATGACCTACTAAGTAAGAGACTAGGTTCTTCTTCAAGTATGTGAACTGATATACTGATTGTTGATTAACTTTTCAGTGCGTTCATGAGTACTGGTTTTGAGTCACATTTGTTGTATTTAAGTCAACCTATGATAGAGTCCTTTTGGATGTTCAATTCTTTCTTCAGTAGAAATCTATCAGTTAACTCTTTTTCTTTTGTTCCCACCTCACCTCTCCTAGATTTGATAGGACTCTTTTACATTAAATCCTCTTCTTACTGAACTCCTTGATCAACTTGAATTCATCAAAACTTCTTGTTTCACTCAGCTTCTGATGTGATCAATGTTATCTATGCTTGTCTTGAGCACAGAATCATATCATCCAAACTCCTTTGCCAGCTAGACTATTTCACTTGAATGGACCAGCTTCTACAACAAGTTTCATCACATGTCTATAATCAAAACGCCTCATGCCTTAACAAATTCCCCCTTTTTGATGTTGACAAACATAGTAGCTTCAACATCACAAAATCCTAATATACTCAAGAAGGAATTAAATAACAGAATCACAGTAGAATGAAACAGGTTAGTCCAATTGAGTTATAAAAATTGTATAATCTGTTCTTCCCTCTTTTGACATCATTGAAAAGTTGAGGCATCAAGTGAAAATTGTTTAATAATTCATGGCCAATGGGGATATCACTAAAACAAGAAAGACTCAGAGGAAGAGATAACTAGGCATTGAATTAACCAGAAGTAGATCAAGTGAAGCAAAAGAGGTCTATTTCATGCACAAAAAAACAGATACAATTATCATAACCCAGTAAAATAAAAAAGAGAAATAATTTAGATAGAAAAACAGCATAGTAAAAATGCCTCTGGGACGAAGAAGGATTTTAATTGGAGGAGGTGGAGGGGATAAGGGAGGTCAACTTCCTATTGATATCAGCATTTTCAGTTCGTTCCTTATTAAAGGTGGATATGAGAGAAGCAATTTGAGCTTCAAAAGGACCCTTTTTTCATCTTCATGAATAGCCTGGGCAGCCTCCAATGTAGCCTGTGCAACCTCCAGCTCACCCTGCTTTACCTCTAAGGCATTTCACAACTTCTTCATAGGGTTGTCTGCCTATCTCATAGCAGCAGGTAACCTAGCATGGTTCACTTGTCCAATGACATCCTTAGTAGTCTGCAAGGACCACACCTTAACAGGTACACGAAAATCAACGAAAATAGATGCAAGCCAGAACTGGTAGGGTAGAGCATTACCATTTGCATCTTTGACAAGTACCCTTTGCATATGCTTAATGATGAGTAGAGGAAGGTCTATTTGAATCTCAGAATTCAATAGTTCCATCAAGGTAAGATCAAGAAAACTTGTAACTATGCGCCTTTCCTACCTTGGCAAGATCATTTTGTGAACCACAACAAAATAAAATTGATAGAGAGGGAACATTTCATTTTACATCACCCTACGATGAGAAGAAAGAAGAGGATTCCCAAAGAATTTTCTATAGATATCAAGAACTGATGGAAGATTATCAAGAGGCAGTTAGGATCCCTTCAAATAATGACCCCAACCTCCAATAGGAACACTAAGAATTCTACCCAAGTATGACCACCCCTGAGCTCTCAATTTGGAAACTAATGTATCCATATCAGGACCCCCAAAGCCAGTGAAAACTCTACCTCTAGCCATCTTTCATTTTTGAAAGTGCAAAACATGGTCTAACTAAGAAGCTTGATCAGTAGTAGCATCAACATGAATATCATCACCAGAATCAATGAAAGTAGGAGGCACAAAAGGAGTATCAGGAAGATGGTCTGAATCTGAGTTAGATGGGTCAGAAGAAATAGGCTTGGGAACTTATTTCTTTGGAAGTGAAGTAGAGTTTGGAGAATCTTTAGAGGAGGTTGACCCTTTACCAGTAGAGAATTTGATAGTAGAAGCTTTGATAGTGGATTTTGAGGATGAGGAGGCTTTGGGAGTGGGAGGGGAGGACAATTTATGAGAGAAGGAGAACTTTGAGGTTTCATCTGTAATATACTTTTGTTTTCTTTTGGAGAGACGGAGAATATCAGGAGAGGGCTCACATGGGGGAGAAGCAGTAGACACTACCCATTTCTTTTTACTTGCCCTAAGTGCCTCTTCCAAATAAGAATCTTCCTGTTGTTTCTATCCCCGAGTATGTGGAGTTTGAGTTGAATGGATGACAGGATAAGATTGTACATGAGTATCAATATCAACATCAATAGTGACAGAAGATGGTTTTCATTTTAGAGTCAATCTTGACCGTCTAGGGATAAGTTCAGCAATGGAAACGTCATCTCGATCAAGTATGTAAAGAGGAACCATAGGTAGTTGTAAGGGTTTCGAAAAAATTGAGGGTTTAAAAGAGGAGTGAGAGAAGGGTTGTGGTAAAGTTTTGAACAATGGAAAATTGGATAATTTGAGAGAAATTTAGGGTTGGATAGTTAAAGGTAAAGTGATGTTTGGGTGAAGAATAATTTTTGTTTAAGGATTAGTAGTAGATTTTGTGAAGGAAGAAGAAGAATAGGAAGATGCCATAGCTTGTTGGATTTTTAGAGGTTGAAAAAGAAGTGGAGATGGAAGAGAAAATAAGAGGCGTATTTAAGAGGAAAGAGAAGGAAGTTGAAACGTAAGGGGGCTGTGATTTGGAGAAACGTACTAATGTAGAAGTTCTATACTAATGGGAAAGGTCTGTCAACCTTTTGAAGAAGAGGATTGTTGGTTTTGGTGGTTTTAATCATAACAGAGAGAACCATGTAGATAACTTGTTTCTCGTAATGCTACTATGGAAAACAATAATCATACCTGTGTTATGATTATTCCATAACCACTCTTGCCTTGATGATCCAGTCTATCTGGAAAAAACAACATATGGTTATACCACTATGCTTTAAAATCTTGGAATTAGGATACACAACTAAATGTGTAAGACTGAATTAATCAACACTCACTAAGGCATAACATATTCTAGTCAGTCACTGAGGGATATTTATACAATTTTAATCATCCCCAATGCTAACCTATTTTTTACAAAGTGTTCCCTACTCAAAGCCTTAGTAAATATGTCAGCAATTTGTTCCTGAGTTGAAAAAAACATAATTGATAAATTTACTTTTTCAACATTTTCTCTAAGAAAGTGATGGCAAATATCAATATGCTTAGTTCTCTTGTGTTGGATGGGGTTTTTGGCTATGTTTATAGAATTTATGTTATCACAAAAGATGGAAACACAACCTACATCTAGCCAAAATCCAAAAGTTGTTGTTTCATCCACAACAACTGAGCACAGCATGACCCAGCAGCAACGTATTCATCCTGAGCAATAGACAAGGCTACTGAATTTTGCTTCTTTGTGGATCAGGTAATCAAACATGATCCCAAGAAGTATGCCATACCTGTAGTGATTTTTCTGTCCACCAGATATCCTGCATAATCAGCATCAGAATATCCTACTATATTAAAGTTACTTCCTTTGGGATACCATAAACCAAGATCACTAGTTCCTTTCAAATATCTGAAGATTCTTTTTACAGATTTCAAATGTGATTCTTTTGGATTGGATTGAAACCTACCACATAGTACTACACTAAACACAATGTCAGGTCTGCTTGCTATGAGGTACAAAAAATATCCTATCATACCTCTATACTATGAGGTACAACAAACCTACCCTTGGTGCTTGTTTCAACCCATACAAAGCTTTATCCAGCATGTACATATAATCTAGAAATTCCTTGCTTTCAAATCCTGGAGATTGCATCACATAAACCTCTTCCTTGAGAATTCCATTCAGAAATGCACTCTTTACATCCATCTGGTACAAAATAAACTCCATGTAATAAGCAAAAGAAATAAGTAATCTTATAGCTTCAAGTCTTGCTACATGAGCAAAAGTCTCGTCAAAGTCAATTCCTTCTTCTTGGTTGTATCCTTGAACCACTAGGCTTGCCTTGTTTTTTGTGACTGTTCCATGCTCATCCACTTTATTTCTGTAGCCCACTTAGTCCCAATTACTGATCTATCTTTTGGAAGAGGAACTAAGTGTCATACTTTGCTTCTCTCAAACTGGTTTAATTCATCCTATATAGTTATGATCCAATCAACATCAAGCAATGCCTCAGTTACTTTCTTTGGCTTTATCTCTGATAGGAATGCCTTAAATGCATACATACTTCTCAGTCCAGATCTGGTAGTGATTCTAGAAGTGAGATCAGTAAGTACATTCTCAATGGGGTGTGAGCCTTGATACTTGTATCCTTTTGGGATCAAGCCAAGTGAGCTGCTAGGATCACTGCTAATGTTTTGATCTGAGTCAGTTAATGGCTCAGTTCCCCCTATCACTGTGCCTTTAGCTTTATTTCCCCCAATGAAATACCCCCAGGTTTGGCTGCTTCAATTGATGGAACATGTTGTGGAACCTATTCCTCAGTGTCGCTTTCTTCCTGCAGGCTAGTCTTATCATAGAATTTATCAAAAATCACATGCATACTTTAACACAGTTAGATCTGTTGTTTAAAACCCTATAAGCCTTACTATAAAGTGAATAACCTAAGAAGATTCCCTCATCACTTTTGGCATCAAATTTTCCCAGATTATCCTTACTATTATTGTGTATTAAACATTTGCAACCAAAAGTTCTAAGGGGAGAAATGTTAGGCTTTCTACCTTTTAGTAACTCATAGGAAGTCTTTTCTAACATGGGTTTGATCATGCATCTATTTATAATATATGATGCAGTACTTATTGCCTAAGCCCATAGGTTTTTGGTAACATTTTCTGCAAGCATCATTGTTCTATTCTTCCTTTCCACCACTCAATTTTGTTATGGTGTTCTAGGAGGTGAGAAGTTATGATCTATGCCTTTTGATGAATAGAAATCTAAGAATTTTACATTCTCAAATTCTATCCCATGGTCAGACCTTATGGAAACTAATGAAGTGCCCAGTTTCTTTTCCATTTTCTTAATGAAGATTTCAAAGACATCAAAGGCATCTTCATTAGAGACTAGAAACAAGGTCCAGGTGAACCTGGAATAATCATCAACAATTACAAAAACATACCTTTTTCCACCTTTGCTTTGTTTTCTCATTGGTCCACACAAGTCGATATGGACCAGTTTAAGACACTTGGTAGTACTAACATGGTTCTTTGACTTAAATAAGGATCTTATCTGCTTCCCCCTTACACATGCACCACATAACTTTTATTCCGTAATCTTGGGTTTAGGTGATCCCAATACCATGTCTTTGGATGAAAGTATGTTCAATTGTTTTAGACTTATATGTCCAACTCTTCTGTGCCAAAGAGGGGGATCAGTTTCTATTGCACTTAGACAAGTCAACTCAGGTCCTAGTATTTCCATTAAGTCTACTTTGTATACATTTCTGTATCTCCTTGTAGTAAGGACAATTTCTTTGGTGTCCATCCTTTTGACTTTGACCCCTACAGCAGGAAAAATTACTTTATTACCTTTGTCACACAATTCTGAGAAGCTCAGCAGCTCAGCAGGTTATGCTTTAATCCTTGCACAAGATACACATTCTCCACAACTTTTGACTTAGATGTGTCAATTTTCCCAACTCCAGTAATGATTCTCTTTTTTCCATTTCCAAAAAAAAACTCCTCCTCTATCTATTTTGGAGAGTGAAAGGAACTTTTTATTGTCACCAGTCATATGTCTTGAGCATGCACTATCTAAGTACCAGTGCCTTTTGTTTCCCTTCACCATCTCCTGCAAAAGAAATCAATGGTTAGATTTAGGAACCCAGACTAGATTGGGCCCTGTTTTGTTGGTAAAAGGATAAATTAAATTCCTTCTGGACCTGTTTCTATGACCAAGTTTAGTGCTTGTATTCTTGGTCTGAGAAAAATTTGTTGCCAGATTCTGAATTCTAGCTCTGCTATTGGCAGCCACATGACATTCAGTAGTAGGATGTCCCAGATTGCCAAAGATATAATATAAATCTTTTACATTATCAGCCTTTTTGAAAAAACCTAAACCTAGTTTTTCATTATGATTTCTTTCACTCAACTGATGAACAATTGTTGAAGAATTTGTCCATATGTTAGCTCTTTCCAGATCCAGCTTTAACTTAGCAACTTCTTGACTTAGTTTATTCATCTTTTCAGTCAAATCATGGCATTCTTGTTTGTACTTAGTGAACTCAAGTTCAGCCTTTTCTTGTTCTTCACTCATGGCCTTTTATCCATTTTCAGTGAGAGTCAATTTAAGAACTTCACACTTAAGATCATTATTTGAAGACTCAAGAAATATGACTTGGTTCTTGAGAGTGCAATTTTCTTTTTCAACAAAATGTTTGAAAACTTTCAGGTCAATGAAATCGAATTTTAGGCTTGCAAGGCTGTTGAACAGTTCATACCTATCAGAAGTTAATTCTTGGAGATTGTCAATTGAATCACTCATCAAGGAAACAAGTTTATTTTTAGAAAACATATTCAGTTTTTCTTTGAGTTCAAGTAAACATACCTCAGAAGCTCTTCTGACTCAATGTCTGAATCTCCAAAGGCGATAAATGTTGTCTCATCAAATTCATCATTATTAGAGTCAGATCCCTATCCAACTATCATAGCATATTCTTATTTTTCCTTTCTCTTGGCCCTTTTTTTTGGTTCTTTTCAACCCTTTCCTTTCTCCACTTTATTTCCCAGAGAGGACATTCTCTAATCTGATGATCAGTCTTTCTACACTTGTAACATCCGTTTGGATTATCATTACAATGTTTCTTGGTACCTGTTCTTCCTGAAGAACTTGCTGAAATTCTTGGTTATGAAGGCAACTTGCTCTTTATCAAGTTCAAATTATTCATCACTATCAGAAGCTTTTAAAACTAAGATCTTCTCAGGGGCTGCTTGTTCTTTGATTCCATCAACTTCCATTTCATAAGTCCTTAAGTTCCCTAAAAGTTCATCCAGGGTCAAGCCTTCAAGATCTTTATTTACCTCCCTAATTGCAGTCACTTTAACATTCCAATTTGATTTTGGTAACACCCTCAGTACCTTTTCAACTTGTTCTTCCTCATAAATGACTTTTCCTAAGGAAGTCAACTCATTTGTTAAGGTGGTAAGCCTTGTAATCATCTCATGAAGTGTTTTATTTTTCTTCATTTTGAATGCCTCATATTGAGTAAACAGGAGAGCAATCCTGAATTTTCTTTCTTGCGAAGTACATTTATGATCATTTACCAGTGCATCCCAAATTTGCTTAGCAGTAGTACAGGTGGATTCCCTGTAATATTCAGCCGGTCCTAGACCACAAACCAAGATGTTCTTGTCCTTTGCATTTTTCCTCAAAACCAACAGGTCATCAGGAGTAAATTCACTCCTTACTTTCTTGACTTGTTCACCATCAACAGTCTGCATTGGTATAGTGGGACCATCAGTAATCCTGTCCCATAATTCATAGTCTTTCTTGAATAAACATCTCCATCCTTGCTTTCCAGCATATAATGTGAGAACCATCAAAGAGCGGAGGTCTAGTGGTTAATTGACCTTCACTGACCAGTAGGAAGTGCGGAATTCATTATGTTGATACTTTTCTTAGGTGCTAGACTTATTTAAGACAACATCGCACTAATACCACTTGTTGGAGTACACATCCTACTAATTGCCTATCTGTGGAATAGGTAAGTAAAAGTAGTTCACAGAAGTAAAAACTGAACACAGTGTTTTTACGTGGAAAACACCTGGCTCGAGAAATGTGTAAAAACTATGACCTGTACCTCTACAGGATTTAACCCAAACTTCACTAAAATACTTGAGCCTCAACAATCAACAAAATTACAAGACATTATATAAACTAGGAATTAAAACTTCTAACTCCTATCAGTACAAAAACAGTAATCTTCCCAAGATAAGTGTTCCCAAGTCTTCGAGTTCCCAAACTTGAAGACAACAACTCCTAACACAGTTTATAGATTACTGAGACTAGAATCAATGACTCATTACAATTCAAAGAACCTACCTGCTACGTAGTTTATGACCTGCTAAGTAAGAGACTAGGTTCTTCATCAAGTATGTGAACTTATATGCTGATTGTTGATTAACTTTTTAGTACGTGCGTGAGTACTGGATTTGAGTCACGTTTGTTGTATTTAAGCCAACCTGTGATAGAGTCCTTTTTTATGTTCACTTCTTTCTTTAGTAGAACTCTATCAGTTAACTCTTTTCCTTTTCCTGCACCTCACCTCTCCTAGATTTGAGAGGACTCTTTTACTTCAAATCCTGTCACGACCCGAACTAGGGCCTGGCCGTGACAGACATCACAAACCAGGAAGGCCCGAAATGCCCTTCTCTATTTGGTAATCTTACACAACATTCATACAAAAATAAGAAAATGCAGAATTATACATTGAATACGGAAACATGGTCATACTCTGAAATTAGTTTAACAATGAAGGAAAACTATAACAATATCTAAACATCATCTGACTCAGTCTGCGAAATCTCTACTACATGAAAATCTAACAACGGTCTCAAGTTGGGACAAGGGCCCCAGTAGACCAAAACTAAAATAAGTGTCATAATCTGAAAAGACAGGCCTTCTGGAATAGAGAAGGCTCACCACTGCACAATCTGATCACCTTTTGGAATTATCTACTGCCTATTCGGACCCCTAGACTGAACCTTAAAACCTGGAGGGGGGAGGGGGGTCAATACAAATGTACTGGTATGCAGAGCAAATCCAAAAAATCATCTATAATCAACATATTTGAGAGCAGTTTTAAACAGTTCATAAACATGTCATACAGTAAGAAATCACATGGGCATTTTAAAAGATTCTGTGAAAATCATCATGACTCCGAGAAATCTGTATTACATCTGGATTGGGTGGTATACCCTATAACTCTAAAAAATTCCATGGGCTATTTGAAAACTGACATTAACTCGATAGCAAAGCCCCAAACCCAAGTGTGCCACAATGGTCAGAATCTTTGAATCTACTACGCCTCACGGCCATCGCCAGCGTACAATAATATCTACCCGTATCGGCAAATATGATTTCAGGAGTTGCTTGAACTCGCGCCTTCTTCGGGTAACCACCTAACCCTCTTTAATCACCTTTTTAAAACTCTATCAAAACATGCAGTCTCTGAAAACATGCTTTGAAAACATGCTCTGAAAACATACTCTGAAAACATAATCCGTTATGGCATAAATACATATGGTATCGTCATACCATTGGCCTTCAAGTCACATCTCCGAGCCATTATATTTCGATCATAAATCTCTGTTTTCAAAACACAAGTTTGGAACCACCATTTCAATAACTCAATTCAAAAACTCTTTCTCAAACCTCATGTAAACACATGCAAAGGACTCATCTTTGTCAAGCATTTCAATAGCACAGGGTGGTCATGTCAAAGTTCTCAATTCACATGCAATTCTTTCTTTCAAACACAAGGACACATTTATATCAAGAAACACCCTCTCAACAATTTCAAATCATACTCAAATGCTATAATAGTGCGAAGACATCTTCTAAATTACAAAACCATAATCTTTAATCCAATACAAGAGAGAGAGTTCATAATTTATTCTCTCAAATAATTTTAAATCTCAAGTTCCATACATATACATGTAAATCTATTTAGGGGATGATACCACAAGGTCAAAACAATTAGAACATTAAAACATTCGAAATATGTAATTTAGAACATAGATTTCAAAACCCCTTTGAAATTCATGCATAAAAATCTTAAAATCATGCTCATATGGATTTTAAGCCCATGTAGTTTTTTTAGGATGAACCCCACGTACCTCTATTTCGGAAAATAATGGATGTTTCTTGATGCCCATGGCTTGGGGATTCCAAATCTCCAATTTGTTTTGAAAACCCACGGTTGAATCTTGATTTATTTGGGAATCTTATTTGAAACCCTAGGGAGTGTTCTTGAATAAAATTGAGAGAAATATGAGTAATGGGGTGTTTTGGGGTTGTAATCCCGTGTTTAAGAGGATTGGAGGATTGAAAAATACCCAAAATACCCTTAATGAAACATTCAAGGATGCTGAAAATAAGCTGGGCACGATATCTCAGGCGGATCCCTGCCTAGATCACCGGAGTACCCCAGGCGTCGCCCGCCTTAGAGCGGTGAGATAGACCGGGCGGCGCCTGCCTTAGAGCGGTGGAATAGCCCGGGCGGTGCCCCCTTATAATGCGGAGCTACTTGAATGGAACACCAAACATGCCCTTAGGATTATCTAAAAATTCTGAAACTCATCCGAGATGCACTACGACCTTGCCCCATCGCAACGAACAAGAAAATCTAAAATCGGAGATCGGGAGGACTGAAAATAAAATTCCCGAAGATTGAGAGTTAAAAATGAGACTAAGTCTCTTTGAAACTTATAAAAAATTCCAAGTTTTCACCTCTATAAGCATGCTACTAGATGATAACTTATGGAGGGTTTCTTACGGGGGTGTTACAACGACGGTTCGATTTCTAGTTCGAAAATTCTGGGTGTTACATTATCTTCCCCTTGGGATCATTCGTCCCTGAATGATGGGTAGGAACTTGTTGAAGCTCAAAGGTATGGAATAACATTGACATTATGTATCCTCTAAGAAAGATATATCCGATCTAAAATATTTAAACTTCTATCATGATACTGAATTCTGAGCTGACTTGACTTTACTCGCTTCAAGAAACTGATTCATGCTGAGAGTTTAGGATTCTCTGAAAGTACTCATGATCCAATTATACATATTGAATTGAGAAGCGATGACTTACGAAAGTACGAATCATGAGACAACCAGACTTAGGCCGTACAAGGGCATTACACTGTCTGAGCTAAAATACTTAGAAATTTTGAGATTATGCGCTGAACTTTTATGCACCGAGCGATGACCAAATAGCTGAATCTGAAACATGATGCTTGGAATGAACTGAATTGACAATTTACATGGATGGAATAGATTATATCCTGGTATGGTCATGCGCATGAGACTTCATATAGTAGGACTGCGTGAAAAGATGGAAAACCACAACAGCTGATTAGCCTGGCTGTCAAACTGAATTGCTGGCTATACAGACTAAATTACACTGGACACTTACACTTAACTAGAGTATTTCTTCAACAATCTTTCTAAAAAAGTTCTAGTAGCCTTAGAAAGAAAGGGATCTTGGGAAAGAGTTACACAAGACATCCAACTAGGGAATCACAACAATGATATTACTTTTTAACCCGGAATATAGACATATAACTCATAAACTAGGATAGAATTATCACACCTTAAGCAAAGCAACTTCTTAATTTCAGGTTAGCCACACTTTTAAAATACTCTCTCAACTATACTCTTCCCCTTAAATATCATGCTCATTGATTCCACTTATTTTCCTCACATGAACGCTGATATCTCCATCTACTAATGTCTAAACTGAACTAAATCCTCTCACTGTCTTCAAGCCTAACTCAAACCGCAAGACGCACCACATAATACTGTAGTACTAGTCTGAATCATAAATTTAGTATACCCTACATTTCACAATTCCTCATCTCATGCATAATTCTTATTACCACTCCCACAATCACATTCAACTTCAGATTAGACATTCACAAACACTCAAAGCATCCATCCGTATGTAAACAAACATGACATTCAAGCCTATATTCTTACCCACATATGAACTTCTAAGCAAAAACTCGTAAAACACATTCGTCATATTCTCTGATACTTCTATTCATAACAACTTCCCTACACTATTCAGATGATACACATAAAATATTCTCAACTAACCAAGCGATACACGAAACTTCACCTCAAAATTCTTTCAAACTTATAGACTTGGACTCAATCTTACTCAACAATTACTTCCTTAGCTCAAATAAGCACACAACTATCTTTCATCAACAAGAAATGTTTACTCTCTCCCATCTAGACAATTGTTTATCATCACTATCTCGACCTAAGGGAAAGGTCACTGAAAAGTTGGAATATCGGGATCCAGAACATGAGGGGAGTACTAAGCATAACTTGATACCCTTCTGAGGCATGAGGAATAGAGCACTCACGACATGGACTCATTAAGGAGATCTAATCTGAAGATGTACCTGATATAATATCTGAAAAGAAAAAATCACTGATCGTTACAAGTATCACATGCATACAAGAGTCATGGACTGCATGACCTGAATTTTGGAATTCATAACTTATGGAAAGTGATTCTGACTATTGCACCAACTGGGAACTCATCATACTAGGAGCTAGGAGAGTACATGATTCCCTATCATATTCATGAATACGAACTATGATCGTGGAGCTGAAACATAAGACATGAGTATGTACTGGAGTAACTGAAGCAAACTACTGAAATAAAAATAGATTGAGCATCACTCTTCTCATAGCTATTCCACCACTTCCTGGCACAACAATTAAAATTTAAACGCTGGACTTGGTTACTCGTTCTATCATCTCCCCCTTAGATTCAAGACATCACTTTGAGTCTGTGAACCACTATATACACGCTAATATAAACTAAAATCATCTACTCTAGAGTCTGGGATATACAATACACATAAAACTAAACTTACTCTGAAAGACGGTATCTACGTGTATAACATCCAATACTAATATCTCCTTCTAAGATTCAACCATTAGGCTTCTATAGCCCCAAAAATTCGCCATATAACAACTTAAACATTCACTAAATTAGATTCTAACACTAAACATGGATATCATCAACCTCAAACACATCATACTTCTTCCATCATCAACCTCAAACACATCATACTTCTTCCATCATAGTTTACCGATATCGCATCTCAAAACTTATATCTCTCTTCCAAGCCATGAGAATCAAAATCATACTTAAAAGGGCTCAACATCCTTAATCATAACTCCATAACTTAGCTACCAGGAACATCACATATTATTTAACTAGTCTTTCTCCACCTAGAAACTCAACGGTACTACTAATCCACACAACATGCAATGATCCAAAAAAATAATACAGCCCCATAGCACCTTGGGCGTACTTCTACATCATACTTACAACACCAGACTTAATTTCGAATCAAATAAACTTAAGATCTTGTATAAGCTGTTCAAGCCTACTAGGTCATTTTTACACAACTAACATCTACCACATTATTCATTATACCCACCTTGATCACCATCTACTATTCCAACTTAGTGTCTAGTTCTAGCTACGAAGAACCACAACTTCATACAATATTCTTACATGCCAAACATCTGAAAACATTAATCCACCAAAACTTCATAACAGTAAGGATCAATCACAGTCCTCTGATCTATCTTATTTAAAACCCATTAAAACGTCCTCCTTCTACATATTATTACTATCTACCCTTTATACAGCTAAAATTAGGGCAAAGCTCTATAAGTCTCAATTAAACTCCCATTTGCAATCTCAGGGACATCTAATTCAAGAACACTCTTCCACCAAGTACCTTCATCAATAAACTATACCTTCCTTGCTCACAACAAACACCGTCAACAAATCTTTTCATACTTCAAGCAAATAACAATTCAACTTAACTAATAACTTCTTCTCTACCTTCTACTAAACTAACACACAAGGACGTATTACCTCATTACCAAATCACTCTCATGCAAAAAGATTAGGCTATACATATATTCAACCAACACCAGAACAATAAGATGAACAACAAGATGAACAACAAACTGCGAGTGAATCGAAATAGGCCTCACAGCTTCACTAGACTTTGATTTTGTGTTTTGAACAAGAAAAAGAGATGAATGGCAAGACAACTATGCTAGTGAATCGAAAAATCCCCACACGGCTTCACTAGACTTTGATTTTTTTTTTCAAAAACACCATGATAATAAGGTTGCATACTATAAGAGATAGTAGATTGACACACGATGTTCAATGACCTAAGAATACACATCTTACTCTGTATATATAGAAATTTGAGTCACCTCCCCCACTGACTACCATACAATCCATACATGCTACTAGCTACCACATTAGTCTACCACTATAGAGAGGTAAATCATTCTCAAACATCGGATATTCAATTAAAATATTTATTTACACAAAAGTTGCCCTTACTCTGACTTCTAACTCTGTCACTTCACATCTCCAACTTCTTCATCTAATTTTCTTATTACCAATAGGTCATTACACTTACAATTTAACTTATACTACTATTCGGGTGGAAATGCAGTTCCAACATTCTTCTATACATTATTCCCTCAGAAATATGACATCTGTAAAATAATTTTGAAAAGGACCGAATTCTCTTAGTATTGTAGGCTGAAGAGCACGATTTCATTAAGGTCAAGGTTCACACCAGAACCAATACATCCTGAAGAACTAAAGGACCCTTCCCTTGTCCTTGCAAAACTCTTATATAATTCAATCAGAAAGAACCATACCATTTAGACTCTAAACTTATGTACTTGAATCAGCCTAATAATGAGACATGTCTAAGAACATCAGAGTAAGGAAAGAATTGGGATGACTATTACTTTTGTATGGGCAACACCATAGCACAAATTAGAGTATGAAAGAGGAACATTCTGACTCTATTGCATCAACTAGAACATGAAGAAAGAGAGACATTCCTAAACTCCTTGTAGCCTCCTGCTTATAAGTGTGGTGAGCTACACACCCATAAACAAGACTCTACCCAACGTAATTTTGCAGACACCATAGGACCATGAACCATGATCTGATACCAAGTTTTTCATGACCCAAACTAGGGCCTGGCCGTGATGGACATCCCAAAATAGGAAGGCCCGAAATGCCCTTCTCTATCTGGTAATCTTGCACAACATTTATACAAAAAAATGCAGAATTATACATCGAATACGGAAACAAGGTCATACTCTGAAATTAGTTTAACAATGAAGGAAAAATCCAACAATATCTGAACATCATCTGACCTCAGGCTGTGAAATCTCTACAACATGAAAATCTAACAACAGTCTAAAGCTGAGACAAGGGCCCAGTAGACCAAAACAAAAATAAGTGTCATAATCTGAAAAGATAGGCCTTCTGGAATAGATAAGGCTCACCACTGCCCAGTCTGATCACCTGTCGGAATTATCTACTACTTATCTAGACCCCTGGACTGAATCTCAGAACCTGGAGGAGGAGGGGGGGTCAATACAGATGTACTGGTACACAGAGAAAATACAAAATAATCATTTATAATCAACATATTTGAGAGCAGTTTAAAATAGTTCATAAACATGTCATACAGTAAGAAATCACATGGGCATTTTAAAAGATTGTGAAAATCATCATCACTCTGAGAAATCTGTATTACATCTACGTTAGGTGGTATACCCTACAACTCTGAAAAATTCCATAGTCTATATGGAAACTTCCATTAAATCGACAGTGAAGCCCCCAACCTAAATGTACCGCAAGGGTCGGAGTCTCTGAATCTACTATGCCACACAACCGTCACCAGTATACAATAATAATCTACCCATATCGGCAAATACGGTTTCAGGATATGAGTTGCTTGAACTCACGCCTTCTTCAGGTAACCACCTAAGCCTTTTTAAGCCCTTTTTAAAAAATCAATCAAAACATGCAGTCTCGAAAAATATGCTCTGAAAACATACTTTGAAAACATGCTCTGAAAACATAATCCGTTAAGGCATAAATACATATGGTATCGTCATACCATTGACTTGCAAGTCACATCTTTGAGCCATTATTAGTCTGTCATAAATCTCTATTTTCAAAACACAAGTTTGGAACCACCATTTCAATAATTCAATTCAAAGATACTCTTTCTCAAACCTCATGTAAACACATGCAAAGGACTCATCTTTGTCAAGCATTTCAATAGCACAGGGTGGTCATGTCAAAGTTCTCAATTCACATGCAATTCTTTCTTTCAAACACAAGGACATATTTATATCAAGAAACACCCTCTCAACAATTTCAAATTATACTCAAATGCTATAATATTGCGAAGACATCTTCTAAATCATAAAATCATAATCTTTAATCCAATGCCAGAGAGAGAGTTCATAATTTATGCTCTCAAACAATCTTAAATCTCAAATTCCATACATATACATGTAAATCCATTCAGGGGATAAGACCACAAGGTCAAAACAATTAGAACATTAAAACATTTGGAATATGTAATTTAGAACAGAGATTTCAAAAACCCTTTGAAATTCATGCATAAAAATTTTAAGGTCATGCTCTTATGGATTTTAAGCCCATGCATTTTTTTTAGGATGAACCCCACGTGCCTCTATTTCGGAAAATAATGGATGTTTCTTGATGCCCACAGCTTGGGGATTCCAAATCTCCAATTTGTTTTGAAAACCCACGGTTGAATCTTGATTTATTTGGGAATCTTGTTTGAAACCCTAGGAAGTGTTCTTGAATAAAATTGAGAGAAATATGAGTAATGGGATGTTTTGGGGTTGTAATTCCGTGTTTAAGAGGATTGGGGGATTGAAAAATACCCAAAATACCCTTAATGAAACGGACAAGGATGCTGAAAATAGGATGGGCATGATATCTCAGGCGGCGCCCTTCCTAGAGCACCGGAGTACCCCAGGCGTCGCCCACCTTAGAACGGTGAGATAGCCCGGGCAGCGCCTGCCTTAGAGCGGTGGAGTAGCCTGGGCAGCACCCCCTTATCGCGCGGAGCTACTGGAATGGAACACCAAATATGCCCTTAGGCTAGTCTAAAAATTGTGAAACTCATCCGAGATGTACTACGACCTTGCCCCATCGCAACTTAACAAGAAAATCTAAAATCATAGGTCGGGAGGACAGAAAATAAAATTCCCGAAGATTGAGAGTTAAAAGTGAGACTAAGTCTCTTTGACACTTAGAAAAATGTTCATGTTTTCAACTCTATAAGCATGCTACTAGATGATAACATATGGAGGGTTTCTTATGGGGGTGTTACAACGACGGTTCGATTTCTGGTTCGAAAATTTGGGATGTTACAAATCCTCTTCTTACTAAACTCCTTGATCAACTTGACTTCTTCAAGACTTCTTATTTGACTCAGCTTCTGATGTGATCAATGTTATCTATGCTTGTCTTGAACGCAGAACCATATCATCCAAACTCCTATACCAGCTAGACTATTTCACCTGAATGGACCAGCTTCTACAACACGTTTCATTCATATGTCTATCATCAAAACTCCCCATGCCTTAACAACTCATTTATGTCATTGATTAAAAGTTGGCTCATTTATGCCATCGCTGTTACAAAATAGGTACATTTATGCCATTACTTGTTAACGATGGTTTTTCAAAAATAGCTTGCCACGTGTCGTATTACTAGAGGCCCACATCATTAATTAAAACAAAGAGAAAAGGCTCAAATATGCCATCGAACTATCAGAAATGGCTCATTTATACCATCCGTTAAAAGTTTGGCTCGTTTATGCGATTGGCGTTACAAAACAGGTTCATACATGGCAGTGCTTGTTAATGGTAATTTTTCTAAAATAGCTTTGCCATGTGTTATCTTACTAGAGTTCCACGTCATATTTAATTAAAAAAAATTAGTAAGAACTAATTTATTTTCTCTTACATTTTGTTCATACTAGTCAGTGCCTTGAATCTGTGAGGAAGATCACTCGTCATAGCATTGAATGAAAAATCCAAGAAGCATAAACATTAATCGACCAAAATGTATGCAACAGAGAATGATTAACTAGTCATTTTGAGGTTTGTAAGGCTTGGCAAAAGAATGTTTTAGGACTCACTTGTTTTTTTACAAATATTGGAGCTTGTCCTAAGAACATCTCGAAATATATTCAGTTGTTTAGTTAACTTAATTGGGACAATCACATAATTTTAATTAGTGATGTGAACCTTTAGTAATTTTAATTGGTCTGTGTAATTTTTGGGCCTCTTCGTGGTTTAGCCTCAGGCACAACAGTCTGGCTAGCCTCTGGGTTATCCGTGTTCACAACATGTCCGTTGGATCCTTCACCGGTCATCCCACTTCAATGTTCTAGACTCGTATTTGTAATCTTTAGGAATTCAATTACTAACACTTGAAATCATTGTCTCCGCTCATGTTCATGAATTTCACTAGTCTTTTTTGCACATATTACTAATATATATATCGCGAGTTCAGTTCAAGGAACATAACAGAAGTTTTGTACACAAGGAAAGAGGTGCAACCAATGAATTTATATTATGTATAAAGAAAATTACACAAAGTATACATGTCAAAAATACTTTTTGTACGTATACATTACCTTTTTGCTACACGTCTCTAGCATACTGTCCTCAGCGCTACCCACACGTACATAATGAAAGAGGTGCAACCGATGGAATAGACATTAAGAGCGAGACCAATTGAATGTGCTAAAGTAGCATACATACCAGTTGCAAATGCAATTACAACTGCTGACATTGCCACGAGCAGCGACCTAGCTCCAACTTTACTGAGATACCACAAATAACAAAAATCCTTATAGGACATTGGACGAGGATCCATATGGTTCAGCTTGGGTGAACGTCCTCCCAACTGAGCAATGGAAATAAAGAAATCGTTAAATAAGCTGGGCGCGATTCTATCCTTGTCTGCCGTCTACTATGTGCAAGACACTGCTACATCAAAAGGAGTCTTGTTTTCCTTGTTATATGACATCTTCTTTGCTCGGGGATGATATTTTAATTCCAATGGCACATAGCCCCAAAAATCGGAGGAAGCAAGCAAATGGAGAGGAGTGTAGCCATCGTTGTCTGGATCCTCGATAAGCTTATCCCACTTTCTGGACTTCAGTAACTGACCACATTTGCTTGACTGCAGAATATGGCTTCGTGAATAGAATTTAGGCCATTTCTGTCGAGCATTTCCTAGCAATCAGGTCAGTGATTTAATAGCTCATGTAAATCGTCTATCTTACCTGCACTGGCTTCAATGTGAATTTCTGTTGTCCAGTCGTTTTCACTGGCTGCTGGAAGGTAGGCTAAGGATCTTTTCCACACCAGCATATCGGAAAATACTTCTTTCAATCAAAAAGGAGAAGCAAAGTGCAGCGAATTCCAACCCCCCACGTCAGGTTCCTCACACAACTATCTATTCCATTGCATTAGCAATCTCGCGCAATCTGGATGCATGTGTCAAAGTTACTAGTTAACTAGAATAATAGCTTGTTTTGTCAAAGCTTTCAAAATCTACTTATTTTGAAAACTCCAACAACAAACCCAGTGTATTCCCACATAGTAGGGTCTGAGGAGGGTAAAATGTATGCAGTCCATACCACTACCGCCAAAGTAGTAGAGAGGTTGTTTCCGATAGACCCCCGACTCAAGACAAAGGACAGTAAACAAAGTTGTAATAAAACATGAAACAAGATGGAATAATAGAAATAAGACACCCACAAAGTAATACCGTACACTAACAAACTCTCCTAACATGCAGCTCCAACCTATGGACAGTGTGTTTGGTTAAATGCAACATTAGAGCAGCAAATAGTCTTTGGTCATGGTTCTATAAGTAGTTAGAGAGACAAACACCACAACTCTCTAAATAAGCACTTCTGACTCCCCAAAAAACTTGATCAAATCGACTGTGTTTAGACTTTAGAGAGGTCTCATGAAACAAGTGATGTGAATGTTAATTTTATATTGCATGCATTTGACTGGAATATGTTACAAAGATCCTACCGAGATTATGTGAAACAATTACTCCGAATTTATGTAGACAATAATGTTATGGGAAAATCAAAGTGTAGCTAGATGTTGATACAGAGACACCAACAATATACCAAGTGTGCTCTCACTAAGTGGGTCAGGGGTAGAGTGTACACAGACCTTACCACTATTTTAGAGGCAGAGAGACTGTTTCCGATAAACTCTCAGCTCAAAACAGTCCAAAACAGAACAATAGTATACAATAGTCGAAGTACAAGAAACAATAGATAGTAACAAGAATCGAAAAGAGATGTTAATACAGTGAGAGTAACGGCAAGAAAATATGTACATACCTGTGTGTTCCTGAATTACTTTTGCATGCAGAGGTGTTCGATTTAATGGACCTGCAGAAGAAGTTGGTTGCTTGCATGAGTCCAAGATTTCAGTCAAAGCTTCACGAAGACCAGACTCAGCTTCCAGATACAGTGGTATCTCCCAAGCCTTGTTGGATGGAAATTCGAATTCAGGATCTTCTTTCACCAAGATTCTGGCTACATCTTGATGTCGGCTTCGCGCGGCCATGTGCAGCGCTGTATCTCCATTCTCTTCTGTCATCCTCATGAGCGTCTCGTTATAATACTCCTCCATACTAAGTAGCGAATGGACTACGCTTTGATGTGACCTTCATTAGCTGCTACGTGATGCGCAGTTTCATTCTTCTTGTTCCGATGGCATAACAACGCCAGACTAATCTTAACGACTTCTTCCACGAAATGTGAGTGGCCATAATGGGCCGCCACGTGTAAGATTGTATTGCCTGTTGGAGTGACACAAGGTTGGATATTCATCCCTTTTCAGATATTCAGCAAGTGAAAAATCACCATTACTGATATTTCAGATACAAGGTTGGATCCATTTTTGTTTCTTTTATTTGGTTTGCGGATTTATCCAAAATCTCCGATATTATAATCTTGTGAGTTCTTTTCTTTCTCTAAATGAAACATTATTTAGAAATATTCTGAATACACAGATCTTCGCCTTTGATCGAAAGAAAGGTATTTATTGTTTGCTTTGATCATAAGAAAGGAATTAATAAAGAAAAACAAAATGAATAAAGACAGTTTTTTACTGTTTAATATCTTCTTATGACTCCTTTTTCCAACACAAACAAGGCTATGTAATTGAAAATGATAGAACAAGAAAAATATTTTCACGCGATTCAAATAAATTTGGAAAATCAAGTTTTTTATCGCATTACAAATTCAATGCTTCATAATGCAGACTCTTGCAGAAATGCAGGATAAGGCAACGTACAACAACCTACAATGCCTTACACTGCAATCTTTTCTTTTGGTGAAATGACATTCACTTTGGTGCTTAAGAAGCAACCTATGATAATATTCTCTTGTTTTTCTCTTTTTTCTTTTTTTGGTTCCTTTCTTAACTTGTAAAGTCGAGTATGTCACAGCTTCCTATAGATAATATCACCATAATTATTTTGTTAAGTTTTGCTCATTTGAGTTGGCTACCAGATTTTCTTTGTTCTATATTCATGTTTTGTTCATTTCTTAAGTAATCGACTACTCTACTTGGTTGTTTATATGAGAAAAGAATCATAAGATGAAGTGAATCTTAAGAGATCCAAGTATTACTTTTTATGTTCATGATATTCTTTCAGTTTTGACATGAAAGCGAAAATACAGAAACATCAAAATCCCTTTCTTGTGATCAAGGCAAGCACCAGATCCCTTTCTTCTTTGAAATTCATTAAGAATCTAATTAGTTTTTCCTATATAATAATGTTTCATCAGAGAAAGCAAAGGACTCACAGGATTGTCATTGGGAGATCTTGGATAAAACTCCAAATCAAAAGGAATGGATCCGACCCTGTATAATGCTGCGATGAGAGGCAATATCGGAGATGCCAATTTTCTAATTGGTGATCATTTGAAAAGGGATGAAGAAAACGGCTACCAAGTCACTCCAAAGGGCAACACGGTCCTCCATGTCGCAGCCCTCTATGGCCACTCCCATTTTGCGGCAGAAGTCCTTAAGATTACTGCGGCAATGTTATGCTATCAGAACAAGAAAAATGAAACCGCTCTTCACATAGCAGCTAACGAGTGGCACGCTGAAGTAGTATGTGTGCTACTTGCATGTGCCAAAGATCATAATACTAAGGAGAAACTCACGAGGATGATGGATGCTAGTGGAAATACAGCCCTGCACAAGGCCATGCGGAGCCAACATCTAGATGTGGTTAAGCTCTTGGTGAAAGAAGATCCTGAATTTGAATTTCCGCCTAACCATGTGCAGGAGACACCACTCTATCTGGCGGATGAATCTGGTTTTCATGATGCTTTGATTATCATCTTGAAATCCTTCAAGAAACCAACTTACGCTGCACATCGATCAAATAGAACGCCTTTGCATGCAGCAGTAATTCAGAAACATAAAGGTACATAATTTTTGTTTTGCAGTATCAATATCTAAACTCAGTTGACTTTCCCATAATTAACATCGTCCACCTAAATTTGGATTATCATGTCGATAGTCTCAATAGGATCCTCTCATTAGCCGCATCAACTTATAATCAACTTAAATAGCATTCAGATCACTTGTAATAAGACAAGTTGAGATCCGCTCTAAAAAACATTTATCTGCAATTTCTGTTGATGGTTTCTTAATGTCTGTTGTGCAACTATATTTGCAAAAAGATCTAAGCCCTTATTTATGCATTTATCGTGTTGACACATCCAGATTTCATTAGATCACTCTGGCAAGCCTTTATGTGAGGAACCTGACTTATGGGGTTGGAATTCATTGCACTATGCTGTCAAATTAGGATTGGAAGACATAGTTTCTGATAGGCTGGGGTGGAAAATATCCTTAGTGTACCTTCCAGCAGGCAGTGAAAATGACTGGACGACAGCAATTCACATTGCAGCCAGTGAAGGTGATGTAAACATGATCATTGAGCTATTAAATCACTGCCCTGATTGTCGCGATATGCTTAACAGAAACAATCAAAACGCTCTACATGTTTCCGTATTGAACAATCAAGACAAGGTAGTCTACTTCTTATTAGACTCTGATAAGTGTGACAGCCTTGTTGATGAGCCAGATAGTCATGGCAACACTCCTCTTCATCTGCTTGCTGCCTCTGGTAACCATGTGCCTAAACTAATAAATAATCCTAGAGCAAAGAAGATGTCATTTAACAAACAAAACCAGACTCCACTTGATATAGCATTGTCATACAAAGAGACAACAAAGAAGGTAATCAGTCGCACATTTGTTTTTCAAATATCGATTGCTACCGACTCAATATAAACTGCACTATTGATGAAAATAGGAGAAATTGATGGAGGATTTTTGTAGCATTGGACGACTTGGAAAACGTGACTTTGAGGTAAAGCGGAAGTACGAGTACATGCATAATACAAATGATGAAATGGAAACAGGAGTCAAAATGCAACTGAGGGAAGATGATAAAGATAAAGCTAAAAAGGCAGATCAAACAAAAGTCAAAAAGTATTATGAAAGTATCTCAAATCCATATTGTTGTGGCCACTTTGATAATGACAGTCACTTTCACCGCTGGTATCACATTATCTGGAGGTTTTGAGAGCGACTCCGATGGAGATCAAGGGATGGAAATTCTAATAAGGAAAACAACATTTCGTGCGTTTTTATTGTTTCCAATGCCATTGCCTTCACATGCTCAGCTATTGCCATATTCATCTACTTCCTCATGGCAGATGAAAGTAGACCACCACATTTGGAAATTGTAAATAAACTTTATGATCTCGTAGGTATTTTTCAGTGCTTGTCAATGTTTGCAATTGTAATTGCATTTGCAACGGGTATGCTTTCTACCTTATCACATTCCCTTGGTCTTGCCGTTACTGTCTGTTTCATAGGTTGCCACTCTATTTTATTATACTTCTTGGCTGTTATCTATATTATTAGATATATAGATGAGAGTAAGATGATGAATATAAGCGAGCGACAAGAATGCTAGCTAATTCTTGTACTTATTGCTTGCAAATGTATAATTCAACTACGTATTCCAGTTGTTACCCAATACCTTGAATTACATATGACAGATTTGGTTTTTAGTCCATTACATATTATTTTAGCTATACATCCTTATCACGTGATATAACATCTATGTAAGATCATTTTCTTCTATTCAAATAATAAGTTTTTACAGGAGATCTTTATTTTGTCACCGACAATGCTAGAGACCCGATATACATTCACTAAATAATTCATAGTACAACAACAACAATATAGCTAGTGAAATTCCACAAGTGGAGTATGGGAAGGATAGAGTATACACAAATCTTACCTCTACATTTGGAGGCAGAGAAAGGTTTCTGAATTATGGTAGACCTTCAGCGGCTAGCTGTAATGCCCCGAATCTGGTACCCAGAATGCTACATAGTGTCCATGACCCCGAAGGACGACAAGCTAACCCATGACGGATATCTGTACCTATACACTGCATGATATACATATATAAATGCGGAAATAAAGGCTGATAGGCCATAAGGTTCAATACTGTAATAAAACTGATAAAAACATGACATCTGGGTTGGGTATGGGACCTCATCTGACAGTGTTTATCCACCTCATCAACTTTCATCTGACAGTGTTGATGTCTCAACCTATGCTGGCTACATAGTTATGGAATGCAAGGATTGCTTTTAGGAATCACACCCTGATCTGAAAGTGTGTGTTCTCATCCTTGGATTCGCTCGGTGCTAACTCCTACTCTCATCTGAATAGACACTGAACATGGATTTACTGAACTGAACTGTACTGATTTAACTGAGTTCTGTTGACTAACGGAATAGTACTGAGATTACTGAATTACTAATCTTTCCTGAGTCACATGACTGACTGAGTTCTATGGATCAGGTCTTGACTAAGGGTATCGTAAAAACATGGCACTAGCTCTAGGCACACAACTATATTTTTTGGGTACAAGTACCCCCAGGACTCGATAGAAGGAACTAACAAAACTTGACATTCTTGAATACATGACCCATATCAACTATTCATAATAAAATGAGTTGGGGATTTCATGAAGTACATAGTGCACACAATCTTGTATATAGCTTGGAATGCACATAATCATGTCATAATTTCATCATTCTAATATCATGGGTATTTCATCAAACAATTGCATTTCACAACAATATCATGGAAGTTATTTAAACATAAGGAGAAAAAAAACCATACATTCATAGCTTGGGTCACAATTTAGCTATATTGCCTGGTTTCTAGTCCTTTAAGAATTTTATCAAACACCTTGCATGCACAAACTAGGGCATAGGTATGATCATCAATTAAATACATATGATTCCACAATTTAACTGCATTGCATGGAATTCAATCCTATACTAACATGGTTTCATGAAAACAAGATAAAGATTCAATCATGGATATCGTACAACCCTAACAACTTGAGCAAAATCAATTCACAAACATAAATATCATAGTATATAATTTATTAGAGGATTTTTGGAATTCATGGATGAACACTACGCATACCTTTGTTATTGTTTTCATGAAGTTTGGCGGTTGAATTTCTTGAACTTGAATCCCCAATTGAACGCCTTAAGGTGTTCTTGAGAGGATTTTTGAGAATATGGGTGTATTTTGGTTTATAATAGGTTAAATCCCGTGTTTTTAATATATATAGGGTGGGGAAAAAGTCCAATTTACCCTCAAATACGCTGATCTGGAAGCTGGAAAATTTTGGCAACGTGTGGTGGAGCATGTGTCGCATGCTCTATCGCATGCTAGGACCTGCTAGATGGAGCATGCATTGCATGCTAATCTCATGATGCTACTGTTTCGAAATCCAATCATGCCCTAAACGGATTTCGAAAATTCTGAAACTCACTCGGAATGTACTATTGACTTGCCCCATTGCGACGCAACTTGAAAATCGAAAAACGAATGTCGGAAAGGTCGTCAAATAAATCCCCGAAGTTTGGAGGCTTAAAATGAGACTAAGTGTTGAACACCTAGCTAAAATATTTCTAAGTGTTGGCCCTTCTAAAGAGCTTTTAGGAGCTACAATAGCTGATTATAAATGTAAGATTTTGCGGGGTCTTACACCAGCAAGGAAAAACAATTCAAAGCAGTTCAAAAAGGAAATGTTAGAAGCCATGGAAAAATACTTTTCCACTTAAGTATAATGATTTTGCCTGTTGCAGGGTTCAAATTGTTGGGAATAAACCCCGCCTCCACAATAATAATATTGAGATAATAACAAGAATATTTATGACAACAGTAACACGGTTAATCAACAAGAACAATAAGAGCGATAATGACACCAAGATTTTTACGTAGAAATCCAATGAAGGAAAAACCAACGGGCCAAGAGGAGCAACTGATATCTCTATAGTAAGGAATTTTACACCGTAGTCACAAGTACAATACTCAAAGTGATTACTACACACTCAAAATAAATCTCTCTCTTGATTTTTCTACCTCACTACAATATCGCGCTCACACTCTCTATTTCATCTATGACCTCACTAAATGAAGAAGATTCAAAGTGTTCATAGTGAACACACTAAATAACCAACTACCAAATCTATCTTACCAATTTGCAGCCAACTTTCTTTGAAAAAAAATTTTCTCATGGTAAGTTTTCAAGACTTCATTTATGGGGCTAGACCCTACACAAACATCTCACGTACGCCTAATTCACAAGTCCAGTCTTACCACTAGATCGAAACCCTGGTATGACACTGTTGCATGGGTTTTTGACATACGCGTTTTCAATGTGACATGGATATAGTTTCAATGATGGATAAGGCGGTTAAGCTACTTTCATCTGTCTAATTTCTAATTGTTTTGTAAGAGTCGAGAATGTAAATGGAAAACATCCCATGTGAAAGACTCACGACCTGGTGGTTAGCTTAATAATGAAGAAATTTGACAATATGCTGCCTCTTTACTAAGAACATAATGGAGATAAGTCATCATAAATTATAAATGTATGAATTTGATTATCGTGATGTTTGGGACTGCAAATCGTGGAGGAGCGAAATGATTCTCATTTTCGAGATTTAAGGTTGTTCCTTTCATATTGCTAGTGGCTCATTTAGTGGCTATTTAAGGCTATGTGAAGTGCAGTCTCATTTTTCTTGTTCTCATGGAATAACAATGCTGGACTAATCTTAAGGACTTCTGCCACGAAATGGGAGCAGCCAAAATGGGGGGTCACGTGTAAGATTGTGTTTCCTGTTGGAGTGACTTGGTACGCATTTTCTTCATCCCATTTCAGATATTCAGCAAGTACAAAATCACCATTACTGATATTGCCTTTGATCAAAATAAAGGTACTTATTGTTTGCTTTGATCAAAAGAAAGGAATTTGTAAAGAATGTTTAAACATGAATAAAATCATCTTTTTTACTATTTAAGATCTTCTTGTCGTGACTCCTTTTTCCAACAGAAACAAGACTAACTAATTGAAAATGATAGAAGGGAAGCCCGGTGCAATAGACCCTTGTGGTCTAGCTCTCTTCCCTCAACCCTACGCATAGCTTTCTGTGACCTTGGAGAAACTGGTAAAGTTGTTGTCATGTGACCAGGAGGTCACGGGTTCAAGTCTTGGAAACATCATCTGGCAGAACTGCAAAGTAAGGTTGCATACAATAGATCCATGTGGTCTGTCCCTCTTCCCCGGATCCTACGCATAGCTACGATGCTTTACACTGCAATCTTTTCTTTTGGAGAAATGACATTCACTTTGGTGCTTAAGAAGCAACCTATGATGATATTCTCTTGTTTTTCTCTTTTTTCTTTTTTTGGTTTCTTTCTTAACTTGTAAAGTCGAGTATTTTGCAGCTGCCTATAGGTAATATCGCCATTATTATTTCATTAAGTTTTTCTCATTTGAGTTGGTGACAAGATTTTCTTTATTCTGTCGTCATGTTTTGTTTGTTTCTTAAGTAATCGACTACTCTGCTTGTTTTTTTTATGAGAAAAGAATCACAAGATGAAGTGAATCTTACGAGATCCAAGTATTACTTTTGTCTTGGGAGGTTTAATAGGTTCTCAAAACTGTTCATATTCATTATATTCTTTCAGTTTTTGACATGAAAGCGAAAATATGAAAACATCAAAATCCCTTTCCTGTGATCAAGGAAAGCACCAGATCCCTTTCTTCTTTGAGATTCATTAAGAATCTAATTAGTTTTTCCTATATAATAATGTTTCACTCAGATAAAGCAAAGGACACACAGGATTATCAAAAGGAATGGATCCAATCTTGTTCAGTGCTGCGATGAGAGGAAATATCAGAGATGTCTATTATCATTTGATAAGGGATGAAGAATATGGATACCAAGTCACTCCAAAGGGTAACACGGTCCTTCATGTCGCAGCCCTCTACGGCCACTCCCATTTCGCGGAAGAAGTCCTTAAGATTTCTCCGGCAATGTTATGCTGTCAAAACAAGAAATATGAAACCGCTCTTCACATAGCAGCTAACGAAGGGCATACTGAAGTTGTCCGTGTGCTACTTGCATGTGTCGAAGATCATAATACTAGTGATAAACTCACAAGGATAACAGATGCGAGTGGAGATACAGCCCTGCACAAGGCCGTGCGGAGCCAACATCTAGATGTGGTTAAGCTCTTAGTGAAAGAAGATTCTGAATTCGAATTTCCACCTAATCATGCACAAGAGACGCCATTGTATCTGGCGGCTGAATCTGGTTTTCATGATGCTTTGATTAACATCTTGGAATCCTGCCATAATCCAACTTATGCTGCAGGTCCATCTAATAGAACGCCGCTGCATGCAGCAGTAATTCAGGAACATAAAGGTACAAAATTTTTATTATTTTCAGTATCAATATCTAACCTCAGTTGATTTTCCCATAATTAACATCGTCTACATAAGTTTGGATTAATCATTTCGATAGTCTCAACAGGATCCTCTATTAGCCGCATCAACTTATAATCCAATGGACTAATTTTCTTCCTAGTTAATCTCGGACAACTATCCCAATCCCTCTTCTCCTCTCCAAAAGACTATTTTGCCAAGGTGTAGAGAATGATGTGAACAAAGAAATTTTGGCCTGCTCCTGTGACTTTCTAAACTAGCCAACCAAAATCAATCGTCATGTGGTTATTTAATGTCCAACAGTTTTTGTCCCACCTGAATAGGTATTCTGCCGTAAGAAAAAATAGGAGGGAAAAGAAGAAGACTTAGTGGAGGGGTGGGTTGAGCCATGTCATTTCAGTATCTCTGTGCAACTTTATATTCTTTGACTAAAAATTTTTTCTAAACAGCCTCTCTACTTCTTCGAAGGTAGTGGTATGGGCTGCGTATATTTTACCCTCCCCAGACCCCACTATGTGGGAATCCACTCGGTATGTTGCATTTGTGGATTTTCTAACAGCGAGACAGGTGACAGCACTTGTCTTTTCCAATGAACTGGTTTTTTCAGCATCCTAAATTTGATATCCATTTTACTGGTAATGGAAGTTGTTTCACTCGTGGAAGATGAGAAGAGGGGATTGTTGATTGTGAGATAGCTAATTTTTCCATTAGATTCAAATGGTACTCGAGAAACTGGACGAAATTAAAGGCTCTCTAAAGAGGAGCTGCATCTGATATCTTTACCTTTTAAAATGGTATAAATGCGTGCTCTAAAAAATATTTATCTGCAATTTTTGTTGATGATTTTGTAATGTCTGTTGTGCAACTATATTTGCAAGAATATCTAACCCATTATTTATGCATTTATCGTGTTGACACATCCAGATTGCATTAGATCACTTTGGCAATGGAATAAGCCTTTATGTGAGGAACCTGACTTATGGGGTTGGAATTCACTGCACTATGCTGTCAAATTAGGACTGAAAGACGTAGTTTCTGATATGTTGGGGTGGAAAAAATCCTTAGTGTACCTTCCGGCAGGCAGTGAAAATGACTGGACGACAGCAATTCACATTGCAGCCTGTGAAGGTGACGTAAACATGATAAAGAAGCTATTAAATCACTGCCCTGATTGTTGCGATACGCTTAACAGCAACAATCAAAATGCTCTTCATATTGCCGTATTGAAAAATCAATACAAGGTAGTCCGCATCTTATTAGGCTCTGATAAGTGCGACAGCCTTGTTGATGAGCCAGATAGTAACGGCAACACTCCTCTCCATTTGCTTGCTGCCTCTGGTAACCATGTTCCTGAATTAATAAACCATCCTAGAGCAAAGAAGATGTCATTTAACAAAGAAAACCAGACTCCACTTGATATAGCATTGTCATGCAAGGTGACAACAAAGAAGGTAAGCAGCCGCATATTTGTTTTTCAAATACTGGTTGTGCTTGAGTATATGCTGGTGAAATATTGATATACTAGTTTAAGGATGATATCAAGCAAAAGAACGATTTGTGGGAACGATATGTGGTGTTGAAACATCAAGTGAAACTTTAATTCTATTTCTTGCTCTACCTTCAACTGAATTAATTTTACATGATATCATTGTCTCCTAAACTATGAACAGATTAGTTCTCAGTTAAACAAGTTCCTCTGTTAAATTTTTCGACAGACTCAATATAAACTGTACTATTGATAAAAATAGGAGAAATTGATGGAGGATTTGTCTAGCACTGGCCGATTTGGAAAACGTGACTTTGAGGTAAAGCGGAAGTACGAGTACATTCCCAATCCGAATGGTGAAACGGGAACAGGAGTCAAAATGCAACTGAATGATGAAATGGGAACAAGAGTCAAAATGAGATTGAGGGAAGATGATCACGATAAAGCTGAAAAGGCAGATCAAACAGTAATCGAAAGTGCTATGAAGGTAGCTCAAATCCATATTGTTGTGGCCACTTTGATTATGACAGTCACTTTTGCCGCTGGTATCACATTTCCAGGGGGTTTTGAGAGCGACCCTGATAGCCATAATCAAGGGATGGCGATTCTGATAAGGAAAACAGCATTTCGTGCATTTGTTATTTCCGATGCCATTGCCTTCACATGCTCAGCTATTGCCATATTCATCTACTTCTCCATGGCAGATGTAAGTAATGAACCTCACAGTAAAAATATTGTAAAGAAGCTTTATTATCTCGCAATTATTTTTCAGTGCTTGTCAATGTTAGCAGTTGTAATTGCATTCGCAACTGGTATGTTCTCTACTTTATCACATTCACTCGGTCTTGCTGTTACTGTCTGTTTCATAGGTTGCCTCACTATTTTAGTGTGCTTCTGGGTTTCTATTTATATAATTAGGAAATTGTTAGACAGACAATGAATGCTAGTTACTAGTATTTATTGCTTACAAATATATAATTCAACTACATATTTCAGTTTTTACCCAATGCCTTGAATTACATATGAAAGATAAGGTTTTTTAGTCCATTACATATTATTTTCTTCTATTCAAATTATAAGTTGTCGCTGGAGGTCATTTATCACAATTCTATAGACCCAATGTACCTTCACTAAATAACATCTATGCAAGATCATTTTCTTCTATTCAAATTATAAGTTGTCGCAAGAGATCATTTTTTATAATGCTATATACCCAATGTACCTTCACTAAATAATCCATGGTACAGCAACAACAATATACGCAATTAAAACTCCGCAAGTGGAGTTTGGGGAGGATAGAGAATATAGAGCTATTACCCCTACATTGGAAGGCAGAGAGAATTTTGATAGACCTTCAGCGCAAGGAAAAATAATTCAAAGCAGTTAAGAAAAGAATGTTAGAAGTGGAGAAGCCATGGAAAATACTATCGAGTGAATGACAAGAAAAGAAAGGCAGTCCCGGTGCACTAAAGTTCCCCCTATGCGCAGGGTTCGAGAAATGGCTCCACCACAAGGGTGTATTATACGTAGCCTTACCTTGCATTTCTGCGAGACAAAATGCCTTTCTTGGGGTCGAAGGCAAAAAATGGTACTACTTATTTTTCTATTTTGGAGATTCATCAAGAAGAATACTATAGTTGCCACAACTAAATGCATTTGAGCTGTCTTCATAATGTTTTCGACTATTTTTTCATATCGACTAGCTCAGTCATCATGATCATTATCCCTCGACTCTGCATGTGGTTCCACCACTATCATCCTTCTTGTCACAAACATCACGAGCAGGACTGCTTGAAAGAAACAATTACCATCTTAATTCAAAGATGCTAATCTAGGAGCATCCAAAGGTGTCGTCTAGTGGTCAATGAAGTTTGTTGTGCACAATGAAGTCTCGGATTCAATTTTCAAAAGAATCTAATGCTAGGGTGATTTCTTCCAATCTGTTCTAGCATTGGTGGACAGACCAGTTGTTGATGGCCCAGTTAAAAAAGTTAAACAAATTCCTTTCTTCCAATTAAAGCAAAGAACAAATTAAATACCTTATTTTTTCTCTTTTATCAAAGATAAATGTTTGTGGGTGTCCAGAATATTTCTAAAAAAGAAAAAGGGCAACCCGGTGCACTAAGCTTCCGCAATGTGCAGGGTCCGGGGAAGGGCCCGATTACAAGGATCTATTTTATGCAACCTCAACTTACATTTTTGCAAGGGGTTGTTTCTAAGGCTTGAACCCGTTACCTCTTGCTCACATGGCTACAACTTTACCCGTATCCAAAATATTTTGATGATAATATAATAAAGGACACACAAGATCATAATTTGAAATATTTATAAATCCTAAAATCCAAAAACTAAGGGAAAAAATGAAAAGAAAATGGATGCAATAGTGTACAATGCTACAATGGAAGGTAGCGGTTTGCAAATTTTGGTTTAACTAACATATAAATAGTTCCCTTTTCGATATACGAAATATGAGATTTTCTTAGTTGATTCTTTGAAAATATCGAATCACACTATTTGTCCTTATTTCGACAAAAGAATCACAAGCTTCTTCGCAAGAAAAACTTTTTTTTTTTTTTTGGGGGGGGGGGGGGGTGTCTTGGTTGCAATGTACGTAGTATTATACACGCTTTCTTGAAAAAATGTAGCTCGAAATTATTGGAAAAATTCTTAACGTCTGAAAATTTAAACAAGTGTATAGATGTTTCTTAATTCTAGTGTTTAAGTGTGTAGATGTTTTATTTATTCAGGTTAGTTAACTTATAAGAATCATACATAAGTCGGGGATAAAGAGTTTAATTTTGTGGTCTTAAACATGTCACGTGGAAAGTTGAAACTAAAAAGTTGATAAAAAAGGAAAGTGTCAATCTTAAACCTGTCACATGGAAAGTTGAAACTAAAAAGTGTTATTTTAAGTAGTGTTTCGGGTACAAGAATCTGTATAAAATGCAACACCAACTTCAATGTAAAATGCAACACCACCTTCAATACTAGTTCAAGTATAAGACAAGAACACTTTTGAAGTCCCTTAACACCTTCAACACTAGATTATTAATAATCTATCTAAGAAGTGTGTTAATTGTTTTTTTTTTTTAGAAAAGAGATGAAATAGAATTTTAAGGCCAAGTCCCCCAACTTTACGGAGTGTCCTTAAGGAACAATTTCCCTCACTGTACCCGAGGTTATGGAATCTTCCTCCCAGGATAAAATGACCTTCAATTCTAACAATAGCGGTACCTCAAATTGTTGGATTCAACGAACTCACTCAACGATTTGATTGATCACAAGGAATGTTTTGGAGACAAGAAGAGTTTTTATTTCAGAAAATATTTTCATTCATATCTAAACCTGTGGATGAAAACAGGTTTATATAGCCATCAGATGTCACTTCTAAAAGGTGGCAATGGTTCACTTAAAAGGTGTATCCTTTGGAAGAGTCATGTCTGTTCATTTGAAACATTGTGTCTTTTTCGGAACAGACACAACTATCTGAACAGTTGCACCTTTTCCAAAACAATATGTCTTTTGCTCAAAGGTTGTGTCCCTCCATTTTCCATTCACACCAATTAAACCCAACAGTTCCCCACATTAATGGGGAATAGCTATTCTTTGTAAAACTTTACAGACAAGTATGTGATCATCAAGCAAAGACTGTTTGCATCTGGATAAGTAGATTTCCCTTTGAACTTTTCGTAGTGAACATGCATCGAATGCACTCGGTCAATTGGTAGATTTGATATCTTTGAACCGTCGAGGTTTAGTGTACACCTAGACAACATATGTCACACAACAAGCCTTTTACCGTTTATGGTTCTCAAGATTTTATTCTTTTCAGCCATGAACACGTCTCGATTTCATGAGTTCTTAGAGAATGGGCCTTTACTAACATTCTCCTTGAAGCAACTTCCACTTTGCCCTCACATAGGTGATTTCTATACTTTCAATCCTATAGATAAACTACTTGATCAAATCTTCCAAATTTAGATAATCATTAAAAGACTTTTCACTTAAGTCATATCCTTGTTTAGTAAACATTATCTACATCATGAGAATGGGTTGGGCAATTGACAATGTTGAACCTGTCAGACACAACTTTGTTTGATCTCCTTGAACCTAGCTCTTGGGATCTCCAGACTACTAGGTAGAGGTACCACCATGCTAACTTGTCCTAGGCCTTAAACCCATTCCCTTGGATGTCCTTTCCACTCCTTCTCTAAATAGGCCTTTTGTAAGTGGATCCAACACATTATCCTTTGACTTTACATAGTCAACAGTGATAATTCCACTAGAAAGAAGTTCCCTAACTATATTTGTAATGCCCCGAAAATAGGTTCCGGAGCGTCACACGGTGCTTGAGGCTACGAGTAGCCCCAGGCTAAACCTTTGAGCCATTTTCATTCAGTTCAACACAAATCAACGGGGTTTCCATAAATAACCCTCAAATATCAACAGAGAAATCATCATCCAAGAATAAAAGAATTTCAGAAAAATAACAAAATACGACTTATTAATCAACTCCCAACATCTATACTAGTCTGACAAGCCTCTAAGAAAATCATAGTTAAGCGATACTAGATTCAATCTCACATATGATTATTGAATATATTTTTGTGAACGTTATTTGATATAAATATATGGCATCTGATATTCTTTTATCACTGTTATTATCAACTAGTGAATCATGAGAAAACTCAAGGTTGCGCCAGTGACTACCTCTTATATGATAACAGTTAACCAATGATAATCTCTGCATAACAAGACTGCAAACCAAACTACTCGATAGCCCTAATAAAGAGATGTCGATTCTATTATAAAGAACACTGTGTTTTGTGCACTTGTTGTTGTGGATGTGATCTCCTTTACATGCTCAGATCTTGTTGTATGTACCTACTTAGGCATTACTGCAACTATAATAGTTGACAGTTATATACGCAGAGGCTTTACGCGATCACAAGTATTTTGCAGCTTCTATCCATTTCAGCAGCTGTAATTGCATTTGTAACTGGTAAGTATGCTACTTTAGCACATTCAGTTGGTCTCGCTGCTACTGTTTGCATTACCTTATAGATACAACATAATTTTTTGTCAAGATGGTGTTAATGGATTCCAAACTTATCATTTGTAAATGTATATTTTAAAAACAAATACAAATTAAATTCTAATAGAAATTACTAAATTCTGTCAAACATACCACCTTGCCTCTGACAAAATGGGTTGGTGTGGGGTTATTGATCCCACTCTAAAACATTTTAATAAAGTAATAATAATACAACTGACATAAAGATGGCAAGTTGGGTCAGATCTCCTGAGATAGTGATATGGACTGTGTACAGTTACCCTCTCAAGAACCCACTTGGTGGGGAAGTGGGGAATATACTGAGTATGTTGTTGTTGTTTTACCTCGAGGAACCAAAAGACTTTCAAGTTCATTGCAGATTTATTTATTAATTATCTATGACCTCCTAATCAAATAGCAACAATTTTACCAATCACTCTAATGCTCTCCGTGAGATGAAAGAATAGTCAAAAATATTATGATGACAGCTCAAATACATTTAGTAGTGGCAACTATCAATTTATGATAGTGACCTTCACAGCTAGTTTCACGTTATGAAAATGACATTGATAGTCCTATAAACAGAGGCGAACCTAGAATTTGAAGAAAGAGGGTACACTATTATCTTTAACATGGTCATGTCTATTAACTACATAATTTGGCATACAGTTTTTTAAAACTTAAAAATTACAAAAAAAATTATGATCAAAGTATAAACTTCAAAATGATCTAGTACTAGTGCTACAAAAGTAGACTATCCTTTCATACTAGACATTGACGCATTTTCATATTCTGAAAATGGTCAATGATTGCATCGTTGTTTATATTTACAAATACATCCTTCTTAATGTAACAAACTAAATAATAAATTAAAAAAATGCATCACAAATACTGCTACACAACTCATTCTTGATATGCTTCATGGATGAAAAACCTCTCTCTACAGTTGCGGTAGCTAGAGAATTGAAAAAGCAATCAGTTGAGTGTGAGTGTTCTAACGTATATTTAGTAGTCGTTTGGTCATGAAAATTATTTTCGAATTTTCGAAAAATTATTTCACTTTAGTGAAAAAAGTGAAAACAATATGGGTTTGGCCTTCAAAATTCCAAATATAATTCTGGAATTATATTTGGAAAACTAAAAATAATTTTTGCTCGTTTTCACTTTTTTCACTCATATTTCTCTCACAAAATTTTAAAAACAACTTTAATTTATATTTATGGTCAAACACAACTCTAATTCCAAACTCTAACTCCAATTCCTACATCAAAAAATCATAATTTTCATGGACAAACGGGGTATATTCGGCTTGAAGAGAACTTGAGAAAATTGTAAATTTTAGGTATTTGATGTTGTGGGCTTGGGAGTTTTGGGTTTGGGTCCTTGGGATTGGAGAATTTCCATGGCCCATGGGTTTATTATTTTCTGGGTGCACAATTGTAACTTGTAAAATTGTTGTCATGTGACCAAAAAATAGTCTCTGACAGAAATGCATGGTAAGACATGCGTACAATATACCGTTGTGGTGGGCCCTTCCCCGAACCTTATGCATAGCGGAAGCTTTAGTGTACCGGCTACACTATTTTAGCTAGTTGCATCCAAAGGTGTCATACCCCAAATCCCATTGGAGCGGACTGGCACCCGTAACCGAGGAGGCCCGGGAGAACCCGTTCATAACCTATACTTTCACATTTACATTACTTATGAAAATTAGAAATTTGGGCAGCACTTCGTTGTAAATAGAAGAAAACAGTACCTGTATCAGCCCAGCAGACACGCATAAATATATATATGAACAGTAATTGGCCGTCAGAGCCATCACGTCTATCAACCAAACACTCCTATGGCTGTACAATATGTCTACAAAAGCCTCTACATAGATACACAACTGAGTTGGGGCCGGGACAAACTCCCGCCCACAAAAGACTTTTATACAAATACCAAAGGTACATATAGAGACGACTTGGGATGCCCCGAAACAACTGGAGCTCACCACTAACAATAGAATGTCCTGGCTCTTACTGCGGAGGTGTACGACCTGAAGTACCTATTCCTGCAGGCATGAATGCAGGTCCCCCGTGAGGGACGTCAGTACGGAAATATGTACTGAGTATGTAAGGCAGTGAGTATCAAGATGAGATACAAAAGATCAACAAAACCCAGATACCAGTGAATAAACAGTATGAGTAGACCACACTTAAAAGAACTGATGGGATACCTGCACATTACTTTCATATCATTACTTCCCGTAATCCTTATCAATACATAACATATGTCATACAATGGCCAACTGATCAGTGGTACTAATACAATATATCAGGGACCACCCCTGGAATAGCATATATACATAATCTTTATAATACAATGGCCAACTGATCAGTGGTACTAATACATTACATCATATCATCAATTTAAAATACAGACATTCCATTTCTTAATTCAATTAATCTTTGAGATTGGTTACTTTGTGGTCACACTTTATGGAACTTGAAACCATGATACCTCAATAGGAAAAACATGTAAATAGGTAATCAATATCATGAAGATGAAGTAGAGAATCATGGATACCTCATTAAACCATTTCGGAGTCAACAATAGTATATGGACATTTTTTTTGACTAGCCGGGCATCTTAAAAGTGAAAACAAGTTCAATTGGTAGTGTCGAAGATCATATGATGTTATTATGTGTCATGTGTGGTAGGACAATGTTGGAAGCTTACTTGAGAGTGCCATGGGTCATTATTCATGCCAAAGATTAGATAGAGTATGTCTTACATACCTTGATATAACCACTTCAATACAAGTGACTTTCCGTACTCTTCGAACACTTATCTACAATAAGTCATTTGTGGCAAACTAGTATTAGCAACCAAACCTTACCATTTAGGTAGTAACTTCACCAAATAATGTCTAGGAAGTAATCCTTTAGCTCATCAATAAGAGTACTACATACATCCTCTTATACTCTTATTACATTCACATATCATGCATTTTCATGAAATATCCCTCAACATCACTCTTAGCCTTTATTTCCCTTCTTAATCACCATCCAATACCAACATGATCACTAGGCATACATAACCACTAATATAATGATATATCACCACAATTCATCCTCCATAATCCAATATAGCAACTTTCATAATTTACTACTAACAATTTATACACAACAAGTCATAACTATGTTTCTAGTTATCTTCCAACATCAAGACAATACTCATAATCCTTTATAAATACTTATTCATGGATAAGAATCAAGAATAAACAATATTCATACCTTAACAATGAACTCTTGTATTTAGAATCCTCCTTACATAACCATGGGGTGCTTCTCGAAGCTTTCGAGATGGTGAATACAACTACGGAACCAATTTGAATTTTCTACGGTTGAATCACAAAATACTTGAGGTTGAAATTGGCTAGGGTTTCACCTCTCCTAATATATTTGGATAACATCTGATACAAATGAGGCTAAGTGCAGGTTTTTAAGACCAATTTTCGTCCAAAGGTAATAGAAAATGACCATTGTGCCCTAAAAAATGAAATAAATCCCGAATCTGTCCCCAGTGGACAGTTTTGACAGGCTGAAGTAAATCGATCATAACTCTTTGATCCGGTATCGGATTTGGGTGAAACCAATTGCATTGAAAATACAATTCAAAGAGATTTCATTTTCATATAAAGTATACCACCCAGTTCTTCCTTTACAAGAAGTTATGGTCGTTTAAAGTTGACCCAAAAATCTGTCAGACAATTCTGTTTTGTTTTTGATAGGCTGCAGTAAAACTGGTATAGCTCCTTACTCAGACATTGGATTTGGATGAAACCAATTTCATCGGAAAGAAGACTCTCGGATCTTTTCGTCTATATATAGCAGCTCACACAGTTCTTTTTGTACAAGGAGTTATGATCGTCTAAAGTTGGATTGCCTAGCTGCAGTAATTTTCCTGCAGAATTACTGTTCACAGGCTTCCCGGCCACCGTTTTGAAATTTCGAATGTGCTCGCTTATATGAAATACTCCTCTGTTTTGGGCAAACTTTATATCGTTGGAAAGCTTATTCCAATACCTACACATAAAACTATCGACGGGATACTTCCGAACACCATAAACTTAATTTAACCCATACGCAAGTCTTTAGGACTCCATATAATCGCGATAAGTGTACGAAAAAAATTTACGGGGTGTTACAAAAGGTAAAGCCCAGTAGTCAACGAATTTGGTATTTCTTCTCATCTATTCGAGCCTTGATGGATAGAAATACCTAATATTTGGTATTTGGTATTTGTTGTTGGTAGAAGGCAGTAGGTATCCCTTGGAAATAGAAGCAAAGACTCTCAAGTTCATTGGATTCTTTAATATCAACAATGTCAGCTGATAGCCACACCATATATAAAACATTACCAGTCTGGTATCTTAAGATATTCTAATATAAAGACTCAACAAAGTTTTATTAAGAAATATAACACACCTAGAAGTTCTACACCAGGCTGGCATAATATTAAGATATGCTATAGCAAAGAATTGGGTAAATAGACTTTATCAAACATAATTATAGTAGAAATATTTGGCCTCGAGATGCAAGCTAACAACTGTGAAGTGGATGAAAACCTGAGGCTAGTCGGGCCAAATCGGTGTGCTATCGGTTTCGGGGTGTGCCCAGGGCCCGGCCGTGTTTTTGGTCGAAAATAGACCAGGGCACCTAGGTAGGCTGAGGAGCGTCCTAGTGTGGGCCTTTGGGGTCGGCATTTTTGGACCAAATCGATGTGCTATAGCCCACGGTTCCGGGGGTGGGTTTGGGGCTTGGGCGTGTTTTGGGTCGAAAATTGACCGGGACTCCCCAGGCAGGCTTAGGAGCGGCCTAGTGTGGGCCTTTGAGGTAGGCGGGGCCATTTGGGTGATCAATCGGGCGAAACGGTGCAAACGAGGCTTTTTCGGGCCAAATTGGTGGGCT
This sequence comes from Capsicum baccatum var. pendulum, assembly GCA_030864225.1. NCBI lineage: Eukaryota > Viridiplantae > Streptophyta > Magnoliopsida > Solanales > Solanaceae > Capsicum > Capsicum baccatum. The sequence goes on from CM061554.1 coordinate 241,445,629, forward strand.
ATAGCCCACGGTTCCAGGGGTGAAGGCAAGCAAGGGGGTACGGGTACGTTAATGAGACATGTAGTTGAAGATCACAAAAGAGAGTTAAATATTACAAAAGGTGGTGGGGATGTTGGTGGGTCAACGCAAACTAGAATGGACCCAACAACCGGTCACGTAGCGAAGAAGTATAATAAATTGAGGGATAGGGAAGAAATAGCTAAAATGGTAGCTGTGGGTTGTTTGCCTTTTAGTTTTCCTTCTTCTGATGCCTTTATTCGTTATATACAAGCAATTTATAATCCTATGTTTAACGATATTCCTAGAACTACTTGTTGATCTGATATTTAGACTCCATTCACAATATTGTTTTTATTTATCAACATTGTTAAAAAAATATTCAATGTAGATTGTCCCTAACTTCTGATCTTGGTCGTGCTGTAAATAAAAATGATTACTTAACCATTACTTGTCATTGAATGGATAGTAATTTCGTGATGCAAAACCGTATTCTTGCTTTTTTATATGATGAAGATCGTAAACATACTGGACAATTTATTGCTGATTCTATTGTTAAAATTGCCGGATATTATGGTATCGAAAATAAACTTTTATGTATTGCTTTTGATAATGCTTCTAACAACAAGATTGCTATAACAAAAATAAAATCTACGCTATCTTCACCCTTGCCTGAAATTTTTCATATTAAGAGTGCATGTCATATATATAATTTAATTGTAAAAGATGGTCTTGAGTTTTTTGAACTTTATATTGAAAAAATTCGTCTTGCCGTTGGTTTTATTCAAGTAAATAATCGTAGATCGAGAATTAGAGAATTTAAAGTTAAATGTCAAGAAAATGGACTTACACCGATTTTGATGCCAGAGGAAATTGATAATAGATGGAATTCTACGTATGAATTTTTAAAAAACTTGTTATAAATATAGAATTCCTATTACACTAGCTTTTAACCAACATTGCAGTTCATTTGCTGATTCTGCTGATTGTATGCTACATAATTCTGATTGGGTTCTAATTAATGATCTTGTTAAATTTTTAGAAAAATTTTATGTAGCTACGGTTGAATTTTTCGGTGCTTATTATCGTACTGTTTGTAATATTTTGGCATATATAGACGATATTTCTGGTTTGCTCGAAAAATATAATGATAAAGAAGTTGTTGGCGCCATGTTTACGAAATTTAAAAAAAAAAATTCCTGATTCCCCCTATTTACTTGGTGGTGCTATGCTAAATCCGTGCATGAAATATAATCATATGTGTCACTTTAGTACTCTTATTTGTACTAACTTAGAAATAAATACTAACCATGATTCTGAACAAGTACAACCTGATTTGTGGACGGCTACGACTGATGCAAAAGATTACATAGAAAAATTATATAATCACTATGCTGATTTATTTGATTTAGCCGTACCTACAAATATCATTCCAACTGTCGCTCCTCATCCTCCCGAGGAGCCATCATCTTCTAAAAGGCCGGCACATAGTAATTTTCTGATTTGTTTTATGATTTAAATTGTTGGAGCAGTGTTGATGAGAGAACTTACACATCAACTTATCGGGAAGAGCTGAAATATTATCTTCGGACGGCACCAGAGGATCGCAGACGACGGATCAACACGTTGGATTGGTGGAGGAGGAGTAATGAAACACAATATCCTGTGCTTTCAAGATTAGCTAGAGATATCTTGAATGTTCCAATGTCAACCGTTGCATCAGAGAGCGCATTTAGTCAGGGACGACAGTAGCTTGAAGTTAAACGACACTCATTGGGAAGCAATGCAATGAATGTTCTAGTTTGCCTCAGAGATTGGATTAGAGCGGGAAGAAGAAATCAAGGAATGGAACCGGAGCCAAGCGACGAGCTGAAACTTAAAGAAATTATGACTTCACGGGAGAACTCAGCAGAATCAAATCCAATGCATGGTTTTGCCCCTGTTGACTTCGACTATCCTATGCAAGTTCCCATTAATATTAACATGAATGAGCTGGAAAAAATGATGGATAATTTATAGATTTTTCATTCATGTAAATTATAAATTTTGGATCATTTTGCAATCAATAAAATTCCCCAAATTCATTCACTACTTAGTCCTTGCTTTTTATTTTTTTTTCACTTAACGATTTAAAATTTTAAATTGAATTTCTAGTTTTCTACTTTAAATTAAAAACTTACTTCTAATATATTATTAATTTATTATATTAAGTAGCATATGTTTTGTATATTTGTGCATATATCTTCTATAGAAGTGTATATTTAACGTATACATGTGTATATATGTTTTATAAATTAGTATATAAGTATATCTATATATATTGTAATGTATATATAATGTAGTATATTTTATAAGTAGTAGTATATATACATTGAATGGTGCGTATACACGTGTATATATCTTCTATAGAAGTGTATATTTAACATAACATGTATATATGTTTTATAAATTAGTATATAAGTATATCTATATATATTGTAATGTATATATAATGTAGTGTATTATATAAGTAGTAGTATATATACATTGAATGGTGCGTATACATAGAATAGAGTGTATATATGTGAATAGATCTTCTATAGACGTGTATATTTAATGTATACATGTGTATATGTTTTATAAATTAGTATATAACTATACAAATATATATTGTAATGGATATATATTGTAGTATATCTCATTTAAAGTATTACATATACATAGAATAGAGTGTATATATAGGAATAGATCTTCTATAGACGTGTATGTTTAACGTATACATGTGTATATATTTTATAAATTAGTATATAACTATACAAATATATATTGCAATGTATATATATTGTAGTATATCTCATTTAAAGTATTACATATACATAGAATAGAGTGTATATATGTTACTAGATCTTCTATAGAAGTGTATATTTAACGTATACATATGTATATGTTTTATAAATTAGTATATAACTATACAAATATATATTGTAATGTATATATATTATAGTATATTTCATTTAAAGTATTACATATACATAGAATAGAGTGTATATATGTGAATGGATCTTCTATAGACGTGTATATTTAACGTATACATGTGTATATGTTTTGTAAATTAGTATATAACTATACAAATATATATTGTAATGTATATATATATTGTAGTATATCTCATTTAAAGTATTACATATACATAGAATAGAGTGTATATATGTGAATAGATCTTCTATAGACGTGTATATTTAACGTATACATTTGTATATGTTTCATAAATTAGTATATAACTATACAAATATATATTGTAATGTATATATATTATAGTATATTTGATTTAAAGTATTACATATACATAGAATAGAGTGTATATATGAGAATAGATCTTCTATAGACGTGTATATTTAACGTATACATGTGTATATGTTTTATAAATTAGTATATAACTATACAAATATATATTGTAATGTTTATATATTATAGTATATTTCATTCAAAGTATTACATATACATAGATTATAGTGTATATATGTGAATAGATCTTCTATAGACGTGTATATTTAACGTATACATGAGTATATATATATATATATATATATATATATATTGTAGTATATTTTATTTAAACTTTAAAGTTTAAAGTTGTACATATATATTTGGATGGTGCGTATATATGTGTAATTGTGTATATGTGTATATATTTTTTAAATTCTAATGTAGTATATACTATATATATAGTGTATATATATTGTTTAACGTATTTATAATGTATATAGGTGGGTATATATAATGTATATTGAAAAAAAGTTTTTTTTGTATGTTTTTGACCGGGTTTGATCGATTTTTTAAACAGGTTTGACCGGGTTTAGGTGGGTTTGACCGGATTGGGTTAAGTGGGCCGGGTTAGGGTGGTTTTTGATTTTTTTACTATTGGGTCCGGCCCGGCCCGACCCACTTAGACCCCAACCCGGCCCCGGCTCAGCCCTCAACCCGGTTAAATAACACGGGCCAGTTTCGAGTTAGCTCGACCCGGCCCACTTGACAACTCTACCCTTGGTTTGCCCTACTCATTGGATCTAGTTTATAATCAACTCATCAAAACATAATATATTAAATTCTTTTTTTGACTTGGCATTCTATGTGGCATAAACCACATAAGAGCGTGTGATACAAACAAAACAAGAGCGTGAGACCTTGTAAATGGGGCCTAACAGTCACATTAGGGCTTATATTAGCCATCTTCTTCCCTATTTGCTTCTACCACTATTATTGGACAAATTTAAACTTTTTTTTTTTGCCTCTTTCTCTATGTTGGTCAACAATTGTTGCTCTCCTTTTGTCAACAATTGTTGTTGGTCAACAATTGTTGCTCTCCTTTTGTCAACAATTGTTGCTCATATTTCAACAATTGTGGATGATGAAGACATTTTGAACTTTGTGTTTTCAACATCGGTGGCTGCATTCACACATGAAGGCAAGACTTTTGAGGTCCAGATTTGGCTATAAAAGCCAATGCTACGTCATTTGCAAAGACACCCACACAACATTTCAATAGCCAATCTCTCCTTTATATTTTCTTCTTTTTCTACTTCTTGGTTGAGTATTTCTATACTCGTAGAGAATTTGTAAGGGGCTATTTTGTCTTGTTAGTCCCGAGAAAATATTTTGTACTCTCGTCAATATTAGTGGAATCTTTGGCTCTCTCGCCGGTGGTTTCTTACCTCTATTTAAAGAGGGTTTTTCCACCTAAAACCTTGGTGTCAATTTTACTGTTTTTATTAATTTCTCGTAATCTTTGGTTGAATTTATCACGTTTCCACACTCTGTAGCCCTACAAATTGGTATCAGAGCCACGATAATTCAACCGGAATTTTTTTTTATTAAAAATGTCGACGAAGTTCGATATTGAGAAATTTGATGGTAAAATTAGTTTTGCTATCTGGCGAGTCCAGATGCTGGCCGTTCTTACCCAGAATGGCCTAAAGAAGGTTCTGTCCGGCAAATCGGCGAAGCCAGCCACTACAACGGAGGAGCAGTGGGAAGAGACGGATGAAAAGGCGTTATCCACAATCCAATTATGCTTGTCCCGTGAGGTGCTACGCGAAGTCATCAATGAGAAAACTGCAGCCGACATATGGAGTAAATTGGAGTCTCTGTACATGACCAAAAGTCTTGCAAATAAACTCCGGTTAAAGGAGCGACTTTTCACACTCCGTATGTCTGAAGGTACACCCATCCAATCTCATCTTGGTGAATTTAATTCCATCATAATTGATTTGGAAAATCTGGATGTCGAAATTGATGATGAGGATAAAGCCGTACTACTTATTGTTTCTTTGCCACCCTCATATAGACATTTCAAAGAAATTATGCTATATGGTAATAATGTTACCTTGAGCTTTGATGATGTCAAGTCTAACCTACTGTCCAAAGAAAAATTTGATACCCAAATTCATTCTGAAAGTTCGGGTGAGGGACTAGTAGTTAGAGGGAGAAACCACGAAGTAGGTGCTAGCGGTAAAAACCAATCCAAATCCAAAGGTAAAAACTCTAAGTATTGCCGTTATTGCAAGAAAAGAAATCATGAAATCTCTGAGTGCTACAAATTGAAAAATAAGCAAAACAGAGAAGATAAGGGTAAGCAACTCGAAAAATCTGCCGAAGCTAGTTTTGTAGAAACCGAATCTGATGGAGAGTGTTTTATTGCTTCTAGTACTGATAAAAGGTCAAAAAATGAGTGGGTTCTTGATTCTGGTTGTACATTTCATATGTCTCCTAATAGAGACTGGTTTACCACCTATGAATCTTTTAATGGTGGTCTTGTCTTAATGGGCAACGATGCTCAATGCAAAGTTGTCGGCAAAGGCACAATCAAAATCAAGACACAGGATGGAGTCGTTAGAACTTTGACCAGTGTCAGACATGTCCCTGATTTAAAACGGAATCTCATTTCCCTAGGCACTCTTGAATCTCAAGGGTGTAGATACTCAGCTGAAGGTGAGAGTTTTAAAAGTGTCCAAAGGAGCTCTTGTGTTACTAAAGGCAATTCGATCTGGTAGTTTGTATTTGCTTCAGGGTTCAACTGTTATAGGTTCTGCAGCCGTCGCCTCATCCAACAAAGACAACACGAAGTTGTGGCATTTGAGGTTGGGCCACATGAGTGAGAAGGGAATCCAAATTCTCAAAAAGAAAGGCTATCTTGGCAACCATTGTACCGGTAAGGTCGATTTCTGCGAGCATTGCATTTTTGGTAAGCAGAGAAAGGTTAGCTTTTCAAAAGCCATTCAAAGGACCAAAGGTACTTTGGACTACATCCATTCAGATCTTTGGGGTCCATCGAGAGTTCCCTCCAGAGGTAAATGTCATTATATGTTGACATTTATTGATGATTTTTCACGTAAACTCTGGGTATATTTTCTCAAGGAAAAGAATGAAGCTTTTTTCACCTTTAAAGAGTGGAAATTATTAATTGAGAACCAGACTGGCAAGAAGATCAAGAGGCTAAGGACAGACAATGGCCTCGAATTTTGTTCTAATGAGTTTAATGATTTCTGCAAGAAAGAAGGTATTGCCAGACATTTCACCGTTCCAAAAACTCCACAACAAAACGGAGTTGCTGAAAGGATGAACAGAACTATCTTGGAGAAAGTTCGTTGTATGCTCTCCCATTCTACTCTGGGGAAAGAATTTTTGGCAGAAGCAGCTTCAACATCATGCTACTTGATAAACCGCTCACCAAATCGATCACTCGACTGCAAAATTCCAGAAGAAGTTTGGTCAGGTAACCCTGTTGATTATTCTAATTTTAGAATATTTGGTTGCCCTGCTTATTCTCATGTGAACGAGGGAAAATTGGAACCTCGTGCTAAGAAATGCATTTTCTTAGGTTATGGCCTAGGGGTTAAAGGCTATCGTTTGTATGACCCTGAATCTCGCAAAATATTTCATAGTCGGAATGTAACCTTTAATGAAAATGGTATGCTATCTTCTGGAAAAGATACTGTTGTTCCCTCCACTGATACAGGTGGTCAGGAGGATGTTCGAGAGAAGGTGGAGTTTGAGACTGAAGCTCCCATTTTGGAAGCAAATATCCCTAATTCTTCCACCACTCAAGAAGATGAAGTCACTGCTGAACAAATGAGTCCACGACAACATACACCTCAACGTCGAGGTTTACCACAACCATGGTCTATGGCTCAAGAACTTCCACAACAAAGGCCAAGAAAACCGACTCAAAGACTGATCACAGAATCTGCCAACATTGCTTATGCATTGACTGTTGCACAAGAGATGGGTGAAGATGGTGAACCCAAGAATTATTCTGAAGCTATCTCTGGTGATGACTCAGCAAAGTGGACTGCTGCTATGCAAGAAGAAGTCGAGAGTCTTCTCAAAAATGAAACATGGGATTTGGTGATGTTACCAGAAGGCAAGCGACTCATTAGTTGCAAATGGATTTTTAAGAGAAAAGAAGGCATCCCCGGTGTTGAAAATGCAAGGTACAAAGCAAGATTCGTAGTAAGAGGTTTTGATCAACAGGAAGGTATTGACTTTAACGAAGTATTTTCTCCCATTGTTCGTCATTCTTCAATTCATGTATTACTTGCTCTAGTTGCCTTGTATGATTTGGAGCTGGAACAGTTAGATGTGAAAACTGCTTTTCTTCATGGTAACCTTGAGGAAGAAATTTATATCCAGCAGCCAGAGGGGTTCGTTGTTCCTGGAAAGGAGAACCATGTATGTCGTCTGAAGAAATCTCTTTATGGTTTGAAGCAATCACCAAGCCAATGGTATAAAAGGTTTGATTCCTTCATGACTGGACATGGCTATTCTAGAAGTAGTTATGATAACTGCGTCTATTTTCAAAAATTATCTGATGGATCACTAGTATACTTGCTGTTATATGTTGATGATATGTTAATTGCTGCAAGAGATAAAACTCTTGTTGACAAGTTAAAGGTGCAGCTCAACAGTGAATTTGATATGAAAGATCTAGGTCCTGCCAAGAAGATTCTTGGAATGGAGATTAACAGAGATCGTCAAGCTGGAAAACTTTTTCTATCACAGAAAAAGTATGTAATGAAGTTGCTTGACAGATTTGGAATGCGAGATTGCAAAGCTGTTAATACTCCACTTGCTGCCCACTTCAAGTTGTCATCAGATCAGTGTCCACAATCAGAAGAGGAACAAAGGCGCATGTCACATGTCCCGTATTCTAATGCAGTCGGAAGCCTTATGTACGCTATGGTATGTACTAGGCCTGATTTGGCTTATGCGGTTATTGTTGTTAGCAGATTCATGCACAACCCAGGAAAACAGCATTGGGAATCTGTCAAATGGATCCTTCGTTACTTGAAGGGTTCTCCTGATATTGGTTTGGTATTTGATAGACAAAGGTCTGATCCAGAAGGCGTAGTTGGTTATGTTGACGCCGACTACGGTGGTGATTTAGATCGGAGAAGATCACTTTCAGCCTATATCTTTACACTCTGCGGCTCTGCTATCAGTTGGTATTCATCACTTCAAGCCATTGAGGCTTTGTCCACCACTGAAGCAGAATATATTGCTTCTACTGAAGGAGTGAAAGAGGCTATCTGGCTCCGAGGCTTGGTTGCTGAACTTGGTTTACAACAACACATTCTTGTTATGTTCTGCGACAGTCAGAGTGCTGTCCACTTGGCCAGGAATAGCAAGCATCACTCAAAGACCAAGCATATTGATATTAAACGCCACTTTATCCGAGATATTGTTGATACAGGAGAAATTACTGTGGAAAAAATCCATACAACTGAAAATCCTGCAGATATGTTAACCAAACCACTTCCAGCCGCTAAGTTCAATCATTGCTTGGACTTAGCTGGTATTATTCATTGTTAACAGGTTTTCATGGCGAGAGAGTATTTTCGATCAAAAGGAGATCAAGGTGGAGATTTGTTGGTCAACAATTGTTGCTCTCCTTTTGTCAACAATTGTTGTTGGTCAACAATTGTTGCTCTCCTTTTGTCAACAATTGTTGCTCATATTTCAACAATTGTGGATAATGAAGACATTTTTAACTTTGTGTTTTCAACATCGGTGGCTGCATTCACACATGAAGGCAAGACTTTTGAGGTCCAGATTTGGCTATAAAAGCCAATGCTACTTCATTTGCAAAGACACCCACACAACATTTCAATAGCCAATCTCTCCTTTATATTTTCTTCTTTCTCTACTTCTTGGTTGAGTATTTCTATACTCGTAGAGAATTTGTAAGGGGCTATTTTGTCTTGTTAGTCCCGAGAAAATATTTTGTACTCTCGTCAATATTAGTGGAATCTTTGGCTCTCTCGCCGGTGGTTTTTTACCTCTATTTAAAGAGGGTTTTTCCACCTAAAACCTTGGTGTCAATTTTACTGTTTTTATTAATTTCTCGTAATCTTTGGTTGAATTTATCACGCTTCCACACTCTGTAGCCCTACACTCTATCTTCGCTCTCCAAATTTCTTTTCCATCATTTCTTTTGCCTTCATTATACTCCTCGCTTTTTAGTGCATTCCAGTCCAATTTTAACCCCATTTTTAGTCTTTGTATTTTTTTTTTAATCATGACAGTTCATGTTTGTTATTGTGGACTTTATGATGAACTTAAAATTCCAACAATGCATATACATGAAACAAATCAAGACCCCAACAAATTCCAACAAAAACAGGTGTTAATCGACAAAAATCCAAAAATAAAAAGTGTTTAAACATGTTTCCACGTTATTTCCTACATAGTTTTTAGGAGTTTAATTTTTTACTTACATGTCAGTATTTGTGCTACACACTCAACAACCAAGTCAAAATAAGAATTTAAAATATTGTGTTTTGATGGGTTGAAGAATCCAAATAACAAAATTTTAAGTAGAAATGTCTAATTATAAACTCGAACAAATCCAAAAGTTCAATAAATATCTTGCCTAATAATACAACTTCATGTAGGGATGGCAAGTTGGGCCACATGCACTATGTGAAATGGATGTGCTTGATATATACCAGGGTCGGGGGTTCGAAACGTCCCTCCAGCAAAGCTGGGGTGAGGACGCGCAGGTGAGGCCAGGTGGTCCCCCTCCCCGACACCTACGGAGTAGGTATGAACCGGGTCGTCCCCTTTAAAGACCAAGTCAAGAGTCTTTGTAGAGTGTATTGGAAAACTAAAGTATACATTGGTTTAATGTGTATTATTAATACCTTGTTTAATAATTTTTTGCACCCTATGTATAATTAATGTTTGCATTAGTTATACACTCTATTATGTGTTGAGGTGTGTATTAATAATACCTCAAAATCCATGGTAGGATCAAATACATGCATTAACATGATTAAAGACACAATTATCCGTCAAAAAAAATTTCACATCCTTTCCAACATATATATGACGGATATTTTTGTCAAAAAAAAATAAATTTTTAGAAATTATTTAATTTATGTTATTTTTAATACATCAAACCAAACACTACATAAGAAAAATACAAGCATAAACTAATGCAAGTATAGCTAACACAAGCATTACTAATACAAACATTGCTAACACACCATATTTTGTATTATTCTTATACACTCTAACAAACGACCCCTAATGTATATAGAATGTTTCACCTCGAGAAATCAAAGGACTTTCAAGTTCATTGGATATTTTAATTACTCCCTCCGTACATCTTTATTTATCTATTTTTCTTATTTGGATGTTCATTAATACTTATTCAGTTTATAAAATCGATGTATAATTTATTGTTAATATTAAATACGGTACATTATATAATGCATTTTTAAAATATTAAATTTATTATATTTAAAGGATAATATAATAAAACTATTCCTATTATTTACTGTGTAAATAGAAAAGTGGACAAGTAAAGATAGACGGAGAGAGTATATGTATTATATTCCTTCCGTTTTAAAGAAATGACCTATTTGACTTGACACGGAGTTTAAAAAATAAAAGAATACTTTTAAATCTTGTGACTTTAAACTAAAGTTGTGTCAAATGTACCAAAATATTTTTTAATCATGTGTGATATAATTTAATAATAATTGATCTTATTAATATTGAAGGGGTTACAACTGTATATATAGAGAAATGAAGAATAACTAATTACAGAATAACCCAGATGTATTTAATAATTATATAGGTAGTCTATTATCCCCCCGCAAGCTGATCAGCGGTAACGAGGGGCAGCTTGGAGCAGAGATGCTGAAAAGGCTGTAACGGAAGAGGCTTGGTGAGAATATCAACAAGCTGGTCAGTAGATGGGACATAGTGCGTGGCCATCGTTCCTGCAAGTACCTCATCGCGAACAAAGTGACAGTCGGACCCAACATGCTTCATACGATCATGAAGGACTGGATTTTTGGTAACACAAATAGTGGACTGATTGTCACAATAAATCTGTGGTTTCGTCGGGGGAATGCCAAGTGCATCCGTAAGGTATCGTAACCACATGGCTTCAGCAACACCCGCAGCCATGGCACGATATTCTGCTTCTGTGGAGGAACGGGACACTCGCGTTTGCTTCTTGGTGCACCAGGAAATCAGATTCGGTCCCAGCATAACAATATATCCAGTAGTGGACTTCCGATCATCTTTGTCGTTAGCCCAATCCGAATCAGAAAAAACAGATATATCAAACGAGCCCTTTTGAAATAAAAGTCCACAGTGAAGAGTACCTTTAAGATAGCGCAGAATGCGTTTCAAGGCCTGAAAGTGTTGTTCTGTGGGAGCATGCATTGATTGGGAGACTCGATTGACTGCATATTGGATGTCCGGACGAGTAACAACAAGATAATGAAGTCACCGACGAGGCTCCGATATAGCGTAGGATCGGCAAAGGGAGTATTCGGCCCTGGGGATTGGCGGACTGCCATGGGAGTGACCGCGGGTTTGCAGTCTGTCATTCCAGCTCGATGTAGAAGGTCAAGAGTATATTTTGTCTGATGCATCAATATAGTTCCCGATTTACGGATGAGTTCGAGGCCAAGAAAGAACTCCAGAGGACCGAGGTCCTTAAAATTGAAGTCACGATGCATAGCCTCAGTAATTTCAGTGATGAGTGATGACGAGCTGCCTGTAATAACAATATCATCCACATAGATAAGAATGATGATAGTCCCTCGAGAACAGTGAAGGGTGAAGAGGCTGTTGTCATGATGGGAGGTGCGAAAATCAAGACCCTGCAGAAAAGTAGAGAGGCGTGTGTACCAGGCACGTGGGGCCTGTTTCAGGCCATACAGTGATTTGCGAAGCTTGCAAACATAGTGAGGACGGTTGGGATTAACATATCCCGGTGGCTGAACCATATAGAATTCTTCCTCAAGATGACCATGAAGAAAGGCATTGCTGACGTCTAACTGATGAAGCGGCCAATCATAGTGAAGAGCAAGAGACAAGACCAGACGAATAGTCTGCTGCTTAACAACAGGGCTGAAGGTCTCCTTATAATCCACACCATACTCCTGATGATACCCTTTTGCAACCAGACGTGCTTTATAGCGAGAAAGAGATCCATCGGAATTTCGTTTGATGCGAAACACCCATTTGCACCCAATAGACTTTCGGTTATTAGGCAGAGGTACCAAATCCCATGTACGTTGTTCAGTAAGAGCCTGAAATTCCTCATCCATAGCTTGGCACCAGAAACTATTTTTGGAGGCTTGGGTGTAGGTAGTAGGCTCAGTTATGGGATGTACATCAAAGGGTAAGTGAGTGTGGTAGGCTTTGGGTTTGAAGGTACCGGCCTTGGCTCGGGTTGTCATAGGGTGAGTGTTGATAGGAGGGTGATTAGGAAGGGGTGGTGGAGTTGTATGATGTGTGGACGGGGGTTGGGTGGGGCTGCCGTGGGAGCTGGGATGTGCAGCGGTGGATGGGGTGGCTGTATGTGTGGGAGGAGTCTGATGTAGGGAAGTGGTGGGTTGTGCGGCAGTCGGCTGGGTGTTCGGGTGGGAGGTTTGGGGGTTCGGGTGAGTAGTGGTGTAGTGGGGTACCGGGTTAGGTGCCGAGTGAGCCGGAGCATAAGCGGGTGAAAAGGACGGGAATAATGGCACAATGCCAAGTGGATTGGGGGAGTATGGAGTAGAGGAAAGACTTGTGTAAGGAAATTGTTCCTCCACAAAATGAACATGATGGGAAACATAGGTTTTCTGAGATACAGGATCGAAACATTTGTAACCTTTGATAGTGGGATGATAGCCTAGAAAGACACAAGGGGTGGACCGAGGTTGAAGTTTATGGTGAGTGTGTGGACGCAACCAGGGATAAACTAGACACCCAAACGGGCAGAGATGGATGTAGTTGGGTGGATGATTGTAGAGACGGGCATATGGAGTGGAGTTGGAGAGAGTGTGAGTGGGCAAGCGATTTATGAGGTAGTTGGCAGTAGCAAGGGCATCAACCCAAAAGGAAACAGGTAAGGTGGAATCATGGAGGAGCGCAACAACTGTTTCTATTAGGTGACGGTGTTTGCGCTCAGCAATGCCATTTTGTTCAGGGGTATATGGACATGAAGTGTGATGAAGAGCCCCTAGATTTTGAAGAAAAACACCAAATGCATTGTTGACAAATTCTTTGCCATTGTCACTGTGAAAAATTCTGATTTTGGCATTAAATTGATTTTGAACCATTCGGTTAAAGTTGACAAAAACAGTATAAGCTTCGGATTTAAATTTCAGAGGATAAAGCCAAGTGAATTTACTGTAATCATCAACAAAACAGATATAATAACGAAAACCTTGAACAGAAGGAACTGAGGTTGGACCCCAAACATCAGAATGAATTAATTGAAATGGCGCAGTGGCCTTGTGTTCAGACAGTGAAAAAGGTAAACGACAAGATTTAGACACTGAACAGGACTCGCAATGTAATTTTTCTGAAAAATTAAAACCTAAGGAAGATAAAATGGATTTGGTGATGGCGGATGATGGGTGCCCAAGCCGGCGATGCCAGGTGGACGAGAGAACGGCTTGACTCACAACAGACGGAGACCTGGATGGAAGAGTGTATAGCCCATGCTCACAGCGGCCCGTGTACCGCACCCGGTTCGTGGTATTGTCCACTATCTGGAAATTGGTGTCATTAAAAATGAGGGTGCAGTTATTTTCTTTAGTAAAGCGATAAACAGATAAAAGATTGGATGTGAGGGAAGGGACGTGGTGAAGGGTTGAGAGATGAAATTTACCATTTGGGGTATAGACATACCCAGAGCCGGTGTTAGTGATGGGAAGGGATTGACCATTGCCTACTGTAATAGATTCTGAGCCATGATACGGATGAGGAGCTTGAAGTTGTGAATAATCAGACGTCACATGGGTGTTAGCACCTGTGTCTAGATACCAATCGCCAGATTGAGCGTTTGTGGACGCATGCATCGCCCTTGATCCTCCGGACTGGCTATGTACATTCTGCGAGTCATCATAACGATACCAGCAATTAGCCGCAGAATGGCCCCGCTTAGCACAAATTTGGCACGTCGGAAGATCTCGTGTGGGTCCTCGCTGGTTTCCTCGTCCCTGTCCGCGGCCTGACTGGAAGCCGTCCCTCGGTGGAGGCCCGCCTCTGCCTTGCTGCCCGGCGTTCCGACGGTCACCACCGCCGCGGCCTCGCCCTTGATTACGGCGATCGTCACCGCGACCCCTGGCCGAGCCCCCGCTGCCAGCCGAGTAAAGAGCCGTGACGCCAGGAGTGGAACTAGCTTCTCCGAGCAGTAATTTGTGTTCCATGTCTAGATTCAACTCTTCTCCATTAAGCCAGCCAGCCAGTTGATTCAGAGTGATTTCGATAGGTGAGAGGCGAATATGCTGTTTGAGAGAGGAATAGCCAGCCGGAAGACCACATAAAACGGCATTCACCACGTCTCGTTCAGGAATAATCTCGTTCACAGCATCTAGGTCAGACAGAATAGAGGCCACATCATCAAGGTATTGAGTCATCGTCTTCGTTCCCTTCCGAAGAGTATGCAATCGGTCACGCAACTGAAAAATATGAGCCGTGGACACAGAGTTGTACCTTGTGGCTAGTGCGTCCCAAAGTGAAGCCGATGTGAGAAAACCCCGGGCGTGTTTGTGCACAGAGGGGCTAATAACTGTGAGGAGGCAGGCTCGGATCTGAGTGTCTACGATCATCCACGGAAGGTAGTCGGGATTCGGGTGCATGACGCCGTCCATCTCGGCTGTCTCGGGCGGCGGCTTCTCCGCACCGTCAATCCATCCGAGCAGCAAGTTGGCTGCGAGGGCGGTGCGGACGTTAAGTGCCCAGGCCGGGTAGTTGTTGTCAGATAATTTTTCGGGGATGAGGTTGTGGAGATTCCTGAGCAGTAATTTTACTCCAGACGGTAAATTTGACAGAGGATCAACAACCTTGTCCATGGCTCCGACCTACGACGGAGGAGGGAGGCCGTGCGGTGTGGTGTAGACGGTGGCGGCGGCGCACACACGTCGGAAAAGAGGAGAGATTAGGGTTTGGGCGGAAGAAGAAACCCTAGCTTTGATACCATGATATAATTTAATAATAATTGATCTTATTAATATTGAAGGGGTTACAGCTGTATATATAGAGAACTGAAGAATAACTAATTACAGAATAACCCAGATGTATTTAATAATTATATAGGTAGTCTATTAATGTGGCCTTAAACATCTCATGCGGAAAATTGAAAATAAAATATTTTCTCAAAGAAAAAAGAAAACATTCTTTTAGAAACGAATTAAAAAGAAAAATGGGTCATTCATTGGCCTCGAGATTCAAGCCAACAACTTCTAATAAATAATGAAAGCTAACACTGACCACACCATGTGAAGGAGTAAATTTCTTAAAATGTCACTGAAGTTTTACAAATATCCCACTAATGTCACATATGATTTTATGGATAATAATATCATTGAACTTTACAATTATTTTAAAAAACAAAAAAACTAACCGAAATGTTAAAAACTTAACAGAATAATCCATTTAACTGTATATGACCCAATACTTTGATATCCATGACCCATGACCCATTTGACCCCACTTTAGATTAAAAGAAAAAAAAAGTCTTCTTTATTCCATAGCTTTTTGACCATCGGTTTACAAAACAAGAACAACATTTCTTGAAGCTTCTGCAATTCAAAAAAAAATAAAAAAATTCAACGAAGTTAATGGAGAATGGGAAGGGTTATCATCTCCCACAAGCTGTTGATAATGTTAATCGAATGAGAGATAACGAGATAAAATTTCTTTCTTTATTGTTGTATTTTTTTTTTTTGGGGGGGGGGGGGGGGGGTCTTTTTTAGGAGAATAAAGTATTTTCAACTCTCCAATATGTTATTGGACTAATATCTTAAAGTTATTTCATTTGTGTTGAAATCGACATGGATTTTAGCTTTGTTTTATTTTTGTATTGACTACTTGGGGTTGGAAGTTTTACATTATAAATTTATGTTTTAGGATGTGTGTTTTGTATATTTTTTCTTTTAAAATACACTCTTTAAAATACATGTAGAGTATTACCTCCTTGAATAATCCTTATTTTCATTATCTACCTATAAAAGTCGAGATATTTTTGTGTCAACGTCTGTCTTTTTTGGTCTCTTTAATCTGATGCTTATGCTTTTTTTATGGCCGATTTCATTTACTTATTGTAGGAGTATTCGGCCGCAGAAGTGTGATAATTTGAGTCTTTTTTGAATCGCATTAGTGTTGAGAATAATAATCTTATCACAGGACAAGTTACTATGGAAAGATGAAATAGTGATGTTGAGGAAGATTTTTGTGATACGGAATATAACATATCTGATGAAGATAATGACTTTCAGGAGGTTATAGCGAAAGAAACACTAGGAAAAAGAAAAGAAGGCCTAGAAATGTGGCTTCGACATTAGGCCCGTCATCTAAGACTTTGATTGTAGTACCACAACAGACTACTAATGATGTTAATTCTGATTATGCATATTCAGATGAATTGCTTGAGGAGGTTGATTCTGAAAAAGAAAATGATGAGGTTTCATATGAAGAAAAAAAAAGCTATGGAAATTAGTGGGATGTTTGTAAAAGTTCAGTGACATTTTAAGGAATTTAGAGACTCCCATGTGAAGTGGATAAAAACCTTAGACTGTTTTAAAAGTAGGCACAATACATAAACGTGCTCTTTAATTTGGCCTCATATTATATCTATGACATCCAACTTTGGATTTGTACAAGTAGACACTTAAACTTGTATAAAGTTGAACAAGTAGACACGTATGTCATATGTGACGTTCTACGTGGCCAATTCTTGATCTATATGGCGTCCTACGTGTAATATGTCACAGACGTGTGTGTTTACTTGTTCAATTTTATACAAATTTAAGTGCATATTTATGCACACCCAAAGTTGAAGGTCATAGATGTGATCCGAGGACAAGTTAAAAAGACATATTTATGTATTATGGCTTAAATGTAATTTTCCAAGAAAGGAGTTGTAAATTGACACAAGTTAGCATAAGGTGGATCCACCATTAGGCGGTGGTACCACGAGGATTTATTGTATGCAGTCTCATCTTACATTTCTACATGAGGCTGTTTCCAAACCTGGAAGTCATGACCTTGCAGGGATCACGTGATAGCAACTTTACTAGTTACTTCAAGGTTCTTGTTCGTGAGATGAAAGAATAGTCAAAAATATTATGAAGGCAACTCAAATACATTTAATAGTGACAACTATCTATTTATGATAGTGACCTTCACAACAGGTTTCACGTTATGAAAATGACATTGATAGCCCTATAACATGATTGATTATTTGTCTAGACTGGAAAAAGTAAAGGCATAGTGTTAAAGTAATTAATTATAAATGGACATCATCAAATAAAGATGGCAAAAAGATGCATTTGTTGATAGCTGGAAAAAGATATTTATTACTTTATGCTAAGTCACACTATAACAAACAAAGTGAAATTGAGGGAATTGTTGAAATACAATTTGGAGTAATATACGGAGAAAATATTCTATTTCATCCTTAAACTATACTCAAAATGGCTGAGAAACACCTCAACTTAACAGGGGTCCTACTACTCCTGACCTAATTATAAATGTATTTTGACACCCTTAGTGCCACATGGCACACACGTCTGCCTGCATAGACCCTTCAGTGTTGTGTCAAAATTACACTTTTAATTAGTTCAGGAGTAATAGGTCCCCCCGTTAAGTTGAGGTGTGTCGCAGCCGTTTTGGATATAGTTCAAGGGAGAAATAAAGTATTTTAGCAAATATATGTTTCATGAAATGAAATTATAAAACATAAAACCCAACCAAGAAGATATCCCTTTCTTCCAATCAAGGCAAATAACAAATGCCTTTCTTTTAGTCAAAGGCAAATAGTGATACTTTAGATTTCTACTTTGGAGATTCATCCTTTTTCTATATAATGGTTTTGCATGAAGGGTAAATGAAGTACTCGGAGCTAGCAAGACAACAGAGGTTAGATAGCTCTGACGGGAGGAAGAGGTAGGTAGTTGAGGTCATCCGGCCATACGTCGTAGGAGGATGACTTTAGCTGATGCTGAAACAAAAGTCAAAGAAATTATGAATGCAACTCAAATACATCTAGTTGTGGCCACACTGCTAGTGACGGGACACATTCGCCTCCGGTTTCACATTACCGGTAGGTTTCGAGAACAACTGCAATAATCCTAACAAAGGAATGGCGATTCTAACGAAAAAATCAGCATTCCGTGCATTTTTTATTACGGATGCCATTGCCTTTGTATGCTCTGCTGGTGCTGTGTTTTGCTACTTTCTCATGGCTGCGAATCACCGGATATATAGAGTTGCAATAATTTGAAAGATGGTGAACTTTGAAACGTCGTTAACGAGTGCAACTGTAGTATCTCCATAACCTCTTAAGTCAGGCCTATGCCTCGGTAGCCGTGTTCTGCTAAGTAGACAATTTGGTGGCGCCGTGTGTACCTATTGCAGAAGATCGGGGGTTAACTAGCACATAGTCACACAACCAAAGCAAATAGAGATAATGGTCAAAAACTCATTTGAACCATCACTTTTTCACGAGTTTCACACTTCAACTATCAGTTGTCCCATTGTTTACCGAGAAATAGCGAAAAAAGTGAAAGTTCAAATGTGTTTTTTTTTCATTAACTCAAAAAAAACTAATACAAGTATTTAACGAGGTTCAGCCAAGTCTAGTCCTCGAGCGAAAAGCAGAAAAATGGTGGTTACTGTTAAAATACCTCTTAGCATTCATACATTGCTGCCATTGCAGTTGAGCTTGAGCTCAATAAAGGGATAAGAGAAGGGAACAAGTTACTGGGAATGTAGTTTTTGAGTAAAAGTTAGTCAATACAATGTATGATCACCTCCTATTTATAGACTCGCATGATTAACACATGGTCTTCTAGAAGGTTCCTAACAACCTCCTAACTACTTGATTGGCCCACTAATCAACTTGACAGCTGGCTAACTAATTTGACTAACTAACCACCTAATCCACTAGCTAACAAATCAATGGAATAGTACCAACTAACTGATTAGTAGTTATTTACATAATGTATTCTCATGAGTTTTAACACTCCTCCTCAAGCAGCAGGGTGCAAAATGTTGAGCACACCAAGCTTGCTGAGGAGGTATGAATGTTGATCATGACTGAGACCCTTAGTAAGGATGTCTGCAACTTGTTGACCTTTCTGCACATACATGGGCTGAACCAACCCCCCTTTGATCTTGTCTCTAATAAAATGACAGTCTGCTTTAATGTGTTTGGTTCTCTCATGAAATATGGGGTTAGCAGCTAGTTGGATGGCTGATTTACTATCACTAAATATGACAATAGGCTTAGAGATAGACTTCCTCAGTTCTGAGAACAAACCTTCCAACTATGTCACTTCTGCTAATGGTGAGGCCATGCTCCTATATTCTGTCTCAGCTGAGCTTTTAGAGACAGTATGTTGCTTTTTAGACTTCCAAGATATCAATGAACTACCAAACTGCACCACATAACCTGTAACAGACCTCCTAGTGTTTGGACATGCAACCCAATCTGAGTCACACCAACAAACCAATTCTGTAGTAGGTTGTGCCTTAAGCCATATACCTTGTCCTACAATTCCTTTCAAATATTTTATCACTCTATTTGCAGCTTTCAAGTGGAATTTCTTTGGTTTTTGCATGAATTGACTTAGTGTCTACTCTGCATAACTGATGTTAGGCCTTGTTATTGTAGCATACATCAGCTTTCCAACAAGACTTTGATATGATGTTGTATCTCTTAGAATGACATCTCCTTTCATACCTGATGCTTCATCTACTTCAACTGAAGTTAGTTTAGCATTAGTCTCTAGTAAGGCGGTGTCTGGTTTGGCACCAGCAAGTCCTATTTCAGATATGAGCTCCAAGACATATTTTCTCTGATTCAGAATCAGTTTGGTGTTTAGATAAAGATACTGAGGTTAGATAATGGGACAGAGTTCATTAACTCTAAATGCAAAGAGTTGTTTAAATCCTTGGGAATCATACATCAAAGTAGTTTTCCATACACACCACAACAAAATGGTGTGGTTGAGCAAAAGTATAGATAGATACTAAATGTTGCAAGAGCAATCATATTCCAGTCACAGATGCCTATCAGATTTTGGGGGTTAAATGTTAAAGTTGTTGTATATCTCATTAACAGACTACTATCTTCATCCATAGAAGGTAAAAGTCCTTATGAGATGTTGGTTTGCAAGGTTCCATCCTTGACACATCTAAGAGTGATTGGATGTCAATGTTATGCCTCAATATTGCCAAGGGGTGATAAGCTTGTAGAAAGGGCCAAGATTGCAGTATTGATGGGCTATTCTGCAACTCAGAAAGGTTATATACTATTAGACTGGAGTACTAATAAGCTGTTTGTTACCAGAGATGGGCTATAGTGAAGAAGTTCTTTATGGCTACAATGCACTCAGACTTTAGTTGCAATAGATGTAACCATGTATACCTAAATGATTATCAACAATAGTTAATAAATAGTATTTCTTCTCAAAATTAGGTGTCTTATAGGACCCAGAGGACCATATGTACAACGTTAAAACATCTTGTAGCTCTAGAAGTACTGACAGGAAAAACTAGTCTAGTTTGTTTTGCTAATGGACAAACATGACACTTATTTATAATATTTACACCACTATTATGGCTTATGAGATTGCGAGTCTTTAATGCTTAAGAAGAAGGATGTACTAGCCTTTTATGCCATAGACTACACCCATGCATCTTGTCATGACCCGAGCCTAGGCCCTAGCCGTTACGAGCATCCCGAACCATGAAGGCCTGGAACACCTATTCTCTATCTGGTTATCATGCACAACGTTCGTAATCATAATAAAACGTGGAATTGAAACTGAGTACGGAATACATGGTCAAGTTCTGCAACATTTCTGAATAATACTATCTGACATCAGTCTGCGAAATCTCTACTAAGAACACAAACATCTGTCTGAGAAGAAACTGGGACAAGGCCCCCAGTAAACCAAAAACATAATAAATAAGATAATGGCTGACATAATTAGGCCTTCCGAATAATAGAAGGCTCACCACTGAGAGATCAAGTCTGCAACTCCGAGAATGTCTACTGAGTAGTTGGACCCCTAGACTGTGCCTCAGGACCTGGAAGAGAGGGGGGGTCAGCACAAAAGTACTGGTACGTGAAGCAATCCAAAAATAGTATAATGGAACATACATATATATATATATATTAAGTGAAAGCAATTTTTCATCAAGACATCATGTATAAAACTGTTTCCGAAAAATACATGGGCACTTTCTGAAAACATGTAACCTGCCTGTTCATTTCAAATCAAGATCTGTGTTTTACTTCTGAGTTAGGTGGTATTCCTCTACAAGTCTGATATTCCACGGGCTGTATGGAATCCGCCATTGACTCGGCGGGGAAGCCCCCAACCCAAGTGTGCCGCAAGGGTTGGAGTGTCTGAGTCTGATACGCCACAGGACATTTAAGTCAGCGCATAATAGTATACCCGGGTCGGCAAACCACGGTTTTAGGCAATGAGTCGCTTGAACTCAAGCCCTCTTCGGGGAACCACCTAACATCTCTGTATGCCCATTTTTAACCTTTTCTGTACATGCAACATTCTGAATGTCAAAAATCATGAAAGTCTGAAATGTCTGTTAGTCTGAATCAGATATGACGTTAGTCTGAATTGGTATCGTCATACCAAGACAGTGCAAGTCATGATTTTTCTGAGCCATAATGTATTAAGCAAGAGCTTTCATTCAAAACATAGTTTAGACCACCAAAACATGTAACTGATGTAAAGGATTTCATATTCCGAAACTTAAAGTTCAATTCATGCAGAAATTTCATCAAACACCTGGCGGTCAAATGTCTTTAGCAAGTTCATGTATTCAAAATTGAAACACATTCATTCATATATGTATATAAACTGTCAAATCGCTTTAGAGATGGTCAAAAGACCAAAACAATGATGTTAAAACATCTTATACATAAATATATATACTTAATTTAAAACCCCATTGAAAAACATGATTTTTTTTTTCTATTCTCATGAGAATTTAGGAAAAATCCCGCGTACCTCTATTTCCGAAAATACTAGATGTTTCTTGAAGCTCGCGGATTTGTGATTCCGAATATGTAATTATCTTCGAAAACCTACGGTCGAATCTTGAACTATTTTGGTTTTTATTTTGAAACCCTAAGGAGTGTTCTTGAGCAATTTTGATGAATGAAGGTGTATTTTGGTGTTTGAGGGATTAAATCCCGTGTTGGTGGTATATATAGAGGTGAAGGATGAACAAAATACCCCTAAGGAACAATTAAGGCCAAATCTGTCCCTCAGTTGACAGTTTGATAGTCTAGAGTAAATCTATTATAACTTTTTACTCATATAATAAAATTGGATGAAACTAACTGAATTTGAAAGAGGACTCAAAGAGCTTTCGTTTGATATATTATATGTCATTGAAGTTGATCCTGAAATGCTGAAAACTGGGCAATAGGCTATGCGTTTTGCTACTGTTTTGAAATCCAAACGCAGGCTTATGCGTTCCAAAAAATTCCGAAACTTATCCGAGATGCACTATGAGCTTTCCCTATCGTAACGCAACTTGAAAATCTAAAAACGGATGTTGCAAAGGTTTAAAAGTTGTATCCCGAAGATTGCCAGCTAAAATGACTAAGTCTCATTTTACACTTAGAAAATTTTAAGTCATTAAGTCTAAGAGCTCAATATTAAAGACTAATCTATGCACGCCTTTTACGGGGCGTTACATTATCTCCCCCTTTGGATCATTCGTCCTCGAATGATGGGTAGGAACTTGTTGAAGCCTTAAAGCTATGGAATAACGCGGACATGACATGTCCTTTAATAAAGATTACACTGATCTGAAACATGACTATAAGACTGGAACTACTGATGTTCTGAATTCTTATACCGGACATGCATATCTGATGCATGGGTCTGTGTCTGAGTTGTCCTCATTAACGCAGGACTGAATACACTGATAAGCTGAACTTTTTCTATTGAACATGCATTCCTAATGCAGGCATTTTTGACTAAACTGACATAAGAACGTATAACTGAATACGCAATAACAACTGATGCGAAGCTTGTAATAAGAACCTATGCATGCAACCGAATGGGGTATCTCCCCCTTGGGACCCTATGTCCCTCTATGAGTGCTCAATTCACTAAGATACTCGAAAAACTGAGGCGATGCACAAGGCACCTACGATTTGATTCATAACTGAACCTCTGGAATTTGAATCTAATGCATGACGCATGAACTGAGCTATACTTGCAATTACTAGTATACTCTATCTTGGAATAGTATCATGTCTGAGATTTCGAGTAGCATGAATAAATGAAAAGACGAGAAAATGAGTCATGCGAATTTGACTGCTAAACTGACTTACTGGCTATACAGACTGAATTATGCTGGACCCTCATACTTAACTGGAGTATCTCTTCAGCGCTCTCTCTAAAGAAGTTCTAACAGTAATAGGGAGCCACAAATCTTGGGTATGGATTACACAAGACATCCCACTGAGGAAATCACAACATTGACACTACTCTGTAGTGAATATAGATATATAACTCCTAAATTAGGATAGAATTACCAGACCTTTGGCAATACAACTTCTTACTTTCAAGCTTAGTACACTTCTCGAATATCCCTTAACTATACTACTCCCTATAAATATCATATTCATTCAATTCAGCTTAAAATTCTCATATGAGCATTGATAAATTTTTCTACTACTGTCTAAATTAGCTTAATCCTTACACCGCGATCAAGCCTAACTCTAAGTCACAAAAATACAACATGCTACACCACGCTATTATTCTAAACCATATGACGCCACCTTCTATACCTCTTTTAAAGATCGCATCCTTAGCATAACATGCCTTACCACTTCAATGACTACTCTGAACTCTTAATATGAAGTCGCTAATGCATATTGCGACCTCCCACTATAATCCCAAAACGTCATTCAAGCCTATTTTATGACCACATATTTACTTCAAGGAAACCACCCATAAATACATACTTCACATAGTTTCTAAACTATTGTCAATATAACTCCCACGCGCTACCCTAAAACATACACACAAACTTTTCCACTAACCATCACATGTATCAAAGATTGGCCCCAAATCTTGCTTCATACTTATGGCCTTATCTAAACAAATGTACTATGATCTTCCATCAACAAGAACATTTACATCATCACTACTATCATTGCATAGGGAGGGTCACTAAAAGGTTAAAACATAAAACCCTGAAGCATGAGAAGATTTTTATACGGGACTCAGCACACTATAAAGAGTGAGTACATGCGTCATGAGTTGCATGACCTCAACTAGAGTTCCTAACATAAGGAATGTGATTCCGACTACTTGAATGAACTAGAACTCATTATCTTGGAACTGGAAGAGTACGTGACTCTCTATCATATACAGGAATCACGAACTATGATCACGGAACTGAAACGTAAAGCTTGAGTAGGCATTGGGATCACTGAAAAATACTAAGATAAGAATGGGTTGAGTCTCACCCTCACTTTCTGACGTTCTATATCATCATGACAACACTACTAGAATCTGAGAGCCTGACTTGGTTATTCGTTCTGTCATCTCCCCCTTGGCTTTAAGCCATCATATTAAGTTCAAGAGATCCCTTATTACTAGACTCTAAGCTGAACTACACTCACCGCACTCTGGGGTCTGGAATACAACGATACACATAATTAAATAGAAATTTAACCCGAAAGACCACACATGAAAGTGGAAAGCCCACTGCTAATACTACCTTCTGAGATACACTCTATATTTTGATAGCCCCAATAGTCATAGTATGATGCTTGCACACTTATTTCTATCGGTTCAACCTTCAAAGCTCAAACTTAGATTTCTAACACTTAACATAGATATCACCGAGCCTTTGATGAACAATACCACTTTCGTCATAGCCTACCAATATCGCGACTCCAAACTTATATCTCATTACTATGAGAATCAAGATCATATAAAAGAGCCCAACACTATCAATCTCATGCCACTATTCCGACATCCACATTCTATATTAAATTCAAGTCAATAGTCTAGCATCAATCATCTACCATCAATGAAGAAGGAAACATAATATACTAGTCCATCAAATCTGAACATTCTATCCAAATACCTCACAAATCTACTACATACCTTCTCACAAGTAGTACTAGTTTACAACTATAACCAAAAGAAGGTCAAGGGGGGATAAAGTCACATAATAGGCATGGTTAACCTTAATCTGATATTATAACCCCATACAATCTTATCTACTTATATTGATCTCTCACCTCCTAATTACTTACTCAATATCATGCAAACAGATTCAGCTATACATATATTAAATCAACACAAGAACAACAAGTTGGACAGCAAGCTGCCAGTGAATCAAAATAGGCCTTACACGACTTCACTAGACTTTGATTTTTGTGTTTTGAACAAGAAATGAAATGAATAACAAAGAAACTACGCTAGTGAATCAAAAGAGCCCCACACAGCTTCACTAGACTTTGATTTTTTTCAAAAACACCATGATAATAAGATTACATATCAAGAGATAGAAAATTGACACACAATATTCAATGATCTAAGGATACACATCTTACTCTGTATAAATAAAAATCTGAGTCAAACACTTCCCCCACAGACTACCATACAATTCACAGATGCTACTAGCTACCACATTAGTCTATCACCATAAGGGGGGTAAATCATTCTCAAACATTGGTTATTCAACTAAAATATTTATTTACACAAAAGTCACCCTCACTCTGACTTCTAACTTTGTGACTTCACATCCCCAACTTCTTGGTCCAATATCACTACCAATAGGTCATGACAACAACACTTTAACGCATACTACTATTCGGGTGGAAATACAGTTCCAACATTCTACTACACATCATCTCCCCTTAAGCAAGACATTTGTAACATAAATTTGAAGGGGACTAAATGCAATTAATACCTCAAGCTGAAAAGCACGATTCCATCAGGATCAATGTTTACATCGAAATCAATACACATTGAAGCACTAACGGACTCTTATCAAGTCCTTGCACAAATTTTAACTCTTATATGGTTCAATCAGAAAGGACCATACCATTTAGATTCTAAACTTCTGTACTTGAATCACCTCAATAATGAGACATATCTGAGGACATTAGAGTAAGGAAAAAATGTGGGATGACTTTTTACTTTCGTATGGGCGACACGATAGCACAAATTAGAGTATGAAAGAGGAACATTCTGACTCTATTGCACGAACTAGAACATGAAGAAAGAGAGACATTCCTAAACGCCTAGTAGCCTCCTGCTTATAAGTGTGGCGCGCTACACACCCATAAACAAGACTCTATCCAACGCGATTTCGCAGACACCCTGGGACCATGAACCATGCTTTGATACCAAGTTTGTCACGACCCGAGCCTAGGCCCTAGCCGTGACGAGCATCCCGAACCATGAAGGCCCGGAACACCCATTCTCTATCCGGTTATCATGCACAACGTTCGTAATCATAATAAAATGCGGAATTGAAACTGAGTACAGAATACACGGTCAAGTTATTCAACATTTCTGAATAATACTATCTGACATCAGTCTGCGAAATCTCTACTAAGAACACAAACATCTGTTTGAGAAGAAACTGGGACAAGGCCCCCAGTAAACCAAAAACATAATAAATAACATAATGTCTGACATAATTAGGCCTTCCGAATAATAGAAGGCTCACCACTGTGAGATCAAGTCTGCAACTCCAAGAATGTCTACTGAGTAGCTGGACCCCTAGACTGTGCCTCAGGACCTGGAAGGGGGGGGGGGGTCAGCACAAAAGTACTGGCACGCGAAGCAATCCAAAAATAGTATAATGGAACATATATATATATATATATTAAGTGAAAGCAATTTTTCATCAAGACATCATGTATAAAACTGCTTTCGAAAAATACATGGGCACTTTCTGAAAACATGTAACCTGCCTGTTCATTTCAAATCAAGATCTGTGTTTTACTTCTGAGTTAGGTGGTATTCCCCTACAAGTCTGATATTCCACGGGCTGTATGGAATCCACCATTGACTCGGCGTGGAAGCCCCCAACCCAAGTGTGCCGCAAGGGTTGGAGTGTCTGAGTCTGATACGCCACAGGACATTTAAGTCAGCGCATAATAGTATACCCAGGTCGGCAAACCACGGTTTTAGGCAATGAGTCGCTTGAACTCAAGCCCTCTTCGGGGAACCACCTAACATCTCTGTATGCCCATTTTTAACCTTTTCTGTACATGCAACATTCTGAATGTCAAAAATCATGAAAGTCTGAAATGTCTGTTAGTCTGAGTCTGATATGGCGTTAGTCTGAATTGGTATCGTCATGCCAAGACATTGCAAGTCATGATTTTTCTGAGCCATAATGTATTAAGCAAGAGCTTTCATTCAAAACATAGTTTAGACCACCAAAACATGTAACTGATGTAAAGGATTTCATATTCCAAAACTTAAAGTTCAATTCATGCAGAAATTTCATCAAACACCTGGCGGTCAAATGTCTTTAGCAAGTTCATGTAGTCAAAATTGAAACACATTCATTCATATATGTATATAAACTGTCAAATCGCTTTGGAGATGGTCAAAAGACCAAAACAATGATGTTAAAACATCTTATACATAAATATATATACATAATTTAAAACCCCATTCAAAAACATGATTTTTTTTTCTATGCCCATGAGAATTTAGGAATAATCCTGCGTACCTCCATTTCCGAAAATACTAGATGTTTCTTGAAGCTCGCGGATTTGTGATTCCGAATATGTAATTATCTTTGAAAACCTACGGTCGAATCTTGAACTATTTGGGTTTTTATTTTGAAACCCTAAGGAGTGTTCTTGAGCAATTTTGATGAATGAAGGTGTATTTTGGTGTTTGAGGGATTAAATCCCGTGTTGGTGGTATATATAGAGGTGAAGGATGACCAAAATACCCCTAAGGAACAATTAAGGTCAAATCTGTCCCTCAGTTGACAGTTTGATGGTCTGGAGTAAATCTATTATAACTTTTTACTCATATAATAAAATTGGATGAAACTAACTGAATTTGAAAGAGGACTCAAAGAGATTTCGTTTGATATATTATATGTCACACAGTTCTTTATATACAGGGAGTTATGATTGTTTGAAGTTGATCCTGAAATGCTGAAAACTGGGCAATAGGCTATGCGTTTTGCTACTGTTTTGAAATCCAAACGCAGGCTTATGCGTTCCGAAAAATTCCGAAACTTATCCGAGATGCACTATGAGCTTTCCCGATCGTAACGCAACTTGAAAAGCTAAAAACGGATGTCGGAAAGGTTGAAAAGTTGTATCCCGAAGATTGCCAGCTAAAATGACTAAGTCTCATTTTACACTTAGAAAATTTTAAGTCATTAGGTCTAAGAGCTCAATATTAAAGACTAATCTATGCATGCCTTTTACGGGTGGTTACACATCTGCACCTTTACTTCTACTCCTGCAACCTGTCTTTGATGATTTCTTATTGTTAAGAGTTCCATTTACTTCACACACATTCTTCAGGATGTATAGTCCTCCTTTCTCCTTACCAATCCTCTTCACCTTGCCACTGTGAAGGTCCTGAAACACATAGAAGTCAGGGTAAAATGAAACAAATCAAGAAAGCTGCTTAGTCATTTTAGATACTGACAATAAGTTCAGTTTGAAATCTGGAACATATAGTACATCCCCCCACAACTTCATCCTTCAGCACCTGTGTTTCTCCTGTGTGTGTTATTTTAACCTTGGCTCCAGTAGACAGATTAACTTTGTCACATATGGTAATATCCACTTTGTGACAGTATGAGAAAATACCTTTATGTGCTGCTACATGGTGTGTGGCTCTAGAATCTACTATCCAATCATGTGAAATAACATGACTAGAGAAACAACTAACAGTACCTGTCATGTTGTTTTGTTCAGAGTCATGTGTTTCCTTGTTAATCAGTGCTATAATCTGCTTGTATTCTTCCTCTGAGAATCCTTGCCCCTTGGCCAGAGTAGCATTGTTAATGTTTTTACCTCCCTCAGCCAAGCATGAGTTCTCTTCTTGAGGACCAGAGAAGTTATTAGTTGATAACTGACTGTTGTTGTAACCAGCAACTAAGTGTCCATATCCACGACCAGCTCTGCCTTGGCCATTGTGAAATGGTTGATTTGGTATTCCCCTTTTCTTGTTCCTCCAATCACTTGGATATCCATGCAACTTGTAGCAGTTTTCCCTTGTATGAACAGTAAAATTGCAGTAATCACACCTTTTACCTTTATAGCCTTGTCCTCCAAAACTTGTTGATGCTTGATTCCTACTTCTATATCCAACTTCTGCATTGTTTTTTGTGTAATTGCATAGCAATAGGTTTAGTCTTGTCACCAATAGTTGTAGCACAAGCAAGCTGTTGAATGTCATCCTCACTAATCATTGCATATGCTTGATTAAGTATAGGTATTATTACTTTCATCAATATTTGTCTTTTTGCCTGATCATATGCATCATTTAACCCACTCAAGAACTGTATAAGCCTTAACTGATACAAATATTCTGCATACTCCTTCGACTTAGGACAATTACATGATGGAGTTGGTATGACTGCATCATGTTCACTCCATGAGTTCTTTAGTTTAGTAAAGTAAGTTGAAACTGAATCCGTACCTGAATCCGTACCTTGGTGAAGATTATTGATTTCCCTGTGTAATTGGTACAGTCTCATGCGATTTACCTTGTCAAATCTCTTCTTAAGATCCTCCCATACTTCATGAGCATTTTTTGCATATACAATACCACTGAGTAATTCTGTACTTACTGAACTCATTAGCCATGAGAGTACTACTGCATTACATGTCTCCCATTGATTATGTAACTTTTGTCTATATGTTTCCTTGATACAAGTACCAGTTACAAATCCATATTTCCTCTTTCCCAATAGTGAAATCTTCATAGATCTACACCAAATTCCATAGTTCTCTGAACCAGTTAATTTGATGGGAATCAGTGCATCTCCTGCTACATCTGATGATCACATGATTAACACATGGTCTTTTAGAAGTTTCCTAACAACCTCCTAACTACTTGATTGGCCCACTAATCAACTTGACAGCTGGCTAACTGATTCAACTAACTAACCACCTAATCCACTAGCTAACAAATCAATGGAACAGTACCAACTAACTGATTAGTAGTTATTTATATAATGTATTCTCATGAGTTTTAACAGTTACGTATCAGAATCACACAATCAAAATAAATAGAGAAGAAAAACTAAACAAGGATTAGCGAGGCTTGGCCAAACCAAGTCCCCAGGATAAAAGCAGAGAGAGTTTTCTACTATATAAAAACAACAACATACCCACTATAATCCCACAAATGGAAGTGTAGGTAGGGTAAAATGTACGCAAACCTTACCTCCACCTCGTAGAGATAGAGAAATTGTTTCCGATGGACCCTCAACTGTCAAATTTTCTACTATGATTGAGAATAATTGTAGTATGAAGAAATAAGAATCCTCTATTGCAATCTCCTTATACAAATGTCAACATATGTTTCAAATAAACAGGAGAATGTTATCTCAAACCTACAATGTAGGCTACTCAAACCTACTAAGAAAAAGGGCAGCTCGGTGCAGTAAAGCTCCGGCTACATGAGGGGTCCTGAAAAAGGCTAGACCACAAGTGTCTATTACACGCAGCCTTATTTTGCATTTCTGTAAGAGGTTGTTCCCATGACTTTTACACGTGACCTCCTAATCACATGACAACAACTTTACCTATTACTACAAGACATTCTTCCCAAAACTACTAGTAGAAAATGTAACATAATTATGTTTTACAAAAGTCGAGATTCAAGTAAACAATACCAGAGTTCAGGGAATCCATGTAAGAAGAGGATTGTTGGACCTTGGCCTAATTCTGCTACATGCATATTTATGCCATTTACAGCTACCATTTTGTGCTCTATCTTCTCCATTTTGCTGCTTCTTTTTTAATTGCGTATTCTCTTTAAGTTTTCTGTGAATAATCTATTAGCCTATTACTCCTATGTTTTGGATGTTAACTTGACACACCTCTAAAAAATAAAAAATTAGAGGTGTATTTTACTAAACTAATATGCTTTGAAACTGAAGGGGAGCTTTGAAGTAACTCGTAAAGTTGTTGTTATGTGACCAAGAGGTCACCAATTCAATCCTTGGAATAACCTCTATATTCCCCGGACCATGCGAGCCCTTCCCCAGATCATGCACATGCAAGGTAAGACTGCGTATAATATATTCTCATGGTGGAGCCCTTACCATGCGCACGTAAGATAAGACTGCGTACAATACACCTTGTTGTGGAGCCCTTCCCCGAACCATGCACATAACGGGAGCTTCACTGCACCAGGCTGTCCTTTTTTAAACATGTTTTAGCTCTCTAAGTTTGACTACTACTATTACTTTATATACATACTGCGTCCATCTTTACATATTCATGTTACTAAAAATAAATGTACAATAATATTTATCCAGTTTGAAAAATCAATGAATAATTTATCCATTTGTGCTCATTTTATCCTTGATAATAAGTAGTACAATTAATTATATAATACATTTTTCAAAGTATTAAATTTTGTATTCAAAGAATGATAAAGTAAATTACTTCTCTTATTTATTAATTTCTTAAAATTCTTTTAATTTTTTAGAACGAACGTGTAAAATGAAATATTTATTTTTTTTACAAAGG
Organism: Capsicum baccatum var. pendulum; assembly: GCA_030864225.1. NCBI lineage: Eukaryota > Viridiplantae > Streptophyta > Magnoliopsida > Solanales > Solanaceae > Capsicum > Capsicum baccatum. The sequence continues at coordinate 241,477,889 of CM061554.1, forward strand.
CCAAGTAAAATAAAACGAAACAAATATTATGTGTAGCTGTGGCAGTATTGTCAATTTCACTATTTGACTTTTTAGTTTATTATCACTGATAGAGTATCAATAAATATAATACTTCCAAGTTCTAAAAAGGCTCAATACATTGAAATCAAACTAAGGCTTGTTCCGGTATAACATTTGAATATATAGTAAAGCATTTTTATTAGATATTTTAAATTTAAATTCCAAAAAAGTTTTCATGCGTATTCTTAAGCATCTTATATTGATAAAGTAATTGCTTAAAATATGTCACCTCTTTCAGTTATATATATTAGTCTCCTTAAGTCGCAAAATTAATCACGCTTGTTTCAGTTGAGGGTGAATTTTATATGTAGTTAACTTGGATCACTGAGATCATACGCAAAAACTTATTTAATATTTGAGTTGAAAGTGCCTAATTTTAAGTGCAAAATTAAAATATATCGTTATTTTTTATTATCAATATTTAATTTACTGACAAATTTAAGAAATTTTAGATGTTCCCCTTTCTTGATGCAAATCTTTTGCATTAGAAAAGTCCAAAAGTGTCAATAATGTCTGGAGCTTCACATGGTATTTGGCCTACACTGATGGACCAATAATAATACTTCACGTTTTAATAAACGGAATAGGGACAAATCTCGAATTATGATAAATGGTATATATGTATATTTTTGGTATTATTTTATTAATATTAGAGGCATGTCAGGGGCGGCTCAATAAATTTAGTGGCCTAAAGTCAACTCTTAATAAAATATTCAAATATATTCAATAAAAGTAGCTTTTGTCTGCACCTCGTACGTTGTATGTGCTTCTTGTGAGACGAGCGCGCATTTAATGTGCATTTCGTGTGATACAAGCCAAATGACCATCCTAGCTTTGGAAGACATTATTTGAGGCCAACACGCAAAGGATCCGGTTGTGGTCACATTGAGGGGAAGAGAGCATACATTGAGAGGCCATTTCGAGCATTCCATGAGGCAAAGCCGCGTGTGGAAGGTGGCTTGGGGGATGCTTGAAGAACCACAGCCTTGGAGCATTGAAGAACACCTTCATTAAGGGTGTTTTAGGAATTTCACATGCCCAATTACACTCCATAGGCGCGTCCACCCTTCATTAAGGGTGTTTTGGTCTTTTTGTCCATCAATTGTAATAAGACTATATATAGTTTAGTATTAGGGCTTTTAGTCTTTGGTTGTTTATTGATGTAAGACTTTGAAACATTGTAACAAACTCTCTCTAGTGTGAGAGGAGTGTGACACCTTTAGTTGTAGGGCTTGGAATAGACACCAAACCATAACTAGGAAAGCTACAAGTGTGGAATCACTTGTGTATGCTTGTTGGCTTGATACGTTGGTGCTTAGAGGAGGTGAAGTCCCTCTTGTGTCAACGTAGGAGTTAGGTGTTTGCTGAGTGTAGTGTTAAGGGTCCAAGAGTCCATCAACTTCTTGAGTTCTTAAGATTATACCATCATTTGTCTATGTATCTATCTATCTTGTATCTTGTTGTATTCATCGGTTTCTTGTCTAGTTAATGCAACAGTGAGTCTTGTTGTGCTAATATTATTGTTCTTCATTTTATTGTTGTTAATATAGTTTGGGTTGTTGGCTGAAAAATAGGTGTTAAGCACCTTGTTAATTGTGCTCTTGTCGTTGTTCTTGAATCCAAGAGGGGTCATCAAAAGGGTCCTCGGTTTCTTGAACTTGTGGACTGTTTTAGTATGTGTTTTCGTGTGTTCTTGGTCATTCTTGTGTAATCGTGTTCCATAAGTACATTTTGTTACCAATTGGTAAAAATATTTTCGAATCACATTGATATTATTGTTAAATATGTGCGTGTATACTATCATTGTGAACTATTTTCTAGCTTAAAAAAGGTGGCTTCATAAAAGTTGAGATCTCAAGCCATTACTTTAGCAGCTTTATGTCGAGCTGGTCCTGGGGCATATGTGTATTCAATGTATGACAGGACATATACATTTCATTTATCATAGTTTGAGGTATATTCAAATATATGAAATCAAACTAAGGCTTGTTGCGATTAAATATCTGAATGTATGATAAAGTATTTCTATTAAATATTTGTATAATATAAATTTTGAAAAAGCTTCTATGCGTATTTTTAAGCGTCCATTTCATTGATAAAGTAACTATTTAAAAAATCTCAACTAATCGTAAAACTAACCATGCATCTTCAATTGAGGTTGATGTGTATAAGAAAAAAAGGTGAGATATTTTATGTAGTTACTTTAGATGGTTGAGACCACGAAAACTTTTTCAAAATTTGAGTTGAAAATATCTAATAATTAAGAACATTTATTTAGATCCTAAATTAGAAAAATGTTGGTAATTTGAGTGTCAAAATTAATTTACTAGACAAATTTTATATGTAGTTAACTTGAATGGTTGAGATCACACAAATATTTTTTCAAATTTTGAGTTGAACTGTTGAAATGTCTAATAAGGTACGTGATATCAAACATACTTTCTATCTGTACAACAATATACTCAGTAAAATTTCACAAGTGAGGTCTGATGAGGGTAAAGTGTACGCAGACCTTACCACTACCTGTTTTAGCAACAATTATTATGATGGCTAAAAAGGACACCATCAATTCACCTTAAGAGCACTCTTTTATAGCATAAAAAGTAATAACCATAAGAACAATCACTTAGAAAGTTATTATTAGAAGAGTTATCAAACTCAAAACAAGTACAATCAAGCACACACACTTTCTATACGCCTGTCTCCATCGATCCAATCAAAGACGTCCATGACATAGAGAACGAGACTCGACTAGTGGTAGTGAGAAAATAGTAAGTTTAAAAATTTTGAATGAAGTCATAGATGTGTTTGCTAATCTCATGTGGCCTTTCTTGGTTGACAAAGTGAGCTGCGCCTTCCAAAATCACAACTTCCTCCAACAATGGAACATCTTTCTTAAATCTGCCATTGTGTATGTACTCTTTAGCACCTGGTATATGATAGACCAAGTCGAGATCTGATACAGGAATAATCACGGATATGGACTTATGGGAGTTCATGTTGGGTCCGAGACTTGGTGTGTGCAATTGAAGTGCAAAAGGGAACTAAGTGCACTAAAAATTAGCCAACATATTAAACTTGATGGGCTCCTAATTCTCTAAGGGGCCTTTTGGTCTTTTTGTATTAACCTAGTATAAATAGAACATTGTAGGGCTTTTAGACTTAGTTTTATTGATGATGTTGTAAGTCTTAAGACATTGGAAAACACAATTCCTCTCTTCTCTTTGAAGGCAAAACTGAAACTAGGATACAACAATAAGGTGGATTCTCTTTTGTTGTTGTTTGCTTGAAAACATTGATGCAGGTGGATTCCGATCTTTTATCTTTGTAAGAGATACGTTTATTGTTGTGTGAGTTTTAAGGGTCCAAGATTTTTCATTCTTGGGTTCTTAAGATTATACCTTCATGTGGTCTATCTATCTATCCTTTTACCTTCTTGTAATCTTGTTTATTGTTTGTGTTGTAATCTTGTGTTCTTGTTGTTATTGTTAAATTCGAATCTTGTGTATTCTTTTTTATAATCTTGTGTTCATCTTGTTCTTGTTGTTTTTGTTGTTTTGGTGTTAAAATACACATTGTATCTTGTATTCTTCGTGTTGATAGCGAATCCGAGAGTGATCTCCATCTTGGTCCTCGGATCCTTAAGATTGTGGACTGATTTGGAGTGTGTTTTGTGCCTTCCGTTGTTATTCTTATATCATTTGGTATCAAAGCATGGCTTGATCTTGTTCCCACAAGATCAATCTTGGGCTTGTTAGGGGAAAAATATAAACGAAAGTGTTCAAAACTGAAAATTTCAGAAAAAATAGCAATCTGTCCGTGTTGTGTTCTTGGCCGAAAAGTGTGTTATTGTTGTGTCTTGGCCGAGGTTTTTACTTGTATTTGTTATATCTAAGTGTTATTTTTGTTCCTCACTAACACTTTGAGTCTATATCTAGATTTGAGCTTTAAAAATTGATGTTGTTGTTGTGAACATAAGACTTGGCCGAATTGTTGTTGAAACATTATTGTGGTGGACTGTTTTGGCCTAGTGGTCTTCATCTTGTTGTTGTTCTAAGCTTGTCCACGTGGTATTTTTTCTCTTGTTGAAGTTGTAGTTGTCTTGGCCAAGTGTTGAAGATATTGTATTGTGAAAATTGGAAGTTGGCCGTGTGAAAATTGTTGGTGTTCTTGGAGATTGTTGTTGGTTGTTCTTGGTGATTGTTGATGCTGTTCATGGAATTCTTCACAACCTTCATATCTTTTTAAAATAAAGTGAACCTTAGATCTATAAAGGTGAAGGGCAAAAGTTACAGCTTTGTTAGTCTTGAAGGACTTACCATCACTCATCAACTAGTTAATCACATCTCGACCACTTTCCAACAACTTTCCATGATTTAAGAATCCATATTTTAAGGGTAGTACAAGTCTAGTCAAAGACATTTGAGTCTTGAATTTTGAATTGAAAAGAATCTCCAAAGACTAGTTTGTATTTCCCTCCATTGAACAAGTTCCACCAAAGGTCCCAAATTGAAAAATGACCAAGACTTGAACTTTTGAAATTAACAATTTGATAAAACCAAATCAATACGTGACTGCCACATCACATTTTACTGTTCACACAACAAAAATTTTAAGCTCAAATTTTGATATTTTAGTTTCATCGTGTTGTCTCTTTAGTTTTGTTTGCTGATTCCATTACTAACTTACGAGCTAGTACTAGATTGTAAGTTAGTTTTGAAACCGTTCTTCGTGTTAAATTTCCTTTGTGACTCTTAATCTTTTGAGTCATTGTAATGTCCTTGTGTTTTTTTCCTTACTCTTTGGAGTCGTTTTCAAAGTTGGATTCACCTCTCAACACCTCTCGAAGTACAAGCAAGATTTCAATATTTGTGAGATTGAGTGTGAGGGATCCGAGAGACCCAAAATAAAAGAGAGAGTGAGGATGTTTTGCATAACTAACGTGTTTTCTATTTTGTAGGTAACTTCTTTGCCACAATGGATACCATTTTGGCCCACCTTTATGCTATTGCCCGAGAAATACCTAAGGAGAATGCGGGTCTTGACAAATTAGGCTCGGATGTATCTACTATACTTGAGAGGTTGGATCGAGTGGAGAGTCGAAGGAATTCTCATGATTCTACTTCTGAAGCTTTACCTCAAGCAATCAATCCTCCAATACCACCACAAAATGACATAGACATAAGCCAAACCACCAAATGTTCTCCAACCCGAGACCTACATAGGTCGATCCCCCTTCCATTCGATCAAGTCTAACAAAAAGGACTTGGGCGCCAAATCTCTCTCGTCCAAGCTCCACAACCGAAGCTCCACTTTACCAAATCAATCCTCTCAACTAAAACTCCACTTCACCAAAGCTGACATGTCCATTTAGAGGAGAATGGTAGAAAATAACATGATGGATATGGAGTCTACGACGATGCTTGTATGATGGTAGGAGACTTGTTTCGGATGAGATTGAAGACAAGGATCAAGATGGAGAGGAAGCCGAGATTCAAAATGAAGATGTTGGTCGAGACTTGTGTTAATGTTTTGTGGCCTGTTTTGAGTGGTTTATTTTAAAGTGGCCAATTGAACGAGGTGAAGCCGTGAATTTGTGGGCAAATTCCTCTCAAGATGGAGAGGATGATACATGAATAATCACGGATATGGACTTATGGGAGAGCATGTTGGGTCCGAGACTTGGTGTGTGCAATTGAAGTGCAAAAGGGAACTAAGTGCACTAAAAATCAGCCAACATATTACACTTGATGGGCACCTAAGTCTCTAAGGGGCCTTTTGGTCTTTTTGTATTAACCTAGTATAAATAGAACATTGTAGGGCTTTTAGACTTAGTTTTATTGATGATGTTGTAAGTCTTTAAGACATTGGAAAACACAAGTCCTCTCTTCTCTTTGGAGGAAAAACCGAAACTAGGATACAACAATAGGGTGGATTCTCTTTTGTTGTTGTTTGCTTGGAAACATTGATGCTTGGGAGGGGGATTCCGATCCTGTGTATTTGTAAGAGATAGGTTTATTTTTGTGTGTAGTGTTAAGGGTCCAAGATTGTTCATTCTTGGGTTCTTAAGATTATACCTTCATGTGGTCTATCTATCTATCCTTTTACCTTCTTGTAATCTTGTTTATTGTTTGTGTTGTAATCTTATGTTCTTGTTGTTATTGTTAAATCCGAATCTTGTGTATTCTTTTTTATCATCATGTGTTCATATTGTTGTTGATGTTATTGTTGTTTTGGTGTTAAAATACACATTTTATCTTGTATTCTTCTTGTTGATAGCAAATCCGAGAGTTGTCTCCATCTTAGTCCTCGGATCCTTAAGATTGTTGACTGATTTGGAGTGTGTTTTGTGCTTTCCGAGAGTGATGGGCTCCCATCAAGTGTAGCCCAAGTGTAGTGTTTGGACTGTTTTGGGTGCATAATTAGGTCCTCTTTGGCTCTTCAATTGAACACACCAAGTCTCGGATCAAACACGGACTCTCATAAATCCATGTCCGGGATTATTCTTGTATCATCCTCTCTATCTTGAGAGGAATTTGCCCACAAATTCATGGCACAAAACAGCCCGCAAAAAGATGAAACGGCACAAAACAGTCCACAAAATAGGAGGAACCTGAGAGCTCAATACAACAAGTCTCAGTCAACAACTTCATTTTGCACCTCGGCTTCCTTTCCATCTTAAGACTTGCCTTCAATCTCACCCGAATCAATTCTCCTTCCATCATAGATGCATCATTGTAGACTCCATGTACCTCATATTCCTTTCTACTATGTTCCTCTTCTTGGATGTATCGATTTTTGGAAAGGGAAGTTTCGGTTGATAGGCTCAATTTGGTAACGTGGAGCTTGGATGGAAGGAAATTGGCTTCTAAGTCCTCCTAGTTGGACTTGATCAACTTGCGGGGGAAGTTGTCTATCTTGTTCTCGGTTTTAAGGGGTATTTGGAGCTTGGCTTGTGGCATTATCTGGTGGTCTTGGAGGATTGGTCATTGGAAGTAAAGTTTTGGGAGTAAAAGCACGAGAGTTCCTTCGACTCTCCATTTGGAGCTTGGCTTGTGGCATTATCTGGTGGTCTTGGAGGATTGGTCATTGGAAGTAAAGTTTTGGGAGTAAAAGCACGAGAGTTCCTTCGACTCTCCATTTGGTCCACAATTTGTTGTGATTTGTGGACTTACAATCTACAACTAGCTTGTAAGTTAGTAATGGAATCAACAAAGGAAACTAAAGAAACAACACAATGAAACTAGAAGATCAAATTTTGAGCTTAAAATTTTCGTGTGACCAGTAACTTGGGTGACATGGCAGCATACCATTGGTCACGGCCCCACAATTAGTCACTAGTTGAAGTTTACAAACTTTAGTTACTATGTAATGGAAATAATTGATTATGGAGGGAAAGTATATGTCTTGAATCTCCTTTAAGTCTAATCTTCAAAAGGCAAGAGTTGACTTTGTACAATTCTCACAAAACAAGGTCCCTTGAAACAAGGAGAAGTGGTTGAAAAGTAGATTCAAGTCAAGTGATGGCTCAAGTCTTCTCACAAACAACTTGACAACTTGTAGGTTCACCTTTTTTAATCTATATTACACTTTTAGTTGTCTTAAGTTGTAAGATGAGATGAAGAAGAAGATGAACACCACAACAATCCTTCAAGAACAACAACAATATTCACGAATTCAAGACCCAACCGGTCACAAGTCACAAATTCTCGCCCTAGGTCCTTGTTCACAACACAACTTTAACAAGTTCAAGCTCAAATATAGATCTAGACACCTTTTAGTGTTAGTGAATCACGAAACTAACACAAGAAACAACAATACACACGAAAGTACTACTTGTCTAGATGCTACAAGCAACCTCGGCCAAGATGAACAACAAGAACAACATTTTCAAGGCCAAGAACGACAAAAACACCAAATTTGTTTTTTTTTTATTTTCTTAGCAAGAAACCCCAAGATTGGTATTGTAAGAACAACACCAAAGATGGATTTGATACCAAATGATACAAGACTAACAAGGAAGGCACGAAAAACACTCCAAATCAGTCCACAAATCTTAAGGATTCGAGGACCAAGATGGAGACCACTCTCGGATTCACTACCAACAATAAGATTACAAGGTATAGCGGTGTATTTGACACAAAATCAGCAGCCCAAATCAGCAGCCCAAACTAAGATTAATCACAATAGATGATGAACAAGAAGCCACAAGATTCGAATTTAACAATAACAACAAGAACACAAGATTACAACACAATAATAAACAAGATTACAAGAAAGTAAAAGGATAGATAGATAGACCACATGAAGGTATAATCTTAAGAACCCAAGAATGGACAATCTTTGACCCTTAAAACTACACACAACAATAAACCTATCTCTTACAAAGATACGAGTTCGGATTCCGCTTCCCAAGCATCAATGTTTCCAAGCAAACACAATCACTAGTGATTCCACACTAGATCTTGCCCTAGTTTCGGTTGGTGGCTCCCAACGATAAACTTGGTTGGAACTTTAACTTGAGCCCCCGTCCATGGTGCTGTGAGTTCCCAGTCTCTGCATTTCTTAAGACACAAAACTTTAGGATGTGTGTAAAGTTTCGGGCAACCCAAAACTTCAAATCCCAAATATATATGTCAAAAATGAAATTTTCTTGACTAAAGATACTAAGCCTTGCTAGCGTCCATGTATGAAGAAGTTGATCAAGACAGTCTAAAAGCAACTAATAGGATCTATGTTGCTCGGACTCTTTAGAAATGCTCTTAATCGCAAATAGTTGAAACAAATGTGAACTATATAAGCATACAACTAACTTGTTGAACAAATGCACTCAAATGTACGATATCACAGTAAGGCGAGGAATGCTTACAAGGGAAGAGCTCGGTAATAGTTGACTGGACCAGTGAAACCAGTCTTCTCAAACTTGCTGGCATAGTAATCCAACTCTTCCTTAGACAGCCAAGATGAAAGGGCAGCGGGAGCATCAGGGATAGCGTCAAGGCCTTTGCCTTTAGGAAAATAACATGGTGCAGGATCACGGTATGTCAAAAAATTCTTAAGAATAGCCTTAGCACCTTATGGAGCAAATTCAGCTTCAATTTCGCCCGGTACCTGCAGTGTAAAATCATAGTGAACTTTCTGCTGCTGAAATACCAATCAAAATTAAATCTCAACAAACCTACACCCTTATCATACAAGGTGGTTCAGATCCCTAGAAAGAGGAGCAAACATCAGCTGTTACCGCTAAATGACAAAGTTGGGGACGGACCCCAAACAAGTGATAACTTTTCAACAACAGAGGCAATGACGTACTCTTTCAAGTCAAAGTCACAATCAGGTAGAATAAGATGGAGGAGTTAATATTACTGTTGTTCCAAAGAGAACTTTTGAATGGTATGAAACATGTTCCAAACAAATAAATGAGATAATTTCTTGATCTACTTGTGCTTTTCAGATCATCTGCTTCAAATTTGCTTTGAAGATTTGATGTCACTAACATAATGTTTGCAAGGTAAGAATTGTCAACAATGGACTCAATATGGTCCAGCCCATCCACTAATGGCCAGGGCTGGAGCTAGACGGGCGGAAGTTTGCCGGAAAATCACACCGTATATACAATGCTAAATTTTCTTTCTTATGTATGTATATATGGTAGAGGATGAAGTCCTCGGTGAAAATCCTACCTCTACCACAACCTGAATCCCGTGTGAATGGATAGTTTAATGTGCCATGTTGCATTAAACTTGTAGAATACCTATTAAACACAAATGACTAATTAACATATACACAGACAAGAACAAAGAGAATCTGAAATCTCGAGATATAATGATCTTCCCCATATAAAGCCTTAAACCCCTCCACCGGATTCATGTGTGGGTTCCTTGGGAAAAAATGGACACTCAAATTCACCAATGCCTTAACTTTGTCTGGCCTAAAAAGGCATAAATGCCAAGCAATTAAGGCACCCCAGTCATGAGCAACAGCAAACACGTTATCTTCATTTGGATCTATGGCTTCAAGCAGTGCGATAAGATCACCCACGAGGTGAAAGAGACTGAACTTTGAAATGTCATTAACAGGTGCACCTGTAGTATCTCCATAACCCCTTAAGTCTGGTGCCAGGGCACGGTAGCCACGTTCAGCTAAATAGACCATTTGGTGGCACCATGAGTACCTGATGTGGTAGATCTTGGATTAACTATCATAGAGCCAAAGCAAATGGAGAAGAGAAAAGTACACAAAGTATTACGGGAATCCGTGATCTATAGGTCACACAGAGACAACCTTTTTGTTACTCAAGCCCTTTCAGAATCTGTTGTTCTACGGAATACGAAGAAGAAGAAGAAAACACACGTATGAGGATAAAAATATTCCACTTGTTTATTCATCCACATCTAAGAATATAAATAGACAAAAATACTACTATTCTATTTCTAACTAGGAAACTAATAAAATCCTATTCTAACTTCAACTAGGATACTAATAAATTCTATATCAACTTAAATAACTGAATTTCAGAAATAAAATTACTAACTAAAAACGATAAATAACAGCAAATAACTCAATACTTCAACACTCCTCCTTGAGATGTTTGCTGGTAACTGCAAGTTGTTCACGAAGAGTTTCAAATCTGAATTTGGGAAGAGCATCAACGAGTTGATCCTCCTTGGTCTCAGCAATTTCATTGAACATCTCAATACATTTCTTCACAAGGTTCTTCCTAATCACCTTGAGAATCTTGTTTTGTTGTAGCATCTTACGAGAGATGTTGAGAGACAAATAATCAGAGTCCACAACACCCTTCACAAATCCAAGGTACTCGAGCATAAGCTCCTCACAGTTATCCATAATGAACACCCTCCATACATATAACTTGATGTTTTCCATCTTTTTCCGAGCTTCAGATTCTAACATAGCATTTTGCTTCAACAAAACTGCAAGCTCCTCATCTTCAGAAGCCTTGGCAGAAGTTGCAATAACATTTTTTATACTGTGGAGGTATTTAGCCCTTGAATATTTAGTCCAGAATTCTTTTCCTGACATCTTTCCAGGAACAAAATTTAAATATGCTTTGCAGACAACTGGTTTCTCAGCAAAAATCTAATGAATAACCTACCACCAATTGCAAATATTTTGTCCTTCAAAGTTGCACTAGCTAAGCTACCCCGTTTCTCTTTCAAACAAGGGCACATAGTCCATTCATCATTAGTTGGGTTGTACGATTCAACTGTTTCTTACCACAAGCTTCCAGTTCCACCACCAAATACGTAAAATTCTCCACTCAGCTTTGCAAACGAGGAATATTCACGGACTGAATTCATTGGTTTAAGTAAATTTAACACATCGAATGAAGGTAAATACGAATCCAATGTTGATAACCATAATACATCATCATATCCTCCAGTTAGGAAAATCATCTCATGCTTCAGGTGTCCATCATCAGTATGATCAATCATTATTTCATCAGCACGTGTACAGACAGTATTTGAGGACTCCGACATCATACATCTATATTTTAACTGTTTAGTTTCTTGTTCAGCATGAGCCATCTTCTACCCCAAATAATCCATCTTACGATTTTTCTCTTCTATAAAAGCTTTCAGTTCTTCCAAATACTCCAGCTGGGAGTAAGAGATTTATATTTGTTCCTCTGCCCAACTGCTCAACAATTACATCCCTCGAACAGTGAATGAACCACCTGCTTGTGATATTCCCTGATATACTGTTTGTCATCGTTATGCTTGGTGGTCAAAATAACCTGCTCACATTGACTACTTCGACCAACTTGCTCAGAATTTTAGTTCCAATTCAAAGGAAAACTTATTTTTATCATTTCAACAGTAATCACTTCTTGACGACTAGAATTAGAAACAACACATTTTTTATCTTTGAATAGTAACATATAATATCGTTCTAGCATTTGACCAATGCTCAATAGATTTTGGTCAAGATCAGGTACCAATAAAATATCTTGATTAAATTTAGTACCTTTGGGAGCTTCAATTGCTACAGTTCCTTTACGAACAATCTCCAACGTGGTTTTATCGGCTAACTTGACACTACCTTTGGCAGATTCTAACTTCATAAAATATTCTCGTTTGCTGGTCATGTGTTGAGTGCAACCACTGTCCAAAAACCATTTATTTTCATCATTCAATCTTGTTGCTGCCATTGCCGTAAACACAAACTCCTCCTGTTCTTCAACTTTTGAAACGTTGGCCTTTTGAGTTTGTAGGTTGTTCTCCTTCTTCACTCCGCAAAACCTTTCAATATGACCAAGATTATTGCAATATCTACACTGGAGAGGTGGTTTCTTCCCCTTAAACCAACAATCATCCTCTTTATGATTGGTTTTTTTGCAATACTTGCATGGAGGAAAGTTTTCTCTTTTCTTGACTTCATTGCGAGAATCGCCTTGATTATTTCTACTAGAATTAGTAGAAGTCTCTAAGATTTTAACTTCCTCTTGCATTTGCATCTTTCCTTTGAACTTCACTTGAAGAGCAGTTTCTGTAGCTTCTTCTAGCCTCAAGGATCTTCTTTGCTCTTGAGCTTGATGAGCATGTACAAGTTCTGAAGGTGACAGTTTTGTGAGATCCTTCGAATCTTCGAGTGAGGAGATCTTTGCTTCAAATCTTTCCGACAAACTCACAAGAACCTTTTCCACAATTCTTGAATCTGTAAGCTCTTCTCCCATAAGTCTGATTTGGTTTACAACCTTCATCAACTTGTTGGAGAATTCTTCAATAGTTTCTGAATCCTTCATTCTGAGAATTTCAAACTCTCTTCTCAAATTTATCACTTTTATTTGCCTAGTCTTGTCACTTCCGTGAAATTCTTCTTTCAACTTATCCCAATGCTCCTTTGCATTTTCACTCGCCATAATTTTAGCGAAAATTACTTCCGAAAGTACTAATTGTATGCAAGAGAGAGCTTTAAAGCTTTTTGCAACCTCTTCTCTGTGATTCTTAATTTGCACCATAGTTGGATTATCTGGCAAAGGATTCACCTCTCCTCCAACCTCTACCACTTGCCATAGATCATACGCTCCCAAGTATGTTCTCATATTGAGAGCCCAAATTGGATAATTCTCACCAGAAAAAATTGGGGGTGAAGGAATTGAAAAATTGCTGGAGGCCATAACAATATTGACTTTTATGCAAGGTTATTTTTGGGGGTCTTCTCTTTCACAGATCCCACAATAAACTCTTGATACCAATTGTTGTTCTATAGAATACAAAGAAGAAGAAGAAGAAGGAGAAGAAGAAGAAGAAGAAAACACACGTATGAGGATAAAAATATTCTACTTGTTTATTCATCCACATATGAGACTATAAATACAACAAAAATACTTCTATTCTATTTCTAACTAGGAAACTAATAAAATCCTATTCTAACTTCAACTAGGATACTAATAAATCTTATTCTATATCAACTTAAATAACTAGATTTCAGAAATAAAATTACTAAACTAAAAAAGAAAAATAGCAGCAAATAACTCAATACTTTAACAGAATCCTACAACAAGTGAATTCCCAACTCTTAAGATCATCAATTAACTAGCACACAATCAAAGCAATGAGAGAACAGAAAACAAATAGCACAAGGATTTAACGAGATTCAGCTAAGTCTAATTTACAATTTCATCACACAAAGCTCAAGTAGTTCCAAATACAATTGTGGATTAACTAGTACATAATCAAAACAATAACAATAACAACAGTCTTTATTTCTTTAAGTTAAACACATTTCCTATAATTGAAGGGGAGCCTTGGAGTAACTGGTAAAGTTGCTGCCATGTGACCAGGAGGTCACAGATTCAAGCCTTAGAAACAACCTTTGGCAGAATTACTAGGTAAGGCTGCGTACGATACACCCTTGTGATGGGCCCTTCTCCTAACACCACTCATAGCGGTAGCTTTAGTGCATCGGGCTGTACTTTTTTTTTGTAAAACAAATTTCCTATAATGGTATTAATTGGCCATCACCTATGGTAAGTTGAATTCCAATAACACAATCAAAACAACTAGAGAAACCAAAATAAACAACACAATAATTCACTACCAGAAATTCGATAATTTTCGATTGAAATTTCCGACTGAAAAAATGTGGTCGGAATTTTCCGACTACTTCGGTCAGAAATTTTATTTTTTAATTTATTTTTTTACAAAATATTATTTGGATACTATTTGTGATTTCAACAGTCAAAATCTTTGGCGAAAAATAGCGTGAAATGTATATTCCGACTACTGTAGTCGGAAATATAAATAGTTAAATAAATATATTATTTTTTATATAATTATACCCTTATATAAAATTAAATAATTATTTAAATAAATTATTAAATATATATTTCCAACTACTGTAGTCGGAAGTATAAATAATTAAGTAGATATATTATTAAATATAAAATCAAACCATTATATAAAAATTAAATAATTATTTAAATAAATTATTAAATATATATTTCTGACTACTGTAGTCGGAAATATAAATTATTAATTAAATATATTATTAAGTATATAATCAGAACTTTATACAAAAATTATATAATAATTTAAATAAATTATTAAATATATATTTTCGACTACTGTAGTCGGAAGTATAAATAATTAAATAAATATATTATGAAATATAAAATCAGACCATTATATAAAAATTTAATAATTATTTAAATACATTATTAAATATAAATTTCTGACTACTGTAGTCGAAAATATAAATTATTGATTAAATATATTACTAAATATATAATCAGACCTTTATACAAAAATTAAATAATTATTTAAATAAATTATTAACCATGTATTTTTGACTACTGTAGTCGGAAAGCTAAATAATTAAATAAATATATTATTAAATATATAATCAGACTACTATACAAAAATTAAATAATTATTTAAATAAATTATTAAATATATATTTCCGACTATTGTAGTTGGAAATGATAAATAATTAAATATATTAGATCAGTTTCCGACGGATGTAGTTGGAAATATATACATTTATATAAGAACATAAGATAAACACGTCATAGCTCTCTCTCACTCTCTTCGTGCTCTCTCTCACTCTCTACTTGGGCTCTCTCTCACTCTATACGAACACTCTCTTCAACTTTGTATCTCTCTCACCCTCTACTTCGTCTCTCTCACTCTGTACTTCATCTCTCTCTCTGTCTACTTCGTCTCTCTATAAGATAGGGTTCTTAAACTTGACGACGTTGATTGTTCTCTCTCAAAAATTAACGACGGTGGAGTGGTAACGACGGTGGTGAAGCGACGGTATTGAAGGTCAATCAAGAAATTTCCATCTTCATGGTAAAACTTTGTTCCATTTTCTACAAGAGTTTATGAAGTATAAAAATCTATAAATCTGTGTTGGTGTTGGCTAAATCTGTGAATTTATGTTTAGGAGCTTTACGTGGAATCTCATTTTTGGCATGTCTACTATTTTGAAAATTATGTTCATGTCTACTATTCTAAAAAGGGATGCACTTAGAAAAAACTTCTTCACTGCTAGTGGCCAATAAAGAGAAAAGGGCTTAATAAATTGGAATATAATGTGTCTGAAAGTTAGATTTTCTCTATGATGATTGCATCACTTCACCCATGTTCTTTGCTTAAGGTTTGTTTTGTGTATGAGATATGTTGTTTCTTTTTCAGTTTGTTTGATAATTTGGTGATGTGGGTATGTTTAATTCTTGATAAAAATTGGATCTTTTTTTTCAATAATCTTGAAACCCCTGTTCAACTTGAAAGAAAATTGTATCCTTTTTGTTTTTATTGCTTCAAATATTTTTTCTTTTGGGTGGTGGGGGATATGTTTAGCTAATTTCTGGTGTTGGATGCAAGTGAAAAGCTTTAACTCATTTGGCCTTTTGGGTGGGGCTGGGGTGGGGGGTGGGGGAGGGCTTTATGGTTAGCTAATTTGTGGTGTTAGGATGCAAGTGGTAAGCTTCAGCTGTTTTGGATGGGGATGGGAGGGGGGGTTGTTCTTTATGTTTTGCTAATTTCTGGTGTTAGGATGCAAGTTGCAAGCTTCAGCTCTTTTGTTTAGGGGTGAAGGGTAGGGGGTAGGGGTGGTTTGGGTGGTGGGGGTCTTTATCTTTAGCTAATTTTTGGTGTTAGGATGCAAGTGGCAAGCTTCAGCTCTTTTGGGTGGGGGTGGGGGTGAGGGGTGGTTTGGGGGTGGGGGGTCTTTATCTTTAGCTAATTTTTGGTGTTAGGATGTAAGTGGCAAGCTTCAGCTCTTTTGGGTAGGGGTAGGAGTGAGGGGTGTTGGGGGGTCGGGGGTTGTTCTTTATGTTTAGCTAATTTCTGGTTAGGATGCAAGTTGTAAGCTTCAGTTCTTTGGGTGGTGGTGCTGGGGTGGTGTTAGGTAGGTGTAATGTAATATTTGTCTACACTTTACTCTCTCCAGATGCCACGATTTCTATCTAGAATTACACTGGGTGTGTTTTGTCGTTGTTGTAAAAACTTTGTCTTTTATTTTTCTTTTTTTTTGTGGATGGGGGGTTCTTTATTTGATAGTAAATCCGCGATGACTAAAATGAATTCCTTTCTGTGGTGATGAAATTGGGGGTTTTGGGTACTGAAATGTGCAGTAGAACATACGCTCCTTTTAGGTTCTTCAATATCTGGACATAACACCCTAATTTTCTGAATATTATATCAGAAGTTTGGAGGAAAAACTTGCACCAAACGAGACGACACACAACTAGCTTCATTCTGAGCTTGTGATTACACCAAATAAGATAAATTATAAACTAGCGAGATTTAGAGAATCCCCAATAATCTCAGTTAAATAATAAAGTTATTAACTATTGAAATAAAATAGACTCGAAATGAGTCCAATAATTAGAGATGATCCAAATGAAATCCAACTCTATCAAGACATAACTGATTTAGAAATTCATCCTTCCCGTTCTTCTATAGGTGACGACAAATAATCTGGGGTAGATAGTTTCAATGTACATTTTACCAAGAAAGCTTGGTCACTTATTCAAGGTGATTCTGGAGGTTGTTAAGGGATATTTCACTTCAAGCTTTCTGCATAAAGCTGTATATTGTACTTCCATTACGTTGGTTGTAGAAACTCAATCCTGCAACCACAAAGGAGTATAGACCAATAACATGTCGCACCATTTTGTACAAAATTATTGCCATCGTCTTGACAACTCGATTACAAACTGCGATTCCCTCAATTATTAATAAATCTCTATTAGTAGAGGCCAATACCGAGCTTTCATCGTCTATATGACTCACCTGCTTCAAGTCCAGGATTTTCATATCTTTACTCCAAACTGCTGCTTGGAAGTCAGTGTGCAGTTATTCATCCCCTGAACAGGTTTGTTAGCTTCTTCTGCTAGTTATCTATTTCGTGACTTGCTCCCTGTTTAGCTTTGCATTCCATTATATTGACCTTTTGACAATATTAGGCATATACAGTAGGCAAAGACTAGATGAGTGTTTTTCTTTTGTTTGGACATATTATGAGATATTAATAAATTTTCGACATAGGTGTATGCGTAGGTTCCTTTCATTTTGTTTTTCCTCATCCATCGCATGGTGGTGTTGGACTTGTTGTAATGATTTAAGTGTAGATACACAAACAAAAGGTTCATTGTTGGCTGTTTTACTATGTTGTATTAAATCTCTTGGCTTTCTTCGTGTGTCCATTGCGTACTAGCATCTCTAAACAAACCTGTTATTATTTTGTTTCTCTTATTTTTGTTTGTCTTCTCTATTATTATTGTTGTTGTTCTTGTGTAGATGGAAAATGAAGATCGTACATGGATGTATAGTAGACTTTATCCTAACCGTGCGGGGTTGAGTGAGGAGTATAAACATGGCGTAGCTGGATTTATTGCTAAAGCAATGACACTTAATGATTTTCTTATTGAAGGGACGATTAGGTGTCCTTGTTGTAATTACAAGTGTTGAAAGTTATTGAGTCCAGATGATGTTACATTACATCTTTATAGGAAGGGTTTTATGTTGAATTATACTGTATGGACAACTCGTGGAGAGAGTAGTGCTGCTAATAATTTTGCTTTTCAGAATTATGTTGAAAGTCCAATAAGAGAGAATAATGTTGAAAGTTCACAATATAGTGAGATGGTCAGGGATGCTTTTGTTCATCTTGAAGTCTAGTGAAGCCGTGTGTGGCCTATTTCGATTCACTAGCATTGTTGTTGACATTTTGTTACTCTTGTTGTTGCTTGTTCATCTTGATATCTAGTGAAGCCGTGTGTGGCCTATTTCGATTCACTAGCATTGTTGTTGACATCTTGTTACTCTTGTTGTTGCTTGTTTCTTTTGTTGTGAACTTGATCTTGTATCAGACTGCCTAATGGTTTTAGAAAGTAAGAAGAAGAGAATTAGTGGTTTAGTTAGAAAGGTGATGACTTCATTGGAAGTAATGAGCAAAGTATTTATTGTAACACTCTTAGTATAAGGCAGTCGTTGGTGTGGAGTTGTCTTAGGTAAAACAAGGCTCAGGGGTGTAGTTTGATATATACAACCGATGTGTGTAAGTTTTTAGCCAAATGCAGCATATAAAAATGGGAACATCTTTAAATAACCCCTAAAAAATTGAATCCTTTTGTAGTTCAACTTGTTCTTTAACATTCTCAATCACTTCAGCTTGCTGTATACTTTCTTAAGATAAATTCTTCATACTTTTGATCTAATTAATATATAATACAGTAATTAATTAGATTCACATTCAAATATTTATAAATATTTACTTGAATTTTAATATTTTACATATATGGAATTAGCAAAAGCTACTAATTTCCTATAAAACCACAGGACAGTTGGTCTACATCCACCATTCATCACATGCAGAATCAAAATAACAAGGATTTAAATAGTACCAAATATTATTGGTCCAAGTTGTCTGAGTATGAGGAAATGATTTAACATAACTATTTACACAATGAAATGGCGAAAAAGATCCTATAAATACCTCGTGTAAGTTGGAGGAAAAAACCTTTCACCTATTTCCTAGTATATACTTGACGAATGCTTGGATCATATATAGTTAAAGTTAACTTTTCAAAGTAGAGTAGAAAAACATTTTTGTCATATTTGTTGATGCAAATATTGCACCTCGTAAGGTTCTAGAAGTACTGCAGATTATATGCTATCAATTTAATGAAAATTCCGTGTGCTTTTTTTTTCTTCTAAGGAGCTCAACATAACTTGTATATAGCTCCAAATTATAATAAGCAATGCAGCTTGCTTGATTTGTTTGCATGCATGCAAAAGAGTATGTAGCTTCAATAGTCACCTTTCTGTTTCTAATAGATATTATTCAGCTAATATTTCATTGTTATTAATTGCCATATAAAGACCTGAGCTTGGTCTCTTAAGTTTATCTCGACCTTTATCTTGTCTGGGTCATTGTTGCCTTAACTGCAGATGCTGTTGTTGCTGCAATAAATGGGCTCACTTTTGGTATGAAAAGTGAAAAAAAAAATCTTCAAGAACTAAGTGTGGAGTAGTAGAGATGATGATGATAATAGGAGGAAGAGTTATAGTATGGAGTGGAGATTCATGACAACTTTTTTCTACTAAAAAATGGACTTGTTTTTCTTTCTTTTGGTGTTTTGGTAATCAATTACAGTGACGTTCTCTTTTAGACTCATTCACTTCAATTTTTTTAAAATTTATTAGTCAACTTTTGATATGAATATTGCTTTGTAATTTAATACTTACCTTACCATACCAACTTTTTTCAATTAAATCAATACCCCCAACCTGTTAATAACCTTTGGAAACTAATCTTGTTTTATGACTCAGCACCATTGGCAGGATCATCTAGACTTAGTTCAGCATCATTAACACCATTGTCATAATCATGATTAGCACCATTGTCATATTCATCTAAGTTTGCAGGAATATGAAAATGGGAGAAAAGAGTGCCCTTATCTTGAGGTCTACGAAGAGACGCATAGGAAGAAAAACAAGGACGGTATAAGAGGAGATTGGGTCGAACCGCGTGCTAGAATTGCATATGTAAGATAATAACTTTTACATACATTGTTTTATTATTACTCAACTTTGCTTGTTTACGTACTGACAAATAATTTTTTTTTCTGGAAGAATTTCAAAAAAACATAGAAGAGTGGCGTCAAACCCAGCCTACTTCAGAGGATGGTACCATGGTCCAACCATCTTCTGAAGAGATGAATAATATGTGGACAGCTGTGGTAGGTGGTTCAAAGAAAGGTAGAACCCATGGGACAAGAGTTTTCCAATCCTCGAGTACTCCGTTGTTTCCCAATTCCTCTTCTACTTTGCAAACTGTGGAAGAAATGAAAGCGATGAAAAATCAAATTGTGGAATTGACACACAAATGTACAGCTAACGATGCTAGGTTTGCTAAATTTGATAAATTGGAGGAGTTGGTTAAGAAGCACATGCCGCAACTATTTCATGACGAGGAAGATAATGAATCTGATGATAATTAGATTGTAGTTATTGTTCTTGTTTTTGGTTGTGGCATTTAGATGTTTAAACTATTTGATTTAATGTTTGTTTTGAATGGTTTAAAGTGGTTGTATTTATAATTCTTTGTCGTGTTTGATCCTATTGTGAAAAATACATTAGTTATCATTTATAATAGCTAATGCAATATAATATTTATTAAATAATTATTTATCAAATAATAATTATTTATTAAATTTTTTACTACAATAGTCGAAATAACTAAAATTATTAGATAATTATTTATTAAATTTCTGACTACGACAGTTCAAATAATTATAATTATTAAATATTTATTTATTACATTTCTGACTACAATAGTCAGAATAATTAAAATTATTAAATAATTATTCATTAAATTCCGACTACGGTAGTCGGAATAATTAAAATAATTAACTAGTTATTTATTAAATTTCCGACAACGGTAGTCGGAATAATTAATGTTGTTAAATAATTATTTATTAAAGTTCCGACTACGGTAGTCGGAATAATTAAAATTATTAAATAAATATTTATTAAATTTTCGACTACAGTAGTCGAAATATTTATAATTATTAAATAAATATTTATTAAATTTTCGACTACATTAGACGAAAATTTTATAATTATTAAATAAATTTTATCAAACATCTGACTACATTTCCGAGTAAAGTAGTCGGAAATATCCGACTACAGTAGTCGAAAATTATTTTCCGACAACCTATATTCCAGCTACCACAAATAGTCGGAAATACCTTAATTTCCGACTACATTCCGACTACATTTGTCATCGGAAATTTAATGTTTTCTAGTAATGAAACATGACAATGGCTTTCTTAAACCTATAACAAAAATAAGTTTCCCAAACATACTAAATCTTACATAACTAAGATTTTATTTATTGACCATAGTATCTGAGCCAACTTTCATGCACCTCGACTAAATCTACGGAATACCTGACAACTCTCACAACACATATTAACATGATTAGGACTTACGAAATTCAAGAAAATAATAGCAGAGTTCAGGGAAGCCATGTATGAAGAGGACTATTGGACCTGGGCCTAATTCTGCTACATGCATGTTTATGCCATTTACAGCTACCATTTTGTGCTCTATCTTCTCCATTTTGCTTTTTTTTTTTTTTTTTTTTTTTTCACTTTGTATTTTCTCGAGTCTTTTCTCTTTTGGAAACTTTTGGGTTTTTGTTAATCTTTGTTTGGTAGCAAAATGTGGACTGCTGTGACATGTAACTAGTAGTATCAGACATGATTCTGTTGTGGTTGTCATATCAATATCACAATGAAGTGATATCATTGATAGTAACAATAATATTTTACTTCCTCCTGTCGCCTTTTGATTGGGCATGAAGTTTAAGAAATGAGTGATGACTTTGTAAAGTTTACAAAATTGTTCCTCTCGAAATTTATTTTTTAATTATTTTTTTATTAAGTGAGACTCAGTAAGAATAAACTGAGAATATTATCATTAAATAGTTACCAAATAAGGAAACATGACATTCTTTTTGAGACGAACTAAAATTAAAATGACGAAAAATAAAATGAAACTGAGGGAGTAGGTTTTAGAAAGGCTGAATACATTGAATAATACTTCCAAGTTCTGAAAAGGCTGATTACATTATTTGAGATCGAACTAAGTCTTGTTCCGGTAAAATATTTGAATATATGATGAAGTGTTTTTAATAAATATTTGTAATTTAAATTCTGAAAAAGTTTTTGTACGTATTCTTAAGCATCCATTATATTGATAAAGTAATAACTACTTAAAATATGTCACCTTTTTTTTAGTTATATGTATTAGTCTCTAAGTCGCAAAATTAATCACGTTTGTTTCAATTGACGGTGCATTTTCTATGTAGTTAACTTGGATCATTGGGATCATACATAAAAACTATTTTAATATTTGAGTAAAAAGTGTTGAATAAAAATACTTGTTTAGATGTTAAATTAGAAACATGTCATAATATGAGTGTTAAATATTGCCGGAAACACATTTATCGGCAATGGAGTAAATGTCATTTAAAAGATCAAATATGTCATTGAAATATAGAAATAACTCATTTATGTTATCAGTTAAAAGTTCGACTCATTCATGTCATCGTCGTTACAAAACTATCTCATCCATGTCATTACCTTTTAACTGTGGATTTTTCAAAAACAACTTTGCCACGTAGCCTTCTATTAGAGGTCTACGTCATTAACTAATTGAAAGAGTCACCACTGGGTTTGTCCACATAATCAGCTCACCCAGGTAACCTATAGTCCCCTTTATCTCTTGTCCCCCTACATTGGTATGTTTAAAAGCTTCAAAGGAAGATTTTGGCTAGTGTCACACCCCCTTTTTACGTACTCCAAAAAGATTTATGTTTTAAGGATCGAAAGAGTTTTAATTATTAAAGTGACAAAAGATGAAAATTTGTTTCGAAAAAGGATTATTTTTAACAATCACAATTCATAGTCGCCACTCGGCATAAATCGGGTGTGCCGAGTCACCATTAGAAAAATTCTTTTCAAAAACCATTTGACTCTTAAACTGGTTTGCGAACAGAGACTCCGGCTAAGGAATTCTGTTGACCGAGGGGAAGGTGTTAGGCACCCCTCGATCCCGTGGTAAAGTGTATCAACTATTTTTGACACTACGAAGTGTATAAACCACATAAAAGCACGCAAAACAATCAAACGATAAATAAAACAAAATAATCCAAAATGTAATGTCCAGTCCAATTATACGGTCCAAAAAATAGAAAAATACAAAAATATAAATCCTAGTCTGAACTAATTCTAGCCTAAGCTTCAATGCCTTACTCGATGCCGCGAGCCTTCACCACGAACGTCCTCCGGGTACATGATACCTCGGGGCATTCCCCGGTGAATAAATATATACAGATACTTCGGGGCATTCCCCGGCCACATTATATAATTGAAGCTTTTCGCACGATAAAGTAAAACGAACCATTCACACACATATTCAAATATTCCAATAAATCATTATTTCTAAATTTGACTACCCGGCCTACTTTGCCGATCCAAGTTCAACATATCACAATTCTATCGTGTTTAACATTATCCATGCATCAAAATTAATCAACATTCATTTTAGCAATTTTTAATTCCCACCCCCAATTTCATTTTAACACAAAATTTCTACAATCATGATTACTATTCCAACAATCCACGATCACTATAAACTCAATATTCATCATTCACATCACACACAATCGTAACCAACCAAATCAACAACCAATCAATACAAACAGTTATTCACCACCAACGAAGATCAAACCACACACGAACATCCAATTCAAAATACGAAACATCGCAAATAATAAAATAGATAAGAGAAAGTGTAGAGTTAGACCTCGATTGAAGCTTTTATTGTGCCAAAATATGTGATCAAAAGACAAAGTCGGATCCAAAACTCTCAATTTGAACCTTAATAACCAACAACTCCAAACTCGATATCGAATTCAACCGGACAGATTGGAAAACAACGAAAAGCCTCACAATGAATGACCCACATACCCGAATAGAAATCAAAAACAACCCAAGATCTCAAATTCGAAACCCCAAATCATCGATTTCCAACTAACCTTGTATGAACCAAACCAACTCGATATCGAGAAATAGCAAACTCGGATGGATTTAAAACCCTAAGAAATAAGAAATATCAAGAGAACCGAAATTGAAATTGTGAAAAATCGAGAATACCCATACACAAAATCTCATCAGAACCAACTCGAATCTCGCCGGAATCAATGGAAAACGGGTTGGGTGTTGTTGATTGGACACCGGCATCACTGTTTCCGGTGAGATTCGGATTCGCCGGAGCTCCAATGGTTTCAGATGCAATGTCCCGACGATGGTTTAGCTAGAACCCAACCTATCCGTAGATGTTTTGGGTGATCAGCTCTTCGAAAACTTAAGACTTTCACCTCTCTCTCTGTTTTGCCCACTCCGATAGACTTCCTCTCTCATTTTCTCTCTTTGCTTTTCACTCTCCGTTCTTCTCACTATTTCTATGTGTGTATCGATGTTGTGCGTGTATATAATCGTGTATTCTCTTACTGTGAATCTAAATTCGGGAGCATCATGGTGTGTGTCGATGTCGTATGAAAAAATGGAAAAGGGAAGATTCTCTCTATGCTACTGTGTGGTGGAGTCTATTAGTCAGTTACTGTGAGAGTCTCGTATGCTGATGATAATGAGTGAAGAAGATGAAGTTTTTGTGAAAAAATGGTCTGTGTATTCCGTCCTCTGTATTCCGTGGAGTATGGGTATGTATATGTGGTGAGGGTGGGGTAGTGATGAGGTAGGTGGGGTAACATAGGGTAGGGGGTAGGGTGTGATGTGGTTTTTGATTGGATGGGTTATTAGGATAGGGTAGGTAGGTGTTGTTTTTTAATTGGGTGGGTTGTTAGAATATTAGGATAAAACAAAATTAGTTAGGGGGTTGTTATTTTTGTCATTTTGTGGAGGGATTATCACACGGGTGAGGGTACACGATAGGATAAGGTAAAAAAAATAGGTAAAATGACATCGGGGAGGGATGAAATTAGGTGTCTACATCATACCCTTTTTGAATGTAAACATGAAGTGTTTTTCAGACAAAGCAGTAGACAATGAGGCAGAATTTCGTCCTGACCTCTATTTAAAAGCACGGAGAAAGAGAAACGAGGAAAACCAGGTCTTGACTTAGCACATCCTACCCACCCCAGTTATGAGGGAATCAAATCACGGGTATTTCAAAGGATTGGCAGAGAAGTGGACTATACCGAGTTGGAGAGTCAAGTGAGGTTACATCGAGGTTCTGGTCCATGGCTCTGTCATTACATCAAAAAAAGAAAATTACAAGTTAAAACATAAATGAAATTACAAAAAATCCTATCTATACAGCTTCTGTCGGCTCTTGACTCGACTTTTATCACCCTATTCTTCAGGCGGGCTCCTGACTTGCAATTTCTTTCAACTTGTTGCTTGTCTTTCAATTACTTCGCTTTGTTGCATGACTTTTCATTTCTTTACCCTATTCTCCAGGCGGGTTCCTGACTTGCTATTCCATCACTTTGTTGCTTGACTTTCATTTCTTCACTCTGTTTTCTAGGCGGGCCTCTGACTTGCTATTTCATCACCCTATTCTTCAGGCGGGTTCCTGAAATCCAAAATTAAAACTAGAACAAAAATTATCCCAAACGAAAATTATAATAAAATAGTATTTCATTTTTTGAAAACATTGTCCCATTTTCTAGAAGGGTCCTGAACATAAGGTAAAGTCCCATTTTTCAGGAAGGTCCTGAATTGAAAGTAAATTCCCATTTTTCAGGAGGGTCCTGAGCAGAAAGTAAAATCCCATTTTTCAGGAGGGTCCTGAACAGAAAGTAAAATCCCATTTTCTAGGAGGGTCTTGAACAGAAAGTAAATTCTCATTTTTCAGGAGGGTCTTGAACATAAAGTAAAACCCCATTTTTTAGAAAGTAAAATCTCATTTTTCAGGAGGGTCCTGAAAAGAAAGTAAAAGCCCATTTTCCAGGAGGGTCCTGAACAGAAAGTAAAATCCCATTTTCCAGGAGGGTCCTGAACATAAAGTAAAATCCCATTTTTCAGGAGGGTCCTGAACATAAAGTAAAATCCTATTTTTCAGGAGGGTCCTGAACAACAAGTAAAATCCCATTTTTTAGGAGGGTCCTAAACAACAAGTAGAATCCCATTTTTCAGGAGGGTCCTGAACAACAAGTAGAATCCCATTTTTCAGGAGGATCCTGAACAGAAAGTGAAATCCCATTTTTCAGGAGGGTCCTGAACAGAAAGTAAAAGCCCATTTTCCAGGAGGGTCCTGAACATAAAGTAAAATCCCATTTTCCAAGAGGGTCCTGAACATAAAGTAAAATCCCATTTTCCAGGAGGGTCCTGAACATAAAGTAAAATACCATTTTTCAGGAAGGTCCTGAACAGAAAGTAAAATCCCATGGATGTGCATTTCCAATGGTAGCTGAATTAAGTGAAGCAAAATTTACCCCTATTTCATAAAAGAAAATTTGTCAGTTAAAAACTTAGTGGTGGCTTGCAGCTTTTGGCTTCTCAGGTATCTGCCCCAGCACTCATTCCTTTCATCTTTGTTCTAAATCGCTAACACCTGCCCTGTCTTTCCGCATCATTGACCCGGATCCATATTTAGGGAAGTGAGTGCTGACTCGAACAATGGGCTTCCATTTTACCACTTCTCTGAGGTGCACCCTTTTCCCAAAATCTGAATGTTTCCACGAATCCAACAGCCTATCGATTGATAGACTTCCTTTTTTTCGTGTTGAATTATGATCATATTTCGATTACAACTTTTGGAATCGACTCAAGCAACACATTAACTTATGCCCCAGTTTTGTTGACTGGGTGAATCTTAAATCTTTATTTGGTTGGACCGAGCCCGAAATAGGGCAGCCTACGTATCTCACTCCCGAGACAGGAGAATCAGGTCGGACGTAGTTCCATCTGCTTGTTCTTTGTTCTGATTTGATTTTGATTTTTTTTTTAAATTTTTGAACTCTTTCTTTTATTCTCATTTCCTCGACATTTATCTTTGACTCTATTTTTATTCTAAAAGAGGGATATGAAAGAAAAAATAAAACAAAGCTCAAACGGGTAAACAAGGGATGACACAATGTTTGGATAGAAGAATAAAATTCCTTCATCATATCAATCTTCAAAAATGCAAGTACTAAACATGCAATAAAATCAACAAAGGATCAAATATCATATATAGTATCTTTTGACCGTATCAGCATTGATAGCCATTTCTGCCATTTTGCCTTCAATATCTGTCAAATATAAGGCTCATTGGGCAACACTTTCTTTACAACGAAAGGACCTTGCCAGTTAGGGGAGAACTTGCCTTTTGCTTCAACCTGGTGAGAAAGGATGCATCTCAATACCAACTGACCAACTTCAAAATTCCTGGGACGGACCTTTTTGTTATACGCTCAAGCCATCCTCCTCTGATACAACTGGCCATGACACACAGACGTTAGCATTTTTTCCTCAATCAAACTCAAATGTTCCAGTCGGGTTTCTACCCATTCGTCATCATCAATCTCTGCTTCTACAATGACTCAAAAAGAGGGAATTTCAACTTCTGCAGGGATGACTGCTTCTGTCCCATACACCAATAAATATGGAGTTTCCCCTGTTGAAGTGCAAACAGTGGTGTGATAACCTAGAAATGCAAATGGAAACTTTTCATACCACTGTCTAGATTCTTGTACCATCTTTCGCAGTATCTTTTTTATATTCTTATTGGCAGCTTCTACAGCACCATTGGCCTTTGGGCGATATGGAGTAGAATTTCGATGTGCGATCTTAAACTGTTGACATACTTCTTGCATCAAATGACTATTGAGATTGGCAACATTGTCTGTAATGATCATCTTAGGAATTCCAAATCTACAAATGATAATGGCATGAGCAAAGTCCACCATAGCCTTCTTTGTCACTGACTTGAAAGTTACTGCTTCTACCAACTTTATGAAGTAGTCAATGTCTACCAAACTGAAGCGATGTCCATTTGATGCCTTCGGCTCAATCGGTCCAATCACACCCATTCCCCAAGCCATGAACGGCCATGGAGAGGCCATTGCATGCAACTCAACAGGTGGAGAACGTATCAGATCACCGTGTACCTGGTATTGATGACACTTTCGAACAAATTGAATAGAATACCTTTCCATAGTAAGCCAGTAATAACCTGCTCGAAGAATCTTCTTTGACAAGATATGACCATTCATGTGTGACCCGCATACTCTAGAGTGTATTTCAACCATGATTGCTGAGGCTTCTCTTGCATCTACACACCTTAAAAGTCCCAGATCTGGGTCCTCTTATACAAGATTCCCCCACTTAAGAAAAATCCACTAGCCAAATGCCTGATAGTCCTCTTTTGATCGTTAGTGGCATATACTGGGTATTCTCCTGACTGAATGTACCGCTTGATATCCGAGAACCAAGGTTCTCCATAGAGCTCTTCTTCAACCGCATTACAGTAAGCATGCTGATCACGACTCTGTATATGCACTGGATCGATATAGGCTTTGTCAGGATGTTGGAGCATTGAAGACAGAGTGGCTAAAGCATCAGCAATTTCATTATGAATCCTTGGAATATGCCTAAATTTTACTAACACAAACCGTTGACATAGCTCTTGTAAGCATTGTCGATGTGGGATGAGCTTCAAATCTTGCGTCTCCCAATTGCCTTGAATTTGATAGACAAGCAAATCCGAATCTCCCAACACCAATAATTCTTGGAGTCCCATATCAACAGCTAACCTCAAACCAAGAATGCAGGCTTCGTACTCTGCCATATTATTAGTACAGTAGAATCAAAGTTGTGTTGTTACCGGGAAATGTTGTCTCGATTCAAAGATAAGAACAGCACCTATTCCGACTCCTTTCATATTGACAACTCCATCGAAAAATAACCTCCAACCAGGATCAGCATCTATAACGACTTCATCGACACACGACACTTCTTCGTCAGGAAAATATGTCTTTAATGGCTCGTACTCTTCATCGATGGGATTTTTAGCAAGATGATCTGCCAAGGCTTGGGCTTTCATGGCGGTTCAAGTCACATATACAATGTCGAACTCGGTAAGCAATATTCGCCACTTTGCCAATCGACCTGTTGGCATAGGCTTCTGAAAGATATACTTCAAAGGATCCATGAGGGAAATAAGATAAGTAGTATAGGATGAAAGATAATTCTTCAACTTCTGTGCTACCCAAGTTAGGGCACAACACATCCTTTCAAGAAGAGTATACCTGGACTCATATGCAGTGAACTTCTTGCTACGATAATAAATAGCCTGCTCCTTTTTGCTTGTGACATCGTGTTGACCCAGGAAACAACCGAAAGAATTTTCCATGACTGATAAATATAAGATCAAAGGCCTACCAAGCTCCGGGGGTACCAGCACAGGCGAATTTGACAAATATCTTTTGATTCGATCGAATGCTTCCTGACATTCTTCAATCCATTTTATCGAAGCACTCTTTTTTAGCAACTTGAATATGGGCTAACAAGTGGTTCTGAATTGAGCAATAAACCTGCTAATGTAGTTCAGTCTACTAAGAAAACTCATCACCTCCGTTCTATTCTTGGGCGGGGGTAAATCCTGAATGGCTTTGATTTTCGAGGGATCCAATTCAATTCCCCGACGGCTGACTACAAACCCCAACAACTTTCCAGATGGAACTCCAAATACACATTTTGTTGGGTTGAGTTTGATATTATACCTGCGAAGCCTTTCAAAGAAATTTCTTAAATCTTTTACATGGTCGGCCTGACTTTTTGACTTAATAATCACATCAACGTAAACCTCAATCTCCTTATGAATCATATCATGAAACATAGTGGTCATGGATCTCAAGTATGTTGCTCCAGCATTCTTCAAACCGAACAGCATCACTCAATAACAATAAGTTCCCCATGGTGTGATAAAAGATGTCTTCTCTGCGTCGTCATCATCCATAATGATCTGGTGATATCCATCATAGCAATCCATAAAAGAGGCAACCTCGTGTTTAGCATAGTTGTCTAACAAAATATGGATGTTGGGCAATGGAAAATTATCTTTTAGAATTTCTCTGTTCAAATCACGGTAATCAACATACCCTCGAATTTTGCCATCTTTCTTTGGTACGGGAACAACATTGGATAACCACATGGGATAGCGAGCTACTCGAATTACTTTGGCTTCAAGTTGTTTCATGATTTCCTCTTTAATTTTAATACTTAATCCGTTTTAAACTTCCTTAACTTCTGTTTGACAGGAGGGAACGCGGGATCAGTTGGCAATTTGTGAGCCACTAATTCAGTGCTTAAACCAGGCATATCATCATAAGACCATGCAAAACATCCTTATAATCAATTAATGCTTGAATCATTCCATCTTTTAGCTGTGGCAAAACATGTACACTGATTTTAGTTTCCCTAATATCTTCTTGATCCCCTAGATTTATTGGCTTAGTCTCATTCAAATTAGGATTCGGTTTGTCTTCAAACTGTTCCAACTCTTTGCTTATTTTTTTTAGTGCTTCTTCTTCATCATATTCCCCATCCTGCTTCCTTATATCTTGATTAGCTTGGATTTTAAGGTCTGGCTGAAAATTCCGCATGCATGTCATGTCATTACAATCAGCATAAGGAGAACTATGTAGAAAAACAAAATATATTAGACACAAAACAAAAGGGACATTGCATTTCATTAAATAAAAGATAGAAGGGTTTAAACACAGATGCCAAAATAACATAAACAAACTAAAATCTGAATTACAACCCTAAAATAACTCGGATAAATAGAAAGAAAAACAAAATAAACTACGAAAACTCCCTCCTAACGGGGAGAGGAGTCACTTCCTAATTATTGAGCCGGACAGCTGGACCTCTGAATTGCACGTCTGCCATACTGGTACCTTCTCCTGCTTCAACCATATCAACTTCAATAAAAAGGTTCTGAAAGTCATCAACCAATTCAACTTCAAATTCCACATGCTTCGTGATACCGCTCTTAACAAATGATTCACTGAGTAGTGGCATTGGGCGAGGGAGTGACTATATTTCCTTTTTCCTTCCCTTGGATATCTTAAGATCTTCAGCTGTAGGCTCAAATTCCAGACCAAACGTGCCCACGTTCTCACTCAGACATATGGGATGAACTATATCGTGTAGAGACGCTCCAAAACCCTTTCCTGGCTCAAATCCGTATTTCTAAAGTTCACTCATCATCATGATAGAAGCGGAAGACAATTGTGGTCCCAGTATAGCCTACGATTCAAGGATAAGATTCACTGGCACTGTATCAAAAATTTGATAGATGAATGTCTCCTCTATGTTATTTGCTTCAATAAGAGACAAGGGAGAATCTTCGTAGGCTGACAAATCGCCTTCACCATGAATAACTACTTCTTGCCTGTCATGCTCAAACTTAATCATTTGGTGCAGTGTAGATACAACCGCCTTGGCCTTGTGGATCCACGGCCTTCCCAACAACAGATTGTAAGAGGAGTATACATTCAATACTTGAAACTCTATGGCAAACTCAACCAGCCCTATGGTCAACATTAGTTCTATTTCACCAATGGAATTTGATTTTGCACCATCGAAATCCCTAACGCATACATTGTTGGGCTTGATCTTGTCAGCACCGATATTCAGCTTTTGCAAAGTATAAATAGGGAAAATATTTGCACCTGAACCTCCATCAATCATAACATGAGTGACTTAGAAATCTTCACACTTCACTGTAATGTAAAGGCCCCGGTTATGCCCTGTACCTTCAACAGGTAATTCATCGTCAAAAAAGCTGATTCGATTGACCTCAAAGATTTTTCCAACCATTTTCTCAAGTTGGTTAATTGTAATCTCCCTTGGAACATATGTTTCATTTAATACCTTCAGTAAAACATCACGATGCTCCTTGGAGTGCAACAGCAAAGATAAAAGGGAAATTTGAGCAGGGGTTTTCTTCAACTAGTCTAATATTGAATACTCTGGCAACTTCATCTTTTTCAAAAATTCTTCGGCTTCCTCTTCGGTGATAGGCTTTTTGATGGATGACGGTCCACTCGCCGTTGGCTTGGAATTTCTTAAGCTTTCAGGCACGAAGCATCTTCCTGACCTAGTCAAACCCAGAACCTCATCTACATCTTCCACAACTTCTTTCCCGTGATAGGTCATCACAGTCCGCCCATAATTCTAGGGAATCCTTTTCGTATCAACTATTAGAGGTTGGATCACCGGTTTGAGGACAATAGGCGCTGCCAGTGCTCCTTTCACCGTCAAGATGGGCTGACTTAGAGCTCCCACCACTGTCAACTTAGATTTATCCTGACTTAAATCAACATGCCTTTTGGCGCCCTGTACTGTGATCAAGGGTTTCTTTGTGCTTTCTTGGACTTTATCTTCTCTCTTTCCTTTCTGGCTCAATGACATTGCTTTCAAAGACTTTGCTACATTCACCAATTTCTCCTCAATAGTCTGTATCTTTACAATAGGCTTATAACCCCTCAAAGACTCTTTCCCGTCATATATAAATTCTAACATATTGGCTTCAGCATGGGTTGGCAGTGGATTCTGGTTAATGTTTGGACCCTCCGGGGCCTGGACCAGCATCTGATTTGTCTCAATTAAATCTTGGACAACTCTCTTTAAATGCCAGCATTTCTCGATATCATGGCCTGTCTTATAAAAATAGTACGCACACCTTAAAGAATAATCGAGATTCCTTGGCGGTGGATTTAAAATCCTTCCTTGAATTGGGCTTAAAACCTTCAAATTTCTCAACCTATCAAACAAGCTAGCATATGACTCACCAAGAGGTGTGAATTGATTTTTGACTGCCTTCTCCTTCTTATACTCGGGCCTAGGCTGAAAACTGGGTCGGGATGGGTTTTGGTAATTTGGCAGAACGAATGGGCTATTTTGTGGAGCTTGCGCGCGCCACTGTGGGTAACAAGGGGTTTGGGCATATAGCTGCGTGCTATATACTGGGTATGGGTGTGGTGGAATGGAAAATAAAGGGTTTTGTGGAGGTTAGTAATAATGGGGAGGAATATATGGAGCTTGGGCGTAGACTTGGGCTTGGGATTGGGGATAGGGGCGAGGTGGTCTTTTGGGATAGGAATGGGTTCCAGCTACGACAGTTGCCACGTCCTCTTTTTTTTTTTTTTTTACCTCCAAATGCGCCAGATCCACCTTGAATCGCTTGTGTGGTGGCTTTTAATGCGGCAAAACTCACTATTCGGCCAGTCTTAATTCCATCCTCTATCATCTCCCCTATTTTGAGGACTTCCATAAAAGACTTTCCCATTGTCAGAAGTAAATGTTGAAAATAGGTCTCATCCTACGCCTGAATGAAAACTTCTACCAACTTACGCCACCTTATCGCGTATTCCCTAAAACCTTCAGTGCTCTTTTTATTCATATTGACCAAGGATTTTTCGTCTAGAATCAGGTCGATGTTATACTGAAAATGTTGAAAAAATTCAGAAGCCTAATCATCCCAACTATTCTATTTATCGATATCTCGATCGATAAACCATTCTGAGGCTAGATCAGAAAGACTCTCGCCAAAGAAGGCCATGAGCAGTTCTTCCTTTCCTCCTGCAGCCCTCAACAGGTTGCAATAACATCTCAAGTGTGCAACGGGATCACCATGTCCTGCATACTTCTTGAACTTAGGCATCTTAAAACCGAGGGGAAGGTTGATGTCTGGGAACATGCAAAGATCTTTATAGGAAACACTACTATAATCTTTGATTCCTTGCAAATTCCTCATAGCCTGTTCTAAACTTTTCAATTTTCGGGCTATTGATATCTTGATCCTCCATTGCGACAGGTTTATCCGTATCAAATAGAAATACAGGCGGCCGAGTGTACCCATACAGTTTAATCATTTGCAAAGTAGGCTCCGGGGCATAATACTGGCTATCTGAAACCTTCAGTACTAGCTCACTGGTAGACCTAGAAAGCCTCATTGTGGGACGCACAACATATATGGGAGTTTCATGTGGTGGCGGAGCCACGAATATCGGTGTGATCGGTGGCGCTGGCTGAGCAGCTGGTCCTGATTGGGGAGCTGCCAAGGGCACACCAGAACTGCTAGGATAATAATGTCGCAGAGTAAATCCTGGCGCGTGCTCAGGTGACTCAGTAGGAGCAGAAAATTGCGCCTGAGAGAGCGGTGGGCAATTAAAGATATTCCCAAGACCTTCAGAGAGCGGAGGAGGAAGCATTCCGCTGGCCCATGCCCGGTGTAAATCTATTAATTGTTGCCTGAGCCTTACTACCTCATCATTGTGTTCAGAACTTTCTTCCCTGTGATCCTGATCCGGGTCAATGAGCGAATTTTCAATCTCCCTGCTAGCTATGGCGAGCTTTGCTTTGGATCTAGTGAAGTATGGGTGACTAGCCAGAGTGCTGCAAACCTACCACTGTTATCTGAAAGAAACATGCTCATCAAAGACGACATCCCTTAGGATTAGGGCACACAACAAGCATGGGAATCACATTGGTAAAATTGTCCTAAATTCATGTTCATTTCTACCAGCTTTTGAGGGTAGCGAGGTAATTTTAACATCATCCTGATTTTTGTCTACACTTAATTTTTATCTACACTTATTATTATTATCATTATATTATTATATATATTTTTCGTATCCATCTCTGCTCTTTTCTTTTCTCTCGTTATCTACCTTTATTTTATCATTCTTTATGGCTTTTGTTTTTTTCTTTAAAAGAGGAAAAATAATGAAAAACAATGAAACAAAATTATTAGATCGAACCCAAAAGTAGGTTGCCTACGTATCATGTTGTACATGAATCAGATCTTGCGTAGTTCAGACAGTCGTGCCAAAATGGCCAATTGAACTCTTTTTTATTTTTTTTTGAAATTTTAAGAAGAAAAGAACATAACAAATTGTCAAAAAGAACTGACGAAAAATCTCTTTTTTTTTTTTTTTTTTTTTACATTTTTAGGCTTAACATCCTTATACAAAATGAAAACTACGATTAACAAAGAAAAATCTTTTGGGGTTTTGATTTTGAATTTCATAGGAAAATGAAACTTGAAACTATTAAAGAAAAATCTTTTTAGAGATGTATATGAAACACCTACTCTAAGTGAAGAGTGAAGAAGATCTTTTTGAATTTTCAGATTTTTGTACAAAATGAAATCTATGATTACTGAAAAAATATTCTTAGATTTTTTTATTTTGAATTTCATGCGAAAAATGAAACCTGAACCTATTAAAGGGAAATATTTTTTTTTGTTGTTTTCTTTTAAAGAAGTACATGAAACACCTACTCTAAATGAAGAGTGAAGAAAATCTTTTTTGATTTTTGAAATAAGACCAACCAAAAATGAAACCTACGACTATTGAGGAAAATCTTTTTTTTTTCAAGATATGTATGAAACACCTACTCTAAATAAAGAGTGAAGAAAATCTCTCCTTTTTTTTTGAATTTTTTAAATAAGATCCCCGAACCAACAATAGGCTGCCTACGTATCTCACATCCCAAAAGAGGAGAATCAGGGGTGCGTAGTTCGTCCAGATTGGACAATTAACAATTAACTAATAAATTGCCTAACTTAAGAGACACTACCCAAAAACAAACGCAAAACTTTTTTTTTTTTTTTTAATTTATGGTACTTTGAGAGGACAAATGTAAAAAAAATCTTTTGAGTTTTTGGATTGTGAAAAACAAAAGCCATAAAGAATTTTAAAATAAACTACGACATTCCTCTTTTTTTTTTCATTCTTTTCGACTTACTTTTTCTATTTTTTATTTTTTATTTTTGCCTACGCACCTTACTCCTACCAATTTTTTTTTTCAAAAATCAGTCCGTCAAATGACCACGTTACCCTTAAAAATGCAGCAGTTAGCACGTAGGGATGCTTTAGAGGTGAGTCTCCTACAAAGGGCCATGTGGGTCTCGCTAGGTCTCCGTATGATGCACATAAGCATGACCTAAAGGTTGACCTACGTTGTGGTTTACTAACAAGGCTGTTCGGGAGAGCGTATGGTCGATAGTGTCTGCTTTTCTTTCCACCTACTCCATAACACCGACGGCTCCCCCCTAAAATAAGGGTGACTCAACTAGAGGTTGTGTACAACACGTGTACTACGGACTTGTTGCAGAAAGAAGGTCGGGGGGTGGACTCATGATGACAGATTTAAAGCGGTAACACATAGGATGAATACTATAAACAAAGAGCACGAAAACGCACAAAAGTGAAAATAACACAAACGATATCCACAAACAATGCTTATACACTCGTAATGCCAAACAAAGCCGATACGACTCAAAAAGATAGCTCGAATTCTGAAAATTTGTCATAGGTCCCCAGCAGAGTCGCCAGAGCTGTCACACCCCCTTTTTACGTACTCCAAAAAGATTTATGTTTTAAGGATCGAAAGAGTTTTAATTATTAAAGTGACAAAAGATGAAATTTTTCTTCGAAAAAGGATTATTTTTAACAATCACAATTCAGAGTCGCCACTCGGCATAAATCAGGTGTGCTGAGTCACCATTAGAAAAATCCTTTTCAAAAACCATTTGACTCTTAAACTGGTTTGCGAACAGAGACTCTGGCTAAGGAATTCTATTGACCGACGGGAAGGTGTTAGGCACCCCTCGATCTCGTGGTTCAACCACGGTCGCTTGGTAAAGTGTATTGACTATTTTTGACACTACGAAGTGTATAAACCACATAAAAGCACGCAAAACAATCAAACGATAAATAAAACAAAACAATCCAAAATGTAATGTCCAGTCCAATTATACAGTCCAAAAAATAGAAAAGTACGAAAATATAAATCCAAGTCTAAACTAAATCTAGCCTAAGATCCAATTCCTTACCCGATGTCGCGGGCCTTCACCACGAACTTCCTCCGGGTACATGATACCTCGGGGCATTCCCCGGTGAATAAATATATACAGATACTTCGGGGCATTCCCCAACCAAATTATATAATTCAAGCTTTTCGCATGATAAAGTAAAACGAACCATTCACACACATATTCAAATATTCCAATAAATCATTATTTCTAAATTTGACTACCCGGCCTACATTTGCCAATCCAAGTTCAACATATCACAAATTCTATCGTGTTTAACATTATCCATGCATCAAAATTAATCAACATTCATTTTAGCAATTTTTAATTCCCACCCCCAATTTCATTTTAACACAAAATTTCTACAATCACGATTACTATTCCAACAATCCACGATCACTATAAACTCAATATTCATCATTCACATCACAAACAATCGTAACCAACGAAATCAACAACCAATCAATACAAAAAATTATTCATCACCAACGAAGATCAAATCACACACGAACATCTAATTCGAAATACGAAACATCGCAAATAATAAAATAGATAATAGAAAGTGTAGAGTTGGACCTCGATTGAAGCTTTTATTATGCCAAAATATGTGATCAAAAGACAAAGTCGGATCCAAAACTCTCGATTTGAACCTTGATAACCAACAACTCCAAACTCGCTATCGAATTCAACCGGACAGATTGGAAAACATCGAAAAGCCTCACAATGAATGACCCACAAACCCGAATAGAAATAAAAAACAACCCAAGATCTCAAATTCGAAACCCCAAACCATCGATTTCCAACTAACCTTGTACGAACCAAACCAACTCGATATCGAGAAATAGAGAAATAGCAAACTCGGATGGATTTAAAACCCTAAAAAATAAGAAATATCAAGAGAACCGAGACTGAAATTGTGAAAAATCGAGAAGACCCATACACGAAATCTCGTCGGAACCAACTCGAATCTCGCCGGAATCGATGGAAAACGGGTTGGGTGTTGTTGATTGGACACCAGCGTCACTGTTTCCGGTGAGATTCGGATTCGCTGGAGCTCCGATGGTTTCAGATGCAATGTCCCGACGATGGTTTAGCCAGAACCCGACCTATCCGTAGATGTTTTTGGCGATCAGCTCTCCGAAAACTTAAGACTTTCACCTCTCTCTCTCTGTTTTGCCCACTCCGATAGACTTTCTCTCTCATTTTCTCTCTTTGCTTTTCACTCTCCGTTCTTCTCACTATTTCTATGTGTGTATCGATGTTGTGCGTGTATATAATCGTGTATTCTCTTATTGTGAATCTAAATTCAGGAGCATCATGGTGGGTATCGGTGTCGTATGAAAAAATGGAAAAAGGAAGATGCTCTCTGTGCTACTGTGTGGTGGAGTCCATTAGTCAGTTACTGTGAGAGTCTCGTATGCTGATGAGAATGAGTGAAGAAGATGAAGTTTTTGTGAAAAAATGGTCTGTGTATTCCGTCCTCTGTATTCCGTGGAGTGTGGGTATGTATATGTGGTGAGGGTGGGGTAGTGATGAGGTAGGTGGGGTCACGTGGGGTAGGGGGTAGGGTGTGATGTTGTTTTTGATTGAATGGGTTGTTAGGATACGGTAGGTAGGTGTTGTTTTTTAATTGGGTGGGTTGTTAGAATATTAGGATAAAACAAAATTAGTTAGGGGGTTGTTATTTTTGTCATTTTGTGGAGGGATTATCACATGGGGTGAGGGTACACGATAGGATAAGGTAAAAAAAAAGGGTAAAACGACATCGGGGAGGGACGAAATTAGGTGTCTACAGCTGGTGTTTATTCGTGTATTTGAAAGCTACGAAGGGAGGTTTCGATGGCAGATTTTCTTTGCTGTTAATTGGTGAATTTGAAAGCGTCAAAAGGGAGTTATCAATGGAAAGAATACATGCAATAAAAGATTTTATAAAGAGTATTGATTTATTTTAATTAATGACGTGGATCTCTAATAAAAAGTCACATGACAAAGCTGTTTTTGAAAAACCCACCATTAAACATTGCTGCATTGCATTAAATATTGCCACAAACACATTTATCGGCAATTGATTAAATGCCATTTGCATTCAGAGTCACTAAAGGCTTTAGGACATTTACCAAAAACTAGTATAGACCCATACTATTGACACTAAAAATAATTACCTTTGGCGGCATTTTTTTAGCGACAATTATTATTGCTAGTAAAGTTGCCATAGATACGTGATAGCAAGTATACTTTCTATCTTTACAACAACATACTTAGTAAAATTTCACAAGTGAGGTCTGATGAGGGTAAAGTGTACGCTAACCTTACCACTACCTATTTTAGCAACATTTATTATGACCATCAATTCACCTGAAGAGCACTCTTTTATAGCATAAAAAGTAATAACCATAAGAAAAATCACTTAGAATGTTATTATTAGAAGAATTATTAAACTCGAAACAAGTACAATAAAGCACAAGACACTTTCTATACGTGTCTCCATCGATCCAATCAATGACGTCCATGCCATAGAGAGTCAGACTCGACTAGTGGTAGTGAGAAAAGAGTCAGTTTAAAATTTTTGAATGAAGTCATAGATGTGTTTGTTAATCTCATCGGGCCTTTCTTGGTTGACAAAGTGAGCTGCACCTTCAATAACCAAAACTTCCTCCAACAATGGAACATCTTTCTTAAATCCCCCATTGTGTATGTAATCTTTAGCGCCCAGTATGTGATAAACCAAGTCGAATTCAGTAGTGATAAACTTGGTCGGAACTTTAACTTGAGCCCCAGTCCATGGTGCTGTGAGTTCCCAGTCTCTGTGTACAGAACTTTAGGATGTATGTAAAGTTTCGGGCAACTCCAAACATCAAATCCCAAATATACATACGTCAAAAATATCATTTCTTGAGTAAGGATATTAAGCCCTGCTAGCGCCAATGTATGAAGAAGTTGATCAAGACAATCTAAAAGCAACTAATGTTGCTCAGACTCTTCAGAAATGCTTCTGGATGAGTGCCGGATCCTCCTAAAACAGTGCATTTTGGAGGATCCGGCACAAGTGTGGCAACAATTTTGAAGAGTTTGAGCAACATAGAGTACGATAGTGTTCATGAAGACTAGTCTCTAACTAGAACTAGAAGTCTCTTGACAAAGATCAAATCCAATGCGACTGTAAAAGCAACAACTAAAATCTTAATCCCAAATAGTCTAAACAAATGTGAACTATATAAGCATACAACGCACAGTCGAACAAATTCACTCAAATGTATGATATCACAGAAAGCTAGGAACGCTTACAAGGGAAGAGCTCGGTAATAGTTGACTGGACCAGTGAAACCAGTCTTCTCAAACTTGCTGGCATAGTAATCCAACTCTTCCTCGAACAGCCAAGATGAAAGGGCAGCAGGAGCATCAGGGATAGTGTTAAGACCTCTGCCTTTAGGAAAATTTTCTACTTGCTGAACATTTGAAAAGGGATGAAGAAAACGGCTACCAAGTCACTCCAAAGGGCAACACAGTCCTCCATATCGCAGCCCTCTATGGCCACTCCCATTTTGCGGCAGAAGTCCTTAAGATTACTCCGACAATTTTATGCTGTCAAAACAAGAAAAATGAAATCGCTCTTCACATAGCAGCTAGCGAAGGGCACACTGAAGTAGTACGTGTGCTACTTGCATGTGTCGAAGATCATAATACTAAGGAGTAACTCACGAGCATGACGGATGCTAATGGAGATACAGCCCTGCACAAGGCCGTGCGGAGCCAACATCTAGATGTGGTTAAGCTCTTGGTGAAAGAAGATTCTGAATTTGAATTTTCGCCTAACCATGAGCAGGAGACGCCACTCTATCTGGCGGCTGAATCTGGTTTTCATGATGCTTTGATTAACATATTAGAATACTTATGCTGCAGGTCCATCTAATAGAACGCCGTTGCATGCAGCAGTAATTCAGGAACATAAAGGTACATAATTTGCTGTATCGATATCTAACTGCAGTTGACTTTCCCATAATCTGTTGATGATTTCGTAATGTCTGTCGTG
This sequence comes from Capsicum baccatum var. pendulum, assembly GCA_030864225.1. Taxonomy (NCBI): domain Eukaryota; kingdom Viridiplantae; phylum Streptophyta; class Magnoliopsida; order Solanales; family Solanaceae; genus Capsicum; species Capsicum baccatum. The sequence goes on from CM061554.1 coordinate 241,518,857, forward strand.
CAACTATATTTATGAGAAGATCTAACCCCTTATTTATGCTTTTATCGTGTTGACACATCCAGATTGCATTAGATCACTATGGCGATAGAATAAGCCTTTATGCGAGGAACCTGACTTATGGGGTTGGAATTCACTACACTATGCTGTTAAATTAGGAATGGAAGACGTAGTTTCTGATATGCTGGCATGGAAAAAATCCTTAGTGTACCTTCCGGCAGGCAGTGAAAATGACTGGACGACAGCAATTCACATTGCAGCAAGTGAAGGTGACGTAAACATGATAAAGAAGCTATTAAATCACTGCCCTGATTGTCGCAATATGCTAACAGCAACAATCAAAATGCTCTTCATGTTGCCGTATTTTTCAATCAAGATGAGTTAATCTGCTTCTTATTAGACTATGATGAGTACGACAGCCTTGTTGATGAGCCAGATAGTGACGCCAACACTCCTCTCCATTTGCTTGCTGCCTCTGATAACCATGTGCGTGAATTAATATACCATCCTAGAGCAAAGAAGATGTCATTTAACAAACAAAACCAGACCCCACTTGACATAGCATTATCACGCATAGTGACAACAGAGAAGGTAAGCAGTCGCACATTTGTTTTTCAAATACTGGTTGCGCTTGAGTATATATGCTGGTGAAATATTGAAATACTAGTTCAAGGATTATGTCAAGTGAAAGAATTGTTCGCGTTCACTCACAAATCTTCAGCGTTTCTTCCAAACACAAGCAGTTCCACAAAACTTCAAATACTCCTTTTCAAGTTCAAATGCCTCCGTACTATATACTGATCTTGAATATCATCTTCGATACTATTTTCAGATAACTATTGAAGTTATTTTGTCCTTGCAAGAGTAGAATAAGAATGACTTTCAAAACTTTTTGCAATCAGGATTCAGAAATCTAGCTGACTATAAACTGTACTATTGATGAAAATAGGAGAAATTGGTGCGGGATTTGTGTAGCATCGGCCGATTTGGAAAACATGACTTAGAGGTAAAGCAGCAGTACGAGTACATGCCACTGACGAAAGATGATCGCGATAAAGCTAAAAAGGCATATCAAACGGCAGTCGAAGGAATTATGAAGGTAGCTCAAATCCATATTGTTGTGGCCACTTTAATAATGACAGTCACTTTCGCCGCTGGCATCACATTGCCAGGAGGTTTTGAGAGCGACCCCGATAGCTCTAATCAAGGGATGGCGATTCTAACAAGGAAAACAGCATTTCGTGCATTTGTTGTTTCCAATGCCATTGCCTTCACATGCTCAGCTGTTCCCATATTCATCTACTTTGTCATGCCAAATGTAAGTACATAGCTTAAACATAAACATATAGAAAAGCTTTGTAATCGCACAATTATTTTTCTATGCTTGTCAATGTTAGCAGTTGTAATTGCATTCGCAACTGGTATGTTCGCTACTTTATCTCATTCACTTGGTCTTGCCATTGTTGTTTGTTTCATAGGTTGCCTCTCTATTTTATTGTACTTCTTTGTTATTATTTGATGAGTGTAAGAGAGACATGAATGCAAGCTACTACTTGTACTTATTGCTTCCAAATGTATAATTCAACTACATATTTCAGTTTTTACTCAATCCCTTGAATTACATATGACAGATATGGTTTTTTAGTCAACTACATGTTATTTTAGTTACTAGTGTAGGATACGTGTTGCACGTGTGTCTGACATCAAGCATTTAAATTATATACAAAAAGAAAAAAATCTTTCGTGAGAGAATATACCTAATAAAATATTTATTCATCTTAATCTCTATCATATGTTAGACATCAAAGCACTTGCCGAATTTGACATTTAGTCTCCAAATCATATTGGTAAGTTCATTCATGCCATTACTTGTTAACGGTGGTTTTTCAAAAACAGCTTGCCACGTTTCGTCTTACTAGAGGCCCACATCATTAATTAAAACAAAGAGAAAAGGCTCAAATATGCCATTGAACTATTAGAAATGGCTCATTTATTCAATCCATTAAAAGTCTGGCTCATTTATGCCACCGCCATTACAAAACAGGTTCGTCCATGCCATTACTTGTTAACGGTAGTTTTCGAAAACAGCTTTTCCACGTGTCGTCTTACTAGAGGTCCACATCATTAATTAAAACAAAGAGAAAGGCTCAAATATGCCATCGAACTATCAGAAATGGCTCATTTATGGCATCCGTTAAAAGTTTGGTTCGTTTATGCCACCGCCGTTATAAAACAGGTTCATCCATGCCATTACTTGTTAACAGTGATTTTCGAAACAGCTTTGCCACATGTTGTCTTGATAGAGGTCTATTGGGACATGATTGATTGTGTAATAAACTGTGCAGATTTCTCTCCCTAATTTGTGCTCTATAAATGTAAATAATATTCTATCTTATTTCTAGTAATTTAGATATCTAGTTACCTTAGTTATCTCTTCCGTTACTTGGATATATATCTATGTAAACTTTGGATAATAAACAAAACTAATACACTGCTACTTCTTTATCTCGTGAACCTTTATGGTATCAGAGCCTTTCTAAACTCCAATCAGTCTTCTCATCTCTTTCAAGTTTTCTTTTTGGTTCTATGGCATCCATGGTGAATCCAAGTGATTCTATTATCCTTGCTAATAACACCAGCCATATGGTGCAATTTAATCCCAGTTCTCAGCTTCCCCTCAAACTTACTGGTCCAATGAACTTTGTCATTTGGAAAGCGCACGTCAAATCTCTCATGTTCGGTCATGATCTCTACTGCTATCTCGATGGAACCTTGACAACACCATAAGAAATGGTAACCCTCAACAACAAAGGGGTACCCAATCCCTTGTACAAACTCTGGTTTTGCCAAGACCAGTTGATACTCAATGCCTTAATGGCATCTGTTGATCCTACAATCATCTCCGCAATCACCAAAACTTTCACCTCAAAGCAAGTATGGGACACACTACATAACCTGTATGCTAACAAATCATATACAAGGGTTTTTAGGGTCCGAAAATCTCTGGATACCATCACAAAAAACTCTCGCAGTATGACAGAGTACTTGCACGAGGTCAGGAATGTTACTGATGAACTTGCAACGGCTGGAACTCCTATTCCAGATGACGAACTTGCGGTCAAAATTCTTAGTGGTCTAGGACATGAGTATGATTCAATTCCATTGGTTATCCAAGCGCGAGCTACACCTATCTCGTATGAGGAACTATACAACATGCTTCTTAACAGAGAGCGTCTCCTCAAACATAATGAGCCTAATCAGGCCTCAATTACAGCTGCAGTGGCACAAAAACCATCACCATATAACTTTATACCCCGTAATAATAAGAGGGGACAACTATGGTGTCCACAACATCCCAATCAGCAAAATGCACAGAACGCATCACCAAATTGGCGTCCAACGAATGCACCAGCCACATCACCAAATTAACATCCAATGGCCCCTCGATAAAATCGTCCAGTTTGTCAGTTATGTGGTCACACTGGACATACTACCAATGTGTGTCATTCATGCTCCCACAATCACTTTGAAGCCAGGGCAAACTTTGCTTCCATGCCTTGGGTTGTGGATTCGGGAGCATCGCATCATGTGACTACTGATTCTCAAAATCTTCAACATCCGAATGACTACACTGGTAATGACGATATTACCATGGGCAAGGGTAAAAAAATTCCTATAACTCACATGGTCATGTTCAAATAAATGCTTCAAATAAAAAGTTTCATCTTTCGAATAATTTGTGTGCACCAGTGATTAAACGTAACCTTATAGCTGTGTCTCAATTTTCCAAAGACAATCTGACATCCATAGAATTTTTTCAAAGAAGGAGTTTAAGAGTGGCCTGTTGGAGGATCATCTGAACAATGTTGGCATAGAAAATTAGGACACCCAAATAAAAGAGTGCTTAAAAAACTCTCACATAAGTTTTCAATTCCAATTTCAAATTTTGAAATGTTTGATCATTGTAATTCCTGCTCTTCTAATAAAAGCCATCGACACCCCTTTTCCGAGAATACTCTAGTGAGCAAAAAGCCTTTACAAATTATTTTCAGTGATGTATGGGGCCCATCATGTAACACCCCGTAAAGGTCGTGCATGGATTAGCCTTTAATAGAGTGCCCTTAGACTTAAAAACTTGAAATTTTTTTGTGAGTGTAATGAGGACTTAGTGTCATTTTAGCTGGCAATCTTTGGGATACAACTTTTCAACCTTTCCGATATTCGTTTTTAGATTTTCAAGCTGCGTTACGATCGGGCAAGCTCATAGTACGTCTCGGATAAGTTTTGAAATTTTTTGGAATGCATAAGGCTGCGTTTGGATTTCAAAACAGTAGCAAAATGCATAGCCTATTGCCCAGTTTTCAGTATTTCTGGGTCAATTTCAAACGATCATAACTCTCTGTATATAATTAACGGTGTGAGCTATAATATATAAAACAAAAGCTATTTGAGTCCTCTTTAAAATGAAGTTTGTTTCATCCAATTTGAATATATGAGTAAAAAGTTATAATCGATTTACTCCAGCCTATCAAACTGTCAACTGAGGGACAAATTTGACCTTAATTGTTCCTTAGGGGTATTTTGGTCATCCTCCACTCCTATATATACCACCAACACGGGATTTAATCCCTCAAACACCATAATACACATACTTTTCCAAAATTGCTCAAGAATTCTCCTTAGGGTTTCAAAATAAAAACCCAAATAGTTCAAGATTCGACCGTAGGTTTTCGAAGATAATTACATATTCGGAATCACCAATCCGCAAGCTTCAAGAAACATCTATTATCCTTGGAAATAGAGGTACGTGGGGTTTTTCCTAAATTCTCATGGGAAAAAAAAATCATGTTTTAGAATGGGGTTTTAAATTATGTGTATATATTTATGTATAAGATGTTTTAACATCATTGTTTTGGTCTTTTGACCATCTCCAAAACGATTTGACAGTTTATATACATATATGAATGAATGTGTTTCAATTTAGAATACATGAACATGCTAAAGACATTTGACCACCAGGTGTTTGATGAAATTTCTGCATGAATTGAACTTTAAGTTTCAGAATATGAAATCCTTTACATCAGTTACATGTTTTGGTGGTCTAAACTATGTTTTGAATGAAAGCTCCTGCTTAATACATTATGGCCCGAAAAATCATGACTTGCAATGTCTTGGTATGACGATACCAATTCAGACTAATGCCATATCAGACTCAGACTAACAGACATTTCAGACTTTCATGATTTTAGACATTCAGAATGTTGCATGCACAGAAAAGGTTAAAAATGGGCATACAGAGATGTTAGGTGGTTCCCCGAAGAGGGCTTGAGTTCAAGCGACTCATTGCCTAAAACCGTGGTTTGCCGACCCGGGTATACTATTATGCGCTGACTTAAATGTCCTGTGGCGTATCAAACTCAGACACTCCAACCCTTGCGGCACACTTGGGTTGGGGGCTTCCCCGCCGAGTCAATGCCGGATTCCATACAGCCCGTGGAATATCAGACTTGTAGGGGAATACCACCTAACTCAGAAGTAAAACACAGATCTTGATTTGAAATGAACAGGCAGGTTACATGTTTTCAGAAAGTGCCCATGTATTTTTCGGAAACAGTTTTATACATGATGTCTTGATGAAAAATTGCTTCCACTTAATATATATATATATATATATATATATATATATATATATATATATATATATATATGTATGTTCCATTATACTATTTTTGGATTGCTTCGCGTGCCAGTACTTTTGTGCTGACCCCCCCTCCTTCCAGGTCCTGAGGCACAGTCTAGAGGTCCAGCTACACAGTAGACATTCTCGGATTTGTAGACTTGATCTCGCAGTGGTGAGCCTTCCATTATTTGGAAGGCCTAATTATGTCAGACATTATCTTATTTATTATGTTTTTGGTTTACTGGGGGCCTTGTCCCAGTTTCTTTTCAGATAGATGTTTTTGTTCTTAGTAGAGATTTCGCAGACGGATGTCAGATAGTATTATTCAGAAATATTGCAGAACTTGACGATGTATTCCGTACTCAGTTTCAATTCCGTATTTTATTATGATTATGAACGTTGTGCATGATAACCAGATAGAGAATGGGTGTTCCGGGCCTTTATTGTTCGGGATGCTCGTCATGGCTAGGGCCTAGGCTCGGGTTATGACAAACTTGGTATCAGAGCACGGTTCATGGTCCCAGGGTGTCTGCGAAATCGCGTCGGGTAGAGTCTTATTTATGGGTGTGTAGCGTGCCACACTTATAAGCAGGAGTCTACAAGACGTTTAGGAATGTCTCTCTTTCTTCATGTTCTAGTTCGTGAAACAGAGTCAGAATGTTCCTCCTTCATACTCTAATTCGTGCTATGGTGACGTCCATACGAAAGTAAAATCATCCCAAATTCTTTCCTTACTCTGATGTTCTCAGACCCATCACATTTCTAGGGTGAATCAAGTGCAGAAGTTTAGAGTCTAAATGGTATTGTCCCTTCGGATCGCATCATATAAGATGTTAAATTTGTGTAAGGACTTGAGAAGAGTCCGTTATTGCTTCAGAGTGTATGGGTTCGAGTGTGAACCTTGATCTTTACGAAATCGTGCTTTTCAGCCTTTTGTATTGAGTATATTCAGCCCTTTTTAGAAATTTATGTTGCAGATGTCATGCTTAAGGGAAAAGATGTGTAGTAGAAGTGTTGGAATTGTATTTCCACCCAAAGAGTAGTATAAGTTAAAGTATCGGTGTCATGACCTATTGGTAGCAAGTAGCGTGTGTGGATTGTATGATAATCTGTGGGGGAAATATTTGACTCAGATTTTTTTTTTTTATCTATACAAAGTAAGATGTGTATTCTCAGATTATGGAATGTTGTGTGACAAGTTTCTATCTCTTGAAAATATTTTATCATTGTGTTGGTGAAACTAAAAAGTCTAGTGAAGCCGTGTGGGGCTCTTTCGATTCACTAGCATAGTTGCCTAGTCATTCTTCTTATTTTCTTGTTCAAACTACAAAAAAATCAAAGTCTAGTGAAGCCGTGTGAGGCCTATTTCGATTCACTAGCAATTTGTCATTTAACGTGTGGTTCTTGTGTTGGTTAAATATATGTATAGCTGAATCTTTTTACATGAGATAGAGTTGGTAATGAAGCGATTCGTCCTTGTGTGTTAGTTTATTAGTAGAAGACAGAGAAGGAGTTATTAGGCGAGGTGAATTGTCCTTGCTTGAAGTATGAAAATGGCCAGATTAGCCAGTAGGTTATAAGTATAGACTCATGGTTGTTGTGGATTTTGAAGGTAGTGTAAATGTATGCTTGGGTAAGTAATTGTGATGTGAGAAACAAGTATAAGTAGATACGATTGTACGGGGTTATAATATAAGGATTAAGTTGACCATGTCTATTATGAGGCTTTAACCCCCTTGACCCTCTTTTCATTGGTAGTTGTAAACTAGTGCTACTTGTGAGAAGGTATGTAGTAGATTTTTGAGATATTTGGGTAGAATATCCCAATTTGATGGATTAGTATATTTATATTTTGTTGCATTCTTCATTGGTGGTAAATGATTGATACTAAACTATAGGCTTGAATTTAAATGGTGTGGTTGTAAATAGTGGCGCGAGTTTGATGATGCATGTTTTGTGGAATTAAATTAGTAGGCTTGATGTGCTGAAATAGTACATGCTAATGGATTATGATAAGGAAAACCGTTAGGTCATGATCGATTATTGTGGTTATGAAGTTCTAGTGCACTAGTGTTTCGTGATGTTTATTTCATAGCTTCCAAGTGAAAATTTCGTGTAAGGTTGGGTTATAAATCATGCATAGCACTAGATATTAAGTTTGAACAGTTGATGTCCATGAAGGTGGATGTGAAGATTTCTTGGTTAATGAATACTAGTTGTATAGAAGCGATCTAATAGACTTAAACGGTGCATGCAATAGAGTAAGTTTATTTGATTCGTAGTGGTGTATGATATTGCATGTATGATGTAGAAGTATGCCTAAGGTGACATGAGGTTGTGGCATTTTTCTAAGGCTATTACTTGTTGTGCGTGGCTAGTGGTACCATTGAATTGTTAAGTGGAGAAAGACTAGTTAGATGGTACATGGTGATCTAAATATCCATGTTAAGGTGTTTTGATTGATAGTATTGGGCCTTTTGCGGTGATCTTGATTCTCATAGTAGAGGGATATAAATTTGGAGTCGCAATAGTTGTATGCTCTATCGAAAGAGATATGGTTCATCAAAGGCTTGGTGATATCCATGTTAAGTGTTAGCATCTAAGCTTGACTTTTTACCGATAGAATAAGTGTGCAAGCATTATACTATGACTATTGGTGGCTAGAGAAAGATAGAGTGTATCCCGGAAGGTAGTCATCGAGCTAAGTTCTATGATATGCATGTATTGTTATTTTTTTCAGACCCTAGAGTGTAGTAAGTGTAGTTCAGTTAGAATATGGTAAAGGATCTCCCAAACTCAAGATGATGACTTGAAGCTAAGGGGGAGATGACAGAACGAATGACCAAGTAAGGCTCTTAGATTCTAGTAGTGATGCAGTATGATTTAGAACGTTAGAAAGTGAGGGTGAGACTCAACCCATTCTTATCTTAGTATTTTTCAGTGATCCCAATGCCTACTCAAGCTTTACGTTTCAGTTCTGTGATCATAGTTCGCGATTCCTGTATATGATAGAGAGTCACGTACTCTTCCAGTTCCAAGATAATGAGTTCTAGTTCATTCAAGTAGTTGGAATTACAATCCTTATGTTAGGAACTCTAGTTGAGGTCATGCAACTCATGACGCATGTACTCACTCTTTATAATGTGTTCAGTCCCATATAAAAATCTTCTCATGCTTCAGGGTCTTATGTTTTAACCTTTTAGTGTCCTCCCTATGAAATGATAGTGGTGATGAAGTAAATGTTCTTGTTGATGGAAGATCATAGTACGTTTGTTTAGATAAGGCCATAAGTATGAAGTGAGATTTGGGGCCAATCTTTGATACATGTGATGTTTAGTGGAAAAGTTTGTGTGTGTATGTTTTTAGGATAGTGCGTGGGAGTTATATTGATAATAGTTTAGAAACTATGTGAAGTATGTATTTATGGGTGTTTGCCTTGAAGTTAACATGTGGTTATAAATTAGGCTTGAATGACGTTTTGGGATTGTAGTGGAAGGTTGCAATATGCATTAGCGACTTCATATTAAGAGTTCAGAGTAGTCATTAAAGTGGTAAGACATGTTATGCTTAGAATGTGATCTTTAGAAGAGGTATAGAAGGTGGCATCATATGGTTTAGAATAATAGCGTGGTGTAGCATGTTGTATTTTTGTGACTTAGAGTTAGGCTTGATCGCGGGGTAAGGATTAAGCTATTTTAGACATTAGTAGAAAAATTTGTCAATGCTCATATGAGAAATTTAAGCTGAATCGAATGAATATCATATTTATAGGGAATAGTATAGTTAAGGGATATTCGGGAAGTGCGCTAAGCCTGAAAGTAAGAAGTCGTATTGCCAAAGGTCTGAAAATTCTATCCTAATTTAGGAGTTATATATCTATATTTGAGACTGCAGAGTAGAGTTAATGTTGTGATTTCCTCAGTTGGATGTCTTGTGTAATCCATACCCAAGATTCGTGGCTCCCTATTACTGTTAGAACTTCTTTAGAGAGAGTGTTGAAGAGATACTCCAGTTAAGTATGAATGTCCAGCATAATTCAATCTGTATAGTCAGTAAGTCGGTTTAACAGGTAGATTCGCATGACTTGTTTTTCTCGTCTGTTCATTTAGTCATGCTACCCGAAATCTCAGACATGCTACTATTCCAAGATAGAGTATACCAGTAGTTGTGAGTATAGCTCAGTTCATGTGTCATGCATTAGATTCAGATTCCAGATGTTCAATTATGATTCAATTTGTAGGTGCCCAGTGCATCGCCTCAATTTTTTTTTTTTCGAGTATCTTAATGAATTGAGCATTCATAGAGGGACATAGTGTCCCAAGGGGGAGATACCTCATTCAGTTGCATGTATAGATTCTTATTACAAGCCTTGCACCAGTTATCATTGCGTAATCAGTCATACATTCATACGTTAGTCCAGTCAGATATGCGTGCATTAAAAATGCATGTTCAATAGAAAAAGTTCAGCTTATCAGTGTATTTAGTCCTGCGTTCGTGAGAACAACTCAAGGACAGATCCATGCATCAGATATGCATGTTCATTATGAGAATTCAGCTTATGAATAGCTTCAGTCGTGTATTCCATGCATCAGATATGCGTTTCCGATATAAGAATTCAAAATACCAGTAGTTCCCGCCATATGGTCATGTTTCAAACCAATGTATTCTTTATTAAAGGACATGTTGTGTCCGCGTTATTCTATATCTTTAAGGCTTCAACAAGTTCCTATCCATCATTCGAGGACGAATGATCCCAAAGGGGAGATAATGTAACACCCCGTAAAATTCGTGCATCGATTAGCCTTTAATAGAGTGCCCTTAGACTTAAAAACTTGAAATTTTTTTGTGAGTGTAATGAGGACTTAGTGTCATTTTAGCTGGCAATCTTCGGGATACAACTTTTCAACTTTCTGATATTCGTTTTTATATTTTCAAGCTGCGTTACAATCGGGCAAGCTCATAGTATGTCTCGGATAAGTTTTGAAATTTTTTGGAATGCATAAGGCTGCGTTTGGATTTCAAAACAGTAGCAAAACGCATAGCCTATTGCCCAGTTTTCAGTATTTCTGGGTTAATTTCAAACGATCATAACTCCCTGTATATAATGAACTGTGTGAGCTATAATATATAAAACGAAAGCTATTTGAGTCCTCTTTAAAATGAAGTTGGTTTCATCCAATTTGAATATATGAGTAAAAAGTTATAATCGATTTACTCCAGCCTATCAAACTGTCAACTGAGGGACAGATTTGACCTTAATTGTTCCTTAGGGGTATTTTGGTCATCCTCCACCCCTATATATACCACCAACACGGGATTTAATCCCTCAAACACCATAATACACATACTTTTCCAAAATTGCTCAAGAATTCTCCTTAGGATTTCAAAATAAAAACCCAAATAGTTCAAGATTCGATCGTAGGTTTTCGAAGATAATTACATATTCGGAATCACCAATCCGCAAGCTTCAAGAAACATCTATTATCCTTGGAAATAGAGGTACGCGGGAGTTTTCCTAAATTCTCATGGGCAAAAAAAAAAATCATGTTTTAGAATGGGGTTTTAAATTATGTATATATATTTATGTATAAGATGTTTTAACATCATTGTTTTGGTCTTTTGACCATCTCCAAAGCGATTTGACAGTTTATATACATATATGAATGAATGTGTTTCAATTTTGAATACATGAACTTGCTAAAGACATTTGACCACCAGGTGTTTGATGAAATTTCTGCATGAATTGAACTTTAAGTTTCGGAATATGAAATCCTTTACATCAGTTACATGTTTTGGTGGTCTAAACTATGTTTTGAATGAAAGCTCTTGCTTAATACATTATGGCTCAGAAAAATCATTACTTGCAATGTCTTGGTATGACGATACCAATTCAGACTAATGCCATATCAGACTCAGACTAACAGACATTTCAGACTTTTATGATTTTAGACATTCAGAATGTTGCATGTACAGAAAAGGTTAAAAATGGGCATACAGAGATGTTAGGTGGTTCCCCGAAGAGGGCTTGAGTTCAAGTGACTCATTGCCTAAAATCGTGGTTTGCCGACCCGGATATACTATTATGTGCTGACTTAAATGTCCTGTGGCGTATCAGACTCAGACACTCCAACCCTTGCGGCACACTTGGGTTGGGGGCTTCCCCGCCGAGTCAATGCCGGATTCCATACAACCCGTGGAATATCAGACTTGTAGGGGAATACCACCTAACTCAGAAGTAAAACACAGATCTTGATTTGAAATGAACAGGCAGGTTACATGTTTTCAGAAAGTGCCCATGTATTTTTCGGAAACAGTTTTATACATGATGTCTTGATGAAAAATTGCTTCCACTTAATATATATATATATATATATATATATATATATATATGTTCCATTATACTATTTTTGGATTGCTTCGCTTGCCAGTACTTTTGTGCTGACCCCCACCCCTCCTTCCAGGTCCTGAGGCACAGTCTAGGGGTCCAGCTACTCAGTAGACATTCTCGGATTTGTAGACTTGATCTCGCAGTGGTGAGCCTTCCATTATTCGGAAGACCTAATTATGTCAGACATTATCTTATTTATTATGTTTTTGGTTTACTGGGGGCCTTGTCACAGTTTCTTTTCAGACAGATGTTTGTGTTCTTAGTAGAGATTTCGCAAACTGATGTCAGATAGTATTATTCAGAAATGTTGCAGAACTTGACCATGTATTCCGTACTCAGTTTCAATTCCGCATTTTATTATGATTACGAACGTTGTGCATGATAACCAGATAGAGAATGGGTGTTCCGGGCCTTCATGGTTCGGGATGCTCATCACGGCTAGGGCCTAGGCTCGGGTCGTGACACATCACCTGTTTTGTCAATTGACAAAAAATTATATTATGTAAATTTTTTTGATCAATTAACAAAATACATTTGGTTGTACACATTTAAAATAAAAGTGAGATCAAAACAGTTTTCTCTAAATTTAAACCCCTTGTTGAAAATTATTTTCATAAAAAAATACTCTCAATTTATAATGATGGTGGTGGTGGCTTTAAAGGTCTTAAGTCATTTCTTCACACTACTTCCATTAAGAACCTTGTATCGCCACCACACACACCACAACGGGTAGCTATGGCTGAAAGTAGACATCGGCACATCATTGAAACAACAAAAACTATTTTACACCAAGCCTCCATGCCTCCATTATTTTGGTCCTTTGCCTGTCAACAAGCCACATTCTTGATTAATAGGCGTCCCACCCACACACTTTATTATGATTCTTCATACCAACGATTATTTCTAGAAATTCCCAATTATCAATCCATTCATGCTTTTGGTTGCCTATGTTATCCATGGCTTAAACCATATGCCAAGCACAAACTAGAACCCAAGTCCACCCCTTGTGTTTACTTAGTCTATTCTAATACCCATCACAACCATCAGTGTTATGATCCTATTTCACAAAGGATATATATTTCACGAGATGTTATTTTTTATGAAAATAAATTTCCTTTTTCTGATATATTTTCATCTTTGAAAGACAAAGGAATTTTAAAATTAGAGTGGGATATCTTGTACAAAGAGTCAAATGACCTTAGTGTCAAGTCTATGCCTCCAGTGGATTATGAGATTCTCCAGCCAATCAAGGTTGCTCTAGAATTACCGGCGACACCTCCTATAGGTTTTTCGTCAGGTCCATCTTTGGCAGCAATGCCAACTACTGCCGTCAGCTCAGATTGCTCCACACGACCTACTGTTGTCCCACCTATCACACAACCACTAATCCAGTATCAACGCTGAAATCATCACACCCCAACAAACCCTTTACCTACACCAACTCCAGACCCCTCATCGTCCATTCCATCTGAAAATCATCACCAATCCTCCACCACAGCTTCTGTACATACACAACAACCATCCATTCACAGACCTATTACTCGTTCACAAAATAATATCACCAAACCCAAGCAAGTATTTGATTATCTTGTAGTTTCATTAACAGAATCACTTCCCACCACTTATAACCAAGCCGAAAAGAGTGCACACTGGAGAGAAGTGATGAAACTTGAGTATGAAGCATTGATGAACAACTAGACGTGGGAGTTTGTACCACCATCCTTTTCTCAAAATGTTTTTGATTGTAAATGGCTCTATCGTATCAAAACCAAATCAAATGGAAATGTTGACAGGTATAAGGATTGGCTAGTTGTAAAGGGCTTCACGCAACGACCGGGTGTGGATTATAACTCTACATTCAGTCCAGCGGTAAAACCCATTACTGTTAGGCTCATTTTGTCGCTTGCAGTTCAACACAATTGGCATTTGCACCAACTGGATGTGAATAACGCATTTCTTCAAGGATACCTTGAAGAGGATGTTTATATGTGTCAACCTCGTGAGTATGCTCATCCTAATTGTCCTCATTATGTGTGCAAATTAAAGAAATAAATTTATGGACTTAAGCAGGCCCCTCCTGGTACTCTGAGTTAAAGCAATTCTTGCTTCAAATTGGCTTTGAAAAGTCTAACTCTGACTCTTCTCTATTTATTTGTTATCAAAATGAAGCTTTGGTTTATATTATTGTATATGTTGATGACATAATTATCACTGGATCGAACTCTGAGGTTATCAAGAAAACTATCCAGGTTCTTTCAGCTAGATTTTCTCTCAAAGACCTCGGACATCTCCACTACTTGTTGGGTATTGAAGTTCTCCGCACTAAAGAAGGGATCATTCTTTCCCAGTCCAAGTATGTTTCTGATCTTCTTGCTGCCCATAAAATGTCTGAATGTAAGCCTGTTACAACTCCCATGAGTTCCACGGCCTCACTATCCTTAAAGGATAACACACCTCCGGCGGATGCCACTTTGTATCGTCAAGTACTTGGTAAGCTTCAATATCTTTCATTCACTAGACCAGATATAAGCTTTGCAGTTAATAAATTATCTCAATTCATGCATGCTCCTACACAAAAAAAACTGCTATTTTGTGAAGCGACTCTTGCGGTACCTCCAGTACACCAAAAATCATGGCTTACAAATAACGAACAAGACACATCCTGGGTTGTTTATGTATTCAGATGCCGATTGGGCTGGTGACATTAATGACAGGAACTCTACCTCTGGATATATCCTGTACCTTGCTGGAAAATCCTATTAGTTGGTCATCCAAGAAACAACGCACTGTTGCGCTCTCCTCCACTGAAGCAGAGTATCGTGCAGTAGCTTCTGTACTTACTGAGGCCAATTGGGTTCAAAAACTTCTTGTAAAACTACATGTCCAGCTGCCTGATCCACCCATAATCTATTGTGATAATGTCAGTGCTACCTATCTTTGTCAAAATCCAGTACTACACAGTAGGATGAAACACATTGAACTTGATTTTCACTTTGTTAGAGATCAGGTGCTGCGAAAACCGGTGCTCGTTCAGAACTTACATACTGCTGATCAGCTCGCAGACACGCTTACAAAGCCTCTGCCTTGTCTACTATTTTATCAACATCTGTCCAAGTTAAAGGTTATTGATGCTACCTTCAACTTGCGGGGGCGTATTGGGACATGATTGATTGTGTAATAAATTGTGCAGATTTCTCTCCCTAATTTGTGCTCTATAAATGTAAATAATATTCTAGCTGATTTCTAGTAATTTAGATATCTAGTTACCTTAGTTAGCTCTTCCTTTACTTGTATATATATCTATGTAAAGTTTGGATAATAAACAAGACTAATACACTGCTACTTCTTTATTTCTTGAACCTTTAAGGTCCACATCATTAATTAAAATAAAGAGAAAAGGCTCAAATATGCCATCAAACTATCAGAAATGGCTCATTTATACCATCTGTTAAAAGTTTGGCTCATTTATGCCATTGACGTTACAAAATAGGTTCACACATGCCAGTGCTTGTTAATGGTAGTTTTTCAAAAATAGCTTTGCCATGTGTTATCTTACTAGAGTTCCACGTCATATTTAATTAAAAAAAATTAGTAAGAACTGATTTATTTTCTCTTACATTTTGTTCATTTATTTTCTGTTACATTTTATTCATCCTAGTTAGTGCCTTGAATCTGTGAGGAAGATCACCCATCATAGCATGGAATGAAAAATCCAAGAAGCATAAACATTAATCGACCAAAATGTATGAAACAGAGAATGATTAACTAGTCATTTTGAGGTTTGTAAGGCTTGGCAAAAGAATATTTTAGGACTCACTTGTTTTTTACAATTATTGGAGCTTGGCCTAAGAACATCTCGAAATATATTCAGTTAATTAGTTAACTTAATTGGGACAATCACATATTTTTAATTAGTGACATGGACCTCCAGTAAGATGACGTGGGGCAAAACTATTTTTGAAAAACCACCGTTAATAAGAAATGAAATGGATGAACCTATGACATAAACGAGATAAACTTTTAACGGATGGAATAAATGAGCCATTTCTGATAGTTCGATGGAATATTTGAGACTTTCTCCATTATTTTAATTAATGATGTGGACCTTTGGTAAAGCTGTTTTGGAAAAACCACCATTAAAAAGTAATGGCATGGATGAACCTGTTTTGTAACGGCGATGACATAAATGAGCCAAACTTTTAAGGGATGACATAAATGAACCATGGCAGAAAAATCAAATTTTACCAAAATTTCTTTGTATTACAAATTCAATGCTTTATAATGTAGACTCCTGCAGAAATGCAGGTTAAGGCCACGTACAATAGACCCCTGTGGTCTGGCCCTCTTCCCCCAACCCTAGGCATAGTTACGATGCTTTACACTACAATCTTTTCTTTTGGAGAAATGGCGTTCACTTTGGTGCTTAAGAAGCAACCTATGATGATATTCTCTTGTTTTTCTCTTTTTCTTTTTTTTTTTGGTTCCTTCTTAACTTGTAAAGTCGAGTATGTCGCAGCTGTCTTATGTGTTAGTCATACAATTTGGCGTTGGAAGTTGATAAATATTGATAATATCGCGTGTTAGTAAGAAGTACCATTGCTTTGGTGAAAGAATGGGCCTTTTGATTTGAAACTTCCTATGTAACTTACGTAGAGACTCAGGTCTATGTTACAACCTTGACATGTTCACTGGCTTGCAGTTCTTCAATCTTTTTGTATAAGGTTCTCAAGTGATAGATATGTCATCAACATCTTGTTTCAAAATTAATATGAATTGTCATTGTATAATATGGTCATGTTGAGTTGGGTGAATCGGAGCAATGTCTGCCAGTCTCATGGGGAAATGGGAGCCAATGATCGCCATTTGAGTTGGCTACAAGATTTTCTTTGTTCTGTAGTCATGTTTTGTTCGTTTCTTAAGTAATCGACTACTCTACTTGTTTTTTTTTTATGAGAAAAGAATCATAAGATGAAGTGAATCTTAAGAGATCCAAGTATTACTTTTGTCTTGGGAGGTCTAATAAGTTCTTAAAACTGTTTATGCTTATGATATTCTTTCAGTTTTGACACGAAAGCGAATATACGGAAACATCAAAATCCCTTTCTTGTGATCAAGGAAAGCACTAGATCCCTTTCTTCTTTGAGATTCACTAAGCATCTAATTAGTTTTTCCTATATAATAATGTTTCATCCAGAGAAAGCAAAGGACTCACAGGATTATCATTGGGAGATCTTGGATAAACCACCAAATCAAAAGGAATGGACTCGACCATGTATAGTGCTGCGATGAGAGGAAATATCGGAGATGCCAATTTTCTACTTGCTGATCATTTGAAAAAGGATGAAGAAAACGGCCACCAAGTCACTCCAAAGGGAAACACAGTCCTCAATGTCGCAGCCCTCTATGGCCACTCCCATTTATGCATTTATCATGTTGACACATCCAGCTTGCATTAGATCACTATGGCAATGGAATAATCTTTTATGCGAGGAACCTGACTTAAAGGGTTGGAATTTACTGCACTATGCTGTTAAATTAGGATTGGCGGGCGTAGTATCTGATATGCTGCGGTGGAAAAAATCTCTAGTGTACCTTCCGACAGGCAGTGAAAATGATTGGACAACAGCAATTCACATTGCAGCCAGTGAAGGTGACATAAACATGATAAGGAATCTATTAAATCACTGCCCTGATTGTTGTGATATGCTTAACAGCAACAATAAAAATGCTCTTCATGTTGCCTCATTGAACAATCAAGACGAGGTAGTCCGCTTCTTATTAGACTCTGATAAGTGCGGCAGCCTTGTTGATGAGCCAGATAGAGACGGCAACACTCCTCTCCATTTGCTTGCTGCCTCTGGTAACCATTTTCCTGAATTAATAAACCATCCTAGAGCAAAGAAGATGTCTTTTAACAAAGAAAACCAGACTCCACTTGATATTGCATTGTCATGCACAGAGACAACAAAGAAGGTAACCGGCTGCACATTTGTTTTTCAAATACTGGTTGCGCTTGAGTATATGCTGGTGAAATATTGATATGATAGTTCAAGGATTAATATATAAACAGTACATCATATATTAATCAGGCTCCACACCTAACAGATTTGTGTATCATTGGCTGATTTGGAAAACGTGACTTTGAGGTAAAGCGGACGTACGAGTACATGCCACTGAGGGAAGTGATCACGATAAAGCTGAAAAGGCAGATCAAACAGTAATTGAAATTATTATGAAGTCAGCTCAATTCCATATTGTCGTGGCCACTTTGATAATGATGATCACTTTCGCCGCTGGTATCACATTGCCAGGAGGTTTTGAGAGAGATCCAGATAGCCCTAATAAAGGGATGGAGATTATAATAAGGAAAACAACATTTCGTGCATTTGTTGTTTCCGATGCCATTGCCTTCACATTCTCGGCTTTTGCCATATTCATCTACTTCATCATGGCAAGTGTGGTTCCAGAACCTGAAAATGAAAAAATTATACAGAAGCTTTATGATCACGCAGCTATTTGTCAGTGCATGTCAATGTTAGCAGTTGTAATTGCATTCGCAACAGGTATGTTTGCTACTTTATCACATTCACTTGGTCTTGGCATTACTGTCTATTCCATAAGTTGCCACTCTATTTTATTCTTGTCACGCCTCAAATCCTATTGGGGCGGATTGGCACCCGTAACCGAGGAGGCGCGGGAGAACCAGCTCATAACCTTATACTTCCCATGCATACCTCTATGACAACCCAAAATTCGGACAGCATCATGTCGCATATAAAAGGAAATAATCACCTGTATAACCTCGAGCACACATATAAATGTATATACAATACTTGGCCGTTGGAGCCATCACGTCTATTAGCAAAACGCCACCTTGACTGTACATTAGGTCTACAAAGCCTCTAGACAATATACAGAGTTTAACTAAGGTCGGGACACACCCCGCCATATAAGTAACTTCTATATATTACCAAACGTGACTGGATATGACACGGAAAGCCCCGAAGCAAACTGGAGCTCACCAAAAGCAGCTGGATATCCTGGCTCCTACTTGTGCAGTGTATGAGCTGAGGTACCTGTGCCTGCGGCATGAAATACAGTCCCCGTGGGGGACGTCAGTACAAAATATGTACTGAGTATGTAAAGCTCTAGATAATCACATATGATATAGGAGCTCAATAGAAATCAGAAACAAGTGAATAAATCATAATAGGAGTGGACCACACTTACTAGAACTTGTGAGAACCTGTACATTGTATTTATTCAATCACTTTACCTTCGTTCTTATCATCTTTGTAATCATTACTGTACTGTACTGTGACCATTAGGCTGCCTCCAGTACATATCAACTGGGATCGACCCATGATAGGCTTATGCCCTTGGGATACCACCCATAAACACATAAATAGGGATCGACCAATGATAGGCTTATGCCCCTAGGATACCGCCCGATAAGAGAGAAATTCCATCACTTAGTTCAATTAATCTTTGAGATTGTTATTTCAGTAGCCACCGCATTTTTGATACTTTGAAACAATTATACATCAATAAGAGACATATAAATAGACCATCAATGCAATAACAATGAAGCAAGAACTCATTGGCACATCAATGAAGTGTTTTGGAGTCATCAATACCATAACAATGAAGTAGGAACTTATTGGTATATCAATGAAACGTTTTGGAGTAATTAATAGCACATGGATCTTGTTTGAGTAACCGGATACCTTCTGACATTCATTAGTACAATAAACATGTAATATTTGGAAAACAAGTATTGGAACGTCTTGACATCTTGTAGGGTGGAAACAAGTTCATTGGTAACATAGGACATTATACAAAACCATTATGGATCACATGTTACTGAGTAACTTTGGAAACTTTCTTAATAGAACAATTGTTCACTTTCATGCCAAAGATATGGTAGAGCATGCTTTACATACCTGACTGTCAACCTTTAATACTAGTCCCAAATGGACTTCCCATCTTTTCGGATTGCTTATCTACAATGAACATATATAGCAATCTAGTATTAGCGACCAAACGTCACAATTCAATTATTTGAATTCACCAAACTAGTGGTTAAGTAGTAAGCCTTAATTACATGATAAAGGGTGTCACTTTAACCCTCTTATACTCCAATTACATTCACATGCCATGCATATTCATACAACATCCTCCAATATCAAGTTTGGATTCATTTATCCTTACAACCAATCCATTAAACCAAATGGAGCCATAGACATAAATAATCATCAATTAAATAGTATATCGCCATATCCATCTTCCATAACTCAATTACCATATCCACCTTCCACAATTCAATACAACCAAACGATGCAAAATAGTCCATAACCCTATTTTCATCACTTTTTAATAACAACCAATACATATAATCCTCTATCACACATATACATATGGAAAAGAACAAAGGAAAACAATATTCATACCTTAGAATTCACCTCTTTATTATGCAATCCTGTTTTCACAAATAATAGGTGTCGTTCGAAGCTCTCGAGTTGACAAACACAGTTATCGGATTACTTTGGAATTTCTACGGTTGAATCAAAAGTAATTTAAAGGTCAAATTTGGCTAGGTTTTGTTCTTTCTCAATGATTGAAGATGAAAATGAGTTTTTGAACTCATATACATGTATATATACACATATTCCCGTCCATAATATAATAGGAAATGACCAAAATGCCTTTAAAATTTAAATAATGTCAAATCTGTCCTTTGGTGGACTGTTTTGGTAAGCTAAAGTAGATCGACCATAACTCTTTCCTCCGATATTGGATTTGGGTGAAATTGGTATCTTTGGAAGTATAATTCAAAGGGCTTTCATTTCTTATAAATTAGGCCACCCAGTTCGTCCTGTACAAGGAGTTATGGTTGTTTGAAGTTGACCCTAAAAATCTATTTTGATACGCTGAAGTAAAACGAGTATAAATCCTTACTCAGACATTGGATTTGGATGAAACCAATTGCATTGGAAAAAAAACTCAAATATATTTATTTTCATAGGTTGCAGCTCTCCCACTTTATTATATTAAGGGAGTTATGATCATTTGAAGTTAACCTAAAAATTCGGCTGGCCTCAGTAGTTTGTGTGCAGGAAATTTTCCTGCACATTTACTATTCCCAAATATCCCGGCCACCGTTTTATAGTTTCGAACGTGCTCGATTATATCCGAAACCTATCCATTTTTGAAAATATTTATATCGTTGGAAAGCTTATTCAATAACCTTCACATGGAACATCAACGGGCAAATTCCGGTATAAATAAAATAAAAAATTAATTCCATATAAATAAGACCAATACATGTACTTGAATACGCCAATACACGTACTTGAATACGGGGTGTTACATCCTTCCCCCTTTAGGACATTCATCCTCGAATGTTAGCGTAGTTATTCAACCAAAACAAGTTCAAGTCCATCGTTAATATTCACATCATCACATAAATACTATGCATATATAATAAAAACTTACTTGTTAATGTTCTACTTCCGTTTCTTGAACTTCCTCTTCATTTTTGAACAAATGAGGGTACTTAGATTTCATTGCTTCATCAGCTTCCCATGTAATCTCTTCCCTTTGATGATTTCTCCAACGTACTTTCACTGATGCTATCTCTTTATTTCTCATCTTCTTAACTTGGCGATCTAGAATAGCAATAGGCACTTCCTCATAGGTAAGATCTTCCGCAACTTGCACATCCTCAATAGAAGTGATATGTGATGGATCTCCGATGCACTTTTGAAGCATTGACACATGAAATAATGGATGTACTGATGAGAGCTCTTGGGGTAGCTCTAATTCATATGCAACTTGTCCAAACCTTCGAGTGATCTTATACGGGCCTATATAACGTGGACTCAACTTCCCTTTCTTGCCAAATCTCATTACCCCTTTTATTGGTGACACCTTCAAAAATACACAATCACCTATAGAAAACTCTAGCCCTCTCCTTCTACTATCCGCATATGACTTGTGTTGACTTTGGGCTGTTTTAAGTCGTTGCTGAATTACTTTAACCTTCTCTATGGCTTGATAAACAAGATCCGGTCCGAACAAAAAAGTTTCACCCACTTCGAACCATCCTATTGGTGATCTACACTTCTTTCCATAAAAAGCTTCATATGGTGCCATTTTGATACTTGAATGATAGCTATTATTATAGGCAAACTCAATAAGAGGTAAATGATCATCCCAGTTGCCCTTAAAATCTATTACACAAGCTCGTAGCATATCTTCAAGTGTTTGGATGGTACGTTCTGCTTGTCCATCTGTTTGAGGGTGAAAAGTTGTACTCAACTTCATTTGTGTTCCCAAACACCTCTGAAAAGACTTCCAAAAGTTTATGGTAAATTGGGTTCCCCGATCTGATATAATAGAGATTGGCACTCCATGTAATCGGACTATCTCTTTAATGTACAGCTTCGCATACTCTTAAACTGTGTAAGTGGTCCTAACTGGTAGGAAATATGCGGATTTGGTAAGCCTATCAACAATCAACCATATAGAATCAAACTTCTGAGATGTACAAGGCAAACCAATAACGAAATCCATGTTGATCATGTCCCACTTCCACCTTGGAAGATCAATGCATTGCTTATAACCTCCGGGTTTTTGGTGCTCAACTTTAACTCTTTGACAATTTGGACATTCAGCTACAAATTCGGCAATGCTCTTCTTCATGTCATTCCACCAATACATATCTTTCAAATTTTGATACATTTTGGTTGATCCTGGATAAATGGAATACCTTGAACAATGTGCCTCTGTCATAATCTTCTTTCTTAGCTTGTCGGTTTTGGAACTGAAGTACTTCTTCTCGCATAAGCTCAAATGCCTTGGTCGCACCACTCTGAACGTTCTCCTTAAGCTGTAATAAAATAGGATCTGCATATTGCTTCTCTTTCACTTCAGCTACTAATGAAGATTCCTCAGCATTATGTACGATAAGCTCTTTATCCAGAGTTTCAAGAAGGCGAACTCCCAACTAGTTAACTAGTGAAGATCTTTAATCATCCCTTGCCTTTCTATAGGCGTCATCATAGCCTTACGACTTAACGCATCAGCTACGACATTTTTTTCCCTGGATGGTACAAGATATCAACATCGTAGTCCTTTAATAGTTCAAGCCATCTCCGCTGCCTTAAATTTAGATCCTTCTGATTAAAAATATATTGCAAGCTCTTATGGTCAGTGTATATATCAATAGTAGTGGCGCTATATCTTTAAAGCAAAAATAACTGCTGCCAGCTCAAGACCGTGTGTAGGATAATTTTTCTCATGTGGCCACAATTGTGTAGAAGCATATGCTATTACCTTACCTTGTTGCATCAATACACATCCTAAACCAATTCTGGAAGTATCACAATACACTGTATACCCTTCGGTGCCTTCTGAAAGTACCAACACAGGTGTAGAAATCAACTTGTTCTTTAAATCTTGAAAACTCTTCTTAGGCATCATTCCATTGGAATTTGGATGCTTTATGGTTTAGCTTGGTTAAGGGTGCTGAAACGAAAGAAAAGCCTTCAACAAACCTTCTATAATAACCGGCCAACCAGAGAAAACTACGAATCTCCGTAGGCGTTGTAGGCCTTGGCCAGTTCTTCATAGCTTCTATCTTTTGAGCATCGACCTTTATCCCTTCACTAGATACAATATGACCCAAAAATGCCACCGACTTTAACCAAAAATCACATTTAGAGAACTTTCAATAAAGTTTACAATCACGAAGAGTCTGTAATGCCTGTTGTAAGTGATTGGCATAGTCCTCTTCTGATCTAGAATAAACTAGAATATCATCTATAAAAACTATCACAAATATATCCAGGAATGGCTTAAACACCCTATTCATCAAATCCATAAAAGCTTCAGGTGCATTTGTTAGCCCAAATGACATAACTAGAAACTTATAATGACCATACTGTGTTCGGAAAGCTGTCTTGGGTATATCCTTCTCTTTGACCCTCACTTGGTGGTAACCTGACCTCAAATCAATCTTAGAAAAGCACTTGGCGCCCTGTAACTGATCAAATAAATCATCAATTCTTGGGAGAGGATATTTATTCTTAATAGTTACCTTATTCAATTTCCAATAATCAATACACATCCTCAGCGGGCCATCCTTTTTGTGCACAAATAACACTGGTTCTCCCCCGGGGGACATACTAGGCCTTATGAATCCCTTCTCTAGCAAATCTTTCAATTGCTCTTTTAATTCTCGTAATTCTGTTGGGGTGATTCTATACGGAGGAATGGAGATTGGTTAGGTTCCTGGTATTACACCAATACAAAACTCTACTTCTTGTTTAGGAGGCAAACCTGGAAGATCTTCAGGAAAAACATCAGAAAATTAATTTACCACCGGAACAGCGTGAAGAGTTGGTGGCTCTACTTTTGTATCCCTTACTCTAAATAAATGATATATGTATCCGTTGGAAATCATTTTTCTTGCCTTAAAATAAGAAATAAATCTACCTGTTGGCGCGCCAATTTCACCTTTCCATTCAAGGACTGATTCATTTGGAAAATGGAAATATAGCTTTTTCGTGCAGCAATCAATTGTGGCATAACAAGACGCCAATCAGTCCATACCCATTATAACATCAAAATCTACCATTTCTAAATCCATAAGATCAACCATCGTATCACGACCACAAACAGTTACTATGCAGTTTCGGTAAACCCTTCTAGCTATAATAGATTCCCCAACAGGTGTGGACACTTCAAATGGATTAACTAACAGTTCGGGTATTCTTTCGAACTTTCCAGCAACCAATGGAGTAACATAAGATAATGTAGAACCGGGATCGATTAAGGCATATACATCAAATGAAAAGATAGACAATGTACCCGTAACCACATCTGGGGAAGCCTCTAAATTCTGTCGATCCGCTAGAGCATACGTACAATTTTGAGCCCCGCTAGAACTCATGTCTCCTCTATTACCTCTAACACAACCCATTGGTTGTGCACCCCTTCCTGAATAAGCCATCAATGATGGTGATGCAACAAATGACCCCGTAGGTCGTACCATACTCCCTATGCCCCTTCGTGGGCATTCTCTCATCATATGCCCCAATATACCACACCAAAAGCAAGAATTGTTCCCCATATGATATGCGCCCCAATGATACCTTCCACATTTATTGCATAGCTCTCGACGAGGTCTCGATTGGCTCATATTCCCTTGCCCTTTGTACCCCACTGTCCGTGAACTATGACTCTCACTTCTGTGCCTAAATTGATTTCCTCTAGACCCTTGGAACTGTGGTGGGGCACTAGCTGCAGAATAAGAAGATAATGGCCTAGGTGGTCTAGCAGAAAACTGTGGTCTGAACCCTCCTTGGGATGCCATGAACTTCCCTGTTGATCTGGCCCTCTTGGAATATCCTCTTTCTAATTCATGTGTTCTTCTCCTCTGCCTCTGATCTTCCATTTTCTGTGCAACAGCTTGGATCCTTGCTATGTCCATATCTTTGTTCAAAATGGCAATAGTATAATCTCTAACCAGATATGGATCCAGCCTATCCACATATTGATGAACTCTGTCATCCATAGTAGCTACAACATTAGGAGCATATCTCGACAAGGAATTAAATCAGAGATTGTACTCCCTCACGCTCATATTCCCCTGACGAAGATTTATAAACTGATCTGCACAAGCCTGACGAATCTCGAATAGAAAATAATGATCAAGGCCTCTTTGAACTCTTTCCAAGTATCTGGGGGTGCATCAATACCCCTAGATCATTTGTAGTCCTCATACCAATATATAGCCTCCCCTTTGAATCTATACACCGCTAACTCCACTGTCTCTCTACCCATTACATGCATAACATCTAAGGCCCTTTCAATTTGATCAACAAATTCCTGTGGGTCCTCGTTAAGATCTGATACAGTAAAAGTGTGAGGATCCATCTTAAGAAAATCCTATGTTTGAAGGCTAGCCGCCCTATCTGTACCACTAGGACCCGTGGTAGGAATGGCTTGCCCTTGAGCTTGCCCAATAACATTACAAGTAAAAAGTTGCATTGCATTTCTAAGATCTTGATCAGCGGCATTAATAGGTGGCTCTGGGGATATAGTTCTCCTCCCTCTTATTTCTTCCGGAGTGGAAGAAGTTTCTGATGCATGCTCAACTGAAGCCCCACTTTGATTAGCTGGTATAGTGGGTGACTTACTAGTCCCTTCTCCAGCAGCCACATCTACTTGCTTATCGGTATTCTTACTTCTAGTAAACCGGCATCATTACTATAATAAGAGAAACAAACGGATTCAGTGGACAACTGTGACTTCATATACAATATAGGCTCTATCGCACGATCTAAGACATCAAGAAAATGAAACAATTCCTAAATGTCCATAGCCTCCTGTTTATAGATGTGTTGCACGATACACCGATAAACAAGACTCTACGTAGACACAGCTTTGTAGACTCACTAGGACGAACTTCTCTGATACCACTTTTGTCATGCCTCAAATCCTATTGGGGTGGACTGGCACCCATAACTGAGGAGGCCTGGAAGAACCAGCTCACAACCTTATACATCCCATGCATACCTCTATGACAACCCGAAATTCGGACAGCATCATGTCACATATAAAAGGAAATAATCACCTGTATAAGCTCGAGCACACATATATATGTATATACAATACTTGGACATTGGAGCCATCACGTCTATTAACAAAACGCCACCTTAACTGTACATTAGGTCTACAAAGCCTCTAGACAATACACAGAGTTTAACTAAGGTCGGGACACACCCCGCCATATAACTAAATTCTATACATTACCAAAAGTGACTGGATATGACACGGAAAGCCCCGAAGCAAACTGGAGCTCACCAAAAGCAGCTGGATATCCTGGCTCCTACTTGTGCGGTGTATGAGCTGAGGTACCTGTGCTTGCGACATGAAATGCAGGTCCCCCGTGGGGGACGTTAGTACAAAATATGTACTGAGTATGTAAAGCTCTAGATAATCACATATGATATAGGAGCTCAATAGAAATCAGAAACAAGTGAATAAATCGTAATAGGAGTGGACCACACTTACTAGAACTTGTGACAACCTATACATTGTATTTATTCAATCACTTTACCTTCGTTCTTATCATCTTTGTAATCATTATTGTATTGTACCGTGACCATTAGGCTGCCTCCAGTACATATCAACTGGGATCGACCCATGATAGGCTTATGCCCCTGGGATACCACCCATAAACACATAAATAGGGATCGACCCATGATAGGCTTATGCCCCTGGGATACCACCCGATAAGAGAGAACTTCCATCACTTAGTTCAATTAATCTTTGAGATTGTTATTTCGGTAGCCACCGCATTTTTGATACTTTGAAACAATTATACATCAATAAGAGACATATAAATAGACCATCAATGCAATAACAATGAAGTAAGAACTCATTGGCACATCAATGAAGTGTTTTGGAGTCATCAATGTCATAACAATGAAGTAGGAACTTATTGGTATATAAATGAAACGTTTTGGAGTCATTAATAGCACATGGATCTTGTTTGAGTAACCGGATACCTTCTGACATTCATTGGTGCAATAAACATGTAAGATTTGGAGAACAAGTAAGTATTGGAATGTCTTGGCATCTTGTAGGGTGTAAACAAGTTCATTGGTAACGTAGGACATCATACAAAACCATTATGGATCATATGTTACTGAGTAACTTTGGAAACTTTCTTAATAGAATAATTGTTCACTTTCATGCCAAAGATATGGTATAGAGCATGCTTTACATACCCGACTGTTAACCTTCAATACTAGTCCCAAATGGACTTCCCATCTTTTCGGATTACTTATCTACAATGAATATATATAGCAATCTAGTATTAGCGACCAAACGTCACAATTCAATTATTTGAATTCACCAAACTAGTGGTTAAGTAGTAAGCCTTAATTACACAATAAAGGGTGTCACTTTAACCCTCTTATACTCCAATTACATTCACATGCCATGCATATTCATACAACATCCTCCAATATCATGTTTGGATTCATTTATCCTTCCAACCAATCCATTAAACCAAATGGAGCCATAGACATAAATAATCAGCAATTCAATAGTATATCACCATATCCACCTTCCATAACTCAATTACCATATCCACCTTCCACAATTCAATACAACCAAACGATGCAAAATAGTCCATAACCCTATTTTCATCACCTTTCAATAACTACCAATACATATAATCCTCTATCACACATATACATATGGAAAAGAACAATGGCAAACAATATTCATACCTTAGAATTCACCTTTTGATTATGCAATCCTGTTTGCACAAATAATAGGTGTCGTTCGAAGCTCTCGAGATGACAAATGCAGTTATCGGATTACTTTGGAATTTCTACGGTTGAATCAAAAGTAATTTAAAGGTCAAATTTGGCTAGGGTTTGTTCTTTCTCAATGATTGATGATGAAAATGAGTTTTTGAACTCATATAAATGTATATATACACATATTCCCGTCCATAATATAATAGGAAATGACCAAAATGCCTTTAAAATTTAAATAATGTCAAATCTGTCCTTTGGTGGACTGTTTTGATAAGCTAAAGTAGATCGACCATAACTCTTTGCTCCGATATCAGATTTGGGTGAAATTGGAATCGTTGGAAGGATAATTCAAAGGGCTTTCATTTCATATAAATTAGGCCACCTAGTTCATCATGTACAAGGATTTATGGTCATTTGAAGTTGACCCTAATAATCTATTTTGATACACTGAAGTAAAACGAGTATAAATCCTTACTCAGACGTTGGATTTGAATGAAACCGATTGCATTGGATAGAAGACTCAAAGATCTTTCTTTTGTAGGTTGCAGATCTCCCAGTTCATTATATTAAGGGAGTTATGATCATTCAAAGTTGACCCAAAATTTCAGCTGGCCTCAGTAGTTTGTGTGCAGGAAATTTTCCTGCACATTTACTATTCCCAAATATCCCGGCCACCGTTTTATAGTTTCGAACGTGCTCGATTATATCCGAAACCTATCCATTTTTGCAAATATTTATATCGTTGGAAAGCTTATTCAATAACCTTCGCATGGAACCATCGACGGGCAAATTCTGATATAAATAAAATAAAAAAATTAATTCCATATAAATAAGACCAATACATGTACTTGAATACGCCAATACACGTACTTAAATACGGGGTGTTACAATTCTACTTCTTGGCTGTTATTTATATAGAAAGGAAATTGTAAGATAGACATGAATGCTAGCTACTACTTGTACTTATTGCTTGCAAATATATAATTCAACTACATATTTTTAGTTCATTACATGTTTTTTTAGTTATACATCCTTTATCACATGATATAACAATCTATGTAAAATCGTTTTCTTCTATTTAAATTATAAGCGGTTGCAGGAGATCATTTTTCGTCATGGACAATGCTATAGAACTAACATACCTTCACTAAATGATTCATGGTACAACGACAACAATATGCCCACTGAAATTCCACAAGTGGAGTTTGGGGAGGAAAGAGTATATGCAGATCTTACTCCTACAGTGGGAGACAAAGTGGTTTCCAAAATTTTATAGACCTTCAGTCCAAGGAAAAACAATTCAAAGCAGTTCAAAAAAGAAATGTTAGCAGTGGAAAACAAATGAAAAAAATACTATAGAGAGCATGACAAAAAAAGGGCAGCCCGGTGTACTAAAGCTCCCGTTATGCGCCGGGTTTGGGGAAGGGCCCTACTACAAGAGTAGTACTACAACTAATTAACTAGTATGGAAGGAAAAGAGAGACAACTCTACTGAATTCATGTCTTCCATAACTTCCAGTCTTAGGTCAAGTCCCCAGTTAGCTGAAAATACATCATGTCTTGTTTAATTAGCTCTTCCCAATACTTCTTCAATCTACTCTACCTCTCTTGAAGCCATTCATAGACAATCTCTAGCACCTCCACATGGGGCATCCGCTCCTCTCCTCTTTACATGCCTGGACCATCTCAGTCTCGCTTGTTGCATCTTGTTGTTCATCAATGCCACTCATACTCGAATATCTTCATTTCTAATCCAATCTCTTAGTCCCACACATCCATCTCAGCTTCCTTATATCCGTAACTTTTAACTTCTGAACATGAGTTCTTGACTAGACAATATGAATTATAATCCATGCATCTAAAGACCTATTACTAAACATGCATTACATATAGGAGAGGTTAGCTCCTCTTGTAGCACCTTTTAACAACTACTAACACCATATTATAAAGAGTAGCCTTACTAACATGTCTTAAACATATTACCAACTAAATATAATCCCCTATATGATCATCTTTATCTTCCATTATGTCCTATCTTTGAACTAAGTCTGCATAAATTCTGAGATTTTATAGGTCTTTTGAGACTATTTCGCTTATTCAATAAGAAATGTGCCTTAAAAGATGCAATGACATTTCCAAGATACATGTTATCCGAAGTTCACGACATAGATAAAGACTGTCATCTGTAGGACTTAAACTTGAAAGATATTCAACCTTGGAAATTCTTAAAACTGTACTTAATGTACTTTAGAAATTATGGATTCAAAATATTATATTCTTTGACAGTTAGGGACTTTTTGCTCTTCCTCTCCCTCTCTATCTAACACACACAAAAAAGGGCAGTCCGGTGCATTAAAGCTTCCACTATGTGTAGGGTCCGGGAAAGGGCAGCCCTACCACAAGGGTGTATTGTACGTAGACTTACCTTGCATTTCTACCAACTGTTTCCAAGGCTTGAACACGTGACCTTGTTGTTACATGACAACAAATTTACCAGTTACTCCAACATTATCAGCAACACACACACACACACTCACATATATATACATATTCATGTCGAGAGTACTAGGTTCGGTTGAGCCCA
Organism: Capsicum baccatum var. pendulum; assembly: GCA_030864225.1. NCBI lineage: Eukaryota > Viridiplantae > Streptophyta > Magnoliopsida > Solanales > Solanaceae > Capsicum > Capsicum baccatum. Next base: position 241,549,846 of record CM061554.1, read on the forward strand.
TGGCTAATAAGCTACATCCACCACGAAAAACAGAATTGTATGAACTGAATGACATACTTTGTAATAGTTTGGGTGAGCCACTTGCAATAGTGGCACATCATTTCTATATATGTACTGGAGATTAACCCAATTAACATCGCCTTTTATCTGTTAATGACTATATAATATCTGTATAACTGATACAGTGTTTGGTTTTCTTTAGTAAATTCCATTGTACATAAAATCTATGGGTTCTCAAGTCAAATATTTATAGATATATAATCAGTGATCATTTCTTAATATATAGCAAAAACTATTTGATTCTGGTGAATCCATTAAACCAACGCTATGAATCCACCCATGTATGTTCTAATATTGCTGTTGTCAATTAAATTGATTGTTGCAATTTGTTGTCATGCCATGCTTGATGAGGAGAATTAGCTGTTAGTGCAGGTCAATATAACTTGATAGCGTAAAAATTATTTTCGACCTAACATAAACTCTTGACTAGGAGTATAAGGTTTTCTACTTCATAGAAAACAAAGGTGGACATGTTCATGCAGACAAACTATAGCCTTACAAGACATAAGTTTCATGAAATGAAATGAGTAAAGCATCTAGTACCCTCCTCAACTATGACCGAATTTGCTACAACACACTCCAACTTCACAGGTGTTATATTACCCCTTGAACTAAATTTTAGCACATTTTTGTCAATCTTTTTAGCTGACGTGACACCTTTTGTGTCAACCTTTTTAGGTGACATGACACCTTTTACTTGATCTCTATTTTATGTAATAAAGGTTCCATGTCAGCACAAAATGGTGACAAAAATACACTTAAATTGAGTTCAGGACCCCTGTGAAGTTGGGTGTGCCATAGCAACTTTGGCCATACTTCAAGGGGTACTGGATGCTTATCTCAAATGAAATTATAAAACATAAAACCCAAAAAAGAAGTTATCCCATTCTTATGATGAAGTCAAAGTTTAAGTAACAAATGCCTTTCTTTGGGTCAAAGGCAAAAAGTGGTACTTAGTATTCTATTTTGGAGCTTCATCAAGAAGAGTACTCTAATATTATTATTTTTTCTATATAATGGTTAATATTAGTGTGTCATTAATAGATAGTTGCCACAACTAAATGTATCTGAGCTGCCTTCATAATGTTCTCGACTAATTTTTCATCTCAATTAGCTCTGTCTTCATGATCATTACCCTCCGACTCTACGTGTGGTTCCACCACCACTAATATCGCGAACAGGATTGCTTTCTCTGGACGAAAGAAACAATTACAGTCTTAATTCAAAGATGCTAGTTAGGAGCATCCAAAGGTGTCGCCTAGTGTTCAATGAAGTTTGTTGTGTACTATAAAGTCTCGGGTTCAATTTTCACTAGAAGCTAAATGCTAGGGTGATTTCTTCTGATCTGTTCTAGTATTGGTAGACCGAGTTTACTGGTACCAGTTGTTGATGGGCCTGTGAAAAGATTTAAGCAAATCCCTTGCTTCCAACTACAGCAAAGAACAAATTAAATACCTTAGCTTTTCTATTTTTATCAAAGGCAAATGTTTGTGTGGTGTCCAGAATATTTCTAAAAAAGAAAAAGGGCAGCCCAGTGTACTAAACTCCCGCTATGTGCAGGGTCCGGGGAAGGTCCCGAGCACAAGGATCTATTATACTCAACATCAACTTACATTTCTACAAGAAGCTGTTTCCAAGAGTCGAACCCGTGACCTCCTGGTCACATGACATGAATTTTACCCGTGTACGGAATATTTTGATGATAATATAACAAAGGACACACAAGATCATAATTTGAAATATTTATAAATCCAAAAAAATAAGGAAAAAATGAAAAGAAAATGGATCCAAATTCGTACAGTCCAAATTTTGAGTTAACTAACATATGGATAGTTCTTGTTTTCGATATACGAAAAATGAGATTTCCTTAGTTGATTCTTTCAAAATATCGAATCAAACTATTTGTCCTTATGTCGACAAAAGAATCACAAGATTCTTCGCAAGAAAAACTTTTTTTAACGTAGTATTATACACACTTTCTTACGCAAAGACCCCTGTGGTCTAGTCCTCTTCCCCCGACCCTATGCATAGCTACAATGCTTTACACTGCAATCTTTTCTTTTGGAGTAATGACATTCACTTTGGTGCTTAAGAAGCAACCTATGATGATATTCTCTTGTTTTTTCTCTTTTCCTTTTTTTGGTTCCTTTCTTAACTTGTAAAGTCGAGTATGTCGCAGCTGCCTTATGTGTTAGTCATACAATTTGGCATTGGAAGTTGATAAAGGTGCTACTATAGATAATAGTGCGTGTTAATAAGAAGCACTGTTGCTTTGGTGAAAGAACAGGCCTTGTGATATGAAACTTCCTACATAATTTACACAGAGACTCAGGTCTATGTTACAACCTTGACATGTTCCCTGGCTTGCAGTTCTTCAATCTTTTTGTATAATGTTCTTGAGTGATAGATATGTCATCAACATCTTGTTTAAAAATTAATATGAATTCATCTTGTATAATATTTTCATTATTAAAGATACCTTACTTTAGAGTAAGCTATATGATGTGTGATCGGAGTTTTCCTCTCTCAAATCAAATATGCCACTGCCTCTCCGATACGATTGGAACTTTAATTCTAGTATATGTCCTTACACTGCTTATCAAAACATCCTCACTAAACTCAGTACCTACAATTTTGGATGTGTTGTTTAAGTGCCAGTGTAGCTAATCTGAGCCCCTCCACAAAGATTTCAGATAGGCAGCGTTGTCTGTTGTACCGTTGACTCTATCTATTCATGAAATTTTCTATTTTATATAGGCTCGCTCCCTCTTTTTCCAACAATTCATCCACTTCCCTTTACTCCATAGGGCTTTCTATAGAGGAATATGTTGTGTTTATGCAACAATGGTAAAAGACCTTTTTCGGAGCATTTTTCTAGGTATCCTTCTATTGACCTCTTCTTCACTATTTATGAATTCAAATTCAATTTATCGCGAATGTGCTGATGGTTTTCAGTTTGGATGTTGTAGATCCGCGAAGAGAATATGTTGAGAAAAGGGAAAAGGAGCAACGTTCGCCAGTTTCATGGGGCAATGGGAGCCAACGAGTGCCATTATTGTTTTGGTAAGTTTCATCTTTAGCTCATTTGAGTTGCTACAAGATTTTCTTTGCTCCGGTGACTACTCTACTTGTTTTTTTTTAGGATAAAAGAACCATAATGAAAGAGAAAATACGAAAACATCAAAATCCCTTTCTTGTGATCAAGGCAAGCACCAGAGCCCTTTCTTGTGATCAAGGCAAGCACCAGATCCCTTTCTTCTTTGAGATTCATTAAGAATCAAACTAGTTTTTCCTATATAATAATGTTTCATCAGAGAAATCAGAGGACTCGCAGGATTATCATTGGGAGATTTTGGATAAAACACCAAATCAAAAGGAATGGATCTGACCTTGTATAATGCTGCGATGAGAGGCAATATCGGAGATGCCAATTTTCTACTTGCTGATCATTTGAAAAGGGATGAAGAAAACGGCTACCCAGTCACTCCAAAGGGAAACACAGTCCTCCATGTCGCATCCCTCCATGGCCGCTCCCATTTCGTGAGAGAAGTCCTTAAGATTACTCCGCCAATGTTATGCTGTCAAAACAAGAAAAATGAAACCGCTCTTCACATCGCAGCTAACGAAGTGCACACTGAAGTAATACGTGTGCTACTTGCACATATAGAAGATCATAATACTAAGGAGAAACGCATGAGGATGACGGATGCTAGTGGAGATACAGCCCTGCAAAAGGCCGTGCGGAGCCAACATCTAGATGTGGTTAAGCTCTTGGTGAAAGAAGATCCTGAATTTGAATTTCCGCCTAACCATGCGCAGGAGACGCCACTCTATTTGGCGGCTGAATCTGGTTTCCATGATACTTTGATTAATATCTTGGAGTACTGCAAGAAATCAACTTATGCTGCAGGTCCATCTAATAGAACGCCGAAGCATGCAGCAGTAATTCAGGAACATAAAGGTACAAAATTTTTGTAATTTGCAGTATCGTGCATTGTCTCTATTCAACTTTCCCATACTTAATATCATCTGCATAAATTCGTATTAATCAAGTCGATAGTCTCAATAGGATCCTCCATTAGCCGCATCAACTTATAATCAACTTATGTAGCATTCAGATCACTTTTTATGCGACCGCTCTAAAAAACATTTATCTGTGATTTCTGTTGATGATTTCGTAATGTCTATTGTACAACTATATTTGCGAGATGATCTAACCCCTTATTACGCATTTATCGTGTTGACACATCCAGATTGCATTAGATCACTACGGCGATGGAATAAGCCTCTATGCGAGGAACCTGACTTATGGGGTTGGAATTCACTGCACTATGCTGTTAAATTAGGATTGGCAGACGTAGTATCTGATATGCTGGTGTGGAAAAAATCCTTAGTGTACCTTCCGGCAGGCAGTGAAAATGCCTGGACGACAGCAATTCACATTGCAGCCAGTGAAGGTGATGTAAACATGATCATTGAGCTGTTAAATCACTGCCCTGATAGTCGGGATATTCTTAACAGCAACAATCAAAATGCTCTTCATGTTGCCGTTCTGAACAATCAAGACAAGGTTTGACTCTGATAAGTGCGACATCCTTGCTGATGATCCAGATAGCGACGGCAACACTCCTCTCCATTTGCTTGCTGCCTCTGGTAACCATGTGCCTGAATTAATAAACCATCCTAGAGAAAAGAAGATGTCATTTAACAAACAAAACCAGACTCCACTTGATATAGCATTGTCATGCATAGTGTCAACAGAGAAGGTAAGCATCCGCACTTTTTTTTTTCAAATACTGGTTGCACTTGAGTATATGCTAGTGAAATATTGAAATACTAGTTCAAGGATTATGCAAAGCGAAAGAACGATTTGCATGCATTCACAAATCTTCAAATTTTGTCCATTCTTGATGCAGCGTTGAAACATCAAGTAAAACTGTAATTCTATTTCTCGCTCTACCTTCGCCTGAATTTATTTTAGATGCTATGAACAGATTAGTTCTCAGTTAGACAAGTTACTGTGTTAAATTTTTCGACTGACTCAATATAAACTGTACAACTGATGAAAATAGGAGAAATTGGTGGAGTATTTGTGTAGCATTGGCCGATTTGGAAAACGTGACTTTGAGGTAAAGCGGAAGTACGAGTACGTGCCCAATCCAAATGCTGAAACGGGAAAAGGAGTCAAAGTGCAACTGAGGGAAGATGATCAAGATAAAGCTAAAAAGGCAGATCAAACAGTAATCGAAAGTATATGAAATCAGCTCAAATCCATGTTGTTGTGGCCACTTTGATAATGACAGTCACTTTTTCCGCTGGTATCACATAAAACATCATTTCGTGCATTTGTTGTTTCCGATGCCCTTGCCTTCACATGCTCAGCTGTTGCCATATTCATCTACTTCCTCATGGCAGATTCAAGCCGATTTCATCAAAATAAGAAAGCTGTAGAGAAGTTTTATGATCTCGCCTGTATTTTTAGTGCTTGTCAATGTTAGCAGTTGTAATTGCATTCGCAACGGGTATGTTTTCTACCTTATCACATTCCCTTGGTCTTGCCATTACTGTCTGTTTCATAGGCTGCCTCTCTATTTTATTGTACTTCTTGGTTTTTATCTATATTTGTTGATATTTGTGATGAGAGTAAGATGAAGAATAGAGAGACATGAATACCAGTTTCTACTTATTGCTTGCAAATGTATAATTATCTATATTTCAGTTATTACCCAATACCTTGAATTACATTCGACAAATATGGTTTTTTAGTCGATTACATGTTATTTTAGTTACTAGTCTAGGATACGTGCATTGCACGTGTGTCTGACATCAAGCATTTGAATTATACACAAAAAGAAAAAAAAAAATCTTTCATAAGAGAATATACCTAATAAAATATTTATTCATCTCCTTTATCTCTATTATCATATGTCAGACATCAAAGCACTTGCCGAATTTGACATTTAGTCTCCAAATCATATTGGTAAGTTCCTAAGCCGCAAAGCAGTATACATTGTGGTACCCTGAATCGATTAAACAAAAGAAGACCTGTAAAGTTAACTTATCTTCAAGATTTTATTCATCAATGGTGTATTCATATTATTCATAAAAAGTTTTTTAAAACATGAAAACATATTTTCAAGAAATTACTAAAATATTTTTACAAGAAAAACATAGTCTAATTAATTTCATAAAAAATTTTGTGCTAACAATAAATTTCGTAAGATCTGGATATTCAATATTCATACAAGAAATAATATCATAATTTGTTAATCAAATTAATAACATGAGATCTACAAAACAAAGCTAACTACTTTTGAAGTTTTCACATCTTTTCGTTCAATTTTTAACAGGAAAACGGGGATAAAATAAAATTTGATCTGCTTCTATATATATATATATAGAGAGAGAGAGAGAGAGAAACTTATTATTTGTCTTTCTTCTCCTTGTCTTTCGTTGTTTTTGATGGTTCTCCTTTTATTTGATAGAAAGTCCATTTTTGTGGTTTTCTTATTATATTTTTTCTTTCTTGTTTAGGAGTTAATTCAGTTCTTTTTAACTGATTAATAAGTTCTTCTATAAAATAAAACCAATAAAATAGGCGATAATTCAAGATTTTAATAAAATAGGCGATAATTCAAGATTTTTCTATATATAAAGATATTTCAATACTTTTAAAATAAGATGCACTTTTTTGAAATGAAATGTTGTAAAACATCCTACCCAGTACTCCCTCTTTCCCATTGTTTCAACTACATCATTTACAGAAATGGATATCCTAAATGATTTTTAAAAATAATAAAATGATACTAATGCATATGGGTTTAATTGTTATAGGAATAAAAGGTCTAACTAGAAAAAATCTAGGATCTAAAATGTTAATAACAACATATGATGATAGATGGTCAGACATTAAAAAATCAATAATAGGATTAACTGAAGTAGATATGACAAATAATGGAGGAATATTCTATATAAGTCCAGATGTTTTAATGAACTTAAAGGAATTTGGGAAAAATATTAAAATAGGAATCTAAACTAAAGGGTATGAAGAAATAAATAGTGGTAATAATTTATTAATGTGTACAGGATTTATCGGAAAATTAACTTTAAGTAGTAATACTAAATTTAAACTAAAAGTAAATGATGTAGTTGAAATAATGGGAAATAAAGGGATAAGTTTAATAAAACCAATAAAAATAGACCCAGAAGTATATGCAGGTTTAGAATGGAATCTAAATAAATTTAATAAACCAAAAATCCTCACACCAGACTCTCATTTATTATACATTACAAGTAAAGGAGAAACTTCAGTTAGATTTAAAGATTATAATTATACAACTAGAAGAAATTTAGACGATGTCGAAACAGAAAGTAATATAGAAACAGAAAGCGAATTTATGAATATAGAAATTCTACAAGAAGGTTATGAAGTAGATATGGTAATAAAAAAAGCTGAAAATTTAGCAGAAGAATATAAACATATAACTTTTAAATGTAAAGGATGTCAAAAAAGATGAAATGAAAAATAGAAGAATGTATAGAACATTTTAAAAATTGTTTTAAAAGAAGTGATAATTTAGGATATAGAAATAATAAAGAACTATTTCTTGAAAGAAAAGATGAAGACACAATATCTGTATTAAGTTCTACAATAAGTTATAAAGAACTAGCAGAATTAGAACCAACCAGCTCGTCAAATGCTAGCCCATTTCAACAGATAAATCCTAATCCTCAACCAATAGATTATAGTACAGGTAATGTACCTAGAAGACCGGCAATTAGGATAAATTCAGATACAGAACTTAGAGGAGATAATATAAGACCAACAGATAAGAGAAATGTGGGATACAGTATTAGATCTATGGAAAGGAATAGTAGCAGCAAATTACTTAAGACATTCTACAGAACGGATACGGAAACAATGTACAAATATTTGAAAACCTTTTTAGGAGAATCTGCAAAAGCCACATGGGAAAGTTTTAAAACAAACTGCCCATATGATTTCCAGGTTCTATTAAGTATGGGACCAAACCCCTATAATTTCACAAATAAAATGCATATGTTATTAACCAGAAAAAATTCAAATAGTGGATTATTGGCATTACAAAAAGAAACATTAATAAAACTAGAACAACTAAGCATTTCACATTGGGTATATATAAAAAAATTTCTACAAGACTATTTTTATTATTGCACTGTCAGTGGAAACACTTTTAATGAAGAATTAGGCAAAAAATTATTTAATAAATTACCTGGAGCTTTAGGAAGAGAAATAGAAGATAGATGGTATAAAAGAGATGGTGTAGTAGCCAACCCAAACCTAAAATGGACAATAGGACATAGAACGCAACATATAATGGATATACTAATAGAAAAATGTACAAACATACAAATATAAAAATAATTAAAAAGAAATAAAATGAATTTCTGTAAATCTGTTATATACACAACCCAAAACTATGATAAAAAATAATATAGAAAATATACGAAGAAACATAATCAGAAACCATATAGTCGTAAACAATACTTCTTAAGAAAATCAAAAGCCAAAAAACCATGGTTAAATAGAGATAGACATGTTAGGAAATATAGAAATGATAGAAACTATAAAAATAAATTAGAATGCTATACTTGTGGAAGCATAGACCATTTAGCTAATGTATGTCCTAAAAGAAATAATAATAGAACTAGAAATTCTCAATTAATAGAGGATTTCCAAGAAACTTTACTAAATGTAGATGAATATATGTCAGATACAGAAAGTATATACTCAATAATAAGTATTGATATAAATGATAAAGATAATTCTAAATATGATTCTTCAGAACCAGAAGAAGATAATTTAGTAAATGAATTAGGACAAGAGATAGAAGATCTAGACTTAAACGATCTAGTAATCAATAATTTAATGAATGTCACTCAAGAATGTGTACATGAATTCCAAAGAAACAAAGGTTTAGACAGTAATAGATGTTGTATATGTAATTGGTATCCAAGTAAAGATAATAGAGCTAAATGTAAAAAATGTTATTTAGAAGCTTGTGTAAACTGTATAGAAAACACTTTAAAGATAAAAATAGAATCAAAAATAAATAGCAAACAAAAATATACAAATAATCAAATCTTAAATTTAAGAGTATCAACTCTAGAAACCCGAGTAAAAAATCTAGAACAAAGATTAACCATCCTAGAAAAAGGAAAAACCAAAATCACTATAGAAGAATCAAATACACAAGAAGCTATACATTTAGAAAAATTAGAGGCAGAACTTATAAATTTGGAGGATAATGACACTAGCCTATTATGCAATGAAGATAAAGAATTCTCTACCATAAAAGTATTGGTAAAATTTAAAATTGAAGACGTAGAGATAGAAACTTTAGCACAAGTAGATCCCAGATGTACTAGCTGTCTAATTAATAAAGAAATAGTACCAGAACATTTACTAAAAATACTGGAAAGACCTATAACAGCTATCCAAATGGATGGATCACAAAATATCTATAATTATTGCATAGAAAATGCACAAATAAGTTTTTTAAATACATGTTATAAATTCTACAACCCAATTTACAATGTTAATAGAATATTAGCAAGGGATTTAAACATAGGATCAGACTTTGTTATATGACTACGTTTTTGTATCCAAAATAAAGGAGGATGTCTCTTAACAAGAAATGGAATAAGGCTTTTTAAAAATCTAACTTATTCAGTGGTACAAACAATAACATTACCAACAGTATATAGAACATCAAAAACTCATAAAAAGAATTTAATTGCTAAATCATGTTGCGAAGATTGCCAAAATAACCAATGCCAAAATAGCAAACTATTAAAAGAAAACAAAAATTTAGAAGATAACTTAGAAGATTTTAAAAATTATACTCTACTTAATGCAGAAGGGCAAGAATGCCTAAAAGACATAGAAAAAGACTATACTTTAATAAACATTGAAACTCAATTTTACAACTTTAAAAAAGGAATAAACACAATAGGAATAATAAATAATCTGAAAGACTTAGACAATGTAATAGCAATTTTAGATAAAATAAAAATAATAGGAGAAAAACCTTTAGCACATTGGGATGCTAACGAAATAATGTGTAAGTTGGATATAATTAACCCAGAATACACTGTAAAGACAGCATCAATAGAAGCTAATAATGAAGATATAGAAGAATTTGAGTAGAGATATGCAACAGCATTTAGGACATTTACAAACAGTTTTTAGACTATTTGTCAAACATGGAATAATAATTAGCAAAAAGAAAATGGAACTATGTAAAACACATATTAATTTTCTAGGAATAACTCTTGGAAATGGGAGGATTAAACTTCAACCTCATATAGCCAAAAAGGTATTAGAGATGTCAGATAAATTAGAAAATACTAAATATCTAAAAAAAATTTAGGATTAGTAAATTATGCAAGAAATTTTATTCAAGACTTAGGAAAAATAGCTGGACCTTTATATGCTAAAACTGGAAGCAAAGGTCAAAAACATTTTGATAATGAAGACATTAAATTAGTCCAACAAATAAAAGAAAGAGTAAAACATATTCCAGACTTAAAAATTCCACTAGAAACTGATTACTTAATTGTTCAAGCAGATGGAAGCAAATTAGGTTGGGGAGCCATATTCAAAGAAACACCTAATAAATATAGTGATAAAAATGAAGAAAAAATCTGTGCATATCAGAGTGGACAATATAAAGAAAAAGGAAATATACCTAGCATAGATTTAGAAGTATTAGCTATAATATATGGTTTAAACAGTTTTAAATTATATATCTTAAATAAAGCAGAAGTTTTAGTAAGAACAGATTGTGAGGCAATAGTTAAATTTAGTCAAAAGATAAATGATAAAGCAAGTAGTAGTAGAAGATGGTTAAATTTTATGGACACTATATCAGTATATAAAAATATTGTTTTTAAATATATTAAAGGAAAAAAAATGAATTAGCAGATAAATTAAGTACGTTACAATTAAAAATAAAATCTGTTTAACAGGCTAATATTTGTTTCAGCATGCGACCAACTAATCAACATGCGGCAGACAAACGCAAGGGAATAGCGTCTTCCTCATCTCAAGACATTTATTTTCAGACAATGCTAGGGAACATTAGATTTCGATCCCAAAACTCTATCAAATTCCAAAACTCCATGCAACCACTGGAGAGAATAGACTTTGGGCCTTTTAATTTAATTGCTTTCCCACCTAGTAATTATTCTTTTAACTTAAGACCAGAACATATTTTAGATAGACCCCAAAAATGCCTAATAGAAAATTTGTGGATAGCACACCATAAACCAAACCATAAACATTTTTAACCGCCATGAATGTTTTATGTCAATATATATCAGATAAAAGTAAGCCTAGATTCAAATATTATGTAATTATACATGGTAAGACAAACGGAATTTTTCATACATGGATAGAAGTGCTAGACTCTATAAGTGGTATAAAAAGCCTCTTTACAAAGGTTTCAATGATTTTTCTGAAGCTTTTGATTATGCAAGAGGACACCTAGGACCTAATTTTTTCTATCTCTAGCATTAAGACAAAATCCTAACCAGATTCCTCAATACAATATCCAAAAAGACTCAGGTAAAATAATTTTCTGTGACCATTGTCACTCTATGATCGAAGCCTTCAAGAGATTAAATCTTCAAAAGGAGGCTCTTATTATAGAAAACTCTCGACTCATGGAGTAAATACAGACTTTACAAGACAAACTGAGTAAATTTCATACAAGAAAGACTAATGCCAGTACTTAGACACAGAGTTCTCCATCTCCACAAAAAATGGATGAGAAGGGTGTGCATTCCCCTCTGAATGCTCAGAAATCCACTGTACTGGATGTTGGTGTAGCTAGTCCGGCTCAAACGGTAACCGGTAAATATAACTCAAATACGTTAAGGGCTGTCACTTTGCCAAAAAGTGAAGATGAAGCAGGACCTTTATCAAAACCTCATAAGACTAGTACCTTAAAAAAGACATTAACAGCAAAAAAAAAGAATAAACAAATTGAGATTATTGTAAAACAGACATTAGAAAAATTCTTTAGTAGCCAAGAACAAGATAAGAATATGGATAATAAAGACAAGCCAAGTACTAGTACAGATAGAGTAGTTCCAGACATGAATAATATTAATAGAACTTTATTGAAAGAAAGAAAGGCTAAGGTTTACAATGTAATCTGAAAAGCATAAAAACTGACTAAACCAAAAGTAGGCTATATATACATAGCCAATAACCTAAAGGTCCATAAACTAAAGGCCCAATAACATATGGGCTAACATCCCCCCTCAAACTCACAATGCAACAGCAATAAGCATTGAGAGTTTGTCACACAAAAAACGAAATCGAGACGCCGACTGAGCCTTCGTAAAAAGGTCAGCAATCTGCAAAGACGATGGAACAAAAGGAAGCGATATGGTCCCGAGCTGCAAATGATGACGGGTGAAGTGACAATCAATCTCAATGTGCTTCGTACGCTCATGGAAGACAGAATTCTTTGCAATTTGTACCGCACTTTTGTTATCACAATGCAGGGGAGTAGGCATAGAAATGTGAACCCCCATATCTGCAAGAAGCCAACGTAACCAAATAATCTCACATGTAGTCACAGCCATGGCACGATACTCAGCCTCCGTGGAAGATCTAGAGACAACATCTTGTTTCTTGCTCTTCCACGAGATTAAAGAGTCTCCAAGAAACACACAAAAACCAGTGGTGGATTTACGATCATTGCGATCTCCATCCCAATCAGCATCACTATAGGCTCGCAACTCGAGAGATGACGTCGAGGGAAACAAGAGATTCTGAAACTGAGTGCCACGAAGATACCTTAGAATACGAAGTACAGCTCCCCAGTGCACAGAAGTAGGAGCAGTAACAAACTGGCTAACAACATGAACTGCATGTGCTATATCTGGACGAGTAACCGTAAGATAAACCAAACTACCCACAATAGTCCGATAAAGACTCGGATCTGATAATGGAACACCATCACTAGGAGAGTAACGTGCATTGGTTTCAAGGGGAGTATCTACAGTCCTGTTGTCAGAAAGACGCGCCCGTGTAAACAAGTCAGATATATACTTAGTCTGAGAAAGAAGATACCCTTTCTTAGACTGAGCCACCTCAATACCCAGAAAATAACGCAGCAAGCCCAAGTCCTTCATTGCAAATCGATGAGCCAAATCATGCTTCAATAACTCAATACCACTATGATCATCACCAGTAATAATCATATCATCTACATATAAGGACAATAGAATTCGCCCTGCACTTGTATATCTAACAAACAATGCTGAATCATGGTTACTCGGGACAAATCCAAGGGAAGTAATAACAGTGGAGAATTTCTCAAACCAAGCACGAGGGGCTTGTTTGAGACCATATAAAGCTTTTCGAAGCCGACAAACTTCACCTGGCTGGTGGTCAATACCTGGGGGAGGAGTCATATAAACTTCCTCGTGGAGATCACCGTTCAGAAAAGCATTCTTGACATCCATCTGAAATATCTTCCACTGTCGAACGGATGCAACAGCAATCATAGTGCGAACAGTCGTCATCTTTGCTACGGGGGAAAAAGTCTCCTCATAATCCATACCATATTGTTGTGAGTACCCTTTTGCCACAAGTCTCGCCTTGTATCGCTCAACAGACCCATCAGATTTTGTTTTTATCTTATACACCCATCGACAACCAACCGCATGCTTACCAGGTGGGAGAGTAACCAAATCCCATGTATGTGTATGATGAAGAGCAGCAAGTTCCTCAGCCATAGCATTCTGCCAAAGAGGATCAGACACAGCCTCTCTATACGACTCAGGTTCAGACAAATGATGTATGTTTGCAATAAAGGAAGCAAATGAGGCTGAATATGTAGAATAGGAAAAATCTGGCAGTTTGGTGGACTTACAAGGTCGAGTAGACCTCCTCAGAGGTGGTGGGTCTCCAGTCTCAACAGTCGAAGGAGCAGACTCAGGCACAGGCGAGGCTGAAGCACTATCATGTGGCACACCAGATGGCATGGATGAATCCGGAACTGGAACCTCTATGTCAATCCCAAAGGGATCAATAAGCCGAATATCTGACTTTGTCACATCATGGGTTTTAGCTGGAATGGAATAAAAAGGAATATGTTCCAAAAAAGTGACATGTCGTGAAACATATAATTTCTGACTTACAGGATCATAGCAACGATATCCTTTTTGTCCAATACCATACCCCAAAAACACACATATAGCTGATTTTGACCCTAACTTATTTCGTTCAACATGAGGACGAAGAACAAAGCAAGTACATCCAAAAACTCGTAATGCAGAATAATTCGGCGGGTGACCATATAGTTTCTCAAACGGAGACATCCCTGAAGTCAATGCAGTAGGAATACGATTAATCACATATACAGCAGTTAGGACTGCTTCTCCCCAAAAAATACTAGGAACCTCTGCAGACAAAAGTAAAGAGCGTGTTGTCTCAACAATATGACGATGTTTTCTTTCTGCCAGACCGTTCTGCTCAGGAGTGTCGGTACAAGATGACTGGTGTATGGTACCATCAGAGGCAAGTAACTGAGTGAAGTCATTAGAGGTATATTCACCCCCTAAGTCACACCTGAAACACTTTATCACAGCCGAATGTTGTGTTTTAACAAGGGCTCGAAAGTTGTTGTAAATGCCAAAGAAATCAGATCTGCGTTTCATAAGATACACCCAGGTATAACGAGTATAGTCATCTATAAACGAAACATAATAGGTCGATCCACCCTTAGTGGAAACTGGCGCTGGTCCCCATACATCAGAATGAATAATATCAAAAGGAGCAACAGAATAAGACACACTTTTATTAAACGGTAAGGCAGAAAATTTTGCCAGTTTACAACCACTACAATCTGAAATATCACTAGTGTTCACATGACCCAAAGCACCACTAGAGACCAAAAAACGTAAACGTGAAACTGACACATGTCCTAATCTGGAATGCCAAAGATAAAACGGAGAAGACAAAGGACTCAAACGAAAAGAAGATAAATCTATGCTAGAGGCAGCAACTGCAGACACTTTGAGATTCTCCAAGACATAGAGTTCCCCCAACCTACGGCCGGTCCCAATCACCCTCTGAGTGTGTTGGTCCTGTATAACACAAACAGATTCAGAAAAAAACACCCAATTACCAGCCTTACACAACTGACTGACCGAAACAAGATTTAAAGCAAGTTTGGGAATGTAATAAACATCAGAGAGGACAATGTGAGGGGTAGTAACAGAACCAACACCCTCGACTGACATAGGTACAGCACTCGCGGACATAACAGAAATTGGTGAAATGGGTGACAAAGAACCAAACGATGACAAATGAGGGGACATGTGATGAGACGCACCAGAATCCAATATCCACAAGGAGGAAGGAATACCTGAGGTACTAGAAGAAACTGAACCCGAATGAGACATAGATGCTGACATGGCCGTAGGATTAGAAACGAAGAACTGTCTGAACTGTTCGAAAACCTGGGGATCCAACGCAGAAGGTGGCATAGTGCTAACAGACTCAACATCTACAGATGGTGCAGCAGCAGCGAACTGTGGAGGACGAGATGACCATGGAGGAGCACCAGAGGAGCGTGACGGAGACTTTTGCTGCCCATATTTTTGTTGCTGCCCAGATTGAGGTTGTTTGACCTTGTTAAGTAACAACGGACACTGAGCCTTCCAATGATTTTTCTGTTTGCAGAATGCACACTCATCAAATGCAACTTTAGGAGATTGTCGAGTCTGAGTACGTGGTGGCCTAGACTGATCAGTTGAAGCAGCAAACACGACAGGAGTAGTAGTTACTTTAGACCCTTGAACCACTTGAGACTTGATACGAGTCTCCTCTGCAATCAGTTCATGAACCACAGAATCAACAATAGGGAGGGGAGATCGATGAAGGATTGTTCCACGTAGGCCCTCAAAGTCAGAACGTAGTGCCATCAAAAACTGAACCAAGCGTTGCTCTTCCCGTCTAGCAATGTACGGCCCAAAACCTTTTAACTCTGCAGATTCAGTAAGTGCCAATTGATCCCACAAATCCGACATGGCAGCATAAAAATCTTGAATACTGAGGTCATGCTGTTGAAGAGCACGGATATCATACTCCAACTGGTACTGTTTAGCAAAATTAGACTGAGTGTACAGTCTTTCCAAATGATCCCAGACCTCCTTTGCTGTGTCATACTTAGCCAATTGCATACCAATTGACTGAGTTACAGAATTGTTGATCCAAGTGATAATCTTGGAGTTATTAGTTTCCCATAAGTCCACCAACAAATCAAAATTTTCAGTTGTATCATCGATAGGTCTTGGTTTTACTCCAGTGATATAACCCCACATATTCTTCCCACGAAGAAAATTCTTCATGACATAACTCCAATAGGCATAGTTCTTACCATCTAATTGAGTACTAATGGACTGGAGAGAATCATCCTTTCCAGTCATTGTAAACACAGCAACACACAAATAATTCAAAAAATAAAAAGGTGCAAAACCCTAGGTTGAACAATTCCGAACGAACAACAATGGCAGCAAGCAAAAGAACGAAAGACGAACAATACCAGACAGCAAACGAACAAATCATCGATCCGCGCAGTAGGTGCCTGCTACAAAATCTTCAACCAACAAATCAAAGGACATGGATCGAACTAGCTTTGATACCATATTAATAGAACTTTATTGAAAGAAAGAAAGGCTAAGGTTTACAATGTAATCTGAAAAGCATAAAAACTGACTAAACCAAAAGTAGGCTATATATACATAGCCAATAACCTAAAGGTCCATAAACTAAAGGCCCAATAACATATGGGCTAACAAATAATACAGACGTTAATATTCCAAGATCATCAGACGAAGAAGATGATATATTTGAAGATCGTCTTCTCCAAGATGCTCAGGATCCCTATGAAGATGATAACTCTGGAATGAGTTTCGACACCATAGCCCTGCACAACTTGGACACATAAGTAGACAAAGACATGTAATAAAGGAGATTGATACAATAAGGTACAATTATTGTAATTATGATAAGAGTGCCATGTGGGTATGCCCACATTAAGTCTTGTAATTAAGTCTATGTCAGAGTGAGTGCTTCCTTTATCATTACTTTCCAAAAAGAAAGAAAAACTGTTGAAGCACGCGTCAGGAAAAGAGAAATAATAATGCATGTGATGATGGGGCCCAATGTGTACCCGACCTGCATTATTAAATAATCTTATCCTTACCTGTCGACCATATTATCAAGGCCACGTAGTGTGATCCTAGTCCACTCCTTTTTATTATTTTAAGTCTATATAAGAATTGTAACTTAGTAGAAGAAGTAGATCGAAAAACCTTAGAACTTGAACCTCTCAACATACTTTCCTATGTATAAATCCTCCTTTTCCAACCAACCTTTCCCCTTGGTGTAAATCAAAGTTTGTAATATAAGGAAGTTGAATAAAAAAACTTTCAGTTTTTCAAAGTCTTTAGGGGATTCCCGAAAGGGAAACCTCTATCCCAGTTACTTCATGTAAGTTCTTATTTATTTTATATTTCCCCTCCAAAAATATGTTTTGTTTTAGAAGTTTTAGATGTTTATATTTTTATAAATTTTAGATATGTAAATTAAAAAATGATTTCTTAAATTCATTACCCTCAGTATATGGTTAACCTCTTAATTTCTTAATAACAACGATGGATTAACCTATAAATTCCTAGAAATTCTGGCCTTGATTGTCCAACATGTCTGCAGAATAAACGAAGGACAAGTGTTGGTTGTCAGATGAAGTTCGGGCTGTGGTTAAAGAAGTAAGTTGTTAAGAACAAAGATTAAGAGGAAGAGATGAACCAAATAAGATAAAAAAAAGTTTAAAATTGGGGAAAATATAGAATATAAGAATGATAAACGTTATATATATATATATATATATATATATATATATATATATATATATATATATATATATATATATGAAGAATAATAATTAATCTTAAACTCCTAAATTTTAGGATTTTATACACTTCAAAGAAGGAAAATTTTGATAAATAAAATTCTAGTTAATTTTAAATAGTAAAAAATAATTTGAATTACAATTTTGTCCAATGTAAAATATACTTTTAAATGGAGAAAAGGCATTATGAGATCTATAAACTATATGATTGAAGTTTCTCATGTTCCAATTGCTCTTGATGCCTCTTATCTATTTCAAGAACTTTTGGATTACGTATGTAGCTTATCCTATTCTTAAAAGTGATTGAGCTGATTTGTATCTATATGAGAAATGGTACAAATAAGCCATCGAACTATTAGAAATAGCTCATTTATGTCATCGGTTAAAAGTTTGGCTCATTTATGCCACCGCCGTTACCAAACAGGTTCATCCATGCCATTACTTGTTAACGGTAGTTTTTCAAAAACAATTTGCCATGTGTCGTCTTACTAGAGGCCCACATCATTAATTAAAACAAAGAGAAAAGGCTCAAATATGCCATCGAACTATTAAAAATGGCTTATTTATGCCATCAGTTAAAAGTTTGGCTCGTTTATGTCATCGCCGTTACAAAACAGATTCATCCATGCCATTACTTGTTATCGGTGATTTTTCAAAAACAGCTTGCCACGTGTCATCTTACTAGAGGTCCACATCATTAATTAAAATAAAGAGAAAAGGCACAAATATGTCTTCGAACTATTAGAAATGGCTCATTTATGCCATCTGTTAAAAGTTTGGCTCGTTTATGCCACCGCCGTTACAAAACAGGTTAATCCATGCCATTGTTTGTTAATGGTGGTTTTCAAAAACAGCTTTGCCACGTGTCGTCTTACTAAAGGCCCACATCATTAATTAAAATAAAGAGAAAAGGCACAAATATGTCTTCGAACTATTAGAAATGGCTCATTTATGCCATCTGTTAAAAGTTTGGCTCGTTTATGCCACCGCCGTTACAAAACAGGTTAATCCATGCCATTGTTTGTTAATGGTGGTTTTCAAAAACAGCTTTGCCATGCGTCGTCTTACTAGAGGTCCACATTATTAATTAAAACAAAGAGAAAAGGCTCACATATGCCATCGAACTATTAGAAATGACTCATTTATTCCATCCTTTAAAAGTTTGTCTCATTTATGCCACCACCGTTACAAAATAGGTTCTTTCATGCCATTACTTGTTAACGGTGGTTTTCAAAAGCAGCTTTGCCATATGTCGTCTTACTAGAGGTCCACATCATTAATTAAAACAAATAGGAAAGGCTCAAATATGCCATCGAACTATTATAAATGGTTCATTTATGTCATCCGTTAAAAGTTTGACTCATTTATGCCACCACCGTTACAAAACAGGTTCATCCATGCCATTACTTGTTAACGGTGGTTTTCGAAAGCAGCTTTGCCACGTCTCATCTTACTAGAGGTCCACATCATTAATTAAAACAAAGAGAAAATGCTCTAATATGCCATCGAACTATTAGAAATGGTTCATTTATGACATCCGTTAAAAGTTTGGTTCATTTATGCCACCGCCGTTACAAAACAGGTTCATCCATGCCATTAATTGTTAACGGTAGTTTTCGAAAACAACTTTGCCATGTGTCGTCTTACTAGAGTCCCACATCATTAATTAAAACAAAGAGAAAAGACTCGAATATGCTATCGAACTATTATAAATGGCTTATTTATTCCATCGGTTAAAAGTTTGGCTCGTTTATGCCATCGCCGTTACAAAACAAGTTCATATATGTCAGTACTTGTTAATGATGGTTTTTCAAAAACATCTTTGCTACGTGTCTTACCAGAGGTCCACGTCATTAATTAAAGTAAATCAATAAGAATTGATTTATTTTCTCTTACATTTCGTTCATAAAAATCATCAGTCATAGCATTGAATAATCCATGAAGCATAAACATTAATCAACCAAAATGTATGCAATAGAGAATGATTAATTAGTCATTTTGAGGTTTGTAAGGCTTGGAAAAAGAATATTTTAGGCCTCACTTGTTTTTACGGTTATTGGAGCCTGGCCTAAGAATATCTCAAAATATATTCAGCTGTTTAGTTAACTTATTGGAACAATCACATATTTAGTTAGTGACGTGGACCTCTAGTAAGATGACGCGTGGAAAAGTTATTTTTAAAAAATCACTCTTAATGTAATGCCCCGTAAAAGTCATGCATGTATTAGACTGTAATTTCTGAGCTTTAGACTTAAGTTTTAAATTCTTCTAAGTGTTGAAATGACTTAGACTCATTCTTAGCTGGCAACCTTCGGGATACAACTTCTCGACCTTCCCGACCTTCATTTTTGGATTTTTTTGTTGCGTTATGATGGGGCAAGGTTGTAGTACATCTCGGAGAAAATTCAGAATTTTTGGACGAGCCTAAGGCCTCGTTTGGATTTCGATCCAGTGGCAGCACGCGATTAGCCCGCGCCGCCTGCTGGATCGGGCCTGGCCAAAATGTTCAGTCCATCCGGATTTTTAATGGCATTTTCATAAATACTCATTCTCCTATCAACTTAAACACGGGAATTAAATCCCTAAAGAGCCAAAATATCATTATATTCTTCAAATTTGCTCAAGAACTCTCCCTAGGGTTTCAACATTTAAAACCCAAGCAACTCAAGATTTAACCGCGGGTTCGTGAAACAAATTACAGATTAGGAATCCTCTCGACGTAGGCTTCGATAGACACCCAAAATTCGTGGAGAACAAGGTACGCGGGGGTTTTCCTAAATTCTCATGGGCATAAAAAAAAAATCATGTTTTTGAATGGGAGGGACATTCTTTAGCACCCAAAGGGCACTTGATATCTTATCTCAGAGCCCGAAAACTCATTTCTAAGGGTTGCTTGTATCACCTTATTCGAGTCAAGGACTCTAAAGTTGAAAATCCTCCTCTTCAGTCTGTCCCTGTGGTGAATGAATTTCCAGAAGCCTTTCCTGAAGATCTCCCAGGGATACCCCCTGATAGGGAGATAGAGTTTGGTATTGATGTGTTGCCAGATACCCGTCCCATTTCTATTCCGCCATATAGAATGGCTCCCGCAGAGCTAAAAGAGTTGAAAGAGCAGCTAGAAGACCTCCTAGATAAGGGATTTATACGCCCCAGTGTATCTCCTTGGGGTGCACCTGTACTTTTCGTGCGTAAGAAAGACGGTTCCCTTCGTATGTGCATAGATTACCGTCAGTTGAATAAGGTCACAATTAAAAACAAATATCCTCTTCCTAGGATTGATGATCTTTTTAACCAGCTTCAGGGTGCTAGATGTTTTTCAAAAATAGACCTTCATTCGGGCTATCATCAGTTGAAAGTTAGGGAGTCAGACATTCCCAAAACAGCTTTTTGAACCCGATATGGTCACTATGAGTTTCTTGTCATGTCCTTCGGGTTAACTAATGCCCCTGCAGCCTTCATGGATCTTATGAACAGAGTTTTCCGTCAGTTTCTTGACTCGTTTGTAATTTTATTTATTGATGATATTCTGATTTATTCTAAGAGTAAAGAGGATCATGCCGATCACCTCCGAATCATTCTTCAGACCCTTAAGGATCATCGGTTGTATGCCAAATTTTCCAAGTGTGAGTTCTGGTTAGATGCTATTGCCTTCTTAGGGCATATTGTGTCCAGTGATGGGATTAGAGTGGACCCCCAGAAAGTTAAGGCAGTGAGAAAATGGCCCAGACCCACGACTCCAACCGATATTCAGAGCTTCTTGGGTTTGGCAGGTTATTACAGAAGGTTCGTAGAGAGTTTTTCATCCATAGCGGCCCCACTCACTAAACTGACTCAGAAAAAGGTAAAGTTTGTGTGGTCTGATTTATATGAAAATAGTTTTGAGAAGTTGAAAGACAGACTGACCACTGCACCTGTTTTGACTTTTCCCGAGGGTGTTGATGGTTTTGTGGTTTACTGTGATGCGTCCCGTGTGGGACTTGGCTGCGTTTTGATGCAACATGGTAAGGTGGTAGCTTATGCATCTAGGCAGTTGAAGGTGCACGAGCGGAACTACCCTACTCATGATTTGGAGTTAGCGGCTGTGGTATTTGCCCTTAAGATTTGGCGGCACTACTTGTATGGTGTTCATGTTGACATCTTCACTGATCACAAGAGTTTGCAGTATGTTTTCTCGCAGAAAGAACTGAATCTCAGGCAGAGGCAGTAGTTGGAACTTCTGAAAGACTATGATATGAGCCTTTATTACCATCCGGGCAAGGCAAATGTTGTAGCCGACGCCCTCAGCAGGTTGTCTATGGGCAGCCTTTCTCATGTAGAAGAAGAAAAGAAAGAGATGGTGAAGGACATTCACCGCCTTGCTAATCTGGGAGTGCGACTGTTAGATTCCAAAGACGGAGGGGTGATTGTTCATGAGTTAGCTAAGTCATCCCTTTGTGCTGAAGTGAAGGAGAAGCAGGTTGAAGATTCCATCTTGATGCAAATCAAGAAAGATGTGGGTAAACAGAAAGTGATGTCTTTTGAAATTGGTAGTGATGGCGTTCTGAGGTTTCAGGGTAGATTATGTGTTCCGAATGTCGACGGGCTTCGAGAAAGAATTCTTAATGAAGCTCACACCTCGAGGTATGTTGTCCATCCTGGTTCTACTAAGATGTACCATGATTTGAAATCTATGTTTTGGTGGAATAATATGAAGCGAGATGTGGCTAACTTTGTTTCTAAGTGCTTGAATTGCCAACAAGTGAAAGTAGAACATTTGAGGCCAGGAGGTACTTCCCAAGAAATAGCGTTGCCCTTGTGGAAGTGGGAAATGATTAATATGGACTTTATTACAGGACTTCCGAAGTCCCGAAATCAGTATGACTCTATATGGGTGATTGTAGATAGGCTGACCAAGTCAGCTCACTTTCTGCCTGTCAAGACTAACTATTCAGGTGAAGATTATGCTAAGCTGTTCATTGCAGAAATTGTCCGTTTGCATGGAGCGCCTGTCTCCATTATATCCGACCGAGGTACGCAGTTTTCTTCTCAGTTTTGGAGATCGTTGCAGAAAGGTTTACGTACCCAGGTGAACTTAAGAACAGCATTCCACCCTCAGACTGATGGGCAAGCTGAACGTACCATCCAGACCCTGGAGGACATGTTGAGGGCCTGTGTGATTGACTTTAAAGGTTGTTGGGTTGATCACTTGCCACTGATAGAGTTTGCCTATAACAACAGTTTCCACTCTAGTATTAAGATGGTACCTTTTGAGGCATTGTATGGTAGGAGATGTAGGTCTCTAATAGGCTGGTATGAAGTAGGTGAGATGCAGATATATGGGCCTGATCTTGTTCACCAGGCAATGGAGGATGTGAAACTCATTAGGGAACGACTTAAGACAGCTCAGAGTCATCAGAAATCCTATGCCGACGTCAGAAGAAGAGAGTTAGAGTTTGAGATTGGAGATTGGTTTTTCCTCAAATTTCTCCCATGAAGGGAGTTATGCGTTTCGGGAAGAGGGGTAAGATAAGTCCTCGCTATATAGGCCCGTATCAGATTGTAAGGAGAATAGGTGGAGTTGCGTATGAATTAGAATTGCCTGCAAGTTTGGGTTCTGTTCATCCAGTATTCCACATATCCATGTTGAAGAAGTGCATCGGAGATCACTCTTTGGTGGTGCCCATAGATGAGATCAAGGTGGACGATTCCTTGTCTTACTAGGAAGAGCCCGTGAAAATCCTAGATCGACAAGTGAGAAAATTGAGGAGTAAGGAGATAGTCTCAGTTAAAGTGTTATGGCAAAATCAGAAAGTTGAAGAAGCAACTTGGGAGTCGGAGCGTGACATAAAAGTGAGATACCCAAGCCTATTTGAACCAGTAAATAACGAATTGGAAGGTACAATTCTTGCTTTATGTTTCCTTCTATGTATGAATCTTCTTGAAATCGTGCGTGACTATTCCCGCGTCATCATTCGGGGACGAATGATCCCAAGGGGGGGATAATGTAACGCCCCGAAAAAGTCATGCATGTATTAGACTGTAATTTCTGGTCTTTAGACTTATGATTTAAATTCTTCTAAGTGTTGAAATGACTTAGACTCATTCTTAGCTGGCAACCTTCGGGATACAACTTCTCGACCTTCCCGACCTTTATTTTTGAATTTTTTTTTTGCGTTACAATGGGGCAAGGTTGTAGTACGTCTCGGAGAAAATTCAGAATTTTTGGACAAGCCTAAGGCCTCGTTTGGATTTCGATCCAGTGGCAGCATGCGATTAGCCGCGCCGCCTGCTAGATCGCGCCCGGCCAAAATGTTCAGTCCATCTGGATTTTTAATGGTATTTCCGTAAATACTCATTCTCCTATCAACTTAAACACGGGAATTAAATCCGTAAAGAGCCAAAATATCATTATATTCTTCAAATTTGCTCAAGAACTCTCCCTAGGGTTTCAACATTTAAAACCCAAGCAACTCAAGATTTAACCGCGGGTTCGTGAAACAAATTACAGATTTGGAATCCTCTCGACGTAGGCTTCAATAGACACCCAAAATTCGTGGAGAACAAGGTACGCGGAGTTTTTCCTAAATTCTCATGGGCATAAAAAAAATCATGTTTTAGAATGGGGTTTTAAATTATGTATATATATTTATGTATAAGATGTTTTAACATCATTGTTTTGGTCTTTTGACCATCTCCAAAGCGATTTGACAGTTTATATACATATATGAATGAATGTGTTTCAATTTTGAATACATGAACTTGCTAAAGACATTTGACCACCAGGTGTTTGATGAAATTTCTGCATGAATTGAACTTTAAGTTTCGGAATATGAAATCCTTTATATCAGTTACATGTTTTGGTGGTCTAAACTATGTTTTGAATGAAAGCTCTTGCTTAATACATTATGGCTCAGAAAAATCATGACTTGCAATGTCTTGGTATGACGATACCAATTCAGACTAACGCCAGACATTTCAGACTATCATGATTTTAGACATTCAGAATGTTGCATGTACCGAAAAGGTTAAAAAAAATGGGCATACAGAGATGTTAGGTGGTTCCCCGAAGAGGGCTTGAGTTCAAGCGACTCATTGCCTAAAACCGTGGTTTGCCGACCCGGGTATACTATTATGCGCTGACTTAAATGTCCTGTGGCGTATCAGACTCAGACACTCCAACCCTTGCGGCACACTTGGGTTGGGGGCTTCCCCGCCGAGTCAATGGCGGATTCCATACAGCCCGTGGAATATCAGACTTGTAGGGGAATACCACCTAACTCAGAAGTAAAACACAGATCTTGATTTGAAATGAACAGGCAGGTTACATGTTTTCAGAAAGTGCCCATGTATTTTTCGAAAACAGTTTTATACATGATGTCTTGATGAAAAATTGCTTTCACTTAATATATATATATATATATATATATATATGTTCCATTATACTATTTTTGGATTGCTTCGCGTGCCAGTACTTTTGTGCTGACCCCCCCCCCCCCCCCCCCCTCTTCCAGGTCCTGAGGCACAGTCTAGGGGTCCAGCTACTCAGTAGACATTCTCGGATTTGCAGACTTGATCTCGCAGTGGTGAGCCTTCTATTATTCGGAAGGCCTAATTATTTCAGACATTATCTTATTTATTATGTTTTTGGTTTACTGGGGGCCTTGTCCCAATTTCTTCTCAAACAGATGTTTGTGTTCTTAGTAGAGATTTCGCAGACTGATGTCAGATAGTATTATTCAGAAATGTTGCAGAACTTGTCCATGTATTCCGAACTCAGTTTCAATTCCGCATTTTATTATGATTACAAACGTTGTGCATGATAACCAGATAGAGAATGGGTATTCCGGGCCTTCATGGTTCGGGATGCTCGTCACGACTAGGGCTTAGGCTCGGGTCGTGACACTTAACAAGTAATGAAATGGATTAACCTATTTTGTTACGACGATGGCATAAACAAGATAAACTTTTAAGGGATGACATAAATGAGCCATTTCTGATAGTTCGATGGCATATCTGAGCCTTTTTGTCATTATTTTAATTAATGATGTGGACCTCTAGTAAGACAACACGTGGAAAAGCTGTTTTTCAAAAATCACCGTTAACAAGTAATGGCATGGATGAACCTATTTTATAACGGCGATAGCATAAACGAGCCAAACTTTTAATGGTATATTTGAGTCTTTTTCCCTATTTATATTTATGGTTTAGTTTGAACTTGATTCAGAGGAGGGAGATCATATCCTCCGTGATTTTCTTTTTTCTTTTTGCTGTCCACCCCGTATCCGCTACCCTAATTGAAATCCGACTAAATTTGGATTCACGCCACTTCCCTCTTCCTTAACCTTTTGATCTATCTATATCTATACTTACCTATAAATCGGCTAGTAAACACATGCTTCAACAATAGAAAAATATAATTTTATACATGCTACACAACATACCATGACAATAATTTATAAAATATTAACTAAATTCTACAAAAATTAAAAAAAAAAAAAAAAAAAGTGACTCGTATATGTCTCTTCACAAAACACCAAAAAAAAACTTTCAAATTGCTATAAAAGAAAATAAAATAGAAATCGAATATACTCAAAAAGGAGAGCGTATCCCTTATGTACTGCAACAAAGGTTCTAAACAACATAGAACCTTCATTAGGATATTTATATATTGACAAAGACTTTTAATGGGCCAGTATGATATTTTAAGATTAATTCAACACTGCAGATTTTTAAAATTTAGCTGTTCGAGAGCTATATAAAAAATATTGCAAGTTACAATCCTTCTTATATTAATACAACAATAACATACCGGATGTAACCCCACAAGTGGGGTATGGGAGAATAGAGTGTAGGCAGATTTTATCCTTACCACCACGTAGAGATAGAGAGACTGTTTAGATAGAGCCTCGGCATGAAAAAATATTTATCAAAATACATGCAATTTGATGGTCGAGAAATGAAACATGACAAGTAAAAGTGAACGTAGGGAATATACTACTCTCAAAACGATATGTACTCTCTCCGGTCACTTTTACTTGTCCACTTTGGATTTAATACCCCTTTTAAAAAAGAAACAATAATGATTGATATGAATATTTTGACATAATGTATATGGGATAAGACTCAAATATGTCACTGAACTATTAGAAATGGCTTATTTATGCCATCAGTTAAAAGTTGAGCGCATTCATGCCATCGCCGTTACAAAACTAGCTCATCCATGCCATTACTTTTTAACGGTGGTTTTAAAAAACAACTTTGTCACGTGGCATTTTATTAGAGGTTCACATCATTAATTAAAATGAGCAAAAAGGCTCAAATATGTCATTAAACTATCATAAATAGCTCATTTATGCCATCAGTTAAAAGTTCGGCTAATTTATGCCACTGCCGTTATAAAATCAACCCACACATGCCATTACTTTTTAATGATGGGTTTTTAAAAATATCTTTGCCACGTAATCTTTTATTAGAAGTTTACACCATTAATTAAAAGAAATCAATATTAATTTCAAAATATCTGAAATTAGTTAGTATCGGGATTATTTATTCCAGCATATACATGGCGGGATAATTAAAATAGTAGACTTCATTTAACCCGTTATTTGAAAATGATATTTCAACAATGTATGCTCCACTAATTCGTGATGGGAGAAGTGTCACGACCCGAGTCGAGGCCTTGGCCTCGACGAGCATCCCGAACCATTAAGGCCCTGACGCCCCTTTCTATTAGCAATCATGAACACCATTCATATACAATAAGGAAAAATGAGGAAAAATATTACAACGGAATCATGGTCAACTCTTATTTCAACTACACAATAATGAAATGAGTTCTTAAGATCAACAACATCTACCATTAGTCTGCGAAATCTCTACTGACTGAAAATAAGCTTTGAAGACTGAGACAAAACTGGGACAAGGCCCCAGCAGACCATAGAAAGGGATAGAAACAATGAAATCTAAAATTCAGGCCTTCCGAAATAGAGGAGGCTCATCAACTGCAACTTCTGACACGCACGGATCTACTGTTATATGAGACTGCAGGACTGTGTCTCGGATCCTGGAATATAGGGGGGAAGGGGGGTCAATACAGATGTACTGGTACGCAAAGCAATCCAAAATAATGTATTTATTATATATATAATATAGATGAGAGCAAGTCTAACCATTAAGCATGAAATAGTTAAAAAAAAATGCATGGGCAATTTCAATGATCTTAAAATAATCTTGTAAATGCAGTTCTAATCTTTGTATTACTTCTGAGTTAGGCGGTACTCCCTACATTTCACGGGCTATATGAAATCCGCCCTTAACTCAGCGGCCAAGCCCCCAACTCAAGTTTTCCACAAGGGTTGGAGTTTATGAATAGTTTGGTATACCCCCTTACAAGTATACCGTGGCATCACCCTTACATGACGTCCACATTATTTTCTTTTTCGGACAATACCTGTATCGACAAAATACAGTTTTTCCAACGATGAGCCCTTACACTTAAACGCCTTCTTCGGGTAACAACCTAAATCTCTTTAAGCCCATTTTTAGTCTGTTCTAAACATGCATCTTTCTTAATTCAAATTCTGAAAATCTGAGTAAAAATATGCATTTTGTTCTGTTCTGAATTACCATGGCATTATCTGTATTGGTATCGTCATACCAAGACTTGCAAGTCATATCTCTGAGCCATAAAAGAAATATCATATCACAGTCTTTTCTTTCAAAACGTGAAGTTCAGACCACCATATTTCAAACAGTTCAAGAGAAATTATTCTTCAATACATTTATCAAATTATGCAAAAATCATTCCTTTCAATCATTTCAACAAACATGTGGTGGTCATAAATTTCAACAACCCATGAAATTCTTTTCATATATTCAGCACTTGCCAACATATAAAATCCTCTCTCTTCAATTCAAAAATCATAATCAAGTCATAAACAAGGTCAAGGCTTTTATATTAAATCATATTTCCAATATCACATTTCTAACACATCATATCTTACGAAGTTAAGAGACTTGTAAATAAGAGAGGGATTTCAAATAGTTCATGCTCTCAATTAATAATTCAAACTCATACATATATCTACTTAATCATGGTTATAAATCAGATTTGAGGGAAAGGCCTCAAGACCAAAATTTTATCATCAATAAGAGTTCATAATACATGAATATAATCGTAAATCCAAAACCCATCATGATTTCTAAACACTTATTCATCATTAAAACAATTTTACCATACCCATGTAGTTTTAGTAAAATCCCACGTGCCTTAAATTACTTAGACTAAAGAGTAGAACTCGAATCTTGATTCGTTTCCTTAGAAATCTTGGACTTGGCTTGAATTCTTGATCTTGAATGTTGGAGCTTAGGGTTTTGGGTTGAGAAGAATTTTGATGAATATAAGTATAAAATGCTTGCAAAAGGCTTAAATCAGATGTTTGGGTGGATTGCGGTTGGAGAAAAGACTAAAATACCCTTAAGGAAACAAAAAAAGTCGCAGCTAAGATTATAACATCTAACCACAAGAATTTGTGTTCCATTGCAATATACTTCTATGTTGAAGCCTAACTCAGAGGAAAAAGGTGCTAATTTAAAATACGGGACCCTGTACTCTACATCTCATTAGAAAATCACCTCACCTCATCACTTTTAATTCAACAACCTCAAGTCTTAATTCAAAGAATACTAACCGCATCGCACATTGGTTGGTGTTTTCATCAATCACAAAATTCAAGCCTACCTCTGCTACACCTCACTCCATGGATATCTCCACTAAGACCAGCAAATTCAATCATTCTCACCAAGATTCTCGCCACATACTTCCCTCCTAACTTTCTCACGTAAAGAATATCCATCTCCTTCCTTCCCTTGATCCTCTAACCTTTGCTCAAGAAATCACATCAAAATTTTCACCTAAAACGATATCTACTCCCCCACCTAACACACTTCTACGCTTCCACAAACACCATCATACTAGCATACAGACAGTCCTTAAAGGACCTGAGCACGAGCATCATGAAAGGGAGTAACACTATTTGGTTATAACATTTACTTATTGTACTACTCAAGGTGGGACATGAGTTCGAGACACAATACAATCACGGAGTGTTTCATTTGTCAAGTGTCTGGATCACAATTGGAGAGTCGTTCTGGCATAAAATCAACATAGCACGAGTTCTTAAGACAACCACAGTGAGAAACATGAGGGTTTACATCACGAATCTTATTACATGAGTGTAGAATTCATGAAGTCGAAGATTTAGGCAAGGACTTCTACTCGAAGCTATCGCTTCTCATCTTCAGAGCTGATATAGTCATGATTTCGTACAACATTATCATGTTGGCTAATCTCGACATAAATAAATCGTTAACATATAGAAACATATTTCCTTAGGACCAAGCATCCTGAGAGACATTATTATGGGGAATCTAAGAGGGAAATGGAAAATGGCATAAGCAATGTGGTGGGGAGCTGGAAGCTATTGTACCACTTAAAAGAGAATTGAATTTCCTAAAGGTATGAGATATTTTGGATGAAAATCTGAAAGTTTATAACATAAATGAAATATATGTATCCATAGCATAACAAAAAAAAAATACATACAGACCGATAGTATAAGATAATATTCAATCTTTTCAACGGTAGAAAACAAATACGACACTTTTCCAATAGTATGGTAAACTAGTACTACTATGTTTTCGTAATCCTTTTCCCCTTAATTTCTATTATTATCAGTACCAATTGTCAAACTTCAGGGTAGATCAACTGTATAATTTATGGATTCATTTAAAGCCAAAAATTTTTGGATAAAATTTTCTTATGTGCTGAAAAATGACTAAATAGGTATAAATCATAGATTTCGAGTTTAATAACTAGTAGTTGTGATAGAACAAATTAAGACCATCAATTTTAAATTTGAATATGGCTTTATCAAAAGTAATGGCAAGAAGCCAAACTTAAATATCTAATGTGATTTTCTATTCTTAACCACAGAGCACAAGCACTGTTCTTTTTTTTTTTTTTTTTTTTTTTTGAAAGTGACTTCTGCCATTTATGAAATGGAAAGTTATAAGGAAATATCAAGTTGATTCAAGAATTTGATTAAGTGCTGTGGAATTTAGCCAAACTATATTATACTGACAATAACACAGACATAGTAAGCTGATGGTTACAGTAAGTACAGCAAATAAAGAAGGGACAAAGTTAATGTGATTCGATCAACTTGACCTATATTCACAATAAAAAAAATAAGTGAATTTACTAACACCAGCTGACACAAAAGATAGTACAAAGCACAAAAGAGAGTAAACAAACTTGAGAGTACTTTCATATTTTCTTTGTGTCATGGTTTCAGAATGGTTACTTGCACACATTGATCGTTACTTCCAGTCCTAGGTGCGATCACCATTGCTGAAACTTGGTAGGAAGGTCAGCCATGGCAGAAGATGGAGCTACTTAGATCGGAAAATCACAGAAATGCAAATAGAGTACAATCACTCACTTTTTCTACAGCCTTGTGATACACCAGGAACTGTGCCCATTGGATTGAAATTGACGGGACCAGCAAACTACACATTGTGGAGTCATTTTCTCACAATTGCGTTGTTAGGGAACAAAGTAGGGTTCACTGACGGGGGTTGTTTACGAAGCTTGTACAAAGGAGGTTTAGCGAGACAGTTGGATCATTGTAATGCTCTGGTATTATCGTGGATAAGCTGCACATTTACACCTGAGCTGGTTTCAAGCATTGTGTTGGCTTCTATTGCAATGAAGAAATGGGATAAAATAAAAGAGAGGTTCGACAAATTGATTTCTTAAGAGTTTATCAATTGTGGAGAGAAATTGCAACTCATACTCAAGGTACAGATTCTGTTACACTCTATTTCTCAAAGATGAAAGATTATTGGGATGAATAGGATCTGTTAGTACCTACACCACCTGCTTGTGATTGTGTAGAATGAGGTCCTTAATGTTTGCTGCGATTTATTATGGGTTTAAATGAGGTTATAGCCATGTGCGAAGTGACATTCTGCTGAGAACCACACTTTTGTCCTTAAATCAAGCCTATGTTGTTGTTGTACAAGAAGAGAGTCGATGAATTTTTAGGAGTGGTAGACTGCACTGAGAAGAAACTTGAATAACTGGGAGGTTGATAATACTGTCTTTTACTCCAACAATTAAAATTTAGTCTCAATTGATCAGAGTAAGGTGGATGCACTGAACTAAAAAACTGGTGATGGAGAAAAAAAAAAAAAAAGAGTCAATAGCTGGTTATAACATGCTAATTAAAAAGTCAAGCCATGAAGTAGTCAATCGGACATAGAAAATGAATTGAAGCACCAAAGCTTCAATAAAGGTGGCACTCTTTGGCTGGATACCAACTTGGGAGGCTTGTTTGACTCAAGATAATTTGGAAAAGAGGGGATTTAAGTTATGTAAATAGATGCTAGCTTTGTGAAGGAAATCAGGAAACAGTGAATAGTCTTTTTCTCCATTCCAGAGTATCAAGACAATGCTGGGATTTATTCATTAAGCATCAATGGCATTTCTTGGGCGATGTCACAGACTATAAGGAGTTTGTTGGTAAAGTGGCATATCCAAAGTGTATCCAGAAAGCTGAAGCAGATATGGAGGACTATAACATTGTGCATATTTTGGGCAAGATTGAAAAGAAAGAGGAGCTTGCTTCAAATGGCATAAGGATCATATCTCTAGAAGAAAGAATAGACGTACTCAAAACCAGTTTATAGACTTTCTGGCCTGGTTTGGAGGGTTGCTGGGTATTTTTAATTGGGATGTTCTTTCTACTTTCATGTACCTAATTAACAAACCTTTGTCTTATCAAAAATAGAGAGGATGTAAAACAGATAAAGGGGCATATATTGGAATTTAATCCAAATTGTTCAAGGAAAAGGAGCACTGGATAACACACAAGAGAAATGACGGATTGTCTACTTTATCAATAGGAGAAAAGAAATGGTCACAAAAATCATTTGCAGGAGAGGAAGTGAAAACTAAAGGGGGGATATCATTAACACCTTGAAACACTAATGGACTCCTCTCAAGTAATCATGCTAACTCATAACATTATAGACAACTCAATCAGAGAGAATCACATCGTTGTGGGGGTTAGACACTTAGACTTGTATCGCCTCAACAATGAGGCATGACCCATGAAATTAGAACAAGGAAGGAATTTGGACAACTTTCATATGGACAACGCTATAGCACGAACTAGAGTATGAAAGAATAAGAAGCAACTCCTAAATAACCGGCAGCCTCCTGATTACAAGTGTGGTGCACAACACACCCATAAGCAAGACTCTACTAGACACGATTTCGTAGACACCCTGGGACCATGAACCGTGCTCTGATACCAAGCTTATCACGACCCGAGCCGAGGCCCTGGCCGCGACGAGCATCCTGAACCATTAAGGCCCTGACGCCCCTTTCTATTAGCAATCATGAACACCATTCATATACAATAAGGAAAAATGTGGAAAAATATTACAACGAAATCACGGTCAACTCTTATTTTAACTGCACAATAATGAAATGAGTTCATAAGATTAACAGCATCCAACATTAGTCTGTGAAATCTCTACTGACTGAAAATAAGCTCTGAAGACTCAGACAAAATTGGGACAAGGCCCCAGCAGACCATAGAAAGGGATAGAACCAATGAAATCTGAAATTCAGGCCTTCCAGAAAAGAGGAGGCTCATCAATTGCAACTTTTGACACGCACGGATCTACTGCTATATGAGACTGCAGGACTGTGTCTCGGATCCTGGAATATAGGGGGAGAGGGGGTGAATACCGATGTACTGGTATGCAGCGCAATCCAAAATAATGTATTTATTATATATATAACATAGATGAGAGCAAGTCTTGAAACATTAAGCATGAAATAGTTAAAAAAAAATACATGGGCAATTTCAATGATCTTAAAACAATCTTGTCAATGCAGTTCTAATATTTGTATTACTTCTGAGTTAGGTAGTACACCCTACATTTCTACAATCCCACGGGCTATATGAAAACCGCCCTTAACTCGGCGACCAAGCCCCCAACCCAAGTTTGGCGCAAGGGTTGAAGTTTATGAATAGTTTGGTATACCCCCTTACAAGTATACCGTGGCATCACCCTTACATGAAGGCCACATTATTTTCCTTTTCGAAAAATACCCGTATCGGCAAAACACGGTTTTCCAGCGATAAGCCCTTACACTCAAACTCCTTCTTCGGGTAACCACCTAACTCTCTTTAAGCCCATTTTTAGTCTGTTCTAAACATGCATCTTTCTTAATTCACTGAAAATCTGAGTAAAAATATGCATTTTGTTCTGTTCTGAATTACCATGGCATTTTCTGTATTGGTATCGTCATACCAAGACTTGCAAATCATATCTCTGAGCTATAAAAAAAATATCATATCACAGTCTTTTCTTCAAAACATGAAGTTCAGACCTCCATATTTCAAACAGTTCAAGAGGAATCATTCTTCAATACATTTATCAAATTATGCAAAAATCATTCCTTTCAATCATTTCAACAAACATGTGGTGGTCATAAATTTCAACAACCCATGAAATTCTTCTCATATATATATATATATATATATATATATATATATATATTCATCACTTACCAACATGTAAAATCCTCTCTCTTCAATTCAAAAATCATAATCAAGTCATAAACATATATATATATATATATATATATATATATATATATATATATATATATATATATATTCATCACTTACCAACATGTAAAATCCTCTCTCTTCAATTCAAAAATCATAATCAAGTCATAAACAAGGTCAAGGCTTTTATATTAAATCATATTTCCAATATCACATTTCGAACACATCATATCTTACAAAGTTAAGAGACTTGTAAATAAGAGAGGGATTTCAAATAGTTCATGCTCTCAATTAATAATTCAAACCCATACATATATCTTCTTAAACATGGTTATAAATCAGATTTGGGTGAAAGGCCTCAAGACCAAAACTTTATCATCAATAAGAGTCCATAATACATGAATATAATCGTAAATCCAAAACCCATCACGATTTCGAAACACTTATTCGTCATTAAAACAATTTTACCATGCCCATGTAGTTTTAGGAAAACCCCACGTTCCTTAGATTACTTAGACTAAAGAGTAGAACTCGAATCTTGATTCGTTTCCTTAGAAATCTTGGACTTGGCTTGAATTCTTGATCTTGAATGTTGGATCTAAGGGTTTTGCGTTGAGAAGAATTTTGATGAATCTAAGTATAAAATGCTTGCAAGACGCTTAAATAGGATGTTTGGGTGGATTGGGATTGAGGAAAAGACTAAAATACCCTTAAAGAAACAAAAAAAGTCGCAGTAGTCCCTCAGTTGACAAACTGATATGCTGAAGCAAATTGGGCATAACTTTTTGCTCCGATGTTGAATTTAGACGAAATAAGTTTCGTTGGAAAGAATACTCAAATACCTTTCATTTGATATATAGCAGGCCACCCAGTTCGTTATATAACTGAAGTTATGGTTGACGAAAGTTGACCCAAGTTGAAGTGTCCACTCAAACTAAATCGATAGAATTGTTTTAAACTCACCTTAGAGTTAGGGAATTCTTGTGACCTGAATTCATATTCAAAGATTTTCCCACACAATAGGAGTGATCACCACACATACATTAATAAGGAATAATTTAGTTAGGGTCTATACGCATAGAAACGATGGTGTAAATTCTTGCTCGAAAGTACGAGGTGTTAGAAGTTATTCCATATACATGGCGGGATAATTGGGATAACAACTTCTTTTAAGTCGTTATTTGGAAATGATTTTTCAATAATGTATACTCCCCTAATTCGTGATGGGAGAATGGAGAAGTTGTATTGGTACGCCTCTTTGTTTTTTTTGCTTGCCCTAATCGTTCATTAGCTTATTTTCTTGCAACTTCGGAGTATATATTGGAGTCACTGGAATTAAAACTAATCAGTTACTGTAGGATAGAATTTTTGAGGTTTTTGTTAAGCGTAACATTTATAATGATTTAGAATGAACTAGAAATAGCCAAAGTATATACATTAATCACTATTTTTTCTGATTAGAAAAATAGTTGTTGTTGTAGGAAAAAAAATACTTTAATAGGTGTGGGTCGGGTTATGTTAAATGAATTGGTTGTTTTTAATGGGCCTAAGATATTTTGAAATTAATATTGGTTTATTTTAATTAGTATCGCGGACCTCTAATAAAAGGCCACATGGCAAAACTATTTTTGAAAATCCACCATTAAAAAGTAATGACATGGGTGAGTTGATTTTATAACGACGATGGCATAAATGAGCTGAACTTTTAACTGATGGCATAAATGAGCCATTTTTGATAGTCCAATGGCATATTTGAGCATTTTTCCTTATTTTAATTAATGACGTGGACCTTTACTAAAAGGCCATGTGGCAAGGCTGTTTTTAAAAAACCACCGTTAAAAATTAATGGCATGGATTAGCCGATTTGGTAACAGCGATGGCATGAATGAGTCAAACTTTTAACTGATGGCATAAATGAGTCATTTCTGATAGTTCAATGGCATATTTGAGCCTCCCATGTATATATTTACATCTAGTCCTACAAGTTGATGGACCAGTTTGTCAGTTTAAGATATTTTAGTTATACAAAGAGACAGCGAAGACTTCATTAGGATATTTATATATTGACAAAGACTTTTAATGGACCAGTATGATATTTTAAGATTAATTCAATATTGCAGATTTTAAAAATTTAGATGTTTGAGAGCTATATTAAAAATACTGTAAGTTGGAATCCTTCTTACATTAATACAACAACAACAACAACAAAAACAACATACCGGATGTAATCTCATAAGTGGGGTATGGGAAGAGTAGAGTGTACGTAGATCTTAGCCTTACCACATAGAGATAGAGAGACTATTTCAAAATCCATGCCATTTGATGGTCGAGAAGGGAAACATGTCACATAAAAGTGAACGGAGGAAATATATTGTTCTAAAACAAAGACTCAGCAAAGACATAGACAAGAATTAATTTCTATATAATAATTCACTCTGAGAAAGCAAAAACTCACAAGATCATAATCTCCTAAATCAAAAAGAGTAATGGATCCAATCCTGTACAATGCTGCCATGGAAGGGAACACAGGAAAGGGTGATTTTTTACTTGCTGATTATCTAAATAGGGATGAAGAAAATGGGTACTAGGTGTCATGACCCGAACCGGGGCTCTAGCCGGGACGAGCATTTCGAACCATGAAGGCCCGGAACACCCTTCTCTATCTAGTAATCATGCACAACATTCACTTAATAAAAGATAATGCTGAAATAGACTTCTAATACAGAAACATGGTCAATTTGAAAGTGATCATAATACTGAAAATTGAAATTCAAAATATATCTGAATAGTAATAATGTCTGACTCAGTCTGCGAAATCTCTACTATGAACTAAACAAACTGTCTGAAAACTGAGACAAGGCCCCCAGTCGACCAAAACATAACTAAGGATAAATATCAGAAACAACCAGGCCTTCTGGATTATAGATGGCTCACCACTGCACAATCGAATTTATGATCTGAAATATCTACTGTTTATCTGGACCCCTAGACTGTGCCTCAGAACCTGAAAGGTGGGAGGGGTCCGCACAAAAGTATTGGCACGCGAAGCAATCCAAAATAGAGTGTTTGAACATATATACATATAATAGATGAGAGAAATTTTCATCAAACATCATGCATAAAATAATTTCTGAAAATACATGGGCATCATTCGTAAATCATAAGTCATTTTTTTGTCAAAATAGTTTTGATCTTTGTATTACTTCTAAGTTAGGTGGCGCTCCCCTACAAGTCTGATATTCCACAGGCTATATGGAATCCGTCATTGACTCGGAGAGGAAGCCTCCAACCCGAGCGTGCTGCAAGAGTTGGAGTCTCTGATTCTGATAGGCCACACGGCACTAGGCCAGCGTAACCTAAGATATACCCGGATCGGCAAATCACGGTTTTAGGAAATGAGTATCTGGACTCATTCCTTCTTCGGGGAATCACCTAACATCTCTTCCTGCCCAATTTTTAACCATTTCTAATCATGCAACATTCAAATCACAAAATCTGTAAATCTGATTTCAAACATGCATTCTATTCGGCTCTGAAGTTATCATGGCATTTTCTGAGTTGGTGTCTTCACACCAAAACTTGCAAGTTCTATTTCTGACCCATAATCCAATAAGCATGATCTTTCATAAAAATGTATTTTCAGACCACCCAAACATGTAATTTGCATAAAAGATTTCATATTCCGAAACTCAAGTCAAAACCATGCAAAACCTTCCATAAAACATATGGTGGTCATGTGCTCTTGGCAAAACCATACACTCTTTCATTATATGTATATTCAACATTCATAACCCTCTCTTCGTATTCAAAAATCATATTCAAAACATAGCAAAAGCTAAAGTATTTCATATCATGCTTTTCAAAACGCATTCAAAACAATTCATCTCATACGAAGATGGAAAAACTCATAATAAGAGAGGGATTCATTATAATTCATGCTCTCAATTGAATAAACATTCTTGAACACATACGTACATATATACATAATTTCAAATCAATTTGGGGGAAAGGTCTAAAGACCAAAACAATACCGTCAAAACTTCTAAAACATGATTATATTAATAAACTTCCAAACCCGACTCTTAAAACATGATTTCTATGCCCATGAGATTTTAGAAAAACCCCGCGTACCTTGATTACGGAGAAAAATGGATGATTCTTGAAGCCTTTGGTGTGGGGAGTTCAAATCTTTAATCACTTTCGAAAACCCACGGTTGAACCTTGATTTATTTGGGTTTTTAGTTTGAAACCCTAGAGAGTGTTCTTAGGTAATTTGGGTGAATAAAATCATATTTTGGTGTTTTGAGAGTTTAATCCCGTGTTATAGCTGGATAAGGGGTGGAAGATACCCATTTTTCCGTTAAAAAGGCGCAAACATTATTTGAAAATTTGGAGCGTGCGATAGGAACGTGCGTCGCACGCTTATCGCATGTTGCTACTGTCTCAGTCACTAAAATGGCCATAACTTTTCGCTCGGATATCGGATTTTGGGAAAATTGGTCTCGTTGGAAAGATTATTCGAAGACCTTGCATTTGATATATAATAGGCCCTATAATTCATCATATTATAGGAGTTACGGTTGATGGAATTTGACCCAAGTTTAAACATCCACTAAAACTTATTCGATTGAAATGTTTTCAACTCGTCTTAGAGTTTGGGGATTTTTGTGAACTCAATTCATATTCAAAGGTATTCTTACACTATAGGATTGATCACCACACATATATTAACAAGTAATCATCTAGTTCGGGTCTATACGCATAAGGACGACGGTCTTGATTCTATCCCGAAAGTACGGGGTGTTACATTATCTCCCCCTTGGGATCATTCGTTCCCGAATAATGGGTAGGGACTTTTTGGAGCTCTAAAAGTGTAGAATAAAGAATGTAATATAGCGTTAAGTATTTTTCCTCAACAAAATATGTGAAGGCAGCGAACAAGCTTCATGATAACCCCTAGTGAAATGTGAAAGCACGAAACATGAGTTAACGAAACATGACATCGACATGGTCTTGGCATGTGTTTTATGGCACATGATCAAAGCATTGTAAGATATGAATTTTTCCTAAGAATCCTCGGCCTGATTAAGATTGGTCCAATTCATGAGATGAAAATCTCTTCGGACGTACGAATATTATCCTTCTCTATCTTCAAGATACTATTAAAAGACTTAAGCTTGGACACATTTTTTGCCTACTCCCCAAACAATAAATTACATGCCTCATCATTCCCAACTTACAATTTTCCCCATACGCGTCTAACCACACAAATTTGACTTTCCACTGCAATACACTATTATGTTGAAGCCTCACTCGGAGGAAAAATGTGCTAACTTAAACTAAGGGACCCTGTACTCCACATCATATCCATAAACCATCTCACCTTATCACTATAATCCAACAACTCAAGTCTTAATTCAAGGAATACTAACCACATGACACATTGGTTTATTTCTTCACCCAACACAAAATTTAAGCCTGTCATTACTACACCCACTACATGGATCTCTCCCCACTAAGGCCAAAAATTTCAATCACTCTTACAAATAGTTTCACCACATTTTTTTCTTCTTCTTTGCTATTTCGCACAACAAAAGTTCATATCCTTCCTTTTCCTTTCACCTATAACCTCAGCTCGAGAATCACATCAAATTTCTCACTTTCAAGAACATCTACTCCCATACCTAACTCACTACTACGCCTCCACAACCACCATCATACGAACATATGGAGGGTCATTAAGGGACCCGAGCATAAACATCATGAATTAAAGTAACATTATCAGACCATCACACATACTTATTGCACTATTAGAGGAGGGACATGAAGTGAAGATATGATACAACAGGCACGGAATGCTTCCAATTTCAAGCGTCTAGATCATAAGTAAAGGGTCGTTCGGCACGGACACAACCCATGGTGGTCCCCTTAGGATAGACCAAAATGAGAAACATGGATGCACATATCATGAGCTATGTGGCATAAAGCCGAAATTTACGTCACTAATAACTAAGGTAAGGATTTCACTTAAAGTGATTGCTCCCCATTCAAGGAGCTGAAAATTTTCCATGAGTTAGCATAGACTTTATCACTTTGGTTAATTCCAACATAAAATAATTCTGTAATATACAAAAACATATTTCCTTAGGATCGAGCATGTCATGAGACATAGGTTTGGATCATGAGCAACATAGCCTATGGCTCGGATACTTGGAGTATTGGGTCATTGAGGTACATTATTCCTTCTTGTTAGGACGTTGAAACATGACATAACTTACATAGAGAACACAAACCTTAGACATCGCCAGGACTTGAATGCATAAGACATTGGTAGCATGAACTCTTAAATTGAAGTAAGAGGAACACACTTGAATAGGAAGAGGTCCATCATGACTCTTCTTGAACTTGCAACAATGAGAAAGATTCGAAAACTACCTTAACTCACCATCTCCCCCTTAGATTAAAGTCACAATCCTAGACTTGAGAACTTAACTTCTTATCAATATATAACCACAATTCTCAATACAACAGGGGATATCGATATACAAATGAACACAAAGTTCCTCAATAATTTAACATAGACACTAAATTTCTTCTGGGACATCCCCCTTTCGGGGATAGTAATCATAACTTCCTCTAACCCTAAGATCATCCACTCATGACTAACATCATTATAGGTATAGACATCCACGCCTCTAAACACTTAAGAGTTAGGATTTATGTTCTTGGCAGGGAAGGATGATTTCAATTTGGGAAGACTATTAATTTGGGGATAAAGTGTTGTTTTGCTACTCAAATTTGATGTTTAGGCTAAATTAATGTGGGTGGAATTTGACACAAATGCCCTTTAAGAGATGGAGTGTAAATGCTGAAATTCCCAGGTACGTGCAGCAGAGAATGTGTCACATGCTCTATCCTACCGAACTGGAGCATGCGTCGCATGCTGCATCGCACACCACTATACCATGTGACGCATACATATCGCATGATGCCACTATTTTGGGCATCCAAACATGCCCTACACGACACCCAAAAATTCCGAAACTCACCCAAGACGTACCCTTGACTTCTCCGATCATGAATCAACAAGAAAAGCTAAAATCGGAGATCGGAAAGATCGAAAATAAAATCATCATAGATTGGGAGCTCAAAATGTAAATAAGTCATTTTCTTCAACACTTAGAAAAAGGGAATCATTCAAGTTGTCATCCCTCTAAGCCCATTACTGAGTAACATCAAATCGAGAAAATTACGAGGTGTAATGACTACTTAACGCATACTCTAAAAACATTGCTTTCCCAGAACGCTACTCTTAAATTTTGCTATTCTCAATCGTCATCAAGCTAAAACTCTCACTCTCATGAGCATACATACACATCCTCCCTTCTTATCACATAAAAATCCACTCTACACTACTGAATCTTCTAACATTAGACCGTTAATCGCATAACTTATATCATAGAAGAAGCCTTACCTAGCAACTCAACGGTGCTACTATGTCTACTAGCCACACACAACATGTAATAGTCTTAGAAAATGTCGCAACTCCATATCACCTTGGGTATAGTTCTACCTCATACATACAACATCATACTTTGTTACGAATCAAATAAACTTAATCTATTGCATACACCATTCAAGCCTATTAGATCACTTTCATATAACTAGTATCATTAACCAAGAAATCATCACATCCACCTTTATGGACATCAACCGTTCAAACCTAATGTCTAGTGCTAAGCATGATTTATAACCCAACCTAACACACAATTCTCACAAAACATTCATCATTAATCTTAAGCCGCTATTCTTACATCCATATCCTACATTAAATTCAAGCCAATAGTCTAGCATCAATCATCTACCACCAATGAAGAAGGCAACATAATATAGTAGTCGGTCAAATTGGGACATTCTATCCAAATACCTTAAAAATCTACTACATGCCTTCTCACAAGTAGTACTAGTTTACAACTACCAACGGAAAGAAGGTCAAGGGGGGTAAAGTCATGTATAGACATGGTCAACCTTAATCTTATACTATAACTCCATACAATCATATCTACTTATATGGCTTTCTCACATCACACTTACTTTCCCGAGCGTACATTTAGACTACCTTCAAATTCCGCAAGCAACCATGAGATTATAATCATTACTTACTTGCTCATCTAGCCATTTTCATACTTTAAGCAGAAAACAATATACCTTAACTAATAACTCCTTCTCTACCTTCTACTAAACTAACACACAAGGACGTATCACTTTATTACCAACTCAATCTCATGCGAAAAGATTCGACTATACAAATATTCAACCAATACAAGAACAACAAGTTGCTAGTGAATCAAAATAGGCCTCACACGTCTTCACTAGACTTTGATTTTTGTGTTTTGAACAAGAAAATAAACAAAGAAACTATGCTAGTGAATCGAAAGAGCCCCACACGGCTTCACTAGACTTTGATTTTTTTTTGTCAAAAACACTATGATAACAAGATTACATATTACAAGAGATAGAAAATTGAGACACAATATTCAATGATCTAAGGATACAC
Source organism: Capsicum baccatum var. pendulum (assembly GCA_030864225.1). Lineage (NCBI taxonomy): Eukaryota > Viridiplantae > Streptophyta > Magnoliopsida > Solanales > Solanaceae > Capsicum > Capsicum baccatum. Next base: position 241,593,069 of record CM061554.1, read on the forward strand.
ATCTTACTCTGTATAAATAAAAATCTGAGTCAAACACTTCCTCCACGGACTACCATACAATCTACAAATGGTACTACCACATTAGTCTACCAATAAAAAAATAGTAGATCACTCTCAATCAATGGATATTCGGCTATAAATATTTAGTTACACAAAGGTCACCCTCACTCTGACCTCTAACCTTGTGACTTAATATCACCAACTTCTTGGTCTAATTTCACTACTAATAGGTCATGACACCGACACTTTAACTTATACTACTACTCGGGCAGAAATACAGTTCCAACAATTACAATTTCAAACTTAAGGGACTTATGACACATTAGGGAGATCCTCTCAATCCCTTTGTGTGACTTCTGAAATTTCTATTAGTAAATCTGACAGCATTATCTAAAAACACCATAGAAAGGAAAACAATTAGGATAACTTTTCTTTCGTATCGGCGACATCATAGCACGAATTGGAGTATGAAGGAGGAATATTCTGACTCTATAGCACGAACTAGAACATGAAGAAAGAGAGACATTCCTAAACGCCTAGTAGCCTCCTGCTTATAAGTGTGGCGCGCTACACACCCATAAACAAAACTCTACCCGAGGAAATTTCACAGACACCCTAGGACCATGAACCATGCTTTGATACCAAGTTTATCATGATCCGAACTGGGACCCTAGTCGTGACGAGCATTCTGAACCATGAAGTCTTGGAACACCCTTCTCTATCTGGTAATCATGCACAACATTCACTTAATAAAAGATAATGCAGAAATAGACATCTAATACGGAAACATGGTCAATCTGAAAGTGACCATAATACTGAAAACTGAAATTCAAAATATATCTGAATAGTAATAATGTCTGACTCAGTCTGCAAAATGTCTACTATGAACTAAACAAACTGTCTGAAAACTGGGACAAGGCCCCAGTCGACCAAAACATAGCTAAGGATAAATATCTTAAATAACCAGGCCTTCTGGATCATAGAAGGCTCACCACTACACAATCGAATCTGTGATCTGAAATATCTACTGTTTATCTGGACCCCTAGACTATGCCTCAGAACCTGGAAGGAGGGGGAGGGGATCAGCACAAAAGTACTGGCACGCGAAGCAATCCAAAATAGAGTATTTGAACATATATATATAATATGTGAGAGCAATTTCATCATGCATTAAATAATTTCTGAAAACACATGGGCATCATTCGTAAATCATAAGTCATTTTTTTGTCAAAATAGTTCTGATCTTTGTATTACTTCTGAGTTAGGTGGCGCTCCCCTCAAGTCTGATATTCCACGGGCTATAAGAAATCCGCCATTGACTCGGCGGGGAATCCTCCAACCCGAGCGTGCCGCAAGATTTGGAGTCTCTGATTCTGATACGCCACACGACACTAGGCTAGCGTAATATAAGATATACCCGGATCAGCATATCACAGTTTCGGGCAATGAGTATATGGACTCATGCCTTTTCGGGGAATCACCTAACATCTCTTTCTGCCCAATTTTTAACCATTTCTAAGCATGCAACATTCAAATCACAAAATCTGTAAATCTGATTTCAAACATGCATTCTACTCTGTTCTGAAGTTATCATGGCATTTTCTGAGTTGGTGTCGTCACACCAAGACTTGCAAGTTCTATTTCTGAGCCATAATGCAATAAGCATGATCTTTCATAAAAATGTAGTTTCAGACCACCCAAACATGTAATTTGCATAAAAGATTTCATGTTCCAAAACTCAATTCAAAACCATGCAAAAACTTTCATCAAACATATGGTGGTCATGTGCTCTTGGCAAAACCATGCACTCTTTCATTATATGTATATTCAACATTCACAACCCTCTCTTTCGTATTCAAAAATCATATTCAAAACATAGCAAAAGCCAAAGTATTTCATATCATGCTTTTCAAAACGCATTCAAAACAATTCATCTCATACGCAGATGGGAAAACTCATAACAAGAGAGGGATTCATTATAATTCATGCTCTCAATTGAATAAACATTCTTGAACATATACGTACATATATACATAATTTCAAATCAATTTGGGGGAAAGGTCTAAAGACCAAAACAATACCGTCAAAACTTCTAAAACATGATTATATTCATAAATTTCAAAACCCCACTCTTAAAATATGATTTCTATGCCCATGAGATTTTAGGAAAACCCCGCGTACCTTGATTACGGAGAAAAGTGGATGATTCTTGAAGCCTTTGGTGTGAGAGTCCAAATCTTTAATCACTTTCGAAAATCCATGGTTGAATCTTGATTTATTTGGGTTTTTAGTTTGAAACCCTAGTGAGTGTTCTTGGGTAATTTGGGTGAATAAAAACATATTTTGGTGTTTTGGGAGTTTTAATCCCGTGTTATAACTGGATAAGGGGTGGAAGATACCCATTTTGCCATTAAAAACGCGGAAACAGTATCTGAAATTTTGGAGCATGCTATAGGGCATGCGCGCACGCTTATCACATGCTGCTATTGTCTCAGTCACTAAAATAACCATAACTTTTCGCTCGGATATCAGATTTAGGCGAAATTGGTATCGTTGGAAAGCTTATTCGAAGACCTTTCATTTGATATATAATAGGCCCTGTAATTCATCATATTATAGGAGTTATGGTCGATGGAAGTTGACCCAAGTTTAAACATCCACTAAGTTCGATTGAAATGTTTTCAACTCATCATAGAGTTAGGGGATTTTTGTGAACTCAATTCATATTGTATTCTTACACTATAGGATTGATCACCACACATATATTAACAAGGAATCATCTAGTTTGGGTCTATACGCATAAGGACGACGGTCTTGATTCTATTCCAAACGGGGTGTTACACCAGGTCACTCCAAAGGGTAACACAGTCCTCCACGTCGTAGCTCTCTATGGCAAATTAGGTTTTGTGCGACAAGTTATCGACATTAATCCTGCATTGTTGTGCTGTAAGAACAAGAAAAATGAAACTGCACTTCAGTTAGCAGCTAATAAAGGGCACAAAGACGTGGTGGAGGTACTACTGCTTGGCGTAGACATAGCTGAACAAGCCGTGGGGATCAATAAGGAGACACTCATGAGGATGACAGATGATGGTGGTGATACAGCCATGAACAAGGCTGTGAGGACTGGATGTGTAGACACTGTTGGACTCTTGGTGAAACAAGATCCTGATTTCGAGTTTCCAGCAAACAATGCTGGGGAGACACCACTCTATCTGGCCGCGGAGTCTGGTCTTGTCAACTGTTTGTCTGAAATCTTAGAACACTGCAACAGACCAACATACAGCGGTCCATGTGGTCGAACAGCTTTGCACGCGGCAATAATCCAGAAACACATGGGTAATCATTTTTGGTTTTAAAGTTGATTAATAACCTCTGATCATGATTAAATTGAATAAGTAGTGTAAACTTGAAACTGACAGTGTATATAGCTTGAATCCTCCTTTGTATTGACAAATTTTTATACTTGTGAATCAAATTATTTCATGTCAGTTAACTATTTGTTCAAGGCCACCAATCACTGCTTATTATATAGAACTGAGCTATGGATCTGATGTTTGTGTTATGGTAGGCTTCCTACATTACACCTGCAGGATGTTTCACATACCAGACTGCCTTCTTTTTTAGTTTTTAATATTCGACATATATGTATCCAGATTGTGCGGCATCACTGTGGGAATGGAACAAATCATCATGCGAGGAAACTGACAAATGGGATTGGAATCCACTGCATTATGCTGTTAAACAAGGATTGAGAGTAGTAGTTCGTAAAATGCTGGGGTGGAAGACATCGTTAGCCTACACTCACGCAGGCAATGGAAATGACTGGGCAACATCAATTCATATTGCAGCCAATGAAGGTCGTGTAAACATGATACGTGAGCTATTATTTCACTGTCCAGATAGCTTGGAAATGCTTAACAGCCGTGGCCAAAATGCTCTTCATGTTGCCATGTCGAATTATAAAACAGGAGTAGTCACATTCTTATTGAATTCTAAAGAATGTCATAAACTTATTGATGAGCCAGATAACAATGGCAACACTCCTCTCCATTTACTTGCTGCCTCTGACTGGATAAGTGTGCCTGCTAAATTAAGAAGACATGCGAGTACAAAGATGTTATTTATCAAAGGAAACCAGACTCCGCTTGACATATTGTCTAGCACAGAGAAAACACTGCATGTACGTACATACATGTTACTTTGCTAGCGTTTGGCCGTAGATTCTGAAGATTTATCTTCAAATATCTTTGTTTGGATATGAAATTTGGCATGTTCAAAGATCACAACTTCAAAAACTCGAATTTTCAAGTTTCAACTTCAAAATCTATGGTCAATTTATCTACTGATGTTACATGTTCTTTTACTATATATAAACTCACCACATGATGAAAATAGGTTGCACGGCCATTCCAGAGGTGTCATCTTCGCCATTGTCGATTAGGACGGCGTGATTTTGAGATAAAATGGCAGAAAATGCAGAAGCCAGAAGAAGAAACAGAGTCGAAAGGCATGCTGAAAGATATTATGGAGGCAACTCAAATACATCAAGTAGTTGCCACACTACTAGTTACCGTTACCTTCGCAGCAGGTTTCACCTTACCGGGAGGTTTTGAGAGCGATCTCAATAGCTCTAATAAAGGGATGGCGATTCTAATAAGGGAAACAGTGTTCTGTGAATTTGTTGTCTCAGATACCATTGCATTTACATGCTTTGCTGGTGCTGTATTCAACTACTTCTACATTGCGATAAGTGCAGCAACTGCAAAAAGATTAAAACTTATAACTGTGCGCTTTAAGATAGCAATTTTTTTGCAGCGTTTAGCGATGTCAGCAGTTGTCATTGCATTTGTAACTGGTATGTATGCTACTTTAGCACATTCAGTTGGTCTCGCTGTTACTGTCTGTGTCATCGGTTGCATCTCTTTCCCTCTGTTCTATCTTCCGTCAATTGTTAGGCACATCGTTAAGACATACTAGATTCAATCTCATGTATGATTATTGAATATATTTTTGTGAACGTTATTTGATATAAATATATGGCATCTGATATTCGTTTATCACAGTTATTATCAACTAGAGAATCATGAGAAACTCAAGGTTGCGCCAGTGACGACCTCTTATATGATAACATTTAGCCAATGATAATCGCTGCATAACAAGACTGCAAACCAAACTACTCGATAGCCCTAACAAAGGGATGTCGATTCTATTAAGAAGAACAGTGTTTTGTCCACTTGTTGTTGCGGATGTCATCTCCTTTACATGCTTAGTTGTTTCTGTATGTACCTACTTCGGCATGACTGCAACTATAATAGTTGACAGTTATATACGCAGAGGCTTTACGCGATCACAAGTATTTTGCAGCTTCTGTCCATTTCAGCAGCTGTAATTGCATTTGTAACTGCTACTTTAGCACATTCAGTTGATCTCGCCGCTAGTCTTTGCATTACCTTATATTAGGGGTGGCAAACAGGCGGATTGGATTGAATTTGGAGGGGTTAAATATGGATCGAGAAAAAATGGTTTGGATTGCAATCCGCCCATATTTGGATTTGGACGGGTTAAATATGGATCGAGAAAAAATGGTTTGGATTGCAATCCGCCCATATAAATATGGGTAAATATGGATTTGATCAAATATGGATTTAGTAAAATGGTTCCAACCCACTTTATCTCCTAAAATCAAAAACTTAAAACTTCTATATCATATCAATTTGACTTTTTTCCAGTATTTTTTTAAAGTTTTTTCTTTTTAGTTTTTTTTCTCCCTCTTCTATATATAGCCTCTAATTTTTGTTTTTTTTTTGTTTTTTTTTTCATTTTCTTTTTTTTGTCTCTCTCTATTTCCTCCATTTGCTTCTCTTTCTTTTTTCCTTTTTAGTCTCCTTTTTTTCTAATTTTTTTTAATTCTTTAATTTTTTTTCTTTTTGGGTTTTATTTCATATTTATATTTTTTTTATTTTCGAAAAACATAATTAAGTCTATTACAAATTATGAATAATGACTGAGATATCATAACCATTCGGAATATTTATATTCATTATCATTTTTTTTTCTTTTTCCTTTTCTCTTTTTTCATTATTTTTTTCTTTCTGATTTTTTTTGTATTTTTTCTTCAATTTTTTCTTTACGATTTTTCTCTCTCTTCTATCTCTAACTTCTACCTCTCTTTCTTCTTCTTTTTTCTTTATTTTTTCTTTTGATTTTTTTTTATGATAACAAAAATACCATAAGCGCATATATATTCGTCCAACATTTATAATTTTTGTAAGTACACTCAAGTGGACTCCACCTAATGAACAGATACAGAGATAGTATCCAGAAAGATCTTGGAATTACATTTGTCAAACCAAATATCTTTCCCAGTTGCAAGAAGTACACAAATCAAGGTTTCTACGTACTTCCTGCCTTGCCTTACCTTGAGCTCCTCGCTTCGTGCCTTACTTTTTCTCTAACGAGAACTCTAAGATCAGGGAGTTAGAAGTCGAATTTGAAGTTGGATTTTCCCATAAATCGAAGTCTATGTGGATCCTCAGCCATATATGAAATGGAATAAAGATGGACCGAGCTTACTTAATACAATTGTATATTTGTATTTATTTTTTAGACTTCAAGGTCATATTTGTATTTTATAGTTTGCACCGTCATATATATTCACACTTATATTTTATATATATTGATACAAATTATATTTTATTGATATAAATTGAACAATACCAATACAAATAATAAATTTATTTGAAGTATATAGTACGATACAAATAAATTTAAAGTAAAATATATATATATATATATATATATATATATATATATATATATAATATAAAATGCAATGACAAAAAAAATAAAATGAGGAAAAAAATATAATAAAAGGAAGAAAAATGACAAAAATGACGAACCAAGAATGAAAAAGGTGGAAATGGAAATACAAAAAAAAAAGAATGCGAAGAAAAAATAAATAAAATTAAAAAAGAAAAAAATTGATGAAAAATAAGAAAGAAAAAAGGTGTAAGAAACGAGTAAAAAATAAGTGAAAAAAAAATGAAAAAAAAAAGTAAACAAAAGGAAAAAAGAAAGAAAAAAATAGTAAATTAAAGGAAAAATGAAAGAAAAAAAAAGAGAAATAAAAGATATAAAAAAATAATAATAAAGGGATGAGACTATATATAGAGTATATTTAATTGATAAGAGATGCTATGAATTGTATAGGCTAAATGAGATAATTAGAAGTTTATATTTATTAACCCATGTAGGCCTCAAGCGAATACGAATGATGAAATAAGAATGAGAAAGGAGGAAATGAAAAAAAAAATACAAAGAAAAAGAAATTAAAAAAAAAAAAGATGAAGAGATGAGAAAGAAAAAAAGAAATTATAAAAAACGAGTAAAAAATGAAAAAACAAAATGCAAAAGAAAAAAGTAAATTAAAGAAAAAAAAACTAGAAAAGAAGAAAAAAATGAAATTTAAAGCATAGGTGGGTGATCTCTCTGTTTAAATAGGTACCCATATTTTCCCATTTTGCCTATATTTGTATGAGCTTTTAAAATGAGTTAAAGTCCATATTTACCCATTTGAAATATGAGTGATCCAATTCAATAAATATGGGTTAAATGAACTCTTTTCATAAATATGGGCTGAAATTGCCACCCCTACCTTATATATACAACGTAGTCAAGGGGGTTCGGGTTAACACCCTCCAGACCCTCTAGATCTGCCCCTGGTGACGATGGATTCTATCCCCTTTGTGGTAATGGATTCTAAACTAATAATTTGTACATATTAAGTATATATTTTAAAAACAGATAAAAATTAAATTCGAATTGAAATTATTCAATTCTGTCAAACTCATAACTTGCTCCAGACAAAATGGGTTGGTGTGGGGCTATTGATCCCACTCTTAAAAACATTGTAATAAAGTAATAATAATACAACTGACATAAAGATGACAAGTTGGGCCACATGCAACATGTGAAATGATTTAGCCTGATATGTATAGTACTCCCTCTGTTTCATAATAAGTTAATTGTTGAATTTTGGCACACATGTTAAGAAAAAAAAAAAGCAGCAAAGACATAAATTTATCCTGTTTTTCCATTTTTACCCTCTTCAAATAGTAAAGACACATGATAATCACTCCCAATGCACATTTAATAGAGGGTAAATTTGAAAAAAAATTCCAACATTTACCTTGAATTGTGAACAATTCATTTATTTTGAAACACTAAAATTGCTCGAACAATTCACTTATTGTGAAACCGAGGGAATACTAAGTGAAGACCAAGTCAACTTTTAATTTCTATATAATGTTTCACCTCGAGAAAGTTCTTGAGTCAGGTCTATCGAAAACAACCTCTTTATCTCACCTCTGACATAGTGGTATGAACTGCATACAGTGACCCTCCCAAGACCCTACTTGGTGGAAAATTTACTGAGTATGTTGTTGTTGTTTCACCTCGAGAAACAAACTACTTTCAAGTTCATTGCAGATTTATTTATTAATTAAACGTGACCTCATGATCACTTGACAACAATCTTACCAATTACTCCAACGTTCTCCTGAAAGAATAGTCAGAGATAGAGGTGGTGAGGCGGCATTTTCATGACGATATCACAGTCATAGTTTTGTTTCTTGATTCTCATTTGATTAGTCGAAGCTCCTTCCGTGCACCAGTGGTTTCCATAAAAGGAGGCGGAGGAGGAGGTTCCGGAGATGCCAATACCTAGATTAAGTTACCTATAACCTACCTACCTCTAATCCCTCATGAAAAGCTCACTTGAAACAGAAGTGACGCGACAACGCGACAGAGAGAAAAAGAAAAAAAAAGTATGTATAACTTTGCTCCTTGGGATCTCACCATTAATGGTAAGTTGATGATTATGCCATGAACATTGCTTGGGGCAAATTTTGTCAAAAATTTTCCAGTCATTGGCATATGAAACTTTTGAAAGTTAAAAGGGCAACACTAAAAACTGATTTAGTTTCTGAAGAGATGTTAAAGACTCTACATTTGAGTGCTCACAATGACTTTTCTTGAATTCAATTGTTTTTCTTTCAACATCCATTTAATCCAAACAAATTTGTTTTTTGCTTATATATGCTTAGATGTTTGTAGTAATTTGACTCATAAATTTACTTTACTTTTGACATTCATGGTTCGAAACTTGATGGATAATGAGCCCACCCCTATACCCTTTTCCACCTGAGTATCATGATTTTGTCTGTTGCAGAGTTTGAACATGTCATGTGCGCCTAATTCACGAGTATGCTCTTACCACTAGATCGAAGCCCTGGGTATGACTATGTTGCATGGGTTCTTATAATCGAGAAATCTTCGAGAACCAATGGCACATGGTTCGAAACTTGATGGATAATGAGCCTGCCCCTATACCCTTTTCCACTTTAAGTATCACGATTTTGTCTGTTGCAGAGTTCGAACATGTCTAATTCACGAGTACGCTCTTACCACTAGATCGAAACCCTGGGTAATGACTATGCTGCATGGGTTTTACATACACGTTTTCTATAAGACATGGATATAGTTTCAATGATGGATAAGGCGGTTAAGCTACTTGTACCTATCTAATTTCTGATTGTTTGGTAAGAGTTGAGAATGTAAATAGAAAACATCCCTTGTGAAAGCCTCACAACCTGGTGGTCAGCGTAATGGTAATGACATTTGACGATCTGCTGCCTGTTTACTAAGAACATAGCGGAGAGAGACTATCATAAATTATTAATGTGTGTATTTGATTATTGTGGCAATATTCTTTCATGGCACATCCAAATATGGGATCACAAATTTTAGATGAGCAAAATCATTCTCATTTTCGAGATTTAAGGTTGTTGGAATTTGGAGCTTAAGAGAAGGAAAAGAGAAGTTTTAGCACTAGTTTTCATTCATACAAAACATTCATTCATTATCAACATTTTACTAAAGACTATACTTATAAGCTACATGAGTCTTACAAGATACACTTTATAAGTCTTAAAAGACACACTTCTCAAAAATAAAGACTACCATTTATCTTTTAAAATAAAACTAAACATAATATTTAAAAGAAACTATTAAACAAAAGACCATCAAGAAGAGTCTCATATTCTAACACTCCTCCTTGAGACTTCTCTTGGATACTCCCAGCATAGCCCTTAGAACTTCAAATTTCCCCTTAGGAATAGCCTTGGTCAAAATGTTTGCAATCTGCTGACCGGAGCTGTAATGAACTAGATTAACTTCACCATCTTTCTCTGCTTGCCTGATAGAGTGAAACTTCACATTTATATGCTTACTACGAACATGTTGCACTGGTTTGTTGGCCATAGAAATTGCTGACTTGTTGTAAACCTTAATGACAGTAGCTTCAATTTGATTTTTCTCTAGATCACGCAGAATTTTTCGTAACCATAGAGCCTGATTAGTTGCACCACCAGCAACGATGTATTCTGCTTCTGCAGATGATTGAGCTACCACATCTTGCTTCCTTGAATTCCATGAGAACATGTCGAAACCAAGTGTAAAGGCATATCCAGAAGTGCTCTTCATATCATCAACACTTCCTGCCCAATCACTGTCTGAATAACCCATCGATTACCCTTGCTCTTCCCTTTTAAACCAAATACCAAAATCAACAGTTCCCTTGATATACCTCAATGTTCGTTTAGCAATACGAAGGTGAACTTGACTTGGAGAATGCATAAACCTTGACAAAAAACTTTCCGCAAACATAAGATCAGGTCTGGTTGCTGTCAAATATAGCAAATTACCAATTAGACTTAGGTAAATTGTTGGATCAGCCCTATCATCTCCTTCAGACTTTGAAATCTTTTCATTGTGAACTAGTGAAGTTGACACATGCTTACACTTCTCCATCTTGAATTTTTTAAGAACATCCCATGCATATTTTCTCTGGGAAATAAAGATTCCATCAGTAGCTTGATGAATCTCCATTCCCAGAAAGTATTTCATTTCACCTAAGTCTGACACCTCAAACTTGGTCTTCATTTCTTGCTTGATTGATTCACCATAGCTTCATTGCTTCCGGTTACTAGAAGATCATCAACATAGAGTGATACCACTAGCACATCTCCACATTTAGCTTTTTTCACATATAAAGTGGCTTCATTTTCACTTCTTTTGAAGCCGCAATGAATGAGATGATCATCAATCTTATTGTACTATGCTCAAGGAGCCTGTTTTAATCCATACAATGCCTTATGTAGTCTGTAAACTTTATCTTCCATTCCTGTAACTTGAAAGCCTTCCAGTTGGTCGACAAAATTTTTTTCCTGAAATGGTCCATTTTAGAATGCCGACTTCACATCCAGATGATACAACTTCCAATTTGATTGAGAAGCCAAAGTAAATAGTAGTCGTATCGTATCATGTCTTGCAACAGGTGCAAATGTGTCTCCATAATCCAGACCTGCAACTTGCGCATAACTTTTCACAACAAGCCTTGCTTTGTGTTTATTAACTAAACCATCTGGATTAAGTTTGGTTCTATAAACCCATTTTACCCCTATTACATTTCTATCTTTGGGTTTATCAACTAGCTTCCAAGTGTCATTCTTCTCTATCATACCAATCTCCTCCTTCATGGCTTCAATCCAAACATCATGTTTTTATGCTTCTTGATAGGTATTGGGTTCCAAGATAGCAACATTGCATCTTTCATATATATCAGAAAGGGACCTTGTCTTCAAAATTGGTGAATCAAGTGAGGATTCACCATCTGATTCTTCAGCTTCTTCTAGATTTTCAGAGCAAATGGTTATGTTTCAGGCAGCGGATTCATCTTCAGATAACCTGCATTTTCTTTCTCAACTTGCTCCTTATCCCAATTCCAATAAGCATGTGCATCCACCACTACATCTCTTCTGATGGAAATACCTTTTGTTTGCAAATTGAAAACTCTATAACCTTTGGCCTGCAATGAATAACCAATAAAGATACCCAATTCACCTTTCGGTTCAAGATTGCTTCTTCTCACTGAAGGAACATGAGAATAGCATATCGAACCAAAGATTTTTAAGTGCTTAGCAGATGGCCTTTTTGTACTCCATGTCTCAATAGGAGTTTTACCATCCATAGCTTTGGTTGGCGGCCTATTCAATAAATAAAATGAAGTAGAAATAGCTTCTGCCCAAAAACTTTGCGGTAGTTTCTTTTCAATCAACAAACATCTAGCTATTTCGACTACCGTCCTGTGTTTCCTCTCTAAGACTCCATTTTGTTCTGGTGAATAACTTACTATCAGATTTTGATCAATCCCTGCATCTTCACAATACGTGTAGAACTCATTTGAAGTATATTCACCTCCATTGTCTGACCTCAAAGACTTTAGCTTGCAGCCACTCTGTCTTTCAGTGAAAGCTTTAAACTTCATATAAACTGAAAATACTTGAGACTTGTTACTCAAAAAATAAACCCAACTCATCATTGTAAAATCATCAATGAACAACACAAAATATTTATTTTGACCCAAGGATGATTTTTTCATAGGTCCACATATATCAGTGTGAACAAGTTCAAGCTTTTCAGTTGCCCTCCATGAAATACTTTTAGGAAATGCTTTCCTGTGAATCTTACCTATCTGACATGACCCCCACACTTCTTTAGAAAGTGAGATCTCAGGTAAATCCTTAGTCAAGCCCTTCTCATACATAGACCTTAAAGTGGCATAGTTAAAATGTCCATATCTTCTGTGCCATAACCATGAATCATCCAATCTTACAAAATTGGCACTATCAAACTTTCCATCCATCGGAAAGATCCTATCTACCATTTCTACTTTGTCAATCAAAGTACCATCAGCATAAAAAATCAAACAATGTTTTCTCTTAAAAAGTAAGGAGTAACCTTTGGACATCATTTGACCAACACTCAACAGGTTACATGCTAAATAAGGAACATACAACACAACATATATAAACTTTGTACCTTTGTTAGTTTTAAAGGAAACTGAACGCTTTCCATGTTCTTCTAATGTTTCACCATTTCCCATCCTAACTTTAGCTTTAAGTGGCTTGTCAAGTGTGTGAAACATGAGCTCATTATATGATATATGACTCGTGCACCCACTGTTTAGGAACCATTTGGATTGGTTGGTTGTGCTTTCTTCATGAGTAGCCATAAACAAGATTTCTTCCTTTTCTGGCTCTTCAGTGAAGTTTGCCTGCTGAACATGGCATTGTTGTGGTTGATTCTGCTTGGCCCTGCAATTCTTATCAATATGACCCATTTTTCTGCAAAATCTGCACTGAATTGAAGTCTTTTCTTTGAACCAACAATCCTTTTCTTGATGATTAGTTCTTTTACAGTGGACGCAAGATGGAAACTTTCCTTTCTGTGAAGATTCAGTCCATGGCTTTCTCTTTGCTTCTTTATCTCCCTCCAACCTCTTGTTGTCCTTCACAGGTTGCTTGCCTTTATGCTTTGCTTGAAATGCCACTTCTTCTACTCTTATACTTGTTGTTTGTTCTTAGGCTTGCAACTTGCTAATCAGCTCTGCGACAGACAAAGTCTTCAAATCATAAGATTTCTCTATTGCTGAAATTTTGGACTTGAACCTTGCTGGTAAGCTTATCATCATCTTCGCCACCACCTTTGAATCTGGAAAAATTTCACCAAATAATCTTATTTTGTTTACAATTTCCAGAAGGTTGGCAAAGTACGTATCTCCTTTTTTCATCCTTAAAACATCAAATTCTCTTTTGAGAGTTAAGAGTTTGACAGTTTTCACTCTGTCACTTCTATCGAACTCCTCTTTGAGCTTATCTCATACTTCTTTAGGTGTTTCACAAGCCATTATTCTTGTGAAAATCACATCTGAAAGTGTTGAATGAAGACACGTGAGTGCCTTTGGTTTCTTGGACTTTGCATCTTCATAATTCTTCATTTGTGCAACAGTTGGATTTGGTCCCAATGGAGGGGGATCATTTTCACTTTCAACTATTTCCCATAGACTAAGAGCTTTGAGATAAGCCTTCATCTTTATCACCCATATGTGATAATTTTCTCCTGTAAACATAGGAGGACCTACACCCAAGAAGCTGTTGGATGTCATGTTACTTCTGTTTAGGTTTCTTTTTTTAGAAGATCAGAAAAAAACTTATCTTTAGGCCTTCACAGATCCCTCAAGAAGGTTGGCTCTGATACCACTTTTAGAATTTGGAGCTTAAGAGAAGGAAAAAAGAAGTTTCAGCAGTAGTTTTCATTCATACAAAACATTCATTCATTATCAACATTTTACAAAAGACTACACTTATAAGCTACATGAGTCTTACAAGAGTCAAGACACACTTCATAAGTCTTACAAGACACACTATCTTACAAAATACACTTCATAAGTCTTACAAGACACACTATCTTATAAGACACACTTCTAAAAAATAAAGACTCCCATTCATCTTTTAAAATAAAAATAAACATAATATTTAAAAGAAACTATTAAACAAAAGACCATCAAGAAGAGTCTTATATTCTAACAAAGGCTATTCCCTCAATCATCTCCCCAGCTTAAATGTCGTTCCGTCCATTAAAATGTACAATCCTATATTGTGAATAGTTTGGTTACTATATTCTTCGAATCGCAAGCAAATCTATTTTTAGTCTGTCTAATAATTCTTGGGCCTCTTCGTGGTTTAGCCTCGGGCACAACAGCCTGGCTAGCCACGGGGGTATCCGTATTCATGACATGTCCTTTGGATTCTTCACCGATCCACCCACTTCAACGTTCTGACTCATATTTGTAATATTTTAAGAATTCAATTACTAACACTTGATCGTTGTCTCTGCTCATTTTCATGACTTTCATTAGTCTTTTTCTCACATATTACTAATATATATCGCAAGTTCAGTACAAGGAACATAACAGAAATTTGTACACAATGAAAGAGGTGCAACTGATGAATTTATATTATATATACAGAAAATTACACGAAGTATATATTTCAAAAATACTTGTTTGTACTTACAAATTAGTTTTATACCACTTTTATCCAGCATACTGGTCTCAGCATTGCCCACACGTACATAATGAAAAAGATACAACCGATGGCACAAACAATAACTGGGAGACCAACTGAATGTGCTAAAGTAGCATACATGCCAGTTACAAATGCAATTACAACTGCTGACATTGCCACAAGCTGTGACCTAGCTCCAACTTTACTGAGAGACCACAAATAACCCAAATCCTGATAGGACATTGGACGAGGATTTGTCGCCATATAAAAGTAGCTGAATATAACACCAATGGAGCATGCAAAGGTGATGGCATCCGTTATAACAAATGCACGGAATGCTAATTTTCTTATTAGAACTGCCATCCCCTTATTAGGGCTATTGTCATCTCTTTCAAATCCTCCCCGTAATGTAAAACCAGCTGCAAAGGTGACTGTGACTAATAGAGTAGCCACAACTAGTTGCATTTGAGCTGCTGACAGGATACCTTTTATGTTTGTTGACACCCAATTTTTGCTCTCCAAATGTAAAATTAACGCATTTAGACTTCCTAATCGTTAAATGACACAATATGCAATTTTTCATACATTTTTTGCAATTGTTAATAAATTGTTTATAATCATCATTATTTTATAATTTTTATTTATTTATTATCATATTTTAATTTTACATAATTTATTGATAACTATCATTAATTTTGTAAATTTTAGAATTTTATCAGTTTATTATCATTTTTTATTTTTTGCACAATCAGCTACGTACGTACATAACATAACATAACATAACACTACAATTCTTTTTACATAATTATTATTTTAATTATTTATAACATAATATATTTTTCAAGATAATTTATATTCTTATTTGTTTATATTTTTTCTATAATTATATATCGACACTCATACTTTTTGTATATTATTTAATACGATTTACAAATATGAATCAGTTTAATTATTTTAATATACATAGTAATAAATCAGTCAAATCAAATCTTTTCACTTTTTTTTTTTTGACTTTTTTTTTTTACTTGCTATTCTCCCTAATTTATGAAATTTGTGTTGAAATAGATGATATGATTTATTTATTTATTTATTTATTTTTAAATATACATCTCACCTAAAACTCACAATTTATATATACACAGCTAGTAACATGGGAAAGGGGAAGCTTCACACAAAATCCAAAAAATGCACACGCAATACAATATATACTCATTAGCATACTATAGGGCCCCATCACTAACAAATTCACACCATTAATATACATCACCCTCTCATTCTTTTTCTGATTCCTTTAACAATACTCACCAATACACCATAAAGAAACATTATCATCATCTCCATTATTCTTTCTACATAATCCACCAAATATTTCCACTATTCACAAGAATATTCATTCATATATTCACGTACAATAAGAAAACACACTCTCATTTTTTTCACTCTTCTTCCGCACATAAACAGACAAAATCAAATCTTTCACTAGCTTTTAAATTTTTTGACTTTATCCCTAATTTAAGGGATTTTGTTTGAAGATGGTAACATATTTGATGAAACTTTTCTTGATATTTTTCTTTTTAAATGACACTACACAGAACACACTAAAACACATTATCAGATCTTCTAACCTCTCTCACTTTCTCTGTCTTAATTCACTCTCTCTTCTACATCTCTTTACTGTCAAAGGCAGAATTCCCTCACCAGCCGCACCACCACTAAGAAACCACCACTGCGCCACCCTTCCTTACCCCGTATCACAACAACCAACGTCCAGCTACCACGCGCCGCTCCCTCCTCTCTTTTCCATCGCAACTCGCCGGAGTTGATCATCGGCAGGCGAAATTCCAGATCTGGCCACTTTCATTGTTAAATCTTAGATATAAATTGTTTGCTCCGTTGTTGTTTTTGTTCAAACTATTTGGTTAAATTTATTTGTTTTAAATTTATTTCTTTTTCTAATAATTATTTGGATATTTGTTTTAGCTTTTTACATTGTTTTTTTGCCATTGTTGATTCGTTGTTCTTGATAATTGGTGATTATTTGACCACTGTTGGCATTTTGAACATAACACTTAGTTACTAGTTTTGTTTTCCTTGGATTTATCTTGTGGATTTTATTATTTTTTTTCTTAGTTGTAATTTGGTTATTTTTCAAGTATTAAAAACACTGGCCAATGAAATTATTTCTCCGTCAGATATTAGAGGTCACCCAAGATAGATTTTATTTTATCAAAATTATTATTTTATATTAAAGGCTAATACTAGCCAATAAAATTATCTTTCGTCTGAATATTTAAGGTTATTTTGTTATAAAGACTGATTTTATTTTTTCATGTTTGCTTATTTGGTTGTTATGAGATTTATTATTATCATTAAATTATTATTTTGCTTTAATTATTATATTGCTTTAATTATTGCCTTGCTTTAATAATTGTATTGCTTTAATTATTGTGTCACTTTAATCATTATGTTGTTCTAAAAAAATATATTGTTTAATTTATTTGAGTGATTCGTTTTAATGTTGAAAAGTCTTTTATAAATGTTTGTTTTTATTTTTGAGATAATACATAAATATGATTTTAAACTTGACATTGAATTATAATTTTGACCTTAAATTTTAATAATGTACAAATAAAATTTTTAATTATTCAAAACGTGGTGTCAAGATACCATTCACACGTTCATTTTATAATCTTGTTTTGGTTTTGAAAATGTTTACATTATTATTATTATTATTTTTTTTTATGGATGACATTGACTTTATGTTGCTCTATTTTGTCTTCACATACGATTAGTTCTATTTATTTGGACCAATAATATATTCTCTTAGAGTTTTTCAACAGACAACATTTCTACGATGTTTAGCTATTTTTTTTTTGCTACTTGTTTTGGATTGCTTTAACATTATTATTATTTTATTTATTGATAATTTGATATTAATTTTTAGTTTAAAAAAAAGTTTTATTTTATATTGGCCGATGAAGAAATTCTCCGTTGATTTTCGAAGCCTTTACAAATAAAAAGATGGATATTACGTATATAATCCGTAATAAATAAATTTTGGGCAATGATGAAATCTTTAAAAAAAAAAAAAATTTATCTGAGCCCGCTTTTCAATAAAATTATATTTTTAAATATATATATGTGCACATGCCTTTTGTAATTATTTATTTGTTACTAACATTTTATTTATAAGTGTTTGTACAGATTATTGAGAATATTCATCGGGAATAGCATTACTTTAATTTTTATGTTTGTATTTTTATACTTTCACATTTGTACAAATATTAAATTATAGTGAAGTCTTTGTATTTGAGGTGTTGGGAGGGATATTATTTATTTACGCAACTTTCATCACGTGTTAGGCAAATTTAGGTCGTTACTATTAATATAAAAGAATTAAATTAATTTAGATATTTAATAGAATAATTCACATTTTTACACTAAAAATGTTATGTAATCTTTTTTTTGAACAAAAGTTTCTTTATTTAATCTTTTCATTTTTCCATACATATTCTCATGTATTTTTGTTCATTTTTATACACTTTTTATACACATATTTTTACGATAACATATGCAATTTACATATTCTTTATATATAAATTATTTATATTATTTTAATGCATATTTCAAATCTATATTTATAAACATTGATTTTTCCTCTTTCTTTTTATAAACCTAAGTCTGGTCGGGAACCACATTTGTGGATTCTGAAGGGTGCCTAATACCTTCCCTTCGGAATAATTTGAATCCTTACCTAGAATCTAAATTGGTTCGTCGATAAGAATGAAGTCGCATTTGTTAATAAATAAGTAGGCTTACTATTTTTCCTTAAAAATTAGATGGCGATTCTGTACATAATTTATTCTTTTAGAGTCCATAATGTCGTGCCCGTTTTGACCTTAAGTAAAAATAGGGTATGACAATGTTTATGCGGCGTTGCTTAGCTTGGTTGAAAATTATCTTCTGCCGATCCCTCTGGTTCAGCTTGGGTGAACGCCGTCCCAATTGAACAATGGAATTTAAGAAATCGTGATACAAGCTGGGCGTGATTCTATCCTTGTCTGCCGTCCACTCTGTGCAAGACACTGCTACGTCAAAAGGAGTCTTGTTTTCCTTGTTATATGACATCTTCTTTGCTCAGGGATGATCTTTTAATTCCAGAGGCACATAGCCCCAAAAATTAGAGGAAGCAAGCAAATGGAGAGGCGTGTTGCCATCATTGTCTGGATCCTCGATAAGCTTCCCACTTTGTGGGCTTCAACAAGTAACTGACCACATTTGCCCGACTGCAGAATATGGCTATGTGAAGAGCATTTCGTCCGTTGCTGTCGAGCATTTCCCAGCAATCAGGGCAGTGATTTAATAGCGCATGTATAATGTCAACCTTACCTCCACTAGCTGCAATGTGAATTGCTGTTGTCCAGTCATTGTCACTGCCTGCTGGAAGGTAGGCTAAGGATCTTTTCCACACCAGCATATCGGAAACTACTTCTTTCAATCCTAAAAGAGCAGCAAAGTGCAGCGAATTCCAACCCCCCACGTCAGGTTCCTCGCACAACGATCTATTCCATTGCATTAGCAATCTTGCGCAATCTGGATGCATGCGTCAAAGATGATGATGATAAGGAGTTAAATTAACGCAAATTTAGACTCCCTAGTGTAGTCTCTAAGAGGGTTTGGGGAAGGGTAGAGTGCACGCAGACCTTACCACTACCTCAGAGGCGGAGAGGCTGTTTCCGATAGACTCAGCTCAAGAAAAAACAGTCCAAAACAGAACAGTACTACAACAAAATAATATGATAGTCGAAGTACAAGAAACAAAAGATAGTAACAAAGATTGAAAAGAGATGTTAATATTGTGACAGTAACGGCAAAAAATTATTTACATACCCTTGTGTTCCTGAATCACTGCTGCATTCAGAGGTTTTCGATTTAATGGACCTGCAGAAGAAGTTGGTTGCTTGCAGGTGTTCAAGATTTCAACCAAAGCGTCACGAAGACCAGACTCAGCTGCCAGATACATTGGTGTCTCCCGCGCCTTGTTTGATGGAAATTCGAATTCAGGATCTTCTTTCACCCACAGTCTGGCTACATCTTGATGTCGGCTTCGCACGGCCTTGTGCAGGGCTGTATCTCCATTCTCATCTGTCATCCTCATGAGTGTCTCCTTATAATGCTCATCTATACTAAGTAGCAAGTGGACTACTTCGATGTGACCTTCATTATCTGCTATGTGAAGCGCAGTCTCATTCTTCTTGTTCGGATGGCATAACAATGCCGGAGTAATCTTAAGGACTTCTGCCACGAAATGGGAGTGGCCATAATGTGCTGCCACGTGTAAGATTGTGTTTCCCGTTGGAGTGACTTGGTACGCATTTTCTTCTTCCCGTTTCAGATATTCAGCAAGTGTAAAATCACCTTTACTGTTATTGCCTTTCACCGCAGCATTGTAGAAGGTTGGATCCATTTTTCGTTTCTTTTATTTGCTTTGCGGATTTATCCAAAATCTCCTATATTATAATCTTGTGAGTTCTTTGCTTTCTCTGGATGAAACATTATATAGATTTATTCTGAACACCACACAGATCTTTGCCTTTGATCAAAAGAAAGGTACTTATTGTTTGCTTTGATCAGAAGAAAGGAATTTGTATAGAAAAAACAACATGAATAAAAACATCTTTTTACTATTTAAGATCTTCTTGTCATGACTCTTTTTTCCAACACAAACAAGACTAAGTAATTGAAAATGATAGAAGGGTAGCCCGGTGCAATAGACCCCTGTGGTCTGGCCCTCTTCCCCCGACCCTACGCATAGCTCTTTGTGACCTTGGAGTAACTGGTAAAGTTGTTGTCATTTGACCAAGAGGTCACGGGTTCAAGCCTTGGAAATAGACTCTGGCAAAACTGCAAGTTAAGGTTACGTATAATACACCCTTGTGGTGGGGCCCTTCCTCAAACCCTACACATAGCTACGATGCTTTACACTGCAATCTTTTCTTTTGGAGAAATGACATTCACTTTGGTGCTTAAGAAGCAACCTATGATGATATTCTCTTGTTTTTCTCTTTTTCTTTTTTTGGTTCCTTTCTTTCTTAACTTGTAAAGCCGAGTATGTTGCAGCTGCCTATTGTGTTAGTCATACAATTTGGCGTTGGAAGTTGATAAAGATGCTACAAAAACAAGCTACTATAGATAATATCGCGTGTTAATAAATCTCATATTCCATGAATGAGAAAGCAAGCTAGTGTAGATAATATCGCGTGTTAATAAGAAGTAACGTTGCTTTGGTGAAAGAATGGGACTTGTGATCTGAAACTTCCTACATAACTTGCATAGAGACTCCCGTCTATGTTACAACCTTAACATGTTCACTGGCTTGCAGTTCTTCAATCTTTTTGTATAAGGTTCCCGAGTGATAGATATGTCATCAACATCTTGTTTCAAAGTTAATATGAATTCTTATTGTATAATATGGTCATGGTTTTTAATTTCATGTATTAAAGATGCCTTACTTCAGAGTAAGCTATATGATGTGCGATCGGAGTGGGTTGTTTTGACATGAAAGCGAAATTGAAAATATCAAAATCCCTTTCTTGTGATCATGGCAAACATCATATCCCTTTCTTCTTTGAGATTCATTAAGCATCTAATTAGTTTTATAATAATGTTTCATCCAGAGAAAGCAAAGGATTCACAGGATTATCATTGGGAGATCTTGGATAAAACACCAAATCAAAAGGAATGGATCCGACCTTGTATAATGCTGCGATGAGAGGCAATATCGGAGATACCAATTTTCTACTTGCTGATCATCTGAAAAGGGATGAAGAAAATGGCTACCAAGTCACTCCGAAGGGCAACACGGTCCTCCATGTCGCAGCCCTCTATGGCCACTCCCATTTCGCGGCAGAAGTCCTTAAGGTTACTCCGGCAATGTTACACTGTCAAAACAAGAAAAATGAAACCTCTCTTCACATAGCAGCCAATGAAGGGCACACTGAAGTAGTACGTGTGCTACTTGGATGTATAGAAGGTCATAATACTAAGGAGAAACTCACGAGGATGACAGATGCTAGTGGAGATACAGCCCTACACAGGGCCGTGCGGAGCCAACATCTAGATGTGGTTAAGCTCTTGGTGAAAGAAGATTCTGAATTCGAATTTCCGCCTAACCATGCGCAAGAGACGCCACTGTATCTGGCGGCCGAATCTGGTTTTCATGATGCTTTGATTACCATCTTGAAATCCTGCAAGAAACCAACTTGTGCTGCAGGTCCATCTAATAGAACGCCGCTGCATGCAGCAGTAATTCAGAAACATAGAGGTACATAATTTTTGCTATTTTCTGTATCAACATCCAACTTCAGTTGACTTTCCCATAATCTGTTGATGATTTTGTAATGTCTGTCGTCCATCTATATTTGCGAGAAGATCTAACCCCTTGTTTACGCATTTATTGTGTTGACACATCCAGATTGCATTAGATCACTATGGCGTTGGAATAAGCCCTTATGCGAAGAACTTGACTTATGGGGTTGGAATTCACTGCACTATGCTGTTAAATTAGGATTGGAAGACGTAGTTTCTGCTATGCTGGGGTGGAAAAAATCCTTAGTGTACCTTCCGGCAGGCAGTGAAAATGACTGGACAACAGCAATTCACATTGCAGCCAGTGAAGGTGATGTAAACATGATAAATAAGCTATTAAATCACTGCCCTGATTGTCGCGATATGCTTAACAGCAACAATCAAAATGCTCTTCATGTTGCCGTATTGAACAATCAAGACAAGGTAGTCTGCTCCTTATTAGACTCTGATAAGTGCGACAGCCTTGTTGATGAGCCAGATAGTGACGGCAACACTCCTCTCCATTTGCTTGCTGCCTCCGGTAACCATGTGCCTGAATTAATAAACCATCCTAGAGCAAAGAAGATGTCATTTAACAAACAAAACCAGACTCCACTTGATATAGCATTGTCGTGCCCAAAGAAGGTAAGCGGCCGCACATTTGTTTTTCAAATACTGGTTGCACTTGAGTATATGCTGGTGAAATATTGAATTACTAGTTCACGGATTATGTCAAGTGAAAGAGTGGTTCGTGTTCACTCTCAAATCTTCAGCTTTTTGTCCAAACACAAGTAGTTCCACAAAACTTCAAATACTCCTTTTCAAGTTCAAATGCCTCCGTACTATATGCTAATTTTCTGAAATATCATGTTCGATACTATTTGATAGAATTTTCAGATAACTACTGAAGTTATGTTGTCCTTGCAAAAGTAGAATAAGAATGACTTAATATAAACTGTACTATTGATGAAAATAGGAGAAATTGATGGAGGATTTGTGTAGCATTGGCCGAGTTGGAAAACGTGACTTTGAAGTAAAGCGGAAGTACAAGTACACACCCAATCCAAATGCTGAAACAGAAACAGGAGGCAAAATGCAACTGAGGGAAGATGATCACGATAAAGCTAAAAAGGCAAATCAAACAACAATTGAAAGTATTATGAAGGTAGCTCAAATCCATATTGTTGTGGCCACTTTGATAATGACAGTCACTTTCGCCGCTGGTATCACATTGCCAGGAGGTCTTGAGAGCGACTCCGATAGCCCTAATCAAGGGATGGCGATTCTAATAAGGAAAACAGCATTTCGTGCATTTGTTGTTTCCGATTCCATTGCCTTCACATGCTCAGCTGTTGCCATATTCATCTACTTCTTCATGGCAGATGTAAGTCCAGATCCTCAGAACAAAAAAATTGTAAAGAAACTTTATAATCTCGCAGTTTATTTTCAGTTCTTCTCAATGTTAGCAGTCGTAATTGCATTCGCAACGGGTATGTTTGCTACTTTATCACATTCACTTGGTCTTGCTGTTACTGTCTGTTTCATAGGTTGCCTCTCTATATTATTGTACTTCTTGGTTCTTATTTATGTGGTAAGGAAAATATTTATGATGCCGATAAGTGACTAGAGAGACATGAATGTGAGCTACTACTTGTACTTATTGCTTCCAAATGTATAATTCAGTTTTTACCAAATACATTGAATTACATATCACAGATATGTTTTTTAGTCCATTACATGTTATTTTAGTTATACATCCTTTTTCTCATGATATAACAATCTACGTAAATTCATTTTCTTCTATTCAAATTATAAGTGGTCGCATTTCGTCACCGACAATGCTATAGACCCAATTTACCTTCACTAAATAATTCATCGTACAACAACAATATACCCGGTGAAATTCCACAACTGGAGTTTGGGGAGGATAGAGTATATGTAGATCTTACCTCTACATTAGGAGGCAAAGAGGTTTCCTGTTATGAATTTAACCAAGATGAAGGTCCTATTTGCAAAGATGACAAATTTTACATTTGGGACCCCGAGAAGCAGTGGCGGAGCTACCTTTGCTTCAAGCGGTTCATCCAAACCCCCTTCGATGAAAAATTATACTGTTTTTATACTATTTTTACATGGTTAAAAATACTTTTTATACATATATAGTAGATGTTGAAACCCCTTCGATTAGTTCGTATATTTACTTCTGAACCCCCTCAATGAAAATCCTAGCTCCGCCACTGCCGGAAAGATGTTTATATATAGTAGAGGAATATAATCTATTAGGGGAATGTTATGAAATTGGATTTTATTTTCTTAGCTAAGTTTAGCAATTCTCCCTTTTAATTTCTATTTTCCCTTTTGTTTCTATGACGAATTCTTATTTCAATGTGTGTGACTATGGTTCTCCTTATCAATATGATTCCCCCTCGTTACATTTCCGAATTTTGATAGACCTTTAGCACAAGGGAAAAAAATTCAAAGCAGTTAAGAAAATAAATGTTAGAAGTGGAGAAGCCATGGAAAAATACTATCGAGAGAATGACAAGAAAAAAAAGGCAGTCCCGGTGCACTAAAGCTCCCCCTATGCGCAGGGTTCGAGAAAGGGTCCCATCACAAGGGTGTATTATACGTAGCCTTACCTTGCATTTCTGCGAGAGGCTGTTTCCAAGGCTTGAACCCATGATCTCCTGGTCACATCACAACAACTTTACCAGTTACTCCAAGATCACAGAGAGCATGACAAAGCAGTCGTACAAAAAAGGAACAATAACTGCAACAGAATACTATGATAATCGAAGTACAAAAAAGCAATAGATAATTACAAAAATCGAAGGACAAGAAACTACAACAGTAATACTACGACTAACTAGTATGGAAGGAAAAGCAAGAGAACTCTACCGAATTTGTGTCCTACATAACCTCCCGTGTTAGATCATGTCCCGAATTAGCTGAAACTACATCATGTCTTATCTAATCAGCTCTTCCCATTACTTTTTCGATCTACTCTACCTTTCTTGAAGTCATTCATAGCCAATCTCTCACACCTCCATACCGGGGCATCATCTCAATCTCGTATTTTTGGCTCCTCTCCTCTTTAGATGCCTGGACCATCTCAGTCTCGCTTGCCGCATCTTGTTCTTCATCAAGGCCACTCATACTCGCTTGCCGCATCTTGTCCCACACATCCATCTCAGCTTCCTCATATCCGTAACTTTTATCCTCTGAACGTGAGTTCTTGACTGGACAACATGAATTATAATCCGTGCATCTAAAGACCTATTACTAAACATGTATTACGTATAGGCGAGGTTAATTCCTCTTGTAGCACCTTTTAACAACTACTAACACCATATTATAAAGAGTAGCCTAACCAACATGTCTTAAACATATTCCCAACTAAATGGTATCCCCTTTATATATGATCATCTTTTTCTTCCGTTATGTCCTATTTTTCGCTCAATCTGCATAAATTCCAAGAGTTTATAGGTCTTTTGAGACAATTTCGCTTATGCAATAAGAAATGTGCCTTAAAAGAAGCAACGACATTGCCAGGATACATGTTATCCGAAGTTCCAGACATAGATATAGACTGTCATCTCTGTATTACTGTTTGGTTACCGGTAGTAAATTCCCTTATACATAACTTAAAATTTATGGATTCTCAAGTCAAAATATTTATATACATACAGGATCCGGCAAAAACTATTAGATTCAGACGGTGAATCCATAAAACCAATGTTGTGAATCCGCCCATGTATGTTCTAACATCGCTGTCGTCAATTTAATATATTGTTGCAAGTTGTTGTCATGACATGCTTGACGAGGACAATTAACTGTTAGTGCATGTCAATATAACCTGATAGCGTAAAAACTATTTTCGACATAATGGTGGAGATGTTCATGCTGAAATTAAAACGTATAGCCTTACAAGATATAGGTTTCATGAAATGAAATGAGTAAAGCATCTAGTACCCTTCTGAACTATGACCGAATTTGCTACATCACACTCCAACTTCAAAGGTGTTTTAATACCCCTGAACTAAATTTTAGCGTATTTTTTTCAACTTTTTAGCTGATATGACACGTTTTTTCAGCCTTTTTAGCTGACTTAGCACCTTCGACGTGGCCCCTATTTTATGTAATAAAGGTGTTATGTCAGCACAAAACGGTGACATTTTTTGATCTGTCTTCATAATTTTTTTGACTAATTTTTGATCTCGACTAGCACTGTCTTCATGATCATTACCCTCCGACTCTACGTGTGGTTCCACCACCACTAAAATCGCGAGCAGGATTGCTTTCTCTGGATGAAAGAAACAATTACAATATTAATTCAAAGATGCTAGTTAGGAGCATCCAAGGTGTCTCCAAGTGGTCAATGATGTTTATTATGCACTATGAAGTCTCGGGTTCAATTTTTCGTAGAAGCTAAATGCTAGTGTGATTTCTTCCGATCTGTTCTAGCAATGGTAGACGGAGTTTACTGTTAACAGTAGTTGATGGCCCTGTGAAAAAAGTTGAACAAATTCCTTGCTTCCTTAAATACCTTTCCTTTTCTTTTTTATCAAAGGCAAATATTTGTGTGGTGTCCAGAATATTTCTTAAAACAAAAAAGGGCAGCCCAGTGCACTAAGCTCCTGCGATGTGCTGGGTCCGGGGAAGGGCCCGATCACAAGGATCTATTTTACGCAACCTCAACTTACATTTTTGCAAGGGGTTGTTTCCAAGGCTTGAACCCGTTATCTCCTGCTAACATGGAAACAACTTTACCCATATCCAAAATATTTCGATGATAATATAATAAAGGACACACAAGATCATAATTTGAAATATTTATAAATCCCCAAATCCGAAAAAATAAGGAAAAAATGAAAAGAAAAAATAAGGAAAAAAATGAAAATATTTCGATTCTTTGAAAATATTGAATCAAACTATTTATCCTTATTTCGACAAAAGAATCACAAGCTTCTTCGCAAGAAAAACTTTTTTTAACGTAGTATTATACACACTTTCTTACGCATAGAGCCCTGTGGTCTGGTCTTCTTCCCCCCACCCTACGCATAGCTACGATGCTTTACACTGCAATCTTTTATTTTGGAGAAACGACATTCACTTTGGTGCTTAAGAAGCAACCTATGATAATATTCTCTTGTTTTTCTCTTTTTCTTTTTTTGGTTCCTTTCTTAACTTGTAAAGTCGAGTATGTCGCAGCTGCCTAATGTGTTAGTCATGCAATTTGGCGTTGGAAGTTGATAAAGATGCGACAAGAGCAAGCTACTATAGATAATATCGCGTGTTACTAAGAAGTAGTGTTGCTTTGGTTAAAGAATCCCATATTCCATGAATGAGAAAGCAAGATACTGTAGATAATATCACGTGTTAATAAGAAGTAACGTTGCTTTGGTGAAAGAATGGGACTTGTGATCTGAAACTTCCTACATAACTTACATAGAGACTCACGTCTATGTTACAACCTTAACATGTTCTCTGGCTTGCAGTTCTTCAATCTTCTTGTATAAGGTTCTCGAGTGATAGATATGTCATCAACATCTTGTTTCAAAATTAATATGAATTCTTATTGTATAATATGGTCATGGTTTTTAATTTAATGTATTAAAGATACCTTACTTCAGAGTTTTCCTCTTTCAAATCAAATATGCCACTGCCTCTCCGATACGATTGGAGCTTTAATTCTAGTACGAGGAACCTGACTTAACATATTGAAGCATAAACAACAACCAGCAATATGCCCAATTTCATGGGTTTTAACTACAAGCACACATACTTCATGAGAATCACCCTAAATTAACATATAGAAGCATAAACAACAACCATCAACATGTACATGATCATATCTCAACAAGACAATCACAAGATAGTATTTAAAGCATGGTTCTTGGACTCCTACAGATGAAAGGAATCCGTAGATGAACACTATGCATACCTTAGATTGATTATCCGTGAAAGTTAACAGTGAAATTGGCTTGAATCTTGAAACCCCCAATTGAACCCTTACTTGTTCTTGATAATTTTTGATAGAATTTGAGAAAAAGGGAGTATATTACGCTCTAAATTAGGCTTAATGCCATGTTTGAGCAGATATATAGGATGGAAAAAAGACTAAAATACCCCTGGAGAAAGAGAGAAAGATACAGTTGTCCTATGTTGTTTTCAGGCTGATAGGCTGAAGTAAATTGATCATAACTCTTTGGTCTGATGTTTAAATTAGATGAAACTAATTGCATTGGAAATAGGAATCAAAGATATTTTCATCAATATATAGCAGCTCTTACAGTTCAAAATATTCAAGAAGTTATCATCGTTTAAAGTTGACCCGGAAATGCTAAAAATTTCTGGAGCATGCTATAGAGCATGCGATGCATGCAAATCGCATAGTGCTTCTGTTTTGGAATCCAAACATGCCCTAAATGGATTCCAAAAAATTTGAAACTTACTCGAGATGTACTCTTGACTTCCCCGATCACAACACAACTTGAAAATCTAAAAATAGATATCGGGAAGGTCATCAAATCAATCCCCGAAGTTCGGAGGTATAAGATGAAACTAAGGGTTTCTAACACTTTGAAAAATTCTTCTAGGTGTTGGATTTCCTTATCAAGCCTTAAGGAGCTGAATTTGACTTAGGATTTTTATGGCGTCTTACAAATATCGAACTCACTTCATCCTTTTTGAAGGCTGGTTTCACTCAAAGTACATATGACTATTCTTTATTTACCTTAAAAGAAGCAAGAGGAATGGTGGTCATTCTAGTATATGTGGATGATTTGCTTATAACTGGTGACAGTGATATTATGATCAAAGAAGCTAAGACAACACTACATCAACAATTAAGCTGAAAGACTTAGGTGAGCTTAAATATTTCTTAGGCATTGAAATTCTAATATCAAAGAAGGGGATTATTATTAATCAAAGGAAGTACTTGCTTGAGTTGATTTCAGAGATTGGCCTTGCAGGTGAAAAACCTGCACCCACACCACTAGAATCCAACATTAAACTGACTTCGGTAGATGTTGATGAAGCTACTGGAATCACTAATGATATGGTTCTAAGAGATGCATCTGTTTATCAGAGACTGATTGGAAAACTTATGTATGCCACAATCACAAGGCCTGATATTTGCTATGCAGTCTAAACTTTGAGTCAGTTTATGCTACAAACTAAAAGATCTCACTTAGAGGCTACATACAGAGTTGTTAGATATCTGAAAGGGTTAGTAGGACAAGGTATTTGGATGAAGTCACAGGGAAATGCAAATCTAACCTGCTGGTGTGATTATGATTGGGCTGCATGCCCTAACACTAAAAGGTCTGTCACTGGTTATATGATATAGTTTGGAGGCTCACTAGTATTATGGAAATCTAAGAGGCAACACACGGTTTCTATAAGTTCAGCTGAGGCTGAATATAGAAGCATGGACTCAGCAGTGGCAGAGATAACTTGGTTGGAAGGATTATTCTCAGAACTAGATGTCCTCATTCACAAACCTATCACAGTATTGAGTGATAGCAAATCAGCTATTCAATTGGCAGCTAATCCTATATTACATGAAAGAATGAAACACATAGAGATTGATTGTCATTTTATTAGGGACAAGATCAAAGCTGGATTAGTCAAAATAGTTCATGTGCCTATGCAGCATCAAGTGGCAGATATATTGACCAAGAGCTTAAGTCATGAGCAACATTCAAATATTCTTAGCAAGCTTGGTGTGCTCAATATTTTCCACCCTTCATCTTGAGGGGGAGTGTTAAAGATTACCAACGCATATGGTTGAAGTGGAAGCAGCCGATACTAGCACTATAGTTACTAGTTATTGCTTAAGTCTGTTGGATTGTCCAATAGTAAAGTAGTTAATTAGTTGCAAGGAGTAGTTAGTTAGTTATAACTAACTGCCAGCTAGGACACCACAAGTTGAGAAGCTTCCAGATGCTTCTAGATACTTTTTATAAACTCTATAAATAAGACACTAAGTCATCTAGGATAAAAAATTGTAACTTCCAATTCTCACCATTACAGTAATAAACACTTTGATCTTCTTCTTCTTTCTCTTATGAGCTATTTCAGCTATGAAGTAGTGTGAGTACCCACGTTATGTAGCAGATTTTGTCAAAAATAATTCAAAGAAGTTCAAAAAAGAAATGTTAGAAGTGGAGAAGACATGGCAAAATACTATAGAGAGCATGACAATAAAAAAAGAACCCCGGTGTACTAAAGCTCCCGCTATGTGCAGGATTCAAGGAAGGTATAAGACCCCATAAAAATCCTAAGTCAAATTCAGCTCCTTAAGGCTTGATAAGGAAATCCAACACTTAGAAGAATTTTTCTAAGTGTTAGAAACACTTAATTTCATCTTATACCTCCGAACTTCGGGGATTTATTTGACGACCTTCTCGACCTCTGCTTTTGGATTTTCAAGTTGCGTTGTGATGGGGGAAGTCAAGAGTACATATCGAGTGAGTTTCAATATTTTTGAAATCCATTTAGGGCGTATTTAGATTTCAAAACAGAAGCACCATGCGATTTGTATGCGTCGCATGCTCTATAGCATGCTCCAAAAATTTTCAGCATTTCAGGGTCAACTTCAAACAATCATAACTTTTTGAATATTTTGAACTGTGAGAGCTGCTATATATCGATGAAAATATCTTTGAGTACTCTTTCCATTCAAATTGGTTTCATCCAACTTAAACATTGGAGCAAAGAGTTATGATCAATTTACTTCAACCTATCATCCTGAAAACAACATAGGACAGTTGTGTCTTTCTCTTTTTGTCCAGGGGTATTTTATTCTTTTTCACGAATAATCAATCAAAGGTATGCATAGTGTTCATTCATGGATTCTTTTCATCCATGGAGATCAAGAATCAAGTTTTAAGTTATGTGTCATGAATATTTTGTTGTGGGATGTTTATAATCATGTTGTTGATGTTAAATTGAGTTTTAATTCTATGACTTATTTCAAGAATCATGAAAACTAATTTATTTGTGGTATTATTCATATGAGATTTATGTTGAGTTCTTGGGATTTGCAAGTTGGATGTTGTACCTATAATATTGATATGTGTTAATTGATGAATTAAATATCCATGTTTCCCATGTGTGTTGAATCATGACCATCATATGTTGAAAACCTTAGATGTGAATTGCTAGTTATGGTCATGAATTGGGAGCATATTGTTATATATGCCTGATGATAGGCGAATTTACACGCCTATATCAATATATTTTGCCCATATTTGTGCCATGTTTTGAGAACAAATTATATATTTCATGCACTTTTAGTCCTTTTTCCTGTAAGTGAGCTAAAGAACATGATTAGCAAAGTTTCAGGTATAAATGATGCAGAATTCAGCATTTTGTGGATAACTTGACGCCAAAGAAAGCTCACGAAGGAAGGAAAGGGAGCTTGGACGCCTAAAGGACCAAAAGTGATGCATGGAAAATCTGTCCCGGGCTAAAACAACATTTCTGAAGACTTTGGGGACTTGCAGTAACTTATGTGGATTAGGATAATAATACATTAACCTAGTACAATTGGGTTAAGTATTTCATTAGTTTATTTGGATTTGGATAATGTTACATTAACCTAGTACAATTGGGTTAAGTATTTCATTAGTTTAGTAGGATTTGGTTAAGTATTTCATTAGCTTAGTAGGAATAGGATATGGGTATTATAAATACCCTATCTTGCTAGAGATTTTTATTCATTCCTCCCTTAGTGGAGAGATACATTCTACTTCTCAATTCCGAATTCTTCCATTAATTCTATTTTTCTTCTTCTATTCATTTACTCTTAATTTCCGCAACAAGAGAATCATTACTTTGCCTAGGAATTCACGCCTAAACGCCTACCACTTGTGCTACACGAAATTAATCAATCTTGTGGTATAACAACAATGTCAATCGTGATCTCCTTCGCATTCATGGGTAACTAAACTTATCTGTTCGGGTTATGGAAGCCGTATGAGATACTATCTAAAGCTATGAGTTTGTGAGTTCGTGACACGTATGCTGCTTATATCATTATTCTCTTCATCTTAATACAAATTCTTATGGCTGCAGACGCATAGAATAACGCCAATATAACATTTAACTTGTTCGAAAGAAAGGTTATCTGTCTGGAAAAGAGATAATGTCAAGGTAGTAGGGTCCCATCCCCTATTAAAAAGTTAGTGCCGTAACTGGATTAACCTCTTAGAGAATTCGTACCGTTAGACACGCTTTAAGCTCGAAAGAGTTAAAGTGAAATAATCCTCGAATAGGTCGAAAGACTCCTAGATTTACCATCGAATACAATTCTCTATAAGCACATGCATGTCTGAATTCAACACACTCATAGCCAATAGAGCCGTATAACTCAGAAGGTGGACATAACCCCAACTCCTGAATTCTCATTGATTCACAACCTACGAAATATTCTTTCTTTTTACTTTGCTATTTTCAGTTTTGCTTTAATAATTTGGTTACACACTGCAATCCCCCCTCATTACGAGACTTACACTAAAAGTCTAGTAACTGTTGCTTACTTGTTGGCCAAGCTATTCCCTGTGGGATCGATACCCAATCCAGTTGGGTTCTATATTTGCTAACGACCGCTTTACACTCCTATGAGAGCTGTAGATTGAGCGTTATCAAAAATTGGCGCCGTTGCCGGGGAATACGAGTGTCAATTAAGTTTGTAATAGTTACTACACCCTTTGGTCAAAGATTCTCGTACTTTTATTTTTAGTTGTTGTTTTTGTTTTATTCAGGTTTGTTCAGTGCATCAATGGATACACAACGTGAAATTGAAAGAATGGCTGCTCAAGTGCATCAACAGAATATTGATAACCCAGGCCGTGCAACAAATCCTGATGATGAGGACCTGGGCGATGAGGAGCTACTAAACCCACGGCATACTACTGAGGTGGCGACATCCATGCAGAGGAGAGATCGTCAAGCGCGATTGAGGCCTGATCACCGAGCTGTGCAGATTCCTTTTGATGACGATGATGACAATTTGGATGAAGCTGGTGCCACAGGAGCCATTATTCTGCCACCCTTGGCACCTGGAGCAAAGTTCAATATCACTAGCACCATGATTTAGCTTTTGCAACTCAAGGGATTATTTGGTGGACTAGCAGGCGATGATCCGAATATGTATCTGATCAACTTTATTTCTACATGCAAGTCATTCGACAATCCTGGCATTGGACAGAATACAATTCGACTGCGCTTATTTCCATTGTCTCTATCTGGGGAGGCAACTCTATGGTTGAATGGGCTGACTCCTGATTCTATTACTAATTGGAGGCAATTAAAAGACGCTTTCCTAGAAAGATTCTTTCCGCTATCCAGAAGAGCACAGTTGAGAGATGAGATCATAAATTTTCGGCAGCTTCCAACTGAAGCTCTCCACGAAACATGGGAGAGGTTCAAGACGAAGCTTATGCGGTGCCCAAACTATCATATGACCAATGTCCACTTGATGGAGATATTATACAGAGCTTTGAATTCGGTGACTAAGCCAGTGGTTGATAATGCGGCTGGAGGATCATTTATGGACCTCACCTTTGGTCAGGCAAGCAATATGCTAGATCGGATGACAAAGAAAAGTAGAGCTTGGTATACCTGGGATTCTGAGGTAGCAAGATCTACTGTATCTTTTGGCATGATTGCAGAGCAGAGGCGAAGACAAGAGGAACGTGATCAAGACATAGCGCACATGAAAACACAAATGGATCTTCTTACAAAGCATTTATTATCAGGGAAGACCGAAAAAGTTAAGGCCGTGGTAGCACATGGAAGAGAAGAATCTGACTCTGAGGAAGAAGCTAACTACTTGAATAATCAGGGGGGTTTCCGAGGCAATACCCAAGGAAACCAAGGTCGGAACTATTATGATAATTCAGGATATAAGGACCTTGATCAAGGTAGTTGGAAGGATAAGACTGACAGGAGTGGTTTGTATGTTCCTCCTGGAAGACGTGACGCCACTGCATCTGTTTCTGGAAATATGTCAATGGAAGATATTATGGCTAAACTATTGAAAGGAGTAGAGGAAACTAATACGGGAGTGAATGAGGTAAAGAATGACTTGTCCTCAATAAAGCAATTGGTTGACTCGCATTCCACTTCAATAAAACAGCTGGAGCAACAATTGAGTCAATTATCTGCGGCATTCAATCAAAGAAAGGCTGGCACTTTACCTAGCAACACTGTACAATATCCAAGAAACGATGGATCATACATGGCTATTACTACCAGGAGTGGTAAGGTGCTGGAAAATTCATCCCAAAGCAAGCAAGTGGCCGAAAATAAAGAAGATGAGGACGCCATAGACAATGACCAAGACGTCCATGACGTCACCCCTAGTGGTTTGCAGCCCGAAAAGACCAAAATTCGAAAGCAAGAGGAGAAGAAAGCCGTGGAGAAAACAATTCCATATCCACCACCACCTTTTCCTCAAAGATTGAAGAAGATTGCGGATGATACAAAGTTCAGCAAATTCATGACGATGTTAAAGCAGCTGACCATTAATGTTCTGTTGGTAGAGGCACTAGAGAAAATGCCTGGGTATGCAAAATTCATGAAGGACCTATTAACAAAGAAGCGGTCGGTAAGCTATGAGCCGGCAGATAATGTTCACCATTGCAGTGCAATCGCTACAAGATCGCTAGTTCAGAAAAAGGCCGACCCTGGTGCCTTCACTATTCCTTGCACTGTTGGATCTATGAATTTTGCCAAGGCATTGTGCGATCTGGGTGCTAGCATCAATTTGATGCCACTATCCATCTACAGGAAGTTGGGGTTAGGCGATCCGACACCAACCAATATGAGGCTCGTGATGGCTGATAGGTCGGTAAAACGACCTGTGGGTATCTTGAATGATGTGTTGGTGAAGGTTTCTTCATTCATCTTTCCTGCAGACTTCGTTATTCTGGATTGCGAGGTGGATTCTGAAGTTCCCATAATCTTGGGACGTCCTTTCCTTGCAACTGGAAGTGTGCTTATTAACATGAGGGATAATAAGATTTTGTTTTGGTTGAATGACGAAGTGGTCTGCTTTGATATATGCAAAGCAATGAAGCAACCCAGCGATATGGATGTGTTCTCCGTAGCTTATGAGGGTAAGAAAGCATTATCTGTAAAGAAACATCTTACTGTTGAGCCATTGTCTGCTGCACTACTGAATGTTGAGCATGAGGATGATGAAGATTATGAAGAACTTATGGGTGCTCTAACAGGAATAAGGTCCTATTCTCATACTCCTAAACAGCTGGACCTTGATCTTACTAATCAACCGTCACCAACAACAAAGACTTCCATTGAAGAGCCACCAATGCTAGAATCGAAAGAGCTCCCCGATTATCTAAGGTATGTGTTCTTGGAAAGTGGAAGTATACTTCCGGTAAGTGTGGCAGATGATTTAAGTGAACAGCACATGGAGGCTCTCATCTCTGCTCTGATGAGGTACAAGAGAGCTATGGGTAGGAAGATTGATAATATAATTGGTATCCCTCCTGGGATATGTACGCACAAGAGTCATCTCGAAGAAGATTGCATGCCTACAAGTAAGTATCAACGTCGTCTGAATCCATTCAGAAAACGATGCCCCATCTATCTCGATAAAGACTAAGTAATCGAGGTAACTATGTCGTGCCACAACAATAAATAAGGCGCTAGATAGGAGGCAACCCATCATTTATCATTTCTCATTTTACATTTTTTGTCTTTCTTTCATTTTAGTACGTATTTTGCTTTTGATAAGAGAAAATCCAAAAATAAGAATCGTGCCACAACCAAAACTAAGGCGCTTGGTGGGAGGCAACCCATCGTACTAATCGTTTTCATTGGTTTTGAGCAAATATAGGTGCGAGAAGTATTCAACGAGGAGATTGGTTTCAAATGACGATTTGGACGTATTGTATGGTAAAGGTGGTAAGTTAGGAATAAGGATGCATAAGGCTATGGATTGAGCATTGCTCATGCCAAAATTGGCATCGAGGAAGGCTAGGCCTAGGTAAAACTAGGCCACGAACAATGCAAAACCTATACTATAGCCTAAGGTCTTGGAATCTAGTGTGCAAAGACATAGGCGCCGCCCATGCTTAAGTGTGCTATACACTATGCGCCGCCTATGATATAGCATTAGGTCTCAGTATCTCAAATGCCATATACTATGCGGCGCATATGTCTCTAAATGCTATACACTATGCGCCACATATGTCCCTAAATGCACTACACTATGCGCCGCCTATACTATGGTTATGCAAAGCACTATGCGCCGCATAGAGGTCATTTTTGTCTCCAAAACCGTTTGTAAATGGGTCAAAACTCGACCCAACCTTTTCCTATAAATATGAGAATTAGTCTTGAACCAAAAACACATTGGAAACCTAGCTTATGCACCGCCTATAGTCTCCAAATCCTATCAAAAATTTTTCCTTTTGCTCTTCTTTCTTCACAAGAACATCATCCAAAGGCTTCAATCAAGTAAGTACTACTTTGTTCTTCATCTATTTTTCGTAAGTACTACGTTGCTATGTCTATTATGAATTTACTACATCTTGAAGAAAGATTGGTGATGTTAATGTGTTTGAATTAATGTGATACAACTAAGTGAGTGAATGAATACGTAAGGATGATCTTCACTTACTTCCGACTTGAATTTGATTTTGGTGCATTGTCATACTACTTGCGGAATTGCTATAGTCATGAACATTGCATAATCTTGTCACTTGAATACTTACATGTTAGAAGATCCCGTTCATCGGAATAAGACTTATAAGGGCCTACCGACATAGAAGGTTGAGATTATTGATAGAAACTATACCATGATGTAATCCCTATGTAGTAGTCTTGTTATACCTAACATGAAAGTATTGAAAAGGTTCCAAGAAGTGATACATCTCTGATTTTCTTGTCAGAATTTAGCCCCTAAAACGTATGTCGATGAAGTCTAAGTAATCGACCACTTTCACTTCACTAGTTTGTGCCAACAACCTAAATGTGGGGTGGTACCTCTACTGCTTGTTTATAGATTGTATCCATTGAGATGATGCTAACATGACTATATTGAGATCTCAGGTACAATGGCACCAAAAGACAAGGCAAAGATAAGGATACCACGTCACAAAAAGGCAAGAAAAGAGGCCAAAAAGAGCAAGGAGAACCCTCATCGCTGCAAACACCTCGACTCACTCTTGGAATTAAGTGGGATACTTATGAAGAACTTCTAAGGATGACAACTCTGATGATGATTTCGATGCAAGGGGTATGACCCCAGACATAGAGAATGAGTCCGACTAACCAGGTTCTTCTTATTTATTTTCCACTGAGGACAGTGTGTCCCGTCTAAGTGTGGGGTGCTCGTATTTGCATGCTTTACTTCTCTATCCGCATTTGCATTTGCATTCATGTTTGTTTGCTTAGTATTTGCATGCTTTACTTCTCTATCCGCATTTGCATTTGCATTCATGATTGTTTGCTTAGTATTTGCATGCTTTACTTCTCTATCCGCATTTGCATTTGCATTCATGTTTGTTTGCTTAGTATTTGCATGCTTTACTTCTCTATCCGCATTTTCATTTGCATTCATGTTTGTTTGCTTAGTTTTTCATTTTTTGTTTTTTTTAAGTAGTTAAAAAAAAAATTAACGTAGCTTCGCATGAAATTATTCTAATAGGCAGCATGAGATTATAACAAGAGTATGTGCTACAATTATGACTATTGAGACGTTTTAGGCTCTAGTTGTGACTCATTATGTGATATTGTGTGGTTCAATTCCTTCACCTGTTGGGTCAAGAGTCTATATTAATTCCAATAAAGTCGACTATGTGCCTTGTGTGTGTGAGATTAATAGTATATTCTATGTTTGTAGCTGATGCTAGAACTTGCCTGGTATGTATGCAAAGCGAAAATAAGGAGTGTAAGTTTAGGAGATGATTTAGGCATTTCTTTGGCAACCTATACATGTTTACCTTCGTTTTACCTACCCATGGACATCATCCTAGTTAAACCCTTTTGAGCCTTTAGCCTATTTTCTTTGACGAACCTCATATGTAAGCCTAATCCATTTTTTTTCAAGACCGTAATTTGATCCAAATTCCTAAGTGCTTTAAAGTGAAAAAATCATGTGACGAAATAAGAGGAAATTGGGTGAGTATGATGCTCTAAATTGTAGTGGTGCTTGAATGAGTTATGAAAAAGAAAGTGCTATCATAAGAGGTATGTTATGAAAAGAAAAAGGAAAAAAAAAGCTGAAAAGTGAGTTATGCTTAAAATTGAAAAACAAAAGAGGAGAACAAGGGTGGTAGAATAAAAGAAAGAAGAAAGGTTGAAAGAAAAAAAATGTCAATGATACAATGTGATGTATGAAAGTGCTTAGGAACTTAGTCACTATTTCTGGCCAAAATAGTCCTACCCGTCCCTTAGACTACATTACAACCTTCAAAAGACCTATTTGATCCTAATCTTAGAATTCTGACATTTAGTGGAGTATTGCACTAAGGGCAAGCCTATGGTCATCAGTTGCTGCATACGAATTCTTTGTCAGAGCGAGAGCAAGGATATTTTGATACCCATGTTTGAAAAATATGCTATACTTGTGAGTGACTATGGGGAATATATTGTGAGACACACATGGTTGATGAGTTTTGGATAGTTTTACATGATTCTTTGTGCCTTAACTTTTGAATATGAGTTGACCACCATCACGAGTCTATGCTAGAGGTTAAATGGTTTCTACTAATGACCGGAAAACTACTCTTTGTTGATAATTGTTGTGCTTGTCTTGACGAATGTTTTGTGTTGTTGCTGTGAAACCCTAAGTTGATGTTTAGAGGGACATGATATTTTGTTCGAGGACGAACAAAGCTTCAAGTGTGGGGTGTTGATGATAGGAGAATTTACACGCCTATATCAATATATTTTGCCCATATTTGTGCCATATTTTGAGAACAAATTATATATTTCATGCACTTTTAGTCCTTTTTCCTGTAAGTGAGCTAAAGAACATGATTAGCAAAGTTTCAGGTATAAATGATGCAGAATTCAGCATTTTGTGGATAGCTTGAAACCAAAGAAAGCTCACGAAGGAAGGAAAGGGAGCTTGGACGCCTAAAGGACCAAAAGTGATGCATGGAAAATCTGTCCCGGGCTAAAACAACATTTCTGAAGACTTTGGGGACTTGCAGTAACTTATGTGGATTAGGATAATAATACATTAACCTAGTACAATTGGGTTAAGTATTTCATTAGTTTATTTGGATTTGGATAATGTTACATTAACCTAGTACAATTGGGTTAAGTATTTCATTAGTTTAGTAGGATTTGGTTAAGTATTTCATTAGCTTAGTAGGAATAGGATATGGGTATTATAAATACCCTATCTTGCTAGAGATTTTTATTCATTCCTCCCTTAGTGGAGAGATACATTCTACTTCTCAATTCCGAATTCTTCCATTAATTCTATTTTTCTTCTTCTATTCATTTACTCTTAATTTCCGCAACAAGAGAATCGTTACTTTGCCTAGGAATTCACGCCTAAACGCCTACCACTTGTGCTACACGAAATTAATCAATCTTGTGGTATAACAACAATGTCAATCGTGATCTCCTTCGCATTCATGGGTAACTAAACTTCTCTGTTGGGGTTATGGAAGCCGTATGAGATACTATCTAAAGCTATGAGTTTGTGAGTTCGTGACACGTATGATGCTTATATCATTATTCTCTTCATCTTAATACAAATTCTTATGGCTGCAGACGCATAAAATAACGCCAGTATAACATTTAACTTGTTCGAAAGAAAGGTTATCTGTCTGGAAAAGAGATAATGTCAAGGTAGTAGGGTCCCATCCCCTATTAAAAAGTTAGTGTCGTAACTGGATTAACCTCTTGGAGAATTCGTACCGTTAGACACGCTTTAAGTTCGAAAGAGTTAAAGTGAAATAATCCTCGAATAGGTCGAAAGACGCCTGGATTTACCATCGAATACAATTCTCTATAAGCGCATGCATGTCTGAATTCAACACACTCATAGCCAATAGAGCCGTATAACTCAGAAGGTGGACATAACCCCAACTCCTCAATTCTCATTGATTCACAACCTACGAAATATTCTTTCTTTTTACTTTGCTATTTTCAGTTTTGCTTTAATAATTTGGTTACACACTGCAATCCCCCCTCATTACGAGACTTGCACTAAAAGTCTAGTAACCGTTGCTTACTTGTTGGCCAAGCTATTCCCTGTGGGATCGATACCCAATCCAGTTGGGTTCTATATTTGCTAACGACCGCTTTACACTCCTACGAGAGCTGTAGATTGAGCGTTATCAATGCCTACGTATAAAATCTTGCCTTTCATGTGTTTGTGAAAATGTTCAAGTGAATGAATTGTGCCTTGTGATCCATTGGTGATCTAAATAATGAATTCATGTTAATACTACATGATCTAAATGATTTCCATGTTGATGCTATGTCTTGCAAGTGTTTGACAAATGGTTCATGAAAGTTAAGTAATGAAACTACATTATGTTAGCATGTATACAAGTTCTTGTAATGCAAGTGAAATTAAAATTGTGAAATTATGATATGTTAGGATACATTCCTGTTCAAGAACAAGATTATGATTATCAAGTGCTTTCATGAAATCCCCAACTTATGGTATTATGAATTGCGGACTTTAGTCCTATGATCAAGAATTTTTCATAATGTGTTAGTTTCCTTCCATCGAGTCCTGGGGGTACTTGTACCCAAACAATATAGCTGGGTGCATAGAGCCATGTCATGTTTTCACGATACTCTCTATCAAGCCATGTTCGGTAGACTTCAGTCAGGCTCGTGAATCAGGAAAACTCATGTAAAGGCAGTATCAATTCAGTTTTACTCAGTACTCAGTAATCTACGTAATCTCAGTAATATTCCATCAGTCTGTGGAATTCAGTAAATCTCAGTATCAGTACCGTTTTGTTCAGTATTCAGTTCAGACATCAGTAAACTCAGTTAGCTAACAAAACTCAGTAGCATTTAGCCAGTTAACAGAATTCAGTAGTTTTTCTCTAGTTATTGAAACTCAATAAACTCAGTCCATGTTCAGTTTAGTTCAATTAAACAGAACAATCAATAACAGTTAAGTTAATTTTAGTATGAACTAGGAAATCAGTTCAGTATAATCAGTTCAGTCTCATTCAGTTGGGAGTAGGATTCAGCACCGAGCGAACCCAAGGATGGGAACTCACCTGCTAGTAGAGGGTGTGATTCTTAGAAGCAGTCCTTGCATTCCAGAACTATGTAGCCAGCATAGTTTGAGACATCAATACCTGTCAGTTCACGGTAGATAAGGTGGCTTAACCTGTCAGATGAGGGTTCCAGCCGTTCTTATTATAATACCTGCCAGATGAGGGTCACTCACAACTTGTCCTTACCAGTGGCACAGTATTGACACCCTTCCAATCAGGGCAGAGATTGGACCCCAGCTTAGATATTTTGGCGAATTTGGGGCTTGTCAGTTAGATAACTACTTCCCATAGTTTTAGTATCAGTCTCAGTAAAAGAATTCAGATAGGTCTTCAGGATATCAGGACTAACAAATATAGTCAACTTAGATACAGTACGGAACTCAGCTAGTTCCATCAAATTCAGGACTATCAGATACAGTCATTCATGCTATCAGTTACCAGAACTCATGTTATTAGATATATCAGTTATCAAAATTCAGTTATCAGTCATGATATATTACCATTAAGTACATATCATCAGTATTCATACTCAGTAGTCATGTTATCACGAACTTAGTTTCAGGACTGTTATATACGGTGAATCAGATCAGTTCTTCATAATCAGAACTATCAAAAACAGTCATTTTCTTTATCAGTAATATAACATCAGTTCCTCTTTATTCAGTAAACTCAGATGTCAGTAAATCAGTACATAGAATTTAGTATCCAGTACTAGTACAGTTTTTGTTATAGTTATTTTTTATTCATGCATGTATTCTCACGTTTATGTTAGTCAGTATTGTTCATACATATGAACCCCATGCATTCATCCTACCTCACTTGCATACCAGTATATTCAAAGTACTGATGCATACTTTTCTCGTGCTATGATGTCTTATACCATAGGTTTGGATGCATGGGATCCAGAGCTCCCTTAGCAATTTCAGAGTTAGCCAACAACGATAATTAACAGTGAGTCCTCATTCTTCGAGGACAATTATGTTATTATTCATATCACTATTTCAGTTTTTCAGTTTATTTCAGTAGACAGATTTAGTTGGGAACATGTCCGCTCAACTCCTTATTCAGTTCAGTTTAGAGGTTTTCAGACTACAACATGTCAGAAAATTATTTCAAATTTATGTTGGTATTGTTATACCATTTTTAGATATTATTTTATTAGATATTTATTCAGATTTGAACCTTATGGCCTTACAGTATTATGTTTTCGCATATTTTACAGTATGGTTATTCAGTGCTCACGTACAAATTTAAGTCATGGGTTAGCTTGTGGTCCTTCGGGATCATGGGCACCGTGTAGCATTTCGGTTTAGAAAATCTGGGCATTACAGAAGGGCCCACCACAAGGGTGTATTGTACTCAGCCTTACCTTACAGTTTTGCCTGAGGTTGTTTCTAAGGCTTGAACCCATGTCCTCCTGGTCACATAAAACAACTTTACCGGTTACTCTAAGGTCACAAAGAGCATGACAAAGTAGTCTTTCAAAAAAATGATAAAGCAGTC
This sequence comes from Capsicum baccatum var. pendulum, assembly GCA_030864225.1. Classification (NCBI taxonomy): domain Eukaryota; kingdom Viridiplantae; phylum Streptophyta; class Magnoliopsida; order Solanales; family Solanaceae; genus Capsicum; species Capsicum baccatum. The sequence continues at coordinate 241,636,132 of CM061554.1, forward strand.
TTTAAAAAAAGAACAGCAACTACAACAGAATACTATGATAATCGAAGTACAAAAGAGCAATAGATAATTATTGAACATCCTTCTTAGGTTCCTCATATCCGTAACTTTTATCTTTTGAACGTGAGTTCTTGACTGGACAACATGAACTACAATCCATGCATCTAAAGACATGAACTAACTAGCATACATGCACATTAGTAAAATCTAATATTTCAACATTGCTATTTACACTCAGTCTCAAAATCACTTTGCTTCATTCGTGGATTATGGGATTCTTTCCCTAAAGCAAATAGTATACCTATTATTAAACATGCATTACATATAAGCCAGGTTAATTCCTCTTGTAGCCAGGGGAGGACCCACGTGGTTGCTAGGGGTTCACCCGAACCTCCTCGGCAAAAATTACATTGTATATTTAAGGTAGCAAATTTGTATTTAAGTAAATATATTAATTTTGAACAACCCAAATCAAATACGTTGTATAGCTTAGTGGTACTGGTTGAACTTCTTGGGTCTCTTGCTCAAGGCCTACTTTGCGGGTTCGATCCCTTCTAGGACACAGGTGGCATTTTTTTCTTGTTTAATTCACTATGTTGTTCTGTACAACTGCTACTATTATTTTTCAAACCCACTAAAGAAAATTCCTAGATCTGCCATTGCTTGTAGAACCTTTAACAACTATCAACACCATATTATAAAGAGTAGCCTTACTAATCCCAGCAAAATGGTATCCCCTATATGATCATCTTTTTCTTCCGTTATGCCCTATCTTTCACTAAGTCTGCATAAATTCCGAGAGTTTATAGGTCTTTTGAGACAATTTCCTTTCATGAGATTCGAAATTTTCCTTAAAAGATGCAATGACATTTCCAGGATACATGCTATCCGAAGTTCCAGACATAGATAAAGACTGTTATCTGTAGGACTTAAACTTTCAAAATTCTTAAAGCTGTACTTATTGCACTTTAGAAAATATGGATTCAAAATATTATATTCGTATATATTTATCAACTTTTCTCTCTTCCTTTCCCTCTCTATATAACACACACACAAAAAAAAAAGGCAACCTGGTGCATTAAAGCTTCCGTTATGCGCAGGATCCAGGGAAGGGCCCAGCACAAGGGTGTATTGTACGCAACCTTACCTTGCATTTCTGCCAACTGTTTTCAAGGATTGAACCCATGAACTTCTAGTCAGACAACAACTTTACCAGTTACTCTAACTTTATCAGCAACACACACAGAGAGACTCACAAATATATACATATTCATGTTGAGAATACTGTGTTCGCAATTTACATGCCTTTTATCTGTTAATGATTATATAATCTCTGTATTACTGGTTGGTTACCGGTAGTAAATTCCCTTGTACATAACTTAAAATTTAGGGATTCTCAAGTCAAAATATTTATATACATACAGGATCCAACAAAAACTATTAGATTCAGATGGTGAATCCATAAAACCAACACTGTGAATCTGCCTATGTATGTTCTAACATTGCTGTCGTGAATTTACGATATTATTGCAAGTTGTTGTCATGCCATGCTTGACGAGGACAATTAACTGTTAGTGCATGTCAATATAACCTGATAGTGTAAAAACTATTTTCGACATAATGGTGGAGATGTTCATGCTGAAATTCAAACGTATAGCCTTACATGATATTGGTTTCATGAAATGAAATGAGTAAAGCATCTAGTACCCTTCTGAACTATGACTGAATTTGCTACATCACACTCCAACTTCACAGGTGTTTTATTACCCCTGAACTAAATTTTAGTGTATTTTTTTCAACCTTTTTAGCTGATGTGACACCTTTTGTCAGCCTTTTTAGCTGACTTAGCACCTTCGACGTGGCCCCTATTTTATGTAATAAAGGTGTTGTGTCAGCACAAAACGATGACAATTTTTGATCTGACTTCATAATGTTTTTGACTAATTTTTGATCTCGACTAGCTCTGTCTTCATGATCATTACCCTCCGACTCTACGTGTGGTTTCATCACCACTAACATCACGAGCAGGATTGCTTTCTCTGGATGAAAGAAGCAATTACAGTATTAATTCAAAGATGTTGCCTAGGATCATCCAAAGGCGTCTCCTAGTGTTCAATGAAGTTTGTTGTGCACTATGAAGTCTCGGGTTCAATTTTCAATAGAAGCTAAATGCTAGGTTGATTTCTTCCGATCTGTTCTAGCATTGGTAGACAGAGTTTACTGGTACCAGTTGTTGATGGGCCTGTGAAAAGTGTTAATAAAATTCCTTGCTTCCAACTAAAGCAAAGAACAAATTAAATACCTTAGCTTTACTATTTTTATCAAAGGAAAATGTTTGTGTGGTGTCCAGAATATTTCTACAAAAGAAAAAGGGCAGCCCAGTGTACTAAACTCCCGCTATGTGCAGATTCCGGGGAAGGACTCGAGCACAAGGATCTACTATATGCAACCTCAACTTACATTTCTACAAGAAGCTGTTTCCAAGAGTTGAACCCCTGACCTCCTGGTCATATGACAGGAATTTTACCCGTGTTGGGAATATTTCGATGATAATATAATAAAGAACACACAAGATCATAATTTGAAATATTTATAAATCCCAAAATCCAAAAAAATAAGGAGAAAATGGATCCAAATTTGTTCAATCCAAATTTTGGTTTAACTAACATATGGATAGTTCTTGTTTTCGATATACGAAAAATGAGATTTCGTTAGTTGATTCTTTGAAAATATCGAATCAAACTATTTTCCCTTATTTCGACAAAAGAATAACAAGATTCTTCTCAAGAAAAACTTTTTTTAACGTAGTATTATGCTCACTTTCTTACACATAGACCCCTGTGGTCTTGTCCTCTTTGTTAGGATTGATTACCTTCCACACTCACTAGATTTGACAGAAAAGTTGAAGAAAGCTACAGAGAAATTTCATGAGGAGAGAGAGAGAGATGAGTGAGAAATAATTTCGTGGTAACACCAGTGGGTAAACTCTACGGCTGACGGGCTATTTATATTAATGATTCGGAGTATGTACAATTACAAAGAGAAATGGAGAAATGAAAGTTACAAGCGTGAAAATTAATATATAATCAGTACATTAAATATTTATCAGGCTCCACAGCTAACACTCTTCCCCCGACTCTATGCATAACTACGATGCTTTACACTGCAATCTTTTCTTTTGGAGAAATGATGTTCACTTTGGTGCTTAAGAAGCAACCTATAATGATATTCTCTTGTTTTTCTCTTTTTCTTTTTTTGGTTCCTTTCTTAACTTGTAAAGTCGAGTATATCGCAGCTGCCTTATGTGTTAGTCATACAATTTGGCGTTGGAAGTTGATAAAGATGCTACAAGAGCAAGATACTATAGATAATATTGCGTGTTAGTAAGAAGTACTGTTGCTTTGGTGAAAGAATGGTCCTTGTGATCTGAAACTTCCTACATAACTTACATAGAGACTCGCGTCTATGTTACAACCTTGACATGTTCACTGGCTTGCAGTTCTTCAATCTTTTTGTATAATGTTCTTGAGTCAGGTGAATCGGAGCAATGTCCGCCAGTCTCATGGGGAAATGGGAGCCAATGTTCGCCATTTGAGTTGGCTACAAGATTTTCTTTGTCCTGTAGTCATGTTTTGTTCGTTTCTTAAGTAATCGACTACTCTACTTGCTTGTTTTTATGAGAAAAGAATCATAATAGGAAGTGAATCTTAAGAGATCCAAGCATTCTTTTTGTCTTAGGAGGTTTAATAAGTTCATATAACTGTTTATGTTCATAATATTCTTTCAGTTTTTGACATGAAAGCAAAAATACGGAAACATCAAAATCCTTTCTTGTGATCAAGGAAAGCACCAGATCCCTTTCTTCTTTGGGATTCATTAAGAATCTAATTAGTTTTTCCTATATAATAATGTTTCACCAGAGAAAGCAAAGGACTCAAAGGATTATCATTGGGAGATCTTGGATAAAACACCAAATCAAAAGGAATGGATCCGACCCTGTATAATGCTGCGATGAGCGGCAATATCGGAGATGCCAATTTTCTACTTGCTTGTCATCTGAAAAGGGATGAATAAAACGGCTACCAAGTCACTCCGAAGGGCAACACGGTCCTCCATGTCGCAGCCCTCAATGGCCACTCCCGTTTCGCGGCAGAAGTCCATAAGATTACTCCGGCATTGTTATGCTGTCAAAACAAGAAAAATTAAACCGCTCTTCACATAGCTGCTAACGAAGAGCATACTGAAGTTGTCCGTGTTATACTAGCATGTGTCGAAGGTCATAAAACTAATGATAAACTCACGAGGATGACGGATGCTAGTGGAGATACAGCCCTGCACAAGGCCGTGCAGAGCCAACATCTAGATGTGGTTAAGTTCTTGGTGAAAGAAGATCCTGAATTTGAATTTCCGCCTAACCATGCGCAGGAGACACCACTGTTTCTGGCGGCTGAATCTTGTTTTCAGGATGCTTTGATTATCATCTTGAAATCCTGCAAGAAACCAACTTACGCTGCAGGTCCATCTAATAGAACACCTCTGCATGCAGCAGTAATTCAGAAACATAAAGGTACATAATTTTAGTGTCTGTCGTGCAACTATATTTGCGAGAAGATCTAACCCCTTATTTATGCATTTATCGTGTTGACACATCCTGATTGCATTAGATCACAATGGTGCTGGAATAAGCCTTTATGCGAGGAACCTGACTTATGGTGTTGGAATTCACTGCACTATGCTGTCAAATTAGGACTGATAGACGTAGTTTCTTATATGTTGTGGTGGAAAAAATCCTTGGTGTACCTTCCAGCAGGCAGTGAAAATGACTGGACGACAGCAATTCACATTGCAGCCAGTGAAGGTGATGTAAACATGATCATTGAGCTATTAAATCACTGCCCTGATTGTCGTGATACGCTTAACAGCAACAATCAAAATGCTCTTCATGTTGCCGTATTGAAAAATCAAGACAAGGTAGTCCACGTCTTATTAGGCTCTGATAAGTGCGACAACCTTGTTGATGAGCCAGATAGTGACGCCAACACTCTTCTTCATTTGCTTGCTGCCTCTGGTAACCATATGCGAGAATTAATAAACCATCCTAGAGCAAAGAAGATGTCATTTAACAAACAAAACCAGACCCCACTTGATATAGCATTCTCAAGCACAGTGACAACAAAGAAGGTAAGAGGCCGCGCATTTGTTTTTCAAATACTTGCGAAATATTGAAATACTAGTTCAAGGATTATGTCAAGCGAAAGAATGATTTGCATGCACTAACAAATCTTCAGCTTTTTTTCCATTTTTGATGTGGTGTTGAAACATCAAGTAAAACTGTAATTCTATTTTTTGCTCTACCTTCGCCTGAATTATTTTTACATGATATTGTTGTCTCCTAATTAGCTATGAACAGATTAGTTCTCTGTTAGACAAGTTACTGTGTTAAATTTTTCGACCGACTCACTATAAACTGTACTATTGATGAAAATAGGAGAAATTGATGGAGGATTTGTGTTGCATTGGCTGATTTGGAAAACGTGACTCTGAGGTAAAGCTGAAGTACGAGTACATTCCCAATCCGAATGATGAAACGGGAACAGGAGTCAAAATGCAACTGAATGATGAAACGGGAACAGGAGTCAAAATGCAATTGAATGATGAAGCGGGAATAGGAGTCAAAATGCAACTGAGGGAAAATGTCAAGATAAAGCTAAAAAGGCAGATCAAACAGTAATCGAAAGTATAATGAAGGTAGCTCAAATCCATATTGTTGTGGCCACTTTAATAATGACAGTCACTTTCGCCGCTGGTATCACATTGCCAGGAGGTTTTGAGAGCGACCCTGATAGCCATAATCAAGGGATGGAGATTCTAATAAGGAAAACAACATTTCGTTCATTTGTTGTTTCCGATGCAATTGCTTTCACATTCTCGGCTTTTGCCATATTTATCTACTTCATCATGGCAGGTCATAGTATATTTCCTCAACGTAAAAAAATTGTAACTAAGCTTTTTGATCTCGCCGGTATTTGTTTGTGCTTGTCAATGTTAGCAGTTGTAATTGCATTCGCAACTGGTGTGTTTGCTACTTTATCACATTCACTAGGTCTTGTTGTTACTGTTTGTTTCATAGGTTGCGTCACTATTTTATTGTACTTCTTGCTTCTTATTTATATAGCAAGAAAATTGGAAGAGAGACATGAATGCTAGCTACTGCTTGAATTACATATGAAAGATATGGTTTTTTAGTCCATTACATGTTATTTTCTTCTATTCAAATTATAAGTTGTCGCAGGAGATCATTTTTTACAATTCTATAGACCCAATGTACCTTCACTAAATACAATGCTATATACCCAATGTACCTTCACTAAATAATCCATGGTACAACAAAAAGAATATACACAATTAAAACACTGCAAGAGGAGTTTGGAGAGGATAGAGTATACATAGCTATTACCCCTACATTGGAAGGCAGAGAGGTTTCCAAATTGTTATAGACCATCAACACAAAGAAAAACAATACAAAAAAGAAATGTTAGAAGTGGAGAAGCCATGGAAAATTACTTTTCCACTTAAGTATAACGATTTTGTCTGTTGCAAGGTTCAGACATGTCACGTGCACCTAATTCACAAGTCTGCTCTTACCACTAGATCAAGGATGGAACACCCTTCTTAATCTGGTAATCATGCACAACATTCATATAAATAAAGAAAATGCGGAAACATAATCTGCTACGAAAACATGGTAAATTCTGAATTCACCATAAGCATGGAAATTGTAATTCAACTACATCTAAATAACATCTGACTCAGTCTGTGAAATCTCTAATACATGAAAATCAGACAACTGTCTGAAACTGGGACAAGGCCCCCAGTAGACCAAAACTGAAATAAGTGACATAATCTGAAAAGACGGCCTTCTGGAATATAGAAGGCTCACTACTGCACAATCTGATCACCTGTCTGAATTATCTACTGCTTATCTGGACCCCTAGACTGAAACTCAGAACCTGGAGGGAGGAGGTGGGGTCAATACAGATGTACTGATGTGCAGAGTAAATCCAAAATAACAATTTATATTCAACATATATGAGAGCAATGTAAAACAATTTCACAAACATATAATATAGTAAGAATTCATATGGTTATTTTAAAAGATTCTATAAAAAATCATCACAACTATGAGAAATTTGTGTTACTTCTTTGTTAGGTGGTATACCCTACAATTTTGAAAATTCCATGGGCTATATGGAAACTGCCATTAACTCGGCAGCGAAGGCCCCAACCCAAGTGTGCTGCATAGGTCAGAGTCTCTGAAATTTACTACGCCACATGATCGTCGCCAGCGTACAATAATAATCTACCCATATCGGCAAATACGATTTCAGGCTAAGAGTTGCTTGAACTCGCACCTTCTTCGGTAACCACCTAACCCTCTTTAATCCCCTTTTTAAAACTCTATCAAAATATGCAGTCTTTGAAAACATACTCTGAAAACATGCTCTGAAAACATACTCTAAATATATACTCTGAAAAAATAATCTGTTATGGCATAATTACATATGGTATCGTCATACCATTGACTTGGAAGTCACATCTCTGATCCATTATTAGTCTCTCATAAATCTCTATTTTCAAAACACAAGTTTTGGGACCACTATTTCAATAATTCAACTCAAAGAAACTCTTTCTCAACCTCATGTAAATACATGCAAGGAACTCATCTTTGTAAAGCATTTCAATAGTACAAGGTGGTCATGTCAAAGTTCTCAATTCACATGCAACTCTTTCTCTTAAACACAAGAACACATTTATATTAAGAACACCCTCTCAACAATTTCAAATCATGCTCAAATGCTATAATATTGCGATAACATCTTTCAAATCACAAAACCATAATTTTTAATTCAATACACGAGAGGGAGTTCATAATTTATGCTCTCAATGATCTTAATCTCAAATTATTTACATATACTTATGCATATAAATCAATTTAGGGGATAGGACCACAAGGCCAAAACAATAGTAACACTAAAACATTCAGAGTACGTAATTAAGAACATAGATTCCAAAACCCCTTTGAAATTCATGCATAAAAATCTTAAAATCATGCTCTAATGGTGTTAAGATCATGTAGTGGTCCCGATACGCAGTAGATAATTCAAACAGTAGATTAGATTGTGCAGTGGTGAGCCTTCTCTATTCCAGAAGGCCTGTCCTTTCAGATTATTTCATCTATTATAGTTTTGGTCTACTGGGGGCCTTGTTCTAGTTTTCTGATAGTTGTTAGATTTTCATGTAGTAGAGATTTTGCAGACTTTTCCAGATGTTAATGATTTTTGGATTTCATTCCTTATTGTTAAACTTAATCCAGAGTATGTCCATGTTTTATATTAGATTGTAAATTTCACATTTTCTTTTATTATATGAATGTTGTACATGACTACCAGATAGAGTAGGACGTCCGGGCCTTCATGGTTTGGGATGTCTGTCATGTCCAGGCCCTAGTTCAGGTTGTGACAATAAGCTATTCAATCACTGCCCTGATTTTTGCGATATGCTTGACATCAACAATCAAACTACTCTTCATGTTGTCATATTGAACAATCAAGACATGGTAGTCCGATTCTTATTAGACACTCATATGTGCGACAGCCTTGTTGATGAGCCAGATAGTGACAGAAACACTCCTCTTCATTTGCTTGTTCCCTCTGGAGTTGTCAAAATTCCTGAATTAGTACACCATCCTAGAGCAAAGAAGATGTCATTTAACAAACAAAACCAGACCCCACTTGATATAGCATTGTTATACACAGCGACAACAAAGAAGGTAAGCAGTCACACATTTTTTTTTCAAATACTTGTGAAATATTGATATAATAGTTCAAGCATTATGTCAAGCAAAAGAATAATTTGTTGTAACACCCCGCATTTTGGGCTAGAATGTAAACCGTTATTCCTAGAGGTTGCAAAATTCATGAATCCTATGCAAATTTAGTATGTAATCAATTATGTAGTGTGTGAATCTAGTTGAGCATTAATTGAGATCATAGAAGTACCTAAACTCATTGACGGGTTGAAAGCTTTCCTATCGTGCATGTTTTAGTAAACATTGAAACTTGGGTCAACTTCAATAAATCATAACTCATTATTTATGGAAAACTGGGTGTCCTACTATATATCAAATGAAAGGTCTTTGAATTAGCTTTCCAATGATACCAATTTCACAAAAATTCGATAACCGAGCAAAACATTAGGAGATTTTCCATGTGAGGCAGTAAGCCAATGCGATAGCGACGCGATGCATCGAGATCGCATCGTGACTCTGTTTCAGACATGAATTCAGTTTTTTTATGGGTCTAGGGGCATTTTGGTCATTCCCCCTCACCCTAATCCATCTATAAAATATAATTTTCGTCCCTAGAAGCATAAAAATTGCTCCTTTACTCAATTTTCTCTCAATAGCACCTTAGGGTTTCAAACTAAAAACCCAGATAACTCAAGATTCAACCAGGAGTTTCAGAAAATGATTTGAGATTCGGAATCCCCAGATCGTAGGATTTAAGAAACATCCATTAATTGTTGAAATAGAGGTACGTGGGGTTTATCCTAAAAACTACATGGGCTTAAAACCTTTATTGTATAATTTTAAGGTTTTGATGCATGTATTTTATGGGGGTTTTGAGAACTATACTATTGATTATGTATTTTGAAAGTTTCAATGTTGTTATTGTTTTAACCTTGTGGTCCTATCCCCTAATTGATTTACATATATATGTGTAATGCCCCGTAAAAGTCATGCATGTATTAGACTGTAATTTCCGAGCTTTAGACTTAAGTTTTAGTGGACGTTGTAATTTGTGTCAGCTTCCATCAACCATAACTCTCTGTATATGTCGATATAGAGAACCTACTATGTGTCAAATGATAGGTCTTCAAGTTAGCTTTCCAACGATACCAATTTTGCTAAAATCCGACACTCGAGCAAGAAGTTATGGCTCTTCAAAGTAGAGTGCGTCGCCTAACCAATCGCACTTAGCCACTAGACTGGTTGCGCGATACACAAGGCGGCGCATACCTCAATCTATGCGATGCTAAATGCGGCGCCTACCTTAGTCTAGGCGATGCACAATGCGGCGCCTATCTTAATTTATGCAATGCAAAGGGCGGCGCATACTTATGGTTTCAGGTGACGAAAAACACTCCGTTTTGAGTTACTTTAAGTGCAAGTTAGTCCTTACAAAACCAAAAATCGTCCTTACCCACTCCTAAACGGATTTGGGCCTATTAACAACATTGAAGCCTCCTATAAATCCCAAAATCTAATCCTTCAAGAACTTAAGAGAAGGAGAAACTAGGGTTTGAGAAAATAAGCTTGAAGGTCCGATCATTCCGAAACTTCTTCGTGAAAACAAATTACAGATTTGGAATCCTGTCGACGTAGGCTTCGATAGACACCCAAAATTCGTGGAGAACAAGTATGCGGGGTTTTCCTAAAATCTCATGGGCATAGAAATCATGTTTTAAGAATTGGGTTTTCGAATTCATGCACATACTCATGTTTTAGAAGCTTTAATGATATTGTTTTGGCCTTTTGGCTTCCCCCCAAAGTGATTTGAAAGTTATATGTATATGTATATATGCGTTTGTCCTGAAATATGAATTTAGAGCATGATTTTCATGAAACCCCTCTCTTAATGTAAAACTTTCCATGTTTTACGTAATATAAATTGTTTTGAAATACATCTTGAAGAAAAGGAATCATGACATGAAGTGCTTTGACTTTTGCTATGTTTGGAATACGATTTTTGAACACGAAAGAGAGGGTTATGAATGTGGAATATGCATGTAATGAAAGAATGCATAGTTTGCCAAAATGCACATGACCACCATATGTTTGATGAAATTTCTGCATGAATTGAACTTAAGAATATGAAATCCTTTACATCAGTTACATGTTTTGGTGGTCTAAACTATGTTTTGAAAGAAAGCTCTTGCTTAATACATTATGGCTCAGAAATAGGACTTGCAAGTCTTGGTATGACGATACCAACTCAGACAAATGCCATATACGACTCAGACTAACAGACTTTTTCAGACTTTCATGATTTTAGACATTCAGAATGTTGCATGTTCAGAAAAGGCTAAAAATGGGCACATAGAGATGTTAGGTGGTCCCCCGAAGAGGGCTTGAGTTCAAGCAACTCGTTGCCCAAAACCGTGGTTTGCCGACCCGGGTATACTATTATGCGCTGACTTAAATGTCCTGTGGCATATCAGACTCAGACACTCCAACCCTTGCGGTACACTCGGGTTGGGGGCTTCCCCGCCGAGTCAATGGCGGATTCCATACAGCCCGTGGAATATCAGACTTGTAGGGGAATACCACCTAACTCAGAAGTAAAACACAGATCATGATTTGAAATGAACAGACAGGTTACATGTTTTCAGAAAGTGCCCATGTATTTTTCGGAAACAGTTTTATACATGATGTCTTGATGAAAAGAATTGTTTTCACTAATTATATATATATATATATATATATATATATATATATATATATATATATATATATATATATGTATGTTCTATTATACTATTTTTGGAGTGCTTCGCATGACAGTACTTTTGTGCTGACCCCCCCTCCTTCCAAGTTCTGAGGCACAGTCTAGGGGTCCAGCTACTCAGTAGACATTTTCGGACTTTGCAGACTTGATTTACAGTGGTGAGCCTTCTATCATTCGGAAGTCCTAATTATGTCAGACAGTATCTTATTTATTATGTTTTTGGTTTACTGGGGCCTTGTCCCAGTTTCTTTTCAGACAGATATTTATGTTCTTAGTAGAGATTTCGCAGACTGATGTCAGATAGTATTGTTCAGAAATGTTGCAGAACTTGACCATGTTTTCCGTACTCAGTTTCAATTCCGATTTTTTTTTATTATGATTACGAATGTTGTGCATGATAACCAGATAGAGAATGGGTGTTCCGGGCCTTCATGGTTCGGGATGCTCGTCACGGCCAGGGCCTAGGCTCGGGTCGTGACAATATGTATATGTATGAAATTCGAGATTTAAGATTGTTTGAGAGCATATATTATGAACTCCCTCTCGTGTATCAAATTAAAGATTACGGTTTTGTAATTTGAAAGATGTTTTCGCAAAATTATTGAATTTGATCATGAATTGAAATTGTCGAGAGGGTGGTTCTTGATATATACGTGTTCTTGTGTTTAAAAGAAGGAATTGCATGTGAATTGAGAACTTTGGCATGACCACCTTGAACTGTACTATTGAGATGCTTGACAAAGATGAATTCCTTGCATGTGTTTTACATGGTGTTTGAGAAAGAGTTTCTTGAATTGAATAATTGAAATGGTGGTCCCAAAACTTGTGTTTTGGAAACAGAGATTTATGACAGACTAATTATGGCTTAGAGATGTGACTTGGAAGTCAATGGTATGATAATACCATATGTATTTATTCCATAGCAGATTATGTTTTCAGAGTATATTTTCAGAGCATGTTTTCAGAGTATGTTTTTAGAGCATGTTTTTAGAGACTGGATGTTTTGATAGAGTTTTAAAGAGGGGATTAAAGAGGGTTAGGTGGTTACCCGAAGAAGGCGCGAGTTCAAGCAACTCTCAGCCTGAAACCGTATTTCCCGATACGGGTAGATTATTATTGTACGTTGGTGACGGCCGTGTGGTGTAGTAGAGTTAGAGACTCCGACCCTTGCGGCACACTTGGGTTGGGGGCTTCGTTGTCGAGTTAATGGTAGTTTTCATATAGCCCATGGAATTTTTTTCAGAGTTATAGGGTATACCACCTAACCCTCTTTAATCAGTACATCTGTATTAACCCCACCTCCTCCCTCCAGGTTCTGAGTTTCAGTCTAGGGGTGCAGATAAGCAATAGATAATTCTGACAGGTGATCAGATTGTGCAGTGGTGAGCCTTCTCTATTCCAGAACGCCTATATTTTCAGATTATGACACTTATTTCAGTTTTGGTCTACTGGGGGCCTTGTCCCAGCTTTATACCGTTGTGAGATTTTCATGTAGTAGAGGCTTCGCAGACTGAGTCAGATGATGTTTACATATTGTTGGAATTTTCCTTCATTGTTAAACTAATTTCAGAGTTTGACCATGTTTCCGTATTCAATGTATAATTCCAATTTTCTTTTTATATGAATGTTGTGCAAGATTACCAGATAGAGAAGGGAGTTTCGGGCCTCCCTAGTTTGGGATGTTCGTCACTGCTAGACTCTAGTTCGGGTCGTGACAAACTTGGTATCAGAGCACGGTTCATGGTTTCAGGGTGTCTGTGAAATCACGTCGGGTAGAGTCTTATTTATGGGTGTGTAGCGCGCCACACTTATAAGCAGGAGGCTACAAGGCATTTAGGAATGTCTCTCTTTCTTTATGTTCTAGTTCGTGCAATAGAGTCAGAATGTTCCTTTTTCATACTCTAATTCGTGCTATGGTGTCGCCCATACAAAAGTAATAGTCATCCCAATTCTTTTCCTGACTATAGCGTTCTCAGATAATGCTCTCAGATTTACTAATAGAAATTTCAGAATTCACACAAAGGGCTTGAGAGGAGCTCCCTGATGTGTCATAAGTCCCCCAAGTTTAAAATTGTGTCCTCGTTCTTAAGAGGCGTTCAGTTAACACAAGAGTAAGATGTGTATTATTGGGTCATTGAATATTGTGTGGGAAGTTTCTATCTCTTGTAATCTTGATATTACTATGTTATTAAAAACAAAATTTCTAGTGAGGCCATGTCGGGATCTTTTGATTCACTAGCATAGTTTCTTTGTTATTCGTTTCATTTTCTTCTTCAAAACACAAAACTTAAAGTCTAGTGAAATCGTGTGAGGCCTATTTCGATTTACTAGCAACTTGTTTTTCGTCTTGTTGTTCTTGTGTTGGCCGGAACTCGGGGTTTAGAGTCATAATGGCAACAAAAGTGGTAAGGGCAATTTATTGAATATATGCATTGCCGAATCTTATTGCATGAGATTGAGTTAGTAATGACGGTGAATTGTTGTTTGCTTGAAGCATGAAAATGGCTAGATTAGCCAGTAAGTTGTAATTATAGACTCATGGTTGTTTGTGGAATTTGAAGGTAGTCTAAGTGTGCGCTTGAGTAAGTAAGTATGATGTGAGGAAGCCGTATAAGTAGATTAGATTGTATGGGATATGATATAAGACTAATGTTGACCATGTTTATTTTGTGACTTTACCCCCTTGATCTTCTTTTCCTTAATAGATGTAAACTAGTACTTCATGTGAGAAGGTATGCAGTGAATTTTGAGCTATAATAGTGATGTCATGGAGGGGATGTGTGTACATGAGGACTAGTGTTAAAATGATGAATTGTGGTTGAATCATCAAGTGGTTAAGAACATGGGCATATGGGGATAAGTTGAACCCTAGGTAGCAGGTTGTTAGATACAGTTTTATGCGTATAAGTATTTGGTTTACCTAGTCTGTTTTTTTTTAAAAAAAATTTGTAGTACGGAGGCGTTTGAGGAATACTCAGGGGTTTTTGTATGGTTTTCGTTATAGTTGAATTCAGGAAATATAGGTAAGAAATATGTGCCTTCGGTATAGTTTTACAGATTTTGTTAAGTAGTTGGTTATGTAATTTGAGGTGTAATGATAGTATCCTAAGGAAATTAAAGATGGAGTGTTAAGTGTTTAGAAGTGTGGCTGTCTATGCACACGAAAATATTAGTCGTAAGCTGATGACTCTGTGAATTAGAAGAAATTACGATTACTGTCCCTTAAGGGGATGTCCTGGAAAATAATATAGTGCCTTTGTATTAGGGATTAATGAGAGAAGTTTGAATTCATGTATATATTAATACCGCCTTTAGAGATAATTAAGGAGTGTGGAAGTTTGCACTCATGAGAGCGAGAGTTGTAGAGTGCGGGCTATCGAGGCTAGCTAGTGTTAATAGTAGCATTTACAGAAAAGCAAGACCGTCAAACAATTGAAAATCCCTAGCGGAGTGTGTCACATTCAATCTTATCCCTTTAGCGGACGTTTTAGGTGTCACATTCAAGCTTATCCCTTTAGCTAACTTGCGGTTATCCAGACTATTTGAAAATAGTCTTTTGATTAACTTTGAAAAAGTTTATTTTTTGAAAAGAAAAGAGATTTTAGGAATATTTTGGTGTTTATGCAAAACCAGTTTTTTAGCGACTTGACTAACGATTTTACTAGGTTCGCAAAACACACGTAAAATAAGTAAGCAAATAGAAAAAAGGGAAAGGGGGGAAGTAGTGATTTAGGCTTTTAAGCCCAAACCGTCGACCCTGTCCTAATCTAGTTGGGTTTTTGACCCATCTTTCACCTGTTCTAATTCTATGTTTTCGAACCCTTTTCGGCTCGAGTCTCGCTCCACTTGTATTAAATTTACAACTTTGGCTTCGAGGCCCAAATGAATAAATAAATAAATAAATAAGTTACTAAATAAACAAAAATATAAATAAGTAAATAAATAAATAATGGATAAATAAATCAATAAAGAAGAAATAACGAGATTTTCAAGTCCCCTTTGCCTCTTCAAAGATGGAACTTTAACCCATTCTTCTTTCGATTCCTCGTATCCATACGCCACGTAACCGGTTTTCAAAGTCTTCTAAAGGATGGGCCTTAATGGCCCGTTGTGTAATCCAAGGAAAAGAGCCCAATTGGACTCCCGAGCGAGTTCATGCAAAGAAAAGAATAAGGGATTAATGCCCATTCGAAACAAACATACCTCAAAATAAAAGACACATCAAGGACCAAATTTTGAATGATAATGGTGCACATACAAATTTACATATGATAAAAATGAGAACCAACAAATGAAAAACAAAACAAGGACATGCATTTCCATGCTGTATGCCTTATGTTTGGGCTAAGGATGAATAAGGATAAAAGGAAAAGACTATTCACAGAATTAGTACAAGAACAAATGACATAAGATTTCGAAAGTAAAGAGGCGATGCAAATACGATAACAAGGAAACAAGTCTTTTAGCACAACATAAGCATTAACCCACGTAACCAAGAAGAAAGTAGAGGCTAACTCTAAAGAAAGGGAATTATCAAAGAGTGATATAATTTAATAATAATTGATCTTATTGATATTGAAGGGGTTACAGCTGCATATATAGAGAACCGAAGAATAACTAATTACAGAATAACCCAGATGTATTTAATAATTATATAGGTAGTCTATTATCCCCCCACAAGCTGATCAGCGGTAACGAGGGGCAGCTTGGAGCAGAGATGCTGAAAAGGCTGTAACGGAAGAGGCTTGGTGAGAATATCAGTAAGCTGGTCAGTAGATGGGACATAGTGCGTGGCCATCGTTCCTGCAAGTACCTCATCGCGAACAAAGTGACAGTCGGACCCAACATGCTTCATACGATCATGAAGGACTGGATTTTTGGTAACACAAATAGTGGACTGATTGTCACAATAAATCTGTGGTTTTGTCGGGGGAATGCCAAGTGCATCCGTAAGGTATCGTAACCACATGGCTTCAGCAACACCCGCAGCCATGGCACGATATTCTGCTTCTGTGGAGGAACGGGACACTCGCGTTTGCTTCTTGGTGCACCAGGAAATCAGATTCGGTCCCAGCATAACAATATATCCAGTAGTGGACTTTCGATCATCTTTGTCGTTAGCCCAATCCGAATAAGAAAAAATAGATATATCAAACGAGCCCTTTTGAAATAAAAGGAGCGCAGAATGCGTTTCAAGGCCTGAAAGTGTTGATCTGTGGGAGCATGCATTGATTGGGAGACTCGATTGACTGCATATTGGATGTCCGGACGAGTAACAGTAAGATAATGAAGTCCACCGACGAGGCTCTGATATAGTGTAGGATCGGCAAAGGGAGTATTCGGCCCTGGGGATTGGCGGACTGCCATGGGAGTGACCGCGGGTTTGCAGTCTGTCATTCCAGCTCGATTTAGAAGTTCAAGGGTATATTTAGTCTGATGCATCAATATGGTTCCCGATTTGCGGATGAGTTCAAGACCAAGAAAGAACTCCAGAGGACCGAGGTCCTTAAGTTTGAAGTCACAATGCATAGCCTCAGTAATTTCAGTGATGAGTGATGACGAGCTGCCTGTAATAACAATATCATCCACATAGATAAGAATGATGACAGTCCCTCGAGAACAGTGAAGGGTGAAGAGGCTGTTGTCATGATGGTAGGTGCGAAAACCAAGACCCTGCAGAAAAGTAGAGAGGCGTGTGTACCAGGCACGTGGGGCCTGTTTCAGGCCATACAGTGATTTGCGAAGCTTGCAAACATAGTGAGGACGGTTGGGATTAACATATCCCGGTGGCTGAACCATATAGATTTCTTCTTCAAGATGACCATGAAGAAAGGCATTGCTGACGTCTAACTGATGAAGCGGCCAATCATAGTGAAGAGCAAGAGACAAGACCAGACGAATAGTCTGTTGCTTAACAACAGGGCTGAAGGTCTCCTTATAATCCACACCATACTCCTGATGATACCCTTTTGCAACCAGACGTGCTTTATAGCGAGAAAGAGATCCATCTGAATTTCGTTTGATGCGAAACACCCATTTGCACCCAATAGTCTGTCGGTTATGAGGCAGAGGTACCAAATCCCATGTACGTTGTTCAGTCAGAGCCTGAAATTCCTCATCCATAGCTTGGCACCAGAAACTATTTTTGGAGGCTTGGTTGTAGGTAGTAGGCTTAGTTATGGGATGTGCATCAAAGGGTATTTGAGTGTGGTAGGCTTTGGGTTTGAAGGTACCGGCCTTGGCTCGGGTTGTCATAGGGTAAGTGTTGATTGGAGGGTGATTAGGAAGGGGTGGTGGAGTTGTATGATGTGTGGACGGGGGTTGGGTGGGGCTGCCGTGAGAGCTGGGATGTGCAGCGGTGGATGGGGTGGCTGTATGTGTGCGAGGAGTATGATGTAGGGAAGTGGTGGGTTGTGTGGCAGTCGGCTGGGTGTTCGGGTGGGAGGTTTGGGGGTTCGGGTGAGTAGTGGTGTAGTGGGGTACCGGGTTAGGTGCCGAGTGAGCCGGAGCATGAGCGGGTGAGAAGGACGGGAATAATGGCACAACGCCAAGTGGATTGGGGGAGTATGGAGTAGAGGAAAGACTTGTGTAAGGAAATTGTTCCTCCACAAAACGAACATGACGGGAAACATAGGTTTTCTGAGATACAGGATCGAAACATTTGTAACCTTTGATAGTGGGATGATAGCCTATAAAGACACAAGGGGTGGACCGAGGTTGAAGTTTATGTTGAGTGTGTGGACGCAACCAGGGATAAACTAGACACCCAAATGGGCGGAGATGGATGTAGTCGGGTGGATGATTGTAGAGACGGGCATATGGAGTGGAGTTGGAGAGAGTGTGAGTGGGCATGCGATTTATGAGGTAGTTGGCAGTAGCAAGGGCATCAACCCAAAAGGAAACAGGTAAGGTGGAATCATGGAGGAGCGCAACAACTATTTCTATTAGGTGACGGTGTTTGCGCTCAGCAACGCCATTTTGTTCAGGGGTATATGGACATGAAGTGTGATGAAGAGCCCCTAGATTTTGAAGAAAAACACCAAATGCATTGTTGACAAATTCTTTGCCATTGTCACTTCGAAAAATTTTGATTTTAGCATTAAATTGATTTTGAACCATTCGGTTAAAGTTGACAAAAACAGTATAAGCTTCGGATTTAAATTTCAGAGGATAAAGCCAAGTGAATTTACTGTAATCATCAACAAAATAGATATAATAACGAAAACCTTGAACAGAAGTAACTGAGGTTGGACCCCAAACATCAGAATGAATTAATTGAAATGGCGCAGTGGCCTTGTGTTCAGACAGTGAAAAAGGTAAACGACAAGATTTAGACACTGAACAGGACTCGCAATGTAATTTTTCTGAAAAATTAAAACCTAAGGAAGATAAAATGGATTTGGTGATGGCGGATGATGGGTGCCCAAGCCGGCGATGCCAGGTGGATGAGAGAACGGCTTGACTCACAACAGACGGAGACCTGGATGGAAGAGTGTATAGCCCATGCTCACAGCGGCCCGTGTACCGCACCCGGTTCGTGGTATTGTCCACTATCTGGAAATTGGTGTCATTAAAAATGAGGGTGCAGTTATTTTCTTTAGTAAAGCGATAAACAGATAAAAGATTGGATGTGAGGGAAGGGACGTGGTGAAGGGTGGAGAGATGAAATTTACCATTTGGGGTATAGACATACCCAGAGCCGGTGTTTGTGATGGGAAGGGATTGACCATTGCCTACTGTAATAGTTTCTGAGCCATGATACGGATGAGGAGCTTGAAGTTGTGAATAATCAGACGTCACATGGGTGTTAGCACCTGTGTCTAGATACCAATCACTAGATTGAGCGTTTGTGGACGCATGCATCGCCCTTGATCCTCTGGACTGGCTATTTACATTCTGCGAGTCATCATAGCGATACCAGCAATTAGCCGCAGAATGGCCCCGCTTAGCACAAATTTGGCACGTCGGAAGATCTCGTGTGGGTCTCCGCTGGTTTCCTCGTCCCTGTCCGCGGCCTGACTGGAAGCCGTCCCTCGGTGGAGGCCCGCCTCTGCCTTGCTGCCCGGCGTTCCGACGGTCACCGCCGCTGCTGCCTCGCCCTTGGTTACGGCGATCGTCACCGCGACCCCTGGCCGAGCCCCCGCTGCCAGCCGAGTAAAGAGCCGTGATGCCAGGGGTGGAACTAGCTTCTCCGAGCAGTAATTTGTGTTCCATGTCTAGATTCAATTCTTCTGCATTAAGCCATCCAGACAGTTGATTCAGAGTGATTTCGACAGGTGAGAGGCGAATATGCTGTTTGAGAGAGGAATAGCCAGCCGGAAGACCACGTAACACGGCATTCACCACGTCTCGTTCAGGAATAATCTCGTTCACAGCATCTAGGTCAGACAGAATAGAGGCCACATCATCAAGGTATTGAGTCATCGTCTTCGTTCCCTTCCGAAGAGTATGCAATCTGTCACGCAACTGAAAAATATGAGCCGTGGACACTGAGTTGTACCTTGTGGCTAGTGCGTCCCAAAGTGAAGCCGATGTGAGAAAACCCCGGGCGTGTTTGTGCACAGAGGGGCTAATAACTGCGAGAAGGCAGGCTCGGATCTGAGTGTCGATGATCATCCACGGAAGGTAGTCGGGATTTGGGAGCATGACGCCGTCCATCTCGGCTGTCTCGGGCGGCGGCTTCTCCGCACCGTCAATCCATCCGAGCAGCAAGTTGGCTGCGAGGGCGGTGCGGACGTTAAGTGCCCAGGCCGGGTAGTTGTTGTCAGATAATTTTTCGGGGATGAGGTTGTGGAGATTCCTGAGCAGTAATTTTACTCCAAACGGTAAATTTGACAGAGGATCAACAACCTTGTCCATGGCGCCGACCTACGACGGAGGAGGGAGGCCGTGCGGCGTGGTGTAGACGGTGGCGGCGGCGCACACACGTCGGAAAAGAGGAGAGATTAGGGTTTGGGCGGAAGAAGAAACCCTAGCTTTGATACCATGATATAATTTAATAATAATTGATCTTATTGATATTGAAGGGGTTACAGCTGTATATATAGAGAACCGAAGAATAACTAATTACAAAATAACCCAGATGTATTTAATAATTATATAGGTAGTCTATTAAAGAGAGCTACAGATCAAGCCTTTGTGCATATATAATAGTCCAAGTAGAATAAGAGAATTGGAAAGAAAATTTAGCTTTTCTAGGCGGAACATAGTTCAAGAAATCATGTTATGTAGGGTTCACACACCTGGATGACTTTGTTTAGAATTAAAGGTTTAAGCTTGAATGTGACACGTAGAGAAACAAAATAAATCAAATTGAAGTGTGCAAAATCCTAACAAAGGTAAAAATACACAACCGACTAATGAAACTTGCTTAGTCCGTCCTTTTTTCTTTGGCGGTTTCACAAGAAAACTTTCACTCACCAAAAGGGTCACAACCTTCAAACATTCTCATAGGTTCTAAAAAAAAGCACTTTGAGACAACCAACATAGTTACAACGTATAATTTCTAAGGGGAAAGTCAGCAAATTTCAGTAAGTCATACTACATCAAAAAGCAGATTTAACATTTTTGAGCAAATGATCAAGATATTTACTGAAGAATGGACAAAACTGAATGGAAAGATAAAACCAGAAGAAGACAATATATATAAACCAAAACAATCAGTCGAGCCCGAATTTAACATAATTTACAGAGAACACAGAATGAGATTGAAACGAGAATCATCATTGCAACAAAACCTACGACCTTCAATGCCTCTACAACAAACAATTCCAAACATATAAAAGGGAAAAATAAAACAATTTTGGATGAAGGTATACTCAGGCAAAGTAACATTCAAACATAACTTTTCTTTTTCTTAGAAATAAATACAGAATCAGAACTTTGAGGCAAAAGGGAAAACAATTAAAGCAACAATATCTCAAACAAATCCCAGGCCATCATAGCCATCTACAGCGAACAATCTTGCCTTATTCACAATTACGACCAACAACTATGGCTACGAAGAAAGAGATGAAAGCAGAAAATGATAAACTAAAAGGGACGAGAGTATATTCACCTCTTTCGGGGTAGTAAAATAGTACTACGAGCTAACTTCGGACTTCCACCACCACCGGAAAGCTCAATACCGTCGTGAACACTCGACTAGCTAACTGTTTCTCCCTATTCTTTCTTGTTTTTCCTTCTCAAAGAAATGTTCTGCTGTCCTGAAAGAGCATTTCCCCCTACGTTTTTGATACAATGCTAAGTGTGTATCAAGAGATTCCAACCAACACAAGAACAACAAGATGAACAACAAAGTGCTAGTGAATCGAAAATGGCCACGCACGGCTTGACTAGGCTTGCAACACTTGTTTGAACTAGAAAAGTAAGTTTAACAACAAGAACAAAAAAGACAATATTGCTAGTGAATCGAAAGAGCCCCACACGGCTTCACTAGACTTTTATATTCAACAACACAATGTTAACAAGATTTACAAAGAAAGAGATAGAAACTTGACACACAATATTCATTAATCTAAGAACCCTAACAAGAGAAAGGACCCTAAGACCAATAAATATCAATACCAAGTTCTTACTTGGACCAAGAGGAACTCAAAGAACCTCAAGAACCTAGTTTCTAGCCAAGATACAACACTAGTATCACTCTACTAGTGAGAATTTGGTTTTGGCCTCTCCAAATGATGAGAAAGAGAAGTCAAAAATTTATAACTCTTTGTTTCTTGAATAATAGGAATGAACTAAAGCAAGACTAGCCCTATTACATGGATTATATAGTAATTTAGAAAGGATGAACAAAGACCAAATTACCCTTGGCATTTAAGTGGGTGGGTTTGGGGTGGTCTTGGTAGGCCTCTTTACATTTTATTAAATATAGGCCATTAGATGGGCTCACAAGGGCCTCACACATGGCCAAGAATGTGAACAAGGCTTGGATTCATTTCAACTCACGTGCTTGGATTCGTGTGAAAGGTCTCGAGCTAGGAATTCCCGTATCATCCTCATCATCTTGAAGGGAATTTGTCCTCAAATTGGATATTTCCATTCTCCACCATTTCCACCCGAGAGAGATCACACATGTTGAAAGTGTTGTGCACTTGATATTCCGAGGGTAGATCAATCTTGTAGGCATTGTCGTTGATCCTTTCTAATAATTGGAACGGGCCATCACCCCATGGCATCAACTTAGCATTCCTTTGAGACGGGAATCTATCCTTTCTTAGGTGCACCCACACCCAATCTCCTGGTTCAAGAATGAGCTTTCTTCTTCATTTTTTGGCTCGCCTCGCAACTTCTTGGGTTTTCTTCTCCAACCACAACCTCACCTTCTCATGTAGCTTTTTTATGGACTCGGCCCATTTGCTTCCATCTAAGCTTATCACAAGATCACTTGGCAAAGGGGTTAAATCCAAAGGGGTGAGGGGGTTGATGCCGTATACACACTCAAAGGGTGTCATCCCCGTGCTCGAGTGTATAACACGATTATAAGCAAACTCAATCAACAGTAAGTGCTCCTCCCAATAGGTCATTTTTCCTTTAACCATGGACCTTAGCATAGACCCTAAGGTCCTATTTACTACTTTCATTTAGCCATCGGTTTGTGGGTGGCATGAAGTCGAAAACAACAACTTAGTACCGAGTCTACCCCACATGGACTTCCAAAAGTGGCTTAGAAATTTAGAATCCCTATCACTCACTATGGCCCTAGGAACACCATGAAGTTTTACAACATTATCAACAAACAAAGAGGCTACGCTAGGGGCATCATCACATTTAGAACAAGGAATAAAGTGAGCCATCTTGGAAAACCGATCCACTATGATAAAAACACTATCCCACCCCCTTCTAGTACTCAGAAATCCCAACACGAAGTCCATTGATATGTCAAGCCAAGGATGCAAGGGGTGCACAACCCGTGGGGTTGGAGCCGTGACTTGGATCCGTTGCACTCAACACATTGGCCGCAAATCCAGGCCACATCCTTTTGGATTATAGGCCAATAAAATTGTTCTTCCAAAATTCTGAGGGTCTTCTTAACCCCAAAATGTCCCATTAGACCGCCATTGTGTGCTTCCCTCACAAATAATTCTCTCCACGAACTTGAGAGAACTCATAATCGTCTACCTTTAAACAAGTATCCATCAAATTTGGTATAGGGATGGGAACCCCTATCTGTAACCCACCTATCCCTTTCCAACTCTTCACTTTCCCTATAGGTAGGAGCGAGGTGAGGGTCCTCAGGATATAAAAACTTGAGGCTTTCAAACCCCATCAAATTAGATGACAAAGTAGACACAAACACATGTTTTCGGGACAAAGCACCGGCAACCACATTGTCTTTACCCTTCTTGTCTTTACCCCGCCGGTTAAGCTTGTCTTGTGCCCGTAGATGCTTCAAGGATTCATGATCCGTTCGGATCACGAATTCTTTAGGCCACAAATAATGTGTCCAAGTGTCCAAGGCGCTAATCAAGGCATACAACTCTAAATCATACGTAGAGTATTTTAGAGTTGCTCCTTTGAGCTTTTCGCTAAAGTAGGCACTAGGCTTCAATTCTTGCATTAAAACCGCACCTATGCCGACTTTGCTTGCATCACATTCGACCTCAAAAGTCTTGTCACAATTCGGCAATTGTAGAAAAGGGGCCGAGATGAGCATAGCTTTCAAGTCCTCAAAGGCCTTAGCTTGTTCATCTCCCCACTTGAAAGGCCGATCCTTTATAATCACTTCGGTCAAGGGGGCGACAATGGTGCTAAATCCTTTGACAAAACATCTATAGAAACTAGCCAACCCATGGAAGCTTCTCACTTCACCTATGATTTTGGGAGTTGGCCAATTTGTAATGGCGTGAATCTTAGATTGATCCACTTCGACCCCTCTTGAGCTCACCACAAACCCAAGAAATACAACCTCATGGACACCAAAAGAACACTTTTCTAGATAAGCATATAACTTCTTCTTTCGGAGGCTATCAAACACACATTGTAAATTCTTTACATACTCATCTAAGGACTTACAATACACCAATACATTATCAAAATAAACAAAAACAAACTTTCCGATAAATGGCTTCATCACATGATTTATTAGCCTCATAAAAGTACTTGGAGCGTTTGTTAGGACGAATGGTATAACCATCCATTCATAGAGACCGAATTTGGTCTTGAAGGCAGTTTTTCATTCATCACCCGGTTGCATATGAATTTGGTGATAGCCACTCCTCAAATCAATTTTAGAAAACAAACACGAACCACTCAATTCATCAAGCATATCATCTAACCTAGGAATACGGTGACGATATTTTACCATTATCTTGTTGATGGCTTGGCAATCAACGCACATACGCCAAGTCCCATCATTCTTGGGAACTAGTAGCACCGAAACTGCACAAAGGCTCATACTCTCCTTGATATATCCTTTGTTGAGGAGTTCCTCAGCTTGGTGTTGCAATTCCTTGGTATCCATCGAGTTGCTCCTATAAGACAATTTGTTGGGCAATTGTGAACTCAGCAAAAAATCTATTTGGTGCTCAATTCCCCAAAGTGGGGGCAATCCTTGCGGTAATTCCTTTGGGAAGACATCCTCATAAACATGAGAAATAGGAGGAGAAATGGAAATGCTAGTGGCATTAGTGTTAAAACAATGAGCCAAGAGGAGCATCGGAGTGTCCTCGTCATGATCCATAAATAATTCTTTCCTCCTAGCCATCATCACCAGACTTCCTTGCCCCTTAGAAATTAGGAGCCCCTCGGTTTCCCCTACTCCCTCACTCTTGGGTTCCCCTCTTTTTCCTTTGCTCTCGGCCTTCTTTCCCTTTTCCCTCAATTCCCGCATCTTTTGGTATAATTTATTCACTTGGGAAGGCAATAATGGATGAAGAGAGAACTTTCGACCATCCTTCTCAAGTGTATACCAATTGGATCTTCCATCATGTTTGGTCGACCTATCGTATTGCCAAGGCCTTCCTAACAACAAGTGACAAGCTTGAATTGGTATCACATCACAAAGCACCTCATCATGGTAGTTGGCTACCTTAAAACGTATCACACATTACCTTGTGACCTTTAACTCACCGCATTCATTCAACCATTGCAACTTGTAAGGACTAGTGTGAGGTGTAGTCGGAAATTTCAAGAAGTTCACCATTGCAACACTAACCACATTTGCACAACTTCCACTATCTATCACCATAGTACACACACTTGCCTTCACAAGACATTTATTATGGAATAAATTCTCCCGTTGGCTAGGGTCATCTATCGCGTTACTAATCATGGCATGCCTCACTACAAAGTTTGGAACCACGCACTCCCCTTATTGCGGATAAGCATCCTCACAATCATCATAATCATGTAGCTCATTTTTGGGTTTCTCTCCATCTTAAGGCTCGGCCTTATTCTCTTCTTTTTCAAGATCCACTTTCTCACCAAGGTAATACAATCTCCCTTCCCTTAGGATCACATTGTGCCGGTTTGGACATTCATTGGCTTTATGTCCCCAACCTTGGAACTTGAAACATTGTAACCCTTTAGAATTAGGATACTTGTGAGCTTCTTGCCGAGGAGGAAATTTATGGACTGTTTTAGGCTCGGACAGCATTGTAGTGGCGGGTTGGTCCTTGTTTTTGGGCCAACCCGAAGATGGTTGAACCATATCTTTGCTCCTCGGCCAACTCGAGGTTGATGGTCCCTTTGCCTTGAACGATGACCTCTCTTTAAGCTACCTTTCAATATCAAGAGCCGCTTGGAAAATCCCTTCAACGACATCAAACTTGTGAAGCGTCAAATGAGTGGAGATCTTTTTGTTCAACCCACACTTGAATCGAATGATATCATGGCCAATTTTTTCTCCCTGATGATCAAGCTTCAACATGAGTTGTTGAAACTCGTCATAGTATGACATAACACTTTGATTCCCTTGTCGCAAATTATACAACCTAGCAAGCAACTCATGACGATAAATTTTGGGGAGATACCATTACCTCATTAGGTACCTCAACCGAAACCATGCTGGTGGTTGTCCCTCTACCAACTCATTGCCGAACCGCTTTACATATTCCCACCAAGTGTTAGCATAGCCTTCAAAATGAGCTATGGCAGAACAACTCTTATTCTCCTCTGAGATATCATTCACTTGAAACACTTTATCACACGCCGACTCCCAAGCAAGATACACCTCGGGGTCACTTTCACCCTTAAAGATAGGTAGGCTCAATTTGATGGTATTGATGCCTACGTCTCTCTCTAGGTGTCAGTTTCCCCTTTCTCCATACCCTCGGTATCTCGTTGGATCCACACGACCTCCTTTCATCCCTTCCTCCCTCATGTAGGCATCTTCAAAGGCCCCATACCCTTCATAATCCTCTCTACCATATTCCCCAAGGTGGACGGGACGATTTTGGACATTTGGAACTTGATTCGGAGGAATTGGATTTTGTGGAGGTTGTGGTATTTGATTTAGTGGAGCTTGGAAGGGGGTGGATTTTTTGAAGGCATTTGACGTCCGAGTACCTTTTGCGGAACTTGAGACATTTGGGAATGGGTTAGTCTAATGGAGTCTCGGTTTAAAGGGTTATAAGTGGTTTGGCTTGCGGCAATTAGTGGAGCTCGTGAAGGATTTGGCTATTGTGGCCATATTTCGGGAGTAATGGTGGCGGAGGAATTTCTATCATGTCCACTTGATGAAACATGTCAAGGAGTAGAAGGATGAGAGTTCCTTTGACTCTCCACTTATTCTAACCTCCCACTAATAGTTGTCACTTCTCCCCTTATGGCTCCCACTTCCGTACTCAGCCTTTCAAGAGCTCGGGTCATAGCCTCAAGAGTGACCCTCATATTCTCCATTTCATTAGAATCCACGGTTTGAGACGTGGTTCCTCCCATTATCAAGGTATCACCTACACAAGCAACAAACAAGTTAGTTTAAAATCCCTCTCCTTACTAACACTCTCTTGGTTCACTCACACTCAAGTTCCACAAGAGTTGTAGATTGGCTAGGAACCCATGAATCCGTAAGGCATCAGTATGCTCTTTCCCGGAATGGATTCTTGTTTGAAACTCAAAGAATTATCATCGGACTAGAACCAAGAGTTACAACGTATTCAAACGACAAAAGCACACAAACAAACGTTGACACAAACACAAGGCTTCAAGTAACTAATTTACAAGCTAGTAAGAATGTACTAGTTTGTTAATTAGTTCTCAAGTCAATTAGAGGAAACTAGGAATCAATAATGAGAAACTAGAACATCCAAATTTGAGCTTAATTATCACGTGAACAGTAACTAGGGTGACGTGGCAACATGTCAATGGCCGCGGGTCCACATAAATAGTTCATCAACTTGAAGTCTTAGTCCCCTTAGATCTTTTGTAGTGGATGACTTGTTATTGGGATGGAAAACATAAAGTGTTGTAACATTTTTCAAACCCCCTTTTTTTTTTCTTTTTTTTTTCAAACTCAAAAGGTGATGTTTGACCTCACTAGTCCCACAAGACAAGGTTCCTTGTTTTAAGGAAAAATGGTTGTCAAGTCTTGAAAAGGTGATGTTGGCAAATCTTCTCACAAATAATTTTCAATTTTGTCTTACAACCTTTTTGGATCTATTTATCTTTATAGAAGTTAAGACATAAGATGAGGAGAAGTTTAGGAGGAACATAACATCAACACCTTCAAGAACACAACAACAATACACCACAATGGTCACTTCCAAGGTTTTTTTTTTTTTTCACAACACAATTCTCTTTTTTATTAAGATCAACTTTAGATTTAGACACCCTTTGTGTTGATGAGAAAGAAACCAACACAAGAAACAACTAAACAAGTAAAACTTTTGTAGATCTACAATCAATTTTTTTTACCAAAATGTTCAAGAACACACTTTTTGGTAAGAGCTTTCCAAGATTGTTTTTGTAAGAATAAAACCTAGCCTTGAGCTTTGATACCAAATGATACAATGCTAAGTGTGTATCATGAGATTCCAACCAACACAAGAACAACAAGATGAACAACAAAGTGCTAGTGAATCGAAAATGGCCACGCACGGCTTCACTAGGCTTGCAATACTTGTTTGAACTAGAAAAGTGAGTTTAACAACAAGAACAACAAAGATAATATTGCTAGTGAATCGAAAGAGCCCCACACGGCTTCACTAGACTTTTATATTCAACAACACAATGTTAACAAGATTTACAAAGAAAGAGATAGAAACTTGACACGCAATATTCATTAATCTAAGAACCCTAACAAGAGAAAGGACCCTAAGACTAATAAATATCAATACCAAGTTCTTACTTGGACTAAGAGGAACTCATATAACCTCAAGAACCTAGTTTATAGCCAAGATACAACACTAGTATAACTCTACTAGTGAAAATTTGGTTTTGGCCTCTCCAAATGATGAGAAAGAGAAGTCAAAAATTTACAACTCTTTGTTTATTGAATAATAGGAATGAACTAAAGCAAGAATAGACCTATTAAATGGCTTATATAGTCACTTAGAAAGGAGGGACAAAGACCAAATTACCCTTGGCATTTGAGTGGGTGGGTTTAGGGTGTCTTGGTGGGCCTCTTTACATTTTATAAAATATAGGCGCTTTGATGGGCTCACAAGGGCCTCACACATGGCCAAGAATGTGAACAAGGATTGGATTCATTGCAACTCACGTGCTTGGCTTCGTGTGAAAGGTCTCGAGCTAGGAATTCCCGTATCAGTTTTCGAATCCAGAATTTCGAATCCTTTTTGGACCCAAAAGTTTCCACACCCAAGAACCTTCAATCCCAGAATTTTTAACCATGTTACAATACCCCAGAATCGCACCTCCCCCAGAAAAGAAGAAGAAAAAAAAACCCCTTTAAAACAGTAACCCAAGGGCCTTTATATAGGAGACGAATTTTTTCTCTTTGGGACTTGGAAGAGAGGATATCCTTGGATTTGAAAATCGAATACCCCCCCCCCCCACTTCCATTTCCACCTCAATATTGTAATTTGGATTTTTTGCCAAGAAAAATCCAAGTTCGAATCATGAGGACAATGGCTTCTCCCGCAGCCAATAAAAAATGGACGCACCTGTACCTTCGTTGTACGGATTTAACGGATTGAAAACAGATTTGGGAATATCCTTTGATACCCATGACTTAGCTGCCATCTGGAGATTTCTAGAAGCTGCTCGACAGTTCTCCTACGAACTCGCGCAAGTGTCGCGCGGTGAATAGGGAATAAGAAAATTCGGGTTAAGGGTTGACGTTGGTGAGGTCGTTGTTGCTGAGGTTGATATTGTTATTGGTTATCAATGATGGTTGTTACTCTTATGCTCTGGTTTTGTCAATGTCTTGTTGAAGGCTGTATAACCAAATTGAATATCTATTGGTCAACTGCATTACGATTAGGGCCAATCTGATTTCAATTGAGGTCATATTTAATTCGTTCGCTAAGTTGAATCGCAATCTGACACGAATCAAGTACCAAATTAACCTCGAGTTTATTAATTTGATAAAAATCCAACAAATATTCCTCCAAAATAAAAATATTTTGAGAGTGAATCATATTTAAAACCAAGATATTATCCATTTGAATTAATTTTAAAGTTTAATCAATAAAAATCTAATTTTAATGAAAACGTTCATTTAAATAACAAAATTTATACACCCTCGTATGCGAAAAATGTATAATTATTAATTAAATGATAAAATTGAATTGAATAAGTAATTTAACTAGCATTTATTTGAACAAAATAATTGTTGTGATTTTATTTTAAAATTGAAGAAACTCGAAATTAAATTGGATTGCGGAGGGTAAAAATTAGGTGTCAACACCTACATCTTGTGAGTGGGAGAAGAGAATGCTCCAGCAAGGATTATCTATGAGGTTTATATAGGTGGCAATGAGACTCCGAGAACGGATGTCGTTACTTGGGATTAGCTTTATCCCACATTTGGTGTGAGGTATTACTTAGTTCTGGGACTATTTCATCCCAACATTTATACTAAAATGGTGGAATTACGATCCCATGTGGAGGGCGGGATAAAATAATACCATCGGATGGATATCCCTACTTATCCCGTCTGGCGTACCAAACAACAACTAACAGACAAAGCCTTCATCAACTTTGATGTTGAGACTCTCAAAGAAATGTAATGAAATACACCTTGGTTTTAATTTAAGCTTGAAATTGTATATTATATATTCTAAAACAAAGCTTCATCAGGAATCTTAATTTCCTAGATAGCTTTTTGTTAAAAGAAGTTCAAATACATTTAGTTGTGGCAACTCTGTTACTGGCATTGACGTTCACAGCTGATTTCACATTACCGTATTGAAAGCGATATAGATATTTAAAGCCACGTGACTTTACATTTTCTCTATGCTACTGTTTGCATTACCTTATATATACAGCGTAACTTTTTGTCAAGAGGGTTCGGGTGAACACACTCCCGACCCCCTAGAACCGCCCCTGGTGACGACGTATGGGAATGCCCAACCGTATGTACTCTTAAATCAAAGAGTAAAAGTGGTCTTCACAATGTAATACTGGTAAGTTCAGACCGAAATGCATTTAGAACAAAGACCGGGGACGAGCAAGAGACCACGAGTGAGTGAGAGATATGAACATTACTGCTAAGTGTTCTTGCATGGTTCTCTATCGCAATTCAATGAAGCAGCAACAATAGTGCAGAGGCCCTTCCAGCCAAGTCTGGCGGTGAAATGGTGTTATCACCACGGATAAACTAATTTCACCCTCGAAATTGAATCCATGGCGATTGAATCCTCGGTTCTTATTGTTTGTAATATTGTATGTCATACTTCCTATCTTTTGTTCCTGTAATCGTGGTACTAGTTCGTAGTTATTTCTAGTAAAGCCGTGTGTTGTTGTTACATTGTTCTTGTGTTCCATTCCTATTGTTATCATCTTGTTCTTCTGGTGTAGCTGCTGTTTTGGTGTTGAACACTTCGTAATCTTGGGTTCTTGAGTTGTCGTCTTGTAGCCATTTGGTCTCTTGTACCTTGTGGACTATTTTGTGCGATTTGTGGACTGTTTTGGTGTCTTTCCTTGGTCGTTTTGGTATCACACCATGTGAAGTGGATGAAAACCTTAGGTTACTTTAAATGTAATTTTGGGGTTGTAAATTCACACCCCTTAGACAGAGTTAGGTGAGATGAAATAATAGTCAAAAATATTATGAAGACAGCTCAAATACATTTAATTAGTAGTGACAACTATCTATTTATGATAGTAAACTTCACAGGTGATGTTGAGTTCGAAATTGAGAGGGCATCACGTGAAAACTTATTGTTTTCAAATCATGGAGATGATAATTCAAATGACACAACTAAACTAAAAAACATAATATTATTTATGATGTGACCAGTTGGTCTACATAGAAAACCTCATATTAAAGATCATAAAAACTAACAGAGATAAAACCTTTCTCTTGGGATGTTAGTTTCCGGAAATAACAATCATTCCGCAGATCCCATAAAAAGAAATGCCGTTGATGACACAGACAGTAATGGCGAGACCAACAGAATGTGCTAAAGTAACATACAAACCAGTTGAAAATGCATCTACAACTGCTGTCATCGCCAGAAGCTTCAAACGAACTGCCATGTTATAAAGCTCGATGATAAATTTTAACTCTGTTGTTACAGATGATATTGAACTTGTTGCCATGAAAAAGTAGGCGAATAGAGCTGCAGTGGAGCACGCAAAGGCGATGACATCCGAAATGACAAATGCACGGAACGTTGTTCTCCTTAATACAATCGTCATCCCTTTATTAGGACTATTAGTATCGTTTTCAAAACCTCCTGGTAACATAAAGCCAGCTGTGAAGGTCACTGTCATTAATAAAGCTGCGACAACTAAATGTATTTGGCTAGCTCTGTTTTCTTGATATTTTCAACCATTCTTTCATCTCTCCTAGCTCTGTCTTCTTGATCGTTACCCTCTGACTCCGTCTCTGGCATCGACACCA
The DNA here is from genome assembly GCA_030864225.1 of Capsicum baccatum var. pendulum. Classification (NCBI taxonomy): domain Eukaryota; kingdom Viridiplantae; phylum Streptophyta; class Magnoliopsida; order Solanales; family Solanaceae; genus Capsicum; species Capsicum baccatum. Next base: position 241,668,667 of record CM061554.1, read on the forward strand.
TCATCCTTCTTGTCACTGGTATCACAGGCAGTGCTGCATCTGCAACCCGCTTGACCAGCTGATTCACCATGAACACCACCACGGCATCCGCCATTCTTTTTCGTTTTGGGATATTATCCAAGATTATGATACTTGGTATGTCCTTTGCTTTCTCTCTTGTTGAAACATTATATAGGAAAACAATCACTCTTAATAGTCAAGTCTCTGCTGAGTCTTTCTTTTTATTATAAAAATACAAGTCGTTTCAGACTCATCCAAGATGGGTCCATCCCACTCGTACTCTTAACAGATCGCAATAACATTAACAGAGGAATGGCAATTCTAATGAAAAAATCAGCATTCCATGCATTCGTTGTTACGGATGCCATTGCCTTTGTATGCTCCGCTGGTGCTGTGTTTAGCTACTTCGTCATGGCTGCGAATCACCAGCCGAAGACCTCAAAAGAGCTAAGAGTTCTGATGAACATTTATAGAGTTGCAAGAATTTTGCAGTTCCTTTCAATGTCAGTTGTAATTGCATTTATAACTGGCTTCTAAGCTACTTTGTCACATGCAGTTGATCTAGCTGATACTGTTTGAGCCATTGGTTGCCTCTCTTTTCTTATTTATGTGTCGGTTTTTCGTCGTATTCATTAAAAAAGGATTGGATGAAGAGACATGAAGCTTTTAGGGGCCATTTGGTACGAGGGATAAGGAATAATAATCTCGAAATAAAATATAAAATTAGTTTATCCCACATACGGTTAGGGATAAAATCACACGATGTGTCATGTGGGCAAAAAAAGGCTTAGGTGAATCAAATTTCAGGTAGGTTAGGAGTCTGATAGATACAAGTCTGAGCTAACTGGTTCAAATGAAATTTCGAAATAAGTTTAGGGTCCTATCGATGACTTAAGACTTTTTCAAATGTATAATATTTCCATGCTATTCCATAAATACCCTTCATCATTGTGTATGTAATTGTGGCCTCGCCTATTTCTTTTGGGATAATTCATTTGGTGTTTAAGAAGCAACCTATCATAATACTCTTTTTATTTTTTTCTCTTTGGGTTTCTTTCTTGTTCCTTTTTCAAACTATGCCCCTCATTAGCTGCTATGTGCATAGTCTCGTGTTCATCTGAATTCAATACTTTTCATATATAATATAAGTTTATATGTAAAATCTACTAAAATTGGAATTGATCATAGATAGTTTCAACCTTGGATCCACTTCTGGCTATGTTAAATGTGCTTTCTGTTTTCTTGCCACTGAGGGCACAACAGAATGTAGAGGCAGATCAAAGACCTGAAGCTTACGATTTTGGATTCCATCCCCGTTGTGTTAATGGATTCCAAACTAATAATTTGTACATCTTAAATATATACTTTAAAAATAAATATAGATTTAATTCGAATTGAGATTACTAAATTCTGTCAAACTTGTACCTTATGTTGAGACAAAATGGGTTGGTGTGGAGTTATTGATGGCGACTTGACATATCCTAAGATGACCCAACTTAAATAATGCTACAACTTGACATATACTAAGATGACCCCAACTTGACATATACTAAGTTGACTCTTAATAGTCAAGTCTCTGCTGAAACATTATACAGAAAAACAATAACTCTTAAATATAGTCAAGTCTCTGCTGAAACATTATATAGGAAAACAATCACTCTTAATATAGTCAAGTATCTGCTGAGTCTTTCTTTTAATTAATACAAGTTTCAGACTCATCAATGTGGGGTCCATCCCACACATGACATAAATGTCGTCTTCATATGTAGGGGCGCCTTGGAGTAACTGGTAAAAGTTGCTGTCATGTGACAAGGAAACAAAAATGCACGGTAAGACTGCATGCAAAAAATCCATGTGATAGGGCCCTTCCTCGAACCCTGCGCACAGCGGGAGCTTTAGTGTACCGGTTGCCCCCATTTTTGCTAGTAGCATCCACAGGTGAAGCCCAGTGGTCAACGAAGTTGGTATTTTTTTCCATCTGTTCTAGCCTTGATACTTGGTATTTGTTGCTAGTGAAAGGCTATAGTTATCCCTCGAAAAAGAAGCAAAGGACTTCAAGTTCATTGGAATCTTTGATATCAACAATGTCAGCTGATGGCCACACCATATATACAAAATTGAGGGTAACGGTGAGATTGACGAGGATGTCTCGCACCGTATTGGGGCGGGATGGTTGAAGTGGAAGCTCGCATCGGGGGTGTTGTGTGATAAGAAGGTGCCGCCCAAGCTTAAAGGCAAATTCTACAGGATGGTAGTCCGTCCGGCCATGTTGTATGGAGCGGAGTGTTGGCCAGTTAAGAACTCCCACATCCAAAAATTGAAGGTGGCAGAAATGCGAATGTTGCGCTGGATGTGTGGGATGACTAGAGGGTACAGAGTTAGGAATGAGACTATCAGGGAGAAGGTTGGGGTGGCTCCAGTGGAGTGCAAGTTGCGGGAAGTCCGATTGAGTTGGTTTGGACACGTGAAGAGGAGGGACATGGATGCCCCGGTTCGTAGGTGTGAGAGGCTAGCGTTGGATGGTTTTAGGCGGGGTAGGGGTCGGCCGAAGAAGTACTGGGGAGAGGTGATTAGACGGGACTTGGAGCAGTTACAGCTCACCGAGGACATGACCCTAGATAGGAAGGTCTGGAGGGCGAGGATTAGGGCAGAAGACTAGGCCAGTTTGGGGGCACAAGGGTAGGGAATTTTTTGGTGGGGTTTATTCCTGTTATTCTTCCTACTCTTATTTTTATTCCTATTCCTATTCTTCTTCTTGTTATGATTTCGGTGTTCCATGTTTTATTAGGTATCTGAGTGCTTCCCGATGTTTCCTACTACCTATGCGTTACTTTATATTTATATTTATATTTATATTTATATTTATATTTATATTTATATTTATATTTATATCTATATTTGTGTGGCGACTGTCTTGAGCCGGGGGTCTATCGGAAACAGCCTTTCTACTTCTTCAGAGGTAGAGGTATGGACTGCGTACATCTTACCCCCCCTAGACCCCACTAGGTGGGAATACACTGGGTTTGTTGTTGTTGTTGTTGTTGTTGTTGACCATTCTGGTATCTTCAGATATTCTAATATAAAAGACTCAACAAAGTCTTCATTAAAAATAATATAACACACCTAGAAAGTTCTACACCAGGCTGGAATAGTATTAAGATATTCTATAGCAAAGACTTAGGTGAGTAGACTTCATCAAGTACATGTATATACTTCATCCATCAGTTCACATTTAGTTGTGTCTTATTTTTTATCACCAAAGGACTCCCAGGATTATCATTGGGAGATTTTGGATAAAACACCAAATCAGAAGGAATGGATCTGTCCCTGTACAGTGCTGCGATGATAGGCAATATCGGAGATGGCGATTTTCTGCTTGCTGATCATCTGAAAAGGGATGAAGAAAACAGCTACCAACTCACTCCAAAGGGAAACACGGTCTTCCATGTCGCAGCCCTCTATGGCCACTCCCATTTTGCGGCAGAAGTCCTTAAGATTACTCCAGCATTGTTATGCTGTCAAAACAAGAAAAAATGAAACCGCTCTTCACATAGCAGCTAACGAAGGGCACACTGAAGTAGTCCGTGTGCTACTTGCATGTGTCGAAGATCATAATACTAAGGAGAAACTCACGAGGATGATGGATACTAGTGGAGATACAGCCCTGCACAAGGCCGTGCAGAGCCAACATCTAGATGTGGTTAAGCTCTTGGTGAAAGAATATCATGAATTTGAATTTCCAGCCAACCATGCTCATGAGACGCCACTTTATCTGGCAGCTGAATCTGGATTTCGTGATGCTTTGATTAACATCTTGGAATCCTGCAAGAAACCATCTAATAGATCTGCAGGTCCATCTAAAAGAGCACCTCTGCATGCAGCAGTAATACAGAAACATAAAGGTACACAGTTTTTGTTATTTGCTGTATCAATATCTAACCTCCGCTGACTTTCCCATAATCTGTTGATGATTTCATAATGTCTGTTGTGCAACTATATTTGCGAGAAGAGCTAACCCCTTATTTATGCATTTATCATGTTGACGCATCCAGATTACATTAGATCACTATGGCGTTGGAATAAGCCTTTATGCGCGGAACCTGACTTATGGGGTTGGAATTCACTGCACTATGCTGTTAAATTAGGATTGGCGGACGCAGTATCTGATATGCTGGCATGGAAAAAATTGTTAGTGTACCTTCCGGCAGGCACTGAAAATGACTGGACGACAGCAATTCACATTGCATCTGGTGAAGGTGACGTAAACATGATAGAGAAGCTATTAAATCACTGCCCCGATTGTCGGGATATGCTTAACAGCAACAGTCAAAATGCTCTTCATGTTACCGTATTGAACAATCAAGACGAGGTAGTCCGCGTCTTATTAGGCTCTGATAAGTGCGACAGCCTTGTTGATGAGCCAGATAGTGACGGCAACACTCCTGTCCATTTGCTTGCTGCCTCTGGTAACCATGTGCCTGAATTAATAAACCACCCTAGAGCAAACAAGATGTCATTTAACAAACAAAACCAGAGCCCACTTGATATAGCATTGTCATGCACAGCGACAACAAAGAAGGTAAGTGGCCGCACATTTGTTTTCCAAATACTGGTTGGACTTGAGTATATATTGATATACTAGTTTAAGGATTATGTCAAGTGAAAGAACGATTTGAGATTTTTTTTCCAAACACAAGTAGTTCTACAAAACTTCAAATACTCCTTTTCAAGTTCAAATGCCTCCGTACTATATGCTAATTATCTGAAATATCATGATTGATACTATTTGATAGAATTTTCAGATAACTATTGAAGTTATTGTCAACATAAACTGTACTATTGATAAAAATAGGAGAAATTGATGGAGGATTTGTGTAGCATTGGCCAATTTGAAAAACGTGACTTTGAGGTAAAGCAGAAGTACGAGTACATGCCCAATCCAAATGCTGAAACGGGAACAGGAGGCAAAATTCAACTGTGGGAAGATGATCAAGAAAAAGCTAAAAAGAAAGATCAAGCGTATGTCGAAACTATTATGAAATCAGTTCAAATGCATATTGTTATGGCCACTTTGATAATGACAGTCACTTTCGCGACTGGTATCACATTGCCAGGTGATACGGGTGTCACGGGCTTGAGACCATTTACTAGAAGTCAAGCTCGGGAACTATAAAGGCTTCAAGGTGCGTTTATGAAAATGGACGCGGTTGAGCTTATTGCGAACTCACCCAAGGGGGTGTACGTCTTGAGATGTGGCGGCTGACCTTAGGGGCCCAAAAGACACGCCAAGGCTTCCCCAAACACTGCACACCTGCCACCCCTTCAATAAGGGAAAAGGGGTCTTTTTTGCCATCCTTTTTTGTAAAGACTATTTAAGGTGTTTCTTTAGTCTTGCTTTCTTTAGTTAGCTTATTTTGAAATCACTTTGTAACATTGAACACCATATTTCCTCTCAAGAAGAGAGTAGACCACCAAACATTTTAAGCTTTACAAGTGAAAGTTTCCACTTGTGTTGTGAGACGGCTAGAAACGAAAGTGCTTGAGTGAACCGAGTTCGTCTTGTGTTCCCGTAAGAACTTGGTGCTTGTTAATGTGATTTGTAGAGGTTTTAGCTTTTGATACACACTTGAGTTGCTACATTTTATATTCTCTTTGTGTCAAGTTATCTATCTCCTTATTTTTCAAGTTTGTGTGTTTGTTGTTTCCATTTGATGTCTTGTACGTGTGGACTGTTTTTGTGAGTTGTGGACTGTTTTGAGCTCTTGTAGATACCGTTTGGTATCATTTGGTATCATAGCGAAGGCTGGTCGTGTTCTTACGCCACCAATCTTGGGCTCTTCTAGTTGAAAAAGTCAAAAAAAAAAAAACGGCAAAAAAAAAAAAAAAAGTGTTATCTGGTGACTTGTGTTGGCCGAGAAGTGTATAGATTTAGGTGTTATTTTTACTTGTCTTAGTAGTTTCGTGTGTTAGCTTGTTGTCCTCCTAGCACACTTGAGTCTAAGGTCCAAGATTTGAAGCTTTGTTTAGTGTTGTTGAAGGGTTGGACAATGTGAATGTTGTTGTTGTTCATAAGTGTTCTTATTGTTCTTCATAATGTTCTTGAGGTGAATGTTTAACAAAAGGGGTGTTTGATTTGAAAAGAGGAAGAGAGAGGTTAGGTCTTGTGTTTGTCTTGGAAATAGTTTCAAGAAAACACCAAAGAGGCAAATCAGCCAAACAACCCCAAAAACTCCCTTACCAAAAGAGTGTCAAAACCTTTTTCAAGAAGGACCAAAAGAGGAAAGGGACAAAGCCAAAACAAAAAGGTGCTTTGCCATTTTGGTGCAAGTTGGCGAAAAGTTTATTGACACCTTTTTGACCTTTGGAAAAAGAGTCCAAGGCCTTGTCTTGGTACTTCAAAACTGAAAATCCTCATCAACACACAAGATTGAACCCCTTAAGTGTTGAGAAAAAAAATCATACTCCACTTCAACAACAAATTCAAACGGCCAAAAAGAAAAAGAAGTGAGGGCCACATCAACAACAAACTCATGTCGTAGGACCTTCCAAGTTTCTTTTCTTGTCTCTACTAGTTTCCTTTCTAGTGACTCCTACACTAGTTGGCAACTAAGTAAGAACCTACTAAGTTGTGAACTAGTTTTCAAGTACGTCTTCGTGTCAACGTTCTTTGTAGTGCTTTTCTTGTTTAAAATTCGTAGTTGTTTTTGGTTCAACTATGTACAAAATTTCTTTGAGTATTCAAACCGAAATCCACTCCAACTCAAGAGTCGACTCATTCCCAAGTTCTCACAAGTTGATAGCCGTCTTACAACACTTGAAGAACCAAGTGAGGAAGCCGGGTGTGAAGATTGTGTGAGCGTATTTTGAACTAATCTTTGTTCATTTTGTAGGTACATTAGCAAATGGAGCCATTAAACATGGAACCCAAAACTTCCAATGCACAAAACGTGGACCAAAATGTTTTGAATGCTCTTGTGGCTAATCTTGAATCCTTGTCTCGGGATGTAGCAAGAGTGAATGCGGGTCTTGATAAGTTAGGGGTAGAAGTGGCCTCTATTAGTGGTCGAATGGAAAGGGTAGAAATCCAACAGATTTATCGACCCTCAACTCCTCAAAACTCATCCCCAACCATTACCCCCAAATCCACACACCCAAGAATGCACCCACTAAATGCCATACCTCAAGCCAACTATTATTCATAAGGCCGAGGCCTTGAAGGACCTAGTCATTCTCTATATCACCAAGTCCCACTTGACGGACTTGGAACCCAAATTCCACCCTTAAATCCTAATCCTCCAAACCAAAATCAGCCAATCCAAAGACCTCCACCACTAAATACCAATCCGCCATACCAAATTCCAAATGTCCAAAACCCGCCAATGCAAGAAGAGAGATTTAAGAGGGAGAACCGAAGGGGAGGGTATAGAATGTATGATGATCCTTATTTGATGGAAGATGGGATGAGAGGTAAAAGGGGAGAACCTAGGGAGAACTAGGGGCTTGAAGGTAGGGATGGCCAAGGTGTTCGGGAAAGGGATGTTGGCCTCAACACCATAAAAATGGGGCTTACGATGTCACGACCCGAGCCTAGGCCCTAGCCGTGACGAGCATCCCGAACCATGAAGGCCCGGAACACCCATTCTCTATCTGGTTATCATGCACAACATTCGTAATCATAATAAAATGCGAAATTGAAACTGAGTACGGAATACATGGTCAAGTTCTGCAGTATTTATGAATAATACTATCTGACATCAGTCTGCGAAATCTCTACTAAGAACACAAACATCTGTCTGAAAAGAAACTAGGACAAGGCCCCCAGTGAACCAAAAACATAATAAATAAGATAATGTCTGACATAATTAGGCCTTCCGAATAATAGAAGGCTCACCACTGCGAGACCAAGTCTGCAAATCCGAGAATGTCTAGTGAGTAGCTGGACCCCTAGACTGTGCCTCAGGACCTGGAAGGGGGGGGGGGTCAGCACAAAAGTACTGGCACGCGAAACAATCCAAAAATAGTATAATGGAACATACATATATATATATATATATATATATATATATTAAGTGAAAGCAATTTTTCATCAAGACGTCATGTATAAAACTATTTTCGAAAAATACATGGGCACTTTCTGAAAACATGTAACCTGCCTGTTCATTTCAAATCAAGATCTGTGCTTTACTTCTGAGTTAGGTGGTATTCCCCTACAAGTCTGATATTCCATGGGCTGTATGGAATCCGCCATTGACTCGGCGGGGAAGTCCCCAACCCAAGTGTGCCGTAAAGGTTGGAGTGTCTGAGTATGATACGCCACAGGACATTTAAGTCAGCGCATAATAGTATACCCGGGTCGGCAAACCACGGTTTTAGGCAATGAGTCTATTGAACTCAAGCCCTCTTCGGGGAACCTCCTAACATCTCTGTATGCCCATTTTTAACCTTTTCTGTACATGCAACATTCTGAATGTCAAAAATCATGAAAGTCGGAAATGTCTGTTAGTCTGAGTCTGATATGGCGTTAGTCTGAATTGGTATCGTCATACCAAGACATTGCAAGTCATGATTTTTCTGAGCCATAATGTATTAAGCAAGAGCTTTCATTCAAAACATAGTTTAGACCACCAGAACATGTAACTGATGTAAAGGATTTCATTTTCCGAAACTTAAAGTTCAATTCATGCAGAAATTTCATCAAACACCTGGTGGTCAAATGTCTTTAGCAAGTTCATGTATTCAAAATTGAAATACCTTCATTCATATATGTATATAAACTGTCAAATCGCTTTGGAGATGGTCAAAAGACCAAAACAATGATGTTAAAACATCTTATACATAAATATATATACATAATTTAAAACCCCATTCTAAAACATGATTTTTCTATGCCCATGAGAATTTAGGAAAAACCCCCCGCGTACCTTGTTCTCCACGAATTTTGGGTGTCTATCGAAGCCTACGTCGAGAAGATTCCAAATCTGTAATTTGTTTCACGAACCCGCGGTTAAATCTTGTGTTGCTTGGGTTTTAATGTTGAAACCCTAGGGAGAGTTCTTGAGCAAATTTGAAGAATATAATGATATTTTGGCTCTTTAGGGATTTAATCCCGTGTTTAAGTTGATAGGAGAATGAGTATTTATGGAAATGCCATTAAAATCCAGATGGACTGAACATTTTGGCCGGGCGCGATCCAGCAGGCGGCGCGGGCTAATCGCGCGCTGCCACTGGATCGAAATCCAAACGAGGCCTTAGGCTCGTCCAAAAATTCTGAATTTTCTCCGAGACATACTACAACCTTGCCCCATCGTAGCGCAACAAAAAAATCCAAAAATGAAGGTCGCGAAGGTCGAGAAGTTGTATCCCGAAGGTTGCCAGCTAAGAATGAGTCTAAGTCATTTCAACACTTAGAAGAATTTAAAACTTAAGTCTAAAGCTCAGAAATTACAGTCTAATACATGCATGACTTTTTACGGGGCATTACATTATCCCCCCTTGGGATCATTCATCCCCGAATGATGACGCGGGAATAGTCACGCACGATTTCAAGCAAATTCATACATAGAAGGAAACATAAAGCAAGAATTGTACCTTCCAATTCGTTATTTGCTGGTTCAAATAGGCTTGGGTATCTCACTTTCATGTCATGCTCCAACTCCCAAGTTGCTTCTTCAACTTTCTGATTTCTCCATAACACTTTAACTGAGACTATCTCCTTACTCCTCAATTTTCTCACTTGTCGATCTAGGATTTCCACGGGCTCTTCCTCGTAAGACAAGGAATCGTCCACCTTGATCTCATCAATGGGCACCACCAAAGAGTGATCTCCGATGCACTTCTTCAACATGGATATGTGGAATACTGGATGAACAGAACCCAAACTTTCAGGCAATTCTAATTCATATGCAACTCCACCTATTCTCCTTACAATTTGATACGGGCCTATATAGCGAGGACTTAGCTTACCCCTCTTCCCGAAATGCATAACTCCCTTCATGGGAGAAACTTTGAGGAAAACCCAATCTCCAATCTCAAACTCTAACTCTCTTCTTCTGACGTTGGTATAGGATTTCTGACGACTCTGAGCTGTCTTAAGTCGTTCCCTAATGAGTTTCACATCCTCCATTGCCTGATGAACAAGATCAGGCCCATACATCTGCATCTCACCTACTTCATACCAGCCTATTGGAGACCTACATCTCCTACCATACAATGCCTCAAAAGGTGCCATCTTAATACTAGAGTGGAAACTGTTGTTATAGGCAAACTCTATCAGTGGCAAGTGATCAACCCAACAACCTCTAAAGTCAATCACACAGGCCCTCAACATGTCCTCCAGGGTCTGGATGGTGCGTTCAACTTGCCCATCAGTCTGAGGGTGGAATGCTGTACTTAAGTTCACCTGGGTACCTAAACCTTTCTGAAACGATCTCCAAAACTAAGAAGAAAACTGCGTACCTCCGTCGGATATAATGGAGACAGGCGCTCCATGCAAACGGACAATTTCTGCAATAAACAGCTTAGCATAATCTTCCCCCGAATAGTTAGTCCTGACAGGCAGAAAGTGAGCTGACTTGGTCAGCCTATCTACAATCACCCATATAGAGTCATACTGATTCCGGGACTTCGAAAGTCCTGTAATAAAGTCCATATTGATCATTTCCCACTTCCACAAGGGCAACGCTATTTCTTGGGAAGTACCTCCTGGCCTCCAATGTTCTACTTTCACTTGTTGTCAATTCAAGCACTTAAAAACAAAGTTAGCCACATCTCGCTTCATATTTTCCACCAAAACATAGATTTCAAATCATGGTACATCTTAGTAGAACCAGGATGAACAACATACCTCGAGGTGTGAGCTTCATCAAGAATTCTTTCTCGAAGCCCATCGACATTCGGAACACATAATCTACCCTGAAACCTCAGAACGCCATCACCACCAATTTCAAAAGACATCACCTTCTGTTGACCCACATCTTTCTTGATTTGCATCAAGATAGAATCTTCAACCTGCTTCTCCTTCACTTCAGCACAAAGGGATGACTTAGCTAACTCATGAACAATCACCCCTCCGTCTTCGGAATCTAACAGTCGCACTCCCAGATTCGCAAGGCGGTGAATGTCCTTCTCCATCTCTTTCTTTTCTTCTTCTACATGAGAAAGGCTGCCCATAGACAACCTGCTGAGGGCGTCGGCTACAACATTTGCCTTGCCCGGATGGTAATGCAGGCATATATCATAGTCTTTCAGAAGTTCCAACCACCGCCTCTACCTGAGATTCAGTTCTTTCTTCTAGAAAACATACTGCAGACTCTTGTGATCAGTGAAGATATCAACATGAACACCGTACAAGTAGTGCCGCGAAATCTTAAGGGCAAACACCACAGCCTCTAACTCCAAATCATGAGTAGGGTAGTTCCGCTCGTGCACCTTCAACTGCCAAGATGCATAAGCTACCACCTTACCATGTTGCATCAAAACGCAGCCAAGTCCCACATGGGACGCATCACAGTAAACCACAAAACCATCAACACCCTCGGGAAGTGTCAAAACAGGTGCAGTGGTCAGTCTGTCTTTCAACTTCTCAAAACTATTTTCACATAAATCAGACCACACAAACTTTACCTTTTTCTGAGTCAGTTTAGTGAGTGGGGCTGCTAAGGATGAAAAACTCTCTACGAACCTTCTGTAATAACCTGCCAAACCTAAGAAGCTCCGAATATCGGTTGGAGTCGTGGGTCTGGTCCATTTTCTCACTGACTCAACCTTCTGGGGGTCCACTCTAATCCCGTCACTGGACACAATATGCCCTAAGAAGGAAATAGCATCTAACCAGAACTCACACTTGGAAAATTTGGCATACAACCGATGATCCTTAAGGGTCTGAAGAATGATTCGGAGGTGATCGACATAATCCTCCTTACTCTTAGAATAAATCAGAATATCTTCAATAAATACAATGACAAATGAGTCAAGAAACAGACGGAAAACTCTGTTCATAAGATCCATGATTGCTGCAGGGGCATTAGTTAACCCGAAGGACATGACAAGAAACTCATAGTGACCATAGCGGGTTCGGAAAGCTATTTTGGGAATGTCTGACTCCTTAACTTTCAACTGATGATAGCTCGAATGAAGGTCTATTTTTTAAAAACATCTAGCACCCTGAAGCTAGTCAAAAAGATCATCAATCCTAGGAAGAGGATATTTGTTTTTAATTGTGACCTTATTCAACTGACGGTAATCTATGCACATACGAAGGGAACCGTCTTTCTTACGCACGAAAAATACAGGTGCACTCCAAGAAGATACATTGGGGCGTATAAATCCCTTATCTAGGAGGTCTGCTAGCTGCTCTTTCAACTCTTTTAGCTCTGCGGGAGCCATTCTATATCGCGGAATAGAAATGGGACGGGTATTTGGCAACACATCAATACCAAACTCTATCTCCCTATCAGGGGGTATCCCTGGGAGATCTTCGGGAAAGGCTTCTGGAAATTCATTCACCACAGGGACAAACTGAAGAGGAGGATTTTCAACTTTAGAGTCCTTGACTCGAATAAGGTGATACAAGCAACCCTTAGAAATAAGTTTTCGGGCTCTGAGATAAGATATCAAGTGCCCTTTGGGTGCTAAAGAATGTCCCTCCCATTCGATCATTGGTTCATTCGGGAAAGAAAATGTAACTCTACGGGTCCTACAATCCAATATGGCATAGCATGAATGGAGCCAATCCATCCCTAAGATAGCATCAAATGCAACCATGTCCAACTCTATAAGGTCTGCCACCGTATCCCGACTACCAACAGTCGACACACAACCCCTATATACCCTTCTAGCAACAATAGAATCCCCCACCGGGGTAGAAACAGAAAAGGGTTCAGAAATCACACTGGGCTCAAACCCGAAACCAACAGCCACATAAGGGGTCACATAGGATAAGGTAGATCCGGGATCAAGTAACACACAGACATCACGGGAAAAGATTTGTAACATACCGGTAACAACATCCGGGGAAGCTTCCGCCTCCTGGCGGTTGGTCAGGGCATATAACCGGTTGCGACTGTTCCCGGTAGCTGATGTGGCGCCCTTATGAGACGGGGGTGGCGCTGTGGAATAGCCCTAAAAATTCGCACCACCAACACTCCTCCTAGCAGATGGACAGTCTCTCTGAAAGTGGCCTGACTGACCACATGAATAACATACAAGTGTGCCCAACTGACATTTCCCCGGATGATTCCTACCACAATTTTGCAGGGGGTCAGGGTGCTGGGGCACTGGCTGCTGACTGTGTATTATTCCAAAACCTCATCTTCTTCGACCACCTATTTCCCCAGTTACCACTCTGCGGCTGACTTTGGTGCTGGTCCACAGATTTGACTTTCTTGGCCTATCTGTCCTTCTCTCTAGATTCAACGATCTTTCTCTTCTTCTCTTCCACCTGCTGCATGTGGACTGTCAGTCTAGCAAAGTCTAACTCCCTATTCAACATTGCCCCCTGGCACACAAGTACCAGGTTATCAGCAAGGCCAGATGCAAATTTCCTTATCCGGGCTCTCATATTTCTAGTCAATTCTGGTGCATAGCGGGCTAGTTGATAAAACTTCAAAGTGTACTCCTATACACTCATACTGCCCTACTTCAGATTCATGAACTCTTCTGCTTTGGCCTCCCTCAACTCCAAAGGAAAGAATCTGTCAAGGAAAGCTTCTACAAACTCACCCCAAACTATAGGCTCACCACTCTCACCTTTTACATCTTCCCAGTCTGCATACCACTGATTTGCAACATCCTTAAGCTGATAAGTTGCCAATTCCACTCCTTCAATCTCATCTACATGCATTACCTTAAAGATCTTCTCCATCTCATCCACGAACTCCTGTGCATCTTCCTCCACCTTTATACCAGTGAACTTAGGTGGATTCATCTTCATGAAATGCCCGACTCTAGTAGCCTCAGACGTAACGGATGCAGACCCAACATCTTTCGATCGTTGAGCCTAGTTAGCTACCAGCTGTGTCAGCATATGGATAGACCGTCTGAACTCTGCATTTGAGATATCTCTCTGAGCAGTTGGTGGACTGTTGACATTAGTCCGCAGAGCCCAAGGTGGACTGGTTGGGACTGGAGGGACACCCGGAGTAGGGATAGGTTCTGGCGTGGAAGCTCTATTATGGGTCCGCATCCCATGGGTGGGACGGACCATATATGCCTGAGCAATCTGATCGATGTTGCGATGGGGAGGCATAGTCGTGTTTCTGATATACAAGAGATCATTGATTAGGGGACAATTTAGACTCGGAAGCACGAACTGAATCACAAAGAAGGGAAACATTCCTAAACGCCTAGTAGCCTCCTGTTTATAAGTGTGGCGCGCTACACACCCATAAACAGAACTCTACTCGATGCGATTTCGCAGACACCCTGGGACGATGAACCGTGCTCTGATACCAAGTTTGTCACGACCCGAGCCTAGGCCTTAGCCGTGACGAGCATCCCAAACCATGAAGGACCGGAACACCCATTCTCTATCTGGTTATCATGCACAACATTCGTAATCATAATAAAATGCGAAATTGAAACTGAGTACAGAATACATGGTCAAGTTCTGCAATATTTATGAATAATACTATCTGACATCAGTCTGCGAAATCTCTACTAAGAACACAAACATCTGTCTGAAAAGAAACTAGGACAAGGCCCCAGTGAACCAAAAACATAATAAATAAGATAATGTCTGACATAATTAGGCCTTCCGAATAATAGAAGGCTCACTACTGCAAGATCAAGTCTGCAAATCTGAAAATGTTTACTGAGTAGCTAGATCCCTAGACTGTGCCTCAGGACCTGGAAGAGGGGGGGGGGGGGGTCAGCACAAAAGTACTGGCACGCGAAGCAATCCAAAAATAGTATAATGGAACATACATATATATATATATATATTAAGTGAAAGCAATTTTTCATCAAGACATCATGTATAAAACTGTTTTCGAAAAATACATGGGCACTTTCTGAAAACATGTAACCTGCCTGTTCATTTCAAATCAAGATCTGTGTTTTACTTCTGAGTTAGGTGGTATTCCCCTACAAGTCTGATATTCCATGGGATGTATGGAATCTGCCATTGACTCGGCGGGGAAGCCCCCAACCCAAGTGTGCCTCAAGGGTTGGACTGTCTGAGTCTGATACGCCACATGACATTTAAGTCAGCGTATAATAGTATACCCGGGTCGGCAAACCACGGTTTTAGGCAATGAGTTGCTTGAACTCAAGCCCTCTTTGGGGAACTACCTAACATCTCTGTATGCCTATGTTTAACCTTTTCTGTACATGCAACATTCTGAATGTCTAAAATCATGAAAGTTTGAAATGTATGTTAGTTTGAGTCTGATATGGCATTAGTCTGAATTGGTATCGTCATACCAAGACATTACAATTCATGATTTTTCTGAGCCATAATGTATTAAGCAAGAGCTTTCATTCAAAACATAGGTTAGACCACCAAAACATGTAACTGATGTAAAGGATTTCATATTCCGAAACTTAAAGTTCAATTCATGCAGAAATTTCATCAAACACCTGGTGGTCAAATGTCTTTAGGAAGTTCATGTATTCAAAATTGAAACACCTTCATTCATATATGTATATAAACTGTCAAATCGCTTTGGAGATGGTCAAAAGACCAAAACAATGATGTTAAAACATCTTATACATAAATATATATACATAATTTAAAACCCCATTCTAAAACATGATTTTTCTATGCCCATGAGAATTTAGGAAAAACCCCCCGCGTACCTTGTTCTCCACGAATTTTGGGTGTCTATCGAAGCCTACGTCGAGAGGATTCCAAAGCCGTAATTTGTTTCACGAACCCGCGGTTAAATCTTGTGTTGCTTGGGTTTTAATGTTGAAACCCTAGGGAGAGTTCTTGAGCAAATTTAAAGAATATAATGATACTTTGGCTCTTTAGGGATTTAATCCCGTGTTTAAGTTGATTGGAGAATGAGTATTTACGGAAATGCCATTAAAATCCGGATGGACTGAACATTTTGGCCGGGCGCGATCCAGCAGGCGGCGCGGGCTAATCGTGCGCTGCCACTAGATCGAAATCCAAACGAGGCCTTAGGCTCGCCCAAAAATTCTGAATTTTCTCCGAGACATACTACAACCTTGCCCCATCGTAACGCAACAAAAAAATCCAAAAATGAAGGTCGGGAAGGTCGAGAAGTTGTATCCCGAAGGTTGTCAGCTAAGAATGAGTCTAAGTCATTTCAACACTTAGACGAATTTAAAACTTAAGTCTAAAGCTCAGAAATTACAGTCTAATACATGCATGACTTTTTATGGGGTGTTACATTATCCCCCCCTTGGGATCATTCATCCCCGAATGATGACGCGGGAATAGTCATGCACGATTTCAAGTAGATTCATACATAGAAGGAAACATAAAGCAAGAATTGTACCTTCCAATTCGTTATTTACTGGTTCAAATAGGCTTGGGTATCTCACTTTCATGTCATGCTCCGACTCCCAAGTTGCTTCTTCAACTTTCTGATTTTGCCATAACACTTTAACTGAGACTATCTCCTTACTCCTCAATTTTCTCACTTGTCGATCTAGGATTTCCACGGGCTCTTCCTCGTAAGACAAGGAATCGTCCACCTTGATCTCATCAATGGGAACCACCAAAGAGTGATCTCCGATGCACTTCTTCAACATGTTTATGTGGAATACTGGATGAACAGAACCCAAACTTTCAGGCAATTCTAATTCATACGCAACTCCACCTATTCTCCTTACAATCTGATACGGGCCTATATAGCGAGGACTTAGCTTACCCCTCTTCCCGAAACGCATAACTCCCTTCATGGGAGAAACTTTGAGGAAAACCCAATCTCCAATCTCAAACTCTAACTCTCTTCTTCTGACGTCGGCATAGGATTTCTGACGACTCTGAGCTGTCTTAAGTCGTTCCCTAATGAGTTTCACATCCTCCATTGACTGATGAACAAGATTAGGCCCATACATCTGCATCTCACCTACTTCATACCAGCCTATTGGAGACCTACATCTCCTACCATACAATGCCTCAAAAGGTGCCATCTTAATACTAGAGTGGAAACTGTTGTTATAGGCAAACTCTATCAGTGGCAAGTGATCAACCCAACAACCTTTAAAGTCAATCACACAGGCCCTCAACATGTCCTCCAGGGTCTGGATGGTGCGTTCAGCTTGCCCATCAGTCTGAGGGTGGAATGCTGTACTTAAGTTCACCTGGGTACCTAAACCTTTCTGAAATAATCTCCAAAACTGAGAAGAAAACTGCGTACCTCGGTCGGATATAATGGAGACAGGCGCTCCATGCAAATGGACAATTTCTGCAATGAACAGTTTAGCATAATCTTCCCCCGAATAGTTAGTCCTGACAGGCAGAAAGTGAGCTGACTTGGTCAGTCTATCTACAATCACCCATATAGAGTCATACTGATTCCGGGACTTCGAAAGTCCTGTAATAAAGTCCATATTGATCATTTCCCACTTCCACAAGGGCAACGCTATTTCTTGGGAAGTACCTCCTGGCCTCCAATGTTCTACTTTCACTTGTTGTCAATTCAAGCACTTAGAAACAAAGTTAGCCACATCTCGCTTCATATTTTCCACCAAAACATAGATTTCAAATCATGGCACATCTTAGTAGAACCAGGATGAACAACATACCTCGAGGTGTGAGCTTCATCAAGAATTCTTTCTCGAAGCCCGTCGACATTCGGAACACTTAATCTACCCTGAAACCTCAGAACGCCATCACCACCAATTTCAAAAGACATCACCTTCTGTTGACCCACATCTTTCTTGATTTGCATCAAGATAGAATCTTCAACCTGCTTCTCCTTCACTTCAGCACAAAGGGATGACTTAGCTAACTCATGAACTACATTATCCCCCCCTTGGGATCATTCATCCCCGAATGATGACGCGGGAATAGTCACGCACGATTTCAAGTAGATTCATACATAGAAGGAAACATAAAGCAAGAATTGTACCTTCCAATTCGTTATTTGCTGGTTCAAATAGGCTTGGGTATCTCACTTTCATGTCATGCTCCGACTCCCAAGTTGCTTCTTCAACTTTCTGATTTTGCCATAACACTTTAACTGAGACTATCTCCTTACTCCTCAATTTTCTCACTTGTCGATCTAGGATTTCCACGGGCTCTTCCTCGTAAGACAAGGAATCGTCCACCTTGATCTCATCAATGGGCACCACCAAAGAGTGATCTCCGATGCACTTCTTCAACATGTTTATGTGGAATACTGGATGAACAGAACCCAAACTTTCAGGCAATTCTAATTCATACGCAACTCCACCTATTCTCCTTACAATCTGATACGGGCCTATATAGCGAGGACTTAGCTTACCCCTCTTCCCGAAACGCATAACTCCCTTTATGGGAGAAACTTTGAGGAAAACCCAATCTCCAATCTCAAACTCTAACTCTCTTCTTCTGACGTCGGCATAGGATTTCTGACGACTCTGAGCTGTCTTAAGTCGTTCCCTAATGAGTTTCACATCCTCCATTGCCTGATGAACAAGATTAGGCCCATACATCTGCATCTCACCTACTTCATACCAGCCTATTGGAGACCTACATCTCCTACCATACAATGCCTCAAAAGGTGCCATCTTAATACTAGAGTGGAAACTGTTGTTATATGCAAACTCTATCAGTGGCAAGTGATCAACCCAACAACCTTTAAAGTCAATCACACAGGCCCTCAACATGTCCTCCAGGGTCTGGATGGTGCGTTCAGCTTGCCCATCAGTCTGAGGGTGGAATGCTGTACTTAAGTTCACCTGGGTACCTAAACCTTTCTGAAATAATCTCCAAAACTGAGAAGAAAACTGCGTACCTCGGTCGGATATAATGGAGACAGGCGCTCCATGCAAATGGACAATTTCTGCAATGAACCGTTTAGCATAATCTTCCCCCGAATAGTTAGTCCTGACAGGCAGAAAGTGAGCTAACTTGGTCAGTCTATCTACAATCACCCATATAGAGTCATACTGATTTCGGGACTTCGAAAGTCCTGTAATAAAGTCCATATTGATCATTTCCCACTTCCACAAGGGCAACGCTATTTCTTGGGAAGTACCTCCTGGCCTCCAATGTTCTACTTTCACTTGTTGTCAATTCAAGCACTTAGAAACAAAGTTAGCCACATCTCGCTTCATATTTTCCACCAAAACATAGATTTCAAATCATGGTACATCTTAGTAGAACCAGGATGAACAACATACCTCGAGGTGTGAGCTTCATCAAGAATTCTTTCTCGAAGCCCGTCGACATTCGGAACACTTAATCTACCCTGAAACCTCAGAACGCCATCACCACCAATTTCAAAAGACATCACCTTCTGTTGACCCACATCTTTCTTGATTTGCATCAAGATAGAATCTTCAACCTGCTTCTCCTTCACTTCAGCACAAAGGGATGACTTAGCTAACTCATGAACAATCACCCCTCCGTCTTCGGAATCTAACAGTCGCACTCCCAGATTCGCAAGGCGGTGAATGTCCTTCTCCATCTCTTTCTTTTTTTCTTCTACATGAGAAAGGCTGCCCATAGACAACCTGCTGAGGGCGTCGGCTACAACATTTTCCTTGCCCGGATGGTAATGCAGGCTCATATCATAGTCTTTCAGAAGTTCCAAGCACTGCCTCTACCTGAGATTCAGTTCTTTCTGCGAGAAAACATACTACAGACTCTTGTGATCAGTGAAGATATCAACATGAACACCGTACAAGTAGTGCCGCCAAATCTTAAGGGCAAACACCACAGCTGCTAACTCCAAATCATGAGTAGGGTAGTTCCGCTCGTGCACCTTCAACTGCCTAGATGTATAAGCTACCACGTTACCATGTTGCATCAAAACGCAGCCAAGTCCCATACGGGACGCTTCACAGTAAACCACAAAACCATCAACACCCTCGGGAAGAGTCAAAACAGGTGCAGTGGTTAGTCTGTCTTTCAACTTCTCAAAACTATTTTCACATAAATCAGACCACACAAACTTTACCTTTTTCTATGTCAGTTTAGTGAGTGGGGCCGCTATGGATGAAAAACTCTCTACGAACCTTCTGTAATAACCTGCCAAACCCAAGAAGCTCCGAATATCGGTTGGAGTCGTGGGTATGGGCCATGTTATCACTGCCTCAACCTTCTGGGGGTCTACTTTAATCCCGTCACTGGACACAATATGCCCTAAGAAGGCAATAACATCTAACCAGAACTCACACTTGGAAAATTTGGCATACAACCGATGATCCTTAAGGGTCTGAAGAATGATTCGGAGGTGATCGACATGATCCTCCTTACTCTTAGAATAAATCAGAATGTCATCAATAAATACAATGACAAACGAGTCAAGAAACTGATGGAAAACTCTGTTCATAAGATCCATGAAGGCTGCAGGGGCATTAGTTAACCCGAAGGACATGACAAGAAACTCATAGTGACCATATCGGGTTCGGAAAGCTATTTTGGGAATGTCTGAATCCCTAACTTTCAACTGATGATAGCCCGAACGAAGGTCTATTTTTGAAAAACATCTAGCACCCTGAAGCTGGTCAAAAAGATCATCAATCCTAGGAAGAGGATATTTGTTTTTAATTGTGACCTTATTCAACTGACGGTAATCTATGCACATACGAAGGAACCGTCTTTCTTACGCACGAAAAGTATAGGTGCACCCCAAGGAGATACACTGGGGCGTATAAATCCCTTATCTAGGAGGTCTGCTAGCTGCTCTTTCAACTCTTTTAGCTCTGTGGGAGCCATTCTATATGGCGGAATAGAAATGGGACCGGTATTTGGCAACACATCAATACCAAACTCTATCTCCCTATCAGGGGGTATCCTTGGGAGATCTTCGGGAAAGGCTTCTGGAAATTCATTCACCACAGGGACAAACTGAAGAGGAGGATTTTCAACTTTAGAGTCCTTGAATCGAATAAGGTGATACAAGCAACCCATAGAAATGAGTTTTCGGGCTCTGAGATAAGATATCAAGTGCCCTTTGGGTGCTAAAGAATGTCCCTCCCATTCTATCATTGGTTCATTCGGGAAAGAAAATATAACTCTACGGGTCCTACAATCCAATATGGCATAGCATGAATGGAGCCAATCCATCCCTAAGATAGCATCAAATGCAACCATGTCCAACTCTATAAGGTCTGCCACCGTATCCCGACTACCAACAGTCACCACACAACCCCTATATACCCTTCTAGCAACAATAGAATCCCCCACCGGGGTAGAAACAGAAAAGGGTTCAGAAATCACACTGGGCTCAAACCCGAAACCAACAGCCACATAAGGGGTCACATAGGATAAGGTAGATCCGAGATCAAGTAACACACAGACATCACGGGAAAAGATTTATAATGTACCGGTAATAATATCTGGGGAAGCTTCTGCCTCCTGGCGGTTGGTCAAGGCATATAACCGGTTGCGACTGTTCCCGGCAGCTGATGTGGCGCCCTTCTGAGACGGGGGTGGCGCTGTGGAATTGCCCTGAAACTTCGCACCACCAACACTGCTCCTAGCAGATGGACAGTCCCTCTGAAAGTGGCCTGGCTGACCACATGAATAACATACAAGTATGCCCAACTGACATTTCCCCGGATGATTCCTACCACAATTTTCACATCACGGGTAAGTGCGATGCTGCTGAGCCACACTACCCTGCGACTGAGTATCTGGTGCTCTAGATCCATGAGGAGTCTGAAAGCTCTGAGTCTGTCTGTCTGCAGGGGGTCTGGGCGCTGGGGCGCTGGCTGCTGACTGTGTATTATTCCAAAACCTCATCTTTTTCGACCACCTATTTCCCCAGTTACCACTCTACGACTGACTCTGGTGCTGGTTCGCAGATTTAACTTTCTTGTCTTAGCTGTCCTTCTTTCTAGATTCAGCGATCTTTCTCTTCTTCTCTTCCACCTGCTGCATGTGGACTGTCAATCTAGCAAAGTCTAACTCCCTATTCAACATTGCCCCCTGGCACTCAAGTACCAGGTTATCAGCAAGGCCAGATGCAAATTTCCTCATTCGGGATCTCATATTGCTAGTCAATTCTGGTGCATAGCGGGCTAGTTGATTAAACTTCAAAGTGTACTCCTGTACACTCATACTGCCCTGCTTCAGATTCATGAACTCTTCTGCTTTGGCCTCCCTCAACTCCAGAGGAAAGAATCTGTCAAGGAAAGCTTCTACAAACTCACCCCAAACTATAGGCTCAGCACTCTCACATTTTGCATCTTCCCAGTCTGCATACCACTGATTTGCAACATCCTTAAGCTGATAAGTTGCCAATTCCACTCCTTCAATCTCATCTACATGCATTACCTTAAAGATCTTCTCCATCTCATCCACGAACTCCTGTGGATCTTCCTCCACCTTTGTACCAGTGAACTTAGGTGGATTCATCTTCATGAAATGCCCGACTCCAGTAGCCTCAGACGTAACGGATATAGACCCAACATCTTCCGATCGTTGAGCCTGGTTAGCTACCAGCTGTGTCAGCATATGGATAGACCGTCTGAACTTTGCATTTGAGATATCTCTCTGAGCAGTTGGTGGATGGCTGACATTAGTCCGCGGAGACCGAGGTGGACTGGTTGGGACTGGAGGGACTCCCGGAGTAGGGACAGGTTTTGGCGTGGAAGCTCTATTACGGGTTCACATCCCATGGGTGGGACGGACCACATCTGCCTGAGCACTCTAATTGATGTTGCGACGGGGAGGCATAGTCGTATTTCTGAAATACAAGAGATCATTGATTAGGGGACAGTTTAGACTCTAAAGCACGAACTGAATCACAAAGAAGGGAAATATTCCTAAACTCCTAGTAGCCTCCTGTTTGTAAGTGTGGCGCGCTACACACCCATAAATAGAACTCTACTCGACGCAATTTCGCAGACACCCTGGGACCATGAACCGTGCTCTGATACCAAGTTTGTCACGACCCGAGCCTAGGCCCTAGCCATGACGAGCATCCCAAACTATGAAGGCCCGGAACACCCATTCTCTATCTGGTTATCATGCACAACATTCGTAATCATAATAAAATGCGGAAGTGAAACTGAGTACGAAATACATGGTCAAGTTCTGCAATATTTCTGAATAATACTATATGACATCAGTATGCGAAATCTCTACTAAGAACACAAACATCTGTCTGAAAAGAAACTGGGACAAGGCCCCCAGTTAACCAAAAACATAATAAATAAGATAATATCTTACATAATTAGGCCTTCCAAATAATAGAAGGCTCACCACTGCGATATCAAGTCTGCTATTCCGAGAATGTCTACTGAGTAGCTGGACCCTTAGACTGTGCCTCAGGACCTGGAAGAGAGGGGGGGTCAGCACAAAAGTACTAGCACGCGAAGCAATCCAAAAATAGTATAATGGAACATGCAGATATATATATATATATATATATATATATATATATATATATATATATATATTAAGTGAAAGCAATTTTTCATCAACACATCATGTATAAAACTGTTTTCGAAAAATACATAGGCACTTTCTGAAAATATGTAACCTGCCTGTTCATTTCAAATCAAGATCTGTGTTTTAATTCTGAGTTAGGTGGTATTCCCCTACAAGTCTGATATTCCATGGGCTGTATGGAATCCGCCATTGACTCGGCGGGGAAGCACCCAACCCAAGTGTGCCGCAAGGGTTGGAGTGTTTGAGTCTGATACGCCACAGGACATTTAAGTCAGCGCATAATAGTATACCCAGGTCGGCAAACCACGGTTTTAGGCAATGAGTCGCTTGAACTCAAGCCCTCTTCGGGGAACCTCCTAACATCTCTGTATGCCCATTTTTAACCTTTTCTGTACATACAACATTCTGAATGTCAAAAATCATAAAAGTCTGAAATGTCTGTTAGTCTGAGTCTGATATGGCGTTAGTCTGAATTGATATCGTCATACCAAGACATTGCAAGTCATGATTTTTCTGATCCATAATGTATTAAGCAAGAGCTTTCATTCAAAACATAGTTTAGACCACCAGAACATGTAACTGATGTAAAGGATTTCATATTCCGAAACTTAAAGTTCAATTCATGCAGAAATTTCATCAAGCACCTGGTGGTCAAATGTCTTTAGCAAGTTCATGTATTCAAAATTGAAACACCTTCATTCATATATGTATATAAACTGTCAAATCACTTTGGAGATGGTCAAAAGACCAAAACAATGATGTTAAAACATCTTATACATAAATATATATACATAATTTAAAACCCCATTCTAAAACATGATTTTTCTATGCCCATGATAATTTAGGAAAAAACCCCGTGTGCCTTGTTCTCCACGAATTTTGGGTGTCTATCGAAGCCTACGTCGAGAGGATTCCAAATCTGTAATTTGTTTCACGAACCCGCGGTTAAATCTTGTGTTGCTTGGGTTTTAATGCTGAAACCCTAGGAAGAGTTCTTGAGCAAATTTAAAGAATATAATGATATTTTGGCTCTTTAGGGATTTAATCCCGTGTTTAAGTTGATAGGAGAATGAGTATTTACGGAAATGCCATTAAAATCCGGATGGACTAAACATTTTGGCCGGGCGCGCGCTGCCACTGGATCGAAATCCAAATGAGGCCTTAGGCTCGTCCAAAAATTCTGAATTTTCTCCGAGACGTACTACAACCTTGTCCCATCGTAACGCAACAAAAAAATCCAAAAATGAAGGTCGGGAAGGTCGAGAAGTTGTATCCCGAAGGTTGCCAGCTAAGAATGAGTCTAAGTCATTTCAACACTTAGAAGAATTTAAAACATAAGTCTAAAGCTCAGAAATTACAGTCTAATACATGCATGACTTTTTACGAGGCGCTACATACGATCTTTAAGGAAGAAAGTGATCCCGAAGAGTTTCTCACATGGGAATCCGCATGCGAGAGAGTCTTTCAAGTAAATGATCTCATGGAGAAGAAGAAGAGCTACTACGCCATTGCTCATTTTGAGGGATATGCTACCACGTGGTTGGAGTATGTCAAATGTTTTTGCAACGTATTGATTGAGGGGCAACCCCCTCCTTGGTTTTGATTAAGGTATATTATGAGGCAAAGGTACCTTCCCGAAAGTTATCAACATGAAATCCTTGCAAAATTGTACAACTTGAAGCAAGGAAATAAAATTGTGGCAGCTTAGTATGACGAGTTTCAACAACTCATCTTGAACTTGATGATAGAGGAGAGCAAGTGAGCAACGACATCATCCGGTTCAAGGTCGTCCTAAATAAGAAAATATCTATGCACATGACACTTCATAAGTTTGAAACTATTGAAGGGATCTTTCAAGCGGCTTTAGAGATTGAACAAGAGAACAGGGAAATGTCGGCATACAAAACCAAATCCCACCAAAGGTCCTCGAGTTGGACCAAGGGGAAAGAAATTGTTTCGTTATCTTCGGGGTGGAACAAATTCAAGTAACAACCAGCCAAAACCCCACCTGTGAGAAAGAGTGTTCAACCACTTCATCCACGGTTTGAGGGAAAATCGAATGTCTCTTCCAACATCAAGGGATTCCAATGCTTCAAATGCCACGTATTGGGACACAAGGCTAGTGAGTGTCCTTATCGGAGAAATATGATATTAAAGAAAGGAAAATTGTATTTCTTGGGGGAAGAATTGGGGACTGAAACAGTTGAAAATGAAGAAGTCTGGTAATATGGAGAGGGAGGGGAGGCTGAGAGGCATAGTGATGATGAAGAAGAAGAGGTTTGGCCTCAAGAAGGCAAACTTGAAGTACCTAAATATGTGGTACAAATATTTATGATTAGAAAAGTGTTGGATGATCCTAGCCAACGGGAAAACCTCTTTCACATGAAGTGACTCATTAAGGGGAGTGTGTGCTCCTTGATTATTGATAGCGGGAGTTGTGCTAATGTAGCTAGTGCCTCGATGGTGGATCACTTGAAATTTCCAACTACTCCACATACGAATCCGTATAGGATCCAATTGTTGAATGATTATGGAGAGTTGAAGGTGACTCGATAAGTGGTGATTCGGTTCATAGTTGGAAATTATGAAGACGAGGTGCTTTGCGACATCATTCCTATGCAAACTTGTAATCTTTTTTTGGGTTGGCGATGGAAATATGATAGGTCGACCAAGTATGATGGCTAAACCAGCTATTATTCCTTTAAGTTCAAGGGTTACAACCTCCGACCACTATCACCACCACAAGTGTGTGAGGCACATCGACAAATGAAGAGTTTTCAAGAAAAGGGAAAAAAAGAGAAAGAACCCATGGGTAGAGGGGAGGAACCTGAGAGTAGGAGGAGTGAGGGTGAAAAGGGAGTTTCGACATTGAGGGGTAGGGATTCAATGGTAATGTTGGCTCGCAAGGGAAACATTTTCAAAGAGTATGATGGTACTACTCCCATGCTACTTTTGGCTCATGTTTTGAATGCTAACCCATCCACTTCTCCTATACCGTTTTTTATTTATAATATTTTGCAGGAATTTGATGATGTATTTCCAAGGGAGTTTCCACAAGGACTTCCTCTAGTTTGAGGAATTGAGTACCAAATCGACTTTGTTCCAGGGTTGCAATTACTGAACAAGACAGATTATAGGATCAACCCCACGGATACGAAGGGACCCCAATGGCAAGTTGAGGACCTCCTCAACAAAGGATTGAAAGCATAAGTCCATGCGCGGTCCTGGTGTTGCTTGTGCTGAAGAAGGATGGGACGTGGCGAATGTAAGTGGACTACCAAGCCATAAATAAAATTATGGTCAAGAATCATCACCCTATTCCTAGGCTAAATGATATGCTTGATGAACTAAATGGCTCTTGTGTGTTTTCTAAGGTTGATCTTAGGAGCGGATATCACCAAATCCGTATGCAATCAGGTGATGAATGAAAGACCACATTCAAGACAAAATTTGGTCTATATGAGTGGATGGTCATGCCATTTGGTCTTACCAACGCTCCTAGTACCTTTATGCGCATAATGAAGCCGTTTATTGGAAAATTTATGGTCGTGTACTTTGATGATGTTTTAGTTTACAGTAAGTCTCTTAATGAACATGTCTTGCATCTAAGGAGTGTGTTTGATGTTATTAGGAAAGAAAAGTTGTATGCTAATATTGGAAAATGCTCCTATGGTGTGGATAAAGTTGTATTTTTGGGATTTGTTGTGAGATCGAGGGGAGTGGAGGTAGACGAATCCATGATAACCGCCATTAAAGATTGGCCAACCCCAAAAACCATGGGTGAAGTTCGGAGCTTCCACGAGAAGTTTTTATAGGAGGTTTATCAAAGGTTTAGTACCATTGCCACCCCCTTAACCGAAATCATCCAAAAGGACCAACCTTTTCAGTGGGGTGAAGAGCAATATAAGGCCTTTAAGACCTTGAAATATATGCTCATTTCGGCACCGTTGTTGCAATTGCCTAACTTTTGTAAGATGTTTGAAGTTGAATGTGATGCTAGTAAGGTAGGCATTTGGGTTGTTTTGAGGCACTATTTAAAGCCCATTGCTTATTTTAGTGAAAAGCTCAAAGGAGCAACTCTAAACTACTCTACATATGATTTGAAGTTGTATGCCTTGGTTAGAGCGTTAGGCAATTGGAAACACTATCTTTGGCCCACGGAGTTTGTAATACAAATGGATCATGAATCCTTGAAGCCCCTTTGAGAATAAGATAAACTTAAAAAATGGCATGCCAAATGGATTAAATTTCTTGAAACCTTTCCCTATGTGATTCAATACAAAAAGGGGAAGGATAATATGGTAGACGATGCATTATCTAGGAAGCATGTTCTTGTGTCCACTTTGTCTTCCAAGTTAATAGGGTTTGAGAGCCTCAAGTATTTGTATCTAGAGGACCCTTACTTCACTCCTATCTTTAGGGAAGGTGAAGTTGTGGGTAGGGAAAGGAGGCCCTCGGATTCTAGTCCTTATGTTGTGTTTGATGGGTTCTTGTTTTAGGGGAGATGATTGTGTGTACCTTTTATCTCTTAGAGAGAGTTGTTTGTGAGGGAGGCACACGACGGCGGTCTCACGAGTCACTTTAGAATTGATAAGACCCTCAGAATATTGGAGGAGCAATTCTATTGACCAAGGATGCGCAAAGATGTTGTCAAAATTTGTGGCCAATGCATGGGTGTAGGAGTGCTAAGTCGAGGCTCCTTTCTCATGGGTTATATACCCCACTTCCCACTCTATCACACCCATGGTTTGATATTTCTAGGGATTTTGTGTTGGGGATGCCACAGACTCAAAGGGGTTGGGATAGCATTTTTGTTGTCTTTGATCGTTTATCCAAAATGGCACACTTTATTCCTTGCAAAAATAGTGAATATACGGCTAGGGTCTTTGTTTATTGAAAATATTGTTAAGTTACATGGCTGTAACGCCCCGTGATATAATTTAATAATAATTGATCTTATTGATATTGAAGGGGTTACAGCTGTATATATAGAGAACCGAAGAATAACTAATTACAGAATAACCCAGATGTATTTAATAATTATATAGGTAGTCTATTATCCCCCGCAAGCTGATCAGCGGTAACGAGGGGCAGCTTGGAGCAGAGATGCTGAAAAGGCTGTAACGGAAGAGGCTTGGTGAGAATATCAGCAAGCTGGTCAGTAGAGGGGACATAGTGCGTGGCCATCGTTCCTGCAAGTACCTCATCGCGAACAAAGTGACAGTCGGACCCAACATGCTTCATACGATCATGAAGGACTGGATTTTTGGTAACACAAATAGTGGACTGATTGTCACAATAAATCTGTGGTTTCGTTGGGGGAATTCCAAGTGCATCCGTAAGGTATCGTAACCACATGGCTTCAGCAACACCCGCAGCCATGGAACGATATTCTGCTTCTGTGGAGGAACGGGACACTCGCGTTTGCTTCTTGGTGCACCAGGAAATCAGATTCGGTCCCAGCATAACAATATATCCAGTAGTGGACTTCCGATCATCTTTGTCGTTAGCCCAATCCGAATTAGAAAAAATAGATATATCAAACGAGCCCTTTTGAAATAAAAGTCCACAGTGAAGAGTACCTTGAAGATAGCGCAGAATGCGTTTCAGGGCCTGAAAGTGTTGATCTGTGGGAGCATGCATTGATTGGGAGACTCGATTGACTGCATATTGGATGTCCGGACGAGTAACAGTAAGATAATGAAGTCCACCGATGAGGCTCCGATATAGTGTAGGATCGGCAAAGGGAGTATTCGGCCCTGGGGATTGGCGGACTGCCATGGGAGTGACCGCGGGTTTGCAGTCTGTCATTCCAGCTCGATTTAGAAGTTCAAGGGTATATTTAGTCTGATGCATCAATATGGTTCCCGATTTGCGGATGAGTTCAAGACCAAGAAAGAACTCCAGATGACCGAGGTCCTTAAGTTTGAAGTCAGGATGCATAGCCGTAGTAATTTCCGTGATGAGCGATGACGAGCTGCCTGTAATAACAATATCATCCACATAGATAAGAATGATGACAGTCCCTCGAGAACAGTGAAGGGTGAAGAGGCTGTTGTCATGATGGTAGGTGCGAAAACCAAGACCCTGCAGAAAAGTAGAGAGGCGTGTGTACCAGGCACGTGGGGCCTGTTTCAGGCCATACAGTGATTTGTGAAGCTTGCAAACATAGTGAGGACGGTTGGGATTAACATATCCCGGTGGCTGAACCATATAGATTTCTTCCTCAAGATGACCATGAAGAAAGGCATTGCTGACGTCTAACTGATGAAGCGGCCAATCATAGTGAAGAGCAAGAGACAAGACCAGACGAATAGTCTGTTGCTTAACAACAGGGCTGAAGGTCTCCTTATAATCCACACCATACTCCTGATGATACCCTTTTGCAACCAAACGTGCTTTATAGCGAAACACCCATTTGCACCCAATAGACTGTCGGTTATGAGGCAGAGGTACCAAATCCCATGTACGTTGTTCAGTCAGAGCCTGAAATTCCTCATCCATAGCTTGGCACCAGAAACTATTTTTGGAGGCTTGGTTGTAGGTAGTAGGCTCAGTTATGGGATGTGCATCAAAGGGTATTTGAGTGTGGTAGGCTTTGGGTTTGAAGGTACCGGCCTTGGCTCAGGTTGTCATAGGGTGAGTGTTGATTGAAGGGTGATTAGGAAGGGGTGGTGGAGTTGTATGATGTGTGGACGGGGGTTGTGTGGGGCTGCCGTGGGAGCTGGGATGTGCAGCGGTGGATGGGTTGGCTGTATGTGTGTGAGGAGTATGATGTAGGGAAGTGGTGGGTTATGTGGCAGTCGGCTGGGTGTTCGGGTGGGAGGTTTGGGGGTTCGGGTGAGTAGTGGTGTAGTGGGGTACCGGGTTAGGTGCCGAGTGAGCCAGAGCATGAGCGGGTGAGAAGGACGGGAATAATGGCACAACGCCAAGTGGATTGGGGGAGTATGGAGTAGAGGAAAGTCTTGTGTAAGGAAATTGTTCCTCCACAAAACGAACATGACGGGAAACATAGGTTTTCTGAGATACAGGATCGAAACATTTGTAACCTTTGATAGTGGGATGATAGCCTAGAAAGACACAAGGGGTGGACCGAGGTTGAAGTTTATGTTGAGAGTGTGGACGCAACCAGGGATAAGCTAGACACCCAAACGGGCGGAGATGGATGTAGTCGGGTGGATGATTGTAGAGACGGGCATATGGAGTGGAGTTGGAGAGAGTGTGAGTGGGCATGCGATTTATGAGGTAGTTGGCAGTAGCAAGGGCATCAACCCAAAAGGAAATAGGTAAGGTGGAATCATGGAGGAGCGCAACAACTGTTTCTATTAGGTGACGGTGTTTGCGCTCAGCAATGCCATTTTGTTCAGGGGTATATGGACATGAAGTGTGATGAAGAGCCCCTAGATTTTGAAGAAAAACACCAAATGCATTGTTGACAAATTCTTTGCCATTGTCACTTCGAAAAATTTTGATTTTGGCATTAAATGGATTTTGAACCATTCGGTTAAAGTTGACAAAAACTGTATAAGCTTCGGATTTAAATTTTAGAGGATAAAGCCAAGTGAATTTACTGTAATCATCAACAAAATAGATATAATAACGAAAACCTTGAACAGAAGGAACTGAGGTTGGACCCCAAACATCAGAATGAATTAATTGAAATGGCGCAGTGGCCTTGTGTTCAAACAGTGAAAAAGGTAAACGACAAGATTTAGACACTGAACAGGACTCGCAATGTAATTTTTCTGAAAAATTAAAACCTAAGGAAGATAAAATGGATTTGGTGATGGCGGATGATGGGTGCCCAAGCCGGCGATGCCAGGTGGACGAGATAATGGCTTGACTAACAACAGACGGAGACCTAGATGGAAGAGTGTATAGCCCATGCTCACAGCGGCCCGTGTACCGCACCCGGTTCGTGGTATTGTCCACTATTTGGAAATTGGTGTCATTAAAAATGAGGGTGCAGTTATTTTCTTTAGTAAAGCGATAAACAGATAAAAGATTGGATGTGAGGGAAGGGACGTGGTGAAGGGTGGAGAGATGAAATTTACCATTTGGGGTATAGACATACCCAGAGCCGGTGTTTGTGATGGGAAGGGATTGACCATTGCCTACTGTAATAGTTTCTGAGCCATGATACGGATGAGGAGCTTGAAGTTGTGAATAATCAGACGTCACATGGGTGTTAGCACCTGTGTCTAGATACCAATCACTAGATTGAGCGTTTGTGGACGCATGCATCGCCCTTGATCCTCTGGACTGGCTATTTACATTCTGCGAGTCATCATAACGATACCAGCAGTTAGCCGCAGAATGGCCCCGCTTAGCACAAATTTGGCACGTTGGAAGATCTCGTGTGGGTCCCCGCTGGTTTCCTCGTCCCTGTCCGCAGCCTGACTGGAAGCCGTCCCTCGGTGGAGGCTCGCCTCTGCCTTGCTGCCCGGCGTTCCGACGGTCACCGCCGCCGCTGCCTCGCCCTTGGTTACGACGATCATCACCGCGACCCCTGGCCGAGCCCCCGCTGCCAGCCGAGTAAAGAGCCATGACGCCAGGGGTGGAACTAGCTTCTCCGAGCAGTAATTTGTGTTCCATGTCTAGATTCAATTCTTCTGCATTAAGCCATCCAGACAGTTGATTCAGAGTGATTTCGACAGGTGAGAGGCAAATATGCTGTTTGAGAGAGGAATAGCCAGCCGGAAGACCACGTAACACGGCATTCACCACGTCTCGTTCAGGAATAATCTCGTTCACAGCATCTAGGTCAGACAGAATAGAGGCCACATCATCAAGGTATTGAGTCATCGTCTTCGTTCCCTTCCGAAGAGTATGCAATCTGTCACGCAACTGAAAAATATGAGCCATGGACACTGAGTTGTACCTTGTGGCTAGTGCGTCCCAAAGTGAAGCCGATGTGAGAAAACCCCAGGCGTGTTTGTGCACAGAGGGGCTAATAACTGCGAGAAGGCAGGCTCAGACCTGAGTGTCGATGATCATCCACGGAAGGTAGTCGGGATTTGGGAGCATGACGCCGTCCATCTCGGCTGTCTCGGGCGGCGGCTTCTCCGCACCGTCAATCCATCCGAGCAGCAAGTTGGCTGCGAGGGCGGTGCGGACGTTAAGTGCCCAGGCCGGGTAGTTGTTGTCAGATAATTTTTTGGGGATGAGGTTGTGGAGATTCCTGAGCAGTAATTTTACTCCAGACGGTAAATTTGACAGAGGATCAACAACCTTGTCCATGGCGCCGACCTACGACGGAGGAGGGAGGCCGTGCGGCGTGGTGTAGACGGTGGCGGCGGCGCACACACGTCGGAAAAGAGGAGAGATTAGGGTTTGGGCGGAAGAAGAAACCCTAGCTTTGATACCATGATATAATTTAATAATAATTGATCTTATTGATATTGAAGGGGTTACAGCTGTATATATAGAGAACCGAAGAATAACTAATTACAGAATAACCCAGATGTATTTAATAATTATATAGGTAGTCTATTACCCCGTAAAAAAAGTCGTCCTTGTGCTAGCCCCTAATAGCGTACTCTTAGTTTTGAAAATTTGAAAATATTCTAAGTGTCAAAGAGACTTGGTCTCACTTCTAGCTCTTGATCTTTGGGGATTTTATTTTCAACCTTCCCAACCTCCGTTTTTAGATTTTCTTGTTACGTTGAGATGGGGCAAGGTTGTAGTACTTCTCGAGTGAATTTCGGTATTTTTAGACAAGTATAAGGGCACGTTTGGGGTGCCATTCAAGTGAGCCCCTGCGATCTGCAGGCGTCGCCTGGAAGATCGCTTGGCGTGGGAGAACCACCGTGATAGAGTAGGCGATGCCTGGCCTAGATCGGTGCTCAAAGGTAGGCGACGCCTGGCTAATCGCCCAGGCCAAATTTCAATTTTCTCTGAGATTTTGAGGGTATTTTGGTAATCGTCGATTCCCCAATCATCTTAAACACGAGATTTAATCCCAAATACTCCAAAATACACCCACATTCATCATATTACTCCAAGAACTCTCCTTAGGGTTTCAAACTAAAAACACAAGTAGTTCAAGATTCAACCGTGGATTTTCAAAAAAAATTAAAGAATCGAAATCCCCGCAACGTAGGCTTCAAGAAGCACCCACTAATTTCGTAAATAAAGGTACGTAGGGTTTTCCTAAATTCTCATGGGTATAAAAATCATATTTTATGAAAGGGGTTTTTGAATTCATGTACATATTCATGTTTTAGCAGCTTTAATGATATGGTTTTGGCCTTTTGGCTTTCCCCCACAGTGATTTGAAAGTTATATATAGATGTATGTATGTGTTTAAGTCTTGAAATATGAATTGAGAGCATGATTTACATGAAATCCCTCTCTTGATGTAAATTTTCCCATGTTTCACATGATATGTATTGTTTTGAAATACATCTTGCAAAGCATGTTACAAAATGCCGTGATTTATGAATGATTTGGTTATGAATCTTGATTTCAAAAGAGATGGTTGATTGTATTGACAAATGTTGAATATCCATATAATGAAAGAGTGCATGGTTTTGCCAAATGCACATGACCACCATATGTTTTGAAAAGTTTTTGCATGAGTTTTGTTTTATGTTTCGGGACATGAAATCTTTTGTACTATTTGCATGCTGGGTGGTCTGAAATGAGTTTTTATGAAAGAATTATGCTTAATGTATTATGGCTCAAAAATAGACTTGCATGTCGGGTGTGACGATACCCTGCAGAGTATGATATATGATTGATTAAATTGAGTTTGATGGATTGTTTTTGTGAGATAGGTGGTTATCCAAAGAAAGAACGAGTCAAATGACTCTACGCTGGAAATTGTGTTTGCCGACTCGGAAACTTGGTACCCTGCTGTGTGATCTTGTGTACCTGAAATTAAGTCATCCCAAACTGGGACTATGGTCAGGAGCCCTACTTTGTGATCTTGTGCACTACTACACTTGATTGGGTCGAGACACCCTGCTGTGTGATCTTGTGTGTCTTTCCCTCACTCATACTCTAATCTCAGTGGCAACCGAGATTTGATAGTTGGTGTAAATGTTAAATTGTAGGGTGTACCACCTAGCTCAGAAGTGTTGGATTGTTTTTTAAAAAAATTATTATGTTATGCCCATGTATTTTTTGAAACATTTTTAAATAATGTTCTTTGTAACAGCTCTCACTTATGTTATATAAAAAACT
Organism: Capsicum baccatum var. pendulum; assembly: GCA_030864225.1. NCBI lineage: Eukaryota > Viridiplantae > Streptophyta > Magnoliopsida > Solanales > Solanaceae > Capsicum > Capsicum baccatum. The sequence goes on from CM061554.1 coordinate 241,703,375, forward strand.
CTATTTTGTTTTGGATTAGTCTGTATACCAGTACATTTGTATTAACCCCTCCTCCCAGGTTTGAGGCTCAGTCTAGGGGTCAAGATAAGCAGTAGATAATTCAGACAGCTGATCAGATTATGCAGTGGTGAGCCTTCTCTATTCTAGAGGGCCTGTCTTTTTAGATTTTGTTTCTTATCGTCGTTTTGGTCTATTGGGGGGCTTGTCCCAGTTTTCAAACAGTGGTAAGATTTATTAGTGATTATGTATTAGAGATTTTGTATACGGTTTTCAGATGTAGATAGATGTTGTGGGACTTTATTTCCCATTATTGATATTATTAGACTCATGACCATGTTTTTGTACTATTGTGTATTTTCCGTATTTCTTTTATCATATGAATTAAGTACATGAGTATTTTTCTGTATTTCTTTTATCATAAGAATTAAGTGCATGATTACCAGATAGATAAGGGTGTTTCAGGCTTTCATGGTTCGGAATGCTCGTCACGGCCAGGGCGCCAGTTCGGGTCATGACAAACTTGGTATCAAAGAACGGTTCATGGTACCATGATGTCTGCGAAATCACGTCGGTTAGATTCTTGTTTATGGGTGTGTAGTGCGCCACACTTATAAGCATGAGGCTACTAGGCATTTAGGAATGTATCTATTTCTTCATGTTATAGTTCATGCAATATAGTTATAATCTTTCTCTTTCATACTCTAATTCGTGCTATGATGTCACCCATATGAAATTAACAGTCAACCCAAATTCTTTCCTCACTCTGATGTTCTTAGACATATCCCATTATTGGGGTGATTCAAGTGCAAAAAGTTTAGAATCTACAAGATATTGTCCTTTCTGATTGAGTCATATAAGATTTAAAAAAAATTGTGCAAGGACTTGAGAATCCATTTGCTTCAAAGTGTATTGATGCGAGTGTGAACCTTGATATTGATGAAATCGTGTTTTTCAGCCTACGGTATTGAGTGTATTCAGTCCCTTTCCAAAAATATTATGTTGTAGATGTCGTGCTTCAGGAGGGAATGATGTGTAACAGAATGTTGGAACTATATTTCCACCCAAATAGTAGTATGAGTTAAAGTGTTGTTGTCATCACCTATTGGTAATGAAATTAGACCAAGAAGTTGGTGATGTGAAGTCACAAAGTTAGAAGTCTGAGTGAGGGTGATTTTTGTGTAAATAATATTTCAGTTGAATAACCGATGTTTGAGGATGATTTACCCTTTTTAGTGATAAACTAATGTGGTAGCTAGTAGCATGTGTGGATGGTATGGTAGTCCATGGAGGAAGTGTTTGACTCCAATTTTATTTATACAGAGTAAGATGTGTATTCTTAGTTCATTGGATATTGCGTATTAAATTTCTATCTCATGTAATCTTGTCATCAAGGTGTGGTTGAAAAATAAAGTCTAGTGAAGACGTGTGGGGCTCTTTTGATTCACTAGTTCAAAATACAAAATCAAAATTTAGTGAAGTCGTCTGAGGCCTATTTTGATTCATTAGCAACTTGTTATCCAACTTATTTTTCTTTTGTGGTTTAATATATGTATAGCTGAATCTATTAGGGTGTGATATTTTAAGAGATATAGCAGGTTGAATCTTATGGTTTAGACTTGTATCATGGAGTGGCATGTAGTATTTTGTGAGTTGGAGTTAGTCTTGATCGCGGTGAAGAGGATTTAAGTTACTATAGACATTAGTAGAAAGATTTATAAATGCAAATATGAGAATACCTAAGTTGAATCGAATGAATGTAGTATCTACGGGAAATAGTACAGTTAAGGAAGTATTTAAGGAGTGTGCTAATCTTGAAATTAAGAAGTCGCATTGACTAAGGCCTGGTAATTCTATCCTGATTTAGGAGTTATATGTCTATATTCCATGCTGGAGAGTAATGTCAATGTTGGGATCCTATAGTCGGATGTCTTGTGTGACTCATGCCCAAGATCTTTTGCTACCAAATGCTACTAGGACTTCGTTAGGAAGAGTGTTGATAAGATACTCCAGATTGAGTATAAGTTTCTAGTATAGTTCAGTCTTTGTGGGCAGCAAATAAGTTTAACAGTCAGATTCGCATGACTTGTTTTCTCGTCTTTTCATTAATCATGCTACCCAACATCTCAGATATGTTACTATTCCAAGATAGAGTATACTAGTTGTAGAGAGTATAGCTCAGTTCATGCGTCATGTACTAGATTTAGATTATAGATGTTTAGTTATGATTCAATTCGTAGGTGCCTACTGCATCGCCTCAATTTTTCGAGTATCTTAGTGAATTGATCACTCATAGAAGGACATAGTGTCCCAAGGGGGAGATACCCCATTCAGTTGCATGCATAGATTCTTATTACAAGCTTCTCATCATTTATTATTGCGTATTAAGTCATACATTCATACGTCAGTTCAGTCAGATATGCATGCATTAGAAATGCATGTTCAATAGAAAAAGTTCAGCTTATCAGGTATTCAGTCCTGTGTTAATGAGAACGACTCAGTTGCATATTCCATGCAACAGATATGCATGTCCAGTCTAAGAATTCTGAATATCAGTAGTTCCAGTCATATAGTCATGTTTCAAATTAGTGTATCCTTATTAGAGGACACATTATGTCTGCGTTATTCCGTACCTGTAAAGTTTCAAAAAGTTCCTACCCATCATTCGAGGACGAATGATCCCAAGGGGGAGATCGATAATGTAGCGCCTCGTAAAAAAAGTATTCTTATGCTAGCCCCTAATAGCGTACTCTTAGTCTTGAAAATTTGAAAATATTCTAAGTGTCAAAGAGACTTAGTCTTATTTCTAGCTCTTGATCTTCGCAAATTTTATTTTCAACCTTTCCGACCTCCATTTTTAGATTTTCTTGTTGCGTTGAGATGGGGCAAGGTTGTAGTACTTCTCGGGTGAGTTTCTGGAATTTTTAGACAAGCATAAGGGCACGTTTGGGGTGTCATTCCAGTAAGCCCCCGCGATCTGCAGGCGTCGTCTGGAAGATCGCCTGGCCTTGTAGAACCACCGTGATAGAGCAGGCGACGCATAGCCTAGAGCGGTGCTCTAAGGTACGCGACACCTGGCTAATCGCCCCAGGTCAAATTTCAGTTTTATCCAAGATTTTGAGGGTATTTTGGTAATCGTCCATTCCCCAATCATCCTAAACTCGGGATTTAATCCCAAATACTCCAAAATACAGCCACATTCATCATATTACTCCAAGAACTCTACTTAGGGTTTCAAAGTAAAAACCCAAGTATTTCAAGATTTAACTGTGGGTTTTCAAAACAAATTAAAGAATCGAAATCCCCGCAACGTAGGCTTCAAGAAGCACCCACTAATTTCATAAATAGAGGTACGTGGGATTTTCCTAAATTCTCATGGGCATAGAAATCATGTTTTATGAAAGGAGTTTTTGAATTCATGTACATATTCATGCTTAAAAGCATTAATGATATTGTTTTGGCCTTTTGACTTTCCCCCAAAGTGATTTGAAAGTTATATATAGATATATGTATGTGTTTAAGTCTTGAAATATGAATTGAGAGCATGATTTACATGAAATCCCTCTCTTAATGTAAATTTTCCCATGTTTCACATGATATGTATTGTTTTGAAATACATCTTGAAAAGCATGTTACGAAATGTCGTGATTTATGAATAATTTGGTTATGAATCTTGATTTCAAAAGAGAGGGTTGATTGTATTTACAAATGATGAATATCCATATAATGAAAGAGTGTATGGTTTTGCCAAAAGAACATGACCACCATATGTTTTGAAGAGTTTTTTGCATGAGTTTTGTTTTATGTTTTGGGACATGAAATCTTTTGTACTATTTGCATGCTGGGTGGTCTGAAATGAGTTTTCATGAAAGAATTATGCTTAATGCATTATGGCTCAGAAACAGACTTGTAAGTCGGGTATGAAGATACCCAGAGTATGACATGTGATTGATTGGATTGAGTTTGATGCATTATTTTTGTGAGATAGGTTGTTACCCGAAGAAAGCACGAGTGAAATGACTCTATGCTGAAAACCGTGTTTGCTGACTCGAAAACTTGGTACTCTGCTGTGTGATCTTGTGTACCTGACATTATGTCATCCCAAATTGGGACTATGGTTAGGAGCCCTACTTTGTGATCTTGTGCACTACCATACTTGATTGGTTCAAGACACCCTGTTATGTGATCTTGTGTGTCTTTCCCTCACTTATACTCTAATCTTGGCGGCAACCGAGATTTGACAGTTGGTGTAAATGTGAAATTGTAAGTGTTGCATTGTTGTTGAAAAAAAAAATTATTTTATGCCCATGTATTTTTCTAAACATTTTTAAATAATGTTCTTTGTAACAGCTCTCACTTATGTTATATAAAAACCTCTATTCTATTTTGGATTACTTTGCGTACCAGTAAAGTTGTATTGACCCCCCTCCTCCTAGGTTCTGAGGTTCAGTCTAAGGGTCCAGATAAGTAGTAGATAATTTAGACAGCTGATCAGATTAAGCAGTGGTGAGCCTTCTTGTAACGCCCCGCATTTTGGGCTACAATATAGACCATGATTCCGATGTGCTGATAATCCCGAAGCCATAAATCCTATGCCAATATGGCATGCTAATTATTTGTGTAGTATGTGAATCCATTCAAGCATGAATTTAGACCATAGGGGTCGTTTGACTCAAGGACGAGTTGAAAACTACTTCGATCGATTAAGTTTAAGTGGACATTATAATTTGTGTCAACTTCTATCGACCATGAATCTTTGTATATGTCAAATTAGAGATCCTACTATGTGTAAAATGATAGGTTTTCGAGTTATCTTTCTAACGATACCAATTTTGCTAAAATCCGGCACCCGAGCAAGAAGTTATGGCCTTTCAAAGTAATATGCGTCGCCTAACCAATCACACATGGTCACTGGAAAGCATAGGCGATAGCATAGGCGGCACCTATGTAAACATAGGCGATAGCATGGGCGGAGCCAATGTAAAAGTTTCAAGTGACTTAAACACTCCATTTTTGGGGCAAAATGGCCCTTTTCCCACCCTTATTTAGCCCTAAACATGAAATTCAGTTCCAAAAGACCCCAAAATACACCTTCATTCTTCAAAATTGCTCAAGAATTCTCCTTAGGGTTTCAAAATAAAAACCCAAGCAACTCAAGATTCAACCGGGGGTTTTAGAAACTAATTGCATATTTGGAATCCTCTCAACGTAGGCTTCAAGAAGCACCTAATATTTTTAGTAATCGAGATACGTGGGGTAATCCTAAAATCTCATGGGTTTAGTTTTATGAACATGCATGCTTTTAAATGGGGGTTTTCAATAAAATGCTAATAGCTTGCTTTTAATATGATTTCGAAGTCATTTTTTTTAAAGTCATGGGAATTGTTTGCCTATATATTTCAATGGTTGAAACCATGCATATGTGAGTTGAGATTTTCCATGAAAGTTGATAAATATGAATGATATATTGCTTTCAAATTTCCATGATGATGTTTTGATACCCCATATTATGTTGTGACCAATAAAAGAGAGCATGAATTTGAAATAATTACTGTTCACTACTTGTAAATGATGAAGCATCTTGATTTTTACATGATTATGCACATGTTGATGTGATATTGATGGCTTGCAAGTCGGGTATGATGATACCCTACAGAATATTATATGTAATTGAATCAGATAAAATTGAATGCATTGATTTTACATGAGATAGGTGGGTGCTTAAAGAAGGTGTTTGAGTGTAAGGGCTCATCGCTGGAAACCGTGTTTGCCGACATGGGAATTCGGTACCCTACTTTGTGATCTTGCGTACCTGACTTTATGTCATTCCCAAGTTGGGACTATGGTTAGGAGCCTTGCTTTGTGATCTTGTGCACTACCATTGGGTCAAGACACCCTGCTGTGTGATCTTGTGTGTCTTTCTCTCACTTATACTCTAATATCGGCGGCAACCGAGGTTTCAAAGTTGGTGTAAATGTGATATGAAGGGTATTCCACCTAGCTCAACTGCATTGCATTGTTGTTGAAAACAATTACATTACGCCCATGTGTTTTCAAATGATTTGTTATGAAACTACTTTATAATAGCTCTCAACTATATTTTATAAAAATATTATATTTTGTTTTGATATCTCTGTGTACCAGTACTTTTGTATTGACTCCCTTCCCTCCCAGTTTCGAAGGCACAGTCTAAGGGTCCAGAAAATCAGTAGATTTCCTCAGACAGATTCGCAGAGTCATTTGGTGAGCCTTTTATATTTCAAAAGGCCTGATATCTGGCAGTTTCATTTATCACTTATTAGTTTTGGGTCTACTGGGGGTCTTGTCCCAGTTTTCAGATAGATATCTGTTTCAGTCATGTAGTAGAGATTTCGCAGACGTTATAGAAATGTTGATTGAGATTGTGGGACATTATTCCCCATTATTGTTTTCATATGATTCTTGACCATGTTTCCGTTATATAGTGTATCTTTCACATTTTTTTCTTATAAGTCATGTGCATGATTACCATATAGATAAGGGGTGTTTCGGGCCTTGATGGTTTGGAATACTCGTACGGCCAGGGCCCCGGTTCAAGTTGTGACACTTCTCTACTCCAGGAGGTTTGTCTTTTCAGATTTTGTTTCTTATCGCCATTTTGGTCTACTGGGAGCCTTGTCCCAATTTTCAGATAGTGTGTAGATTTATTAATAATTATATATTAGAGATTTTGCAGACGGTTTTCAGATGTCGATAGATGTTGTGGGACTTTATTTCCCATTATTGATTTTATTAGACTCATGACCATGTTTCCTTAGTATTGTGTATTTTCCACATTTCTTTTATCATATGAATTATGTGCATGATTACCAGATAGATAGGGGTGTTTTGGGCCTTCATAGTTCAAAATGCTCGTCACAGCCAGGGCCACGGTTTGGGTCGTGACAACGGCATCCCAAGAACCATTGTAAGTGATAGGGATTCTAAGTTCCTTAGTCACTTTTAGAAGTCAATGTGGGGTAGGCTCGGCACTAAATTGTTGTTTTCTACGTCTTGCCACCCACAAACCGATGGCCAAACGGAAGTAGTAAATCGAAACATGGGTTCCATGCTACATTCCATGGTTAAAGGTAAGTTTCCATCTTGGGAAGATCACCTACCTCTCATAGAATTTGCTTACAATCGGGTGAGCCATTCGAGTATGGGCATTACGCCCTTTGAATGTGTCTACGGTTTCAATCCCTTAATCCCCTTGGATCTAAATCCTTATCAAAGTGATGTTGCAATTAGCTTATATGGAAACAAGAGGGCCGAAGCCATGAAAATCTTGCCTGAGAAGGTGAGGATGCGGCTTGAGAGTAAGAAGAAAGATGTGGCGTAACGAGTCAACAAAGGGAGAAGGCGTCTTGTACTTGAGCCGGTAGATTGGGTGCGGGTGCACCTACGTAAGGACCGGTTTCCCAACCAAAGAAAGGGAAAGTTTCTGCCATGAGGTGACGGTCCATTCCAAGTTCTTGAAAGAATCAACGATAATGCTTACCAGATCGACTTTCCACCGGAATACCAAGTGCATAACACGTTCAACGTGTGTGATCTTTCACGGATTGATACCATTGAAGATGAAGAACCCATAAGTTTGAGGTCAAACTCCTCTCAAGATGGAGAGGGTGATACGGGTGTCACGGGCTTGTGACCATTTACTAGAAGTCAAGCTCGGGAACTACGAAGGCTTTAAGGTGCGTTTCTGAAAATGGACGCGGTTGAGCTTGTTGCGAACTCACCCAAGGGGGTGTACGTATTGACATGTGGGGGCTGACCTTAGGGGCCCAAAAAACACCCCAAGGCTTCCCCAAACACTCCACACCTGTCACACCTTCATTAAGGCCAAAGGGGTCTTTTTGCGATCCTTTTTTGTAAAGACTATTCAAGGTGTTTCTTTAGTCTTGTTCTTTTTAGTTAGCTTATTTTGAAATCACTTTGTAACATTGAACACCATATTTCCTCTCAAGAAGAGAGTAGACCACCAAACATTTTAAGCTTCACAAGTGAAAGGTTCCACTTGTGTTGTGAGACGGCTAGAAACGAGAGTGCTTGAGTGAACCGAGTTCCTCTTGTGTTCCCGTAAGAACTTGGTGCTTGTTGATGTGATTTGTAGAGGTTTTAGAGTTTGATACACTCTTTAGTTGCTACATTTTATATTCTCTTTGTGTCAAGTTATCTATCTCCTTATTTTTCAAGTTTGTGTGTTTGTTGTTTCCATTTGATGTCTTCTACGTGTTGACTGTTTTTGTGAGTTGTGGACTGTTTTGAGCTATTGTAGATACCGTTTGGTATCACCAGGAGGTTTTGAGAGCGACCCCGATAGCTCTAATCAATGGATGGCAATTCTAATAAGGAAAACAACATTTTGTGCATTTTTTGTTTCCGATACCATTGCCTTCACTTGCTCAGCTGTTGCCATATTCATCTACTTCTTCATGGCAGATGTAAGTACAGATCCTCAACGTAAAAAAATTGTAGATAAGCTTTATGATCTCGCAGATTATTTTCAGTTCTTGTCAATGTTAGCAGTTGTAATTGCATTTGCGACGGGTATGTTTGCTACTTTATAACATTCACTTGGTCTTGCCGTTACTGTCTGTTCCATAGGTTGCCTCTCTATTTTATGGTACTTCTTGGTTGTTATTTATATGGCAAGGAATATGTGGTGAGTAAAGCGAGTAGAGCGACATGAATGCTAGCTACTACTTATACTTATTGCTTGCAGATATATAATTCAACTACATATTTCAGTTTTTACTTATTATTTTAGTAATACATCCTTTATCACATGATATAACAATCTATGTAATATCATTTTCTTCTATTTAAATCATAAGTGGTCACAAAAGATCATTTTTTTAGTCACCGACAATGCTATAGACCCAATGTACCTTCACTAAATAATATATTCATGGTACAACAACAACAATATACCCAGTGAAATTCCGCAAGTGGAGTTTGGGGAGGATAGAGTATACGTAGCTATCACCCCTACATTGCTAGGCAAAGAAATGTAATAGAATACACCTAGGCTTTAATTTAAGCTGGCCTCACCATGTGATTGGATGAGCTTGAAATTTGCAAATTACATATTCTTAAACAATGCTTCATCAAGAATCTTAATTAACTAGGTAGTTTTTGGTCAAAAGAAGTTCATTGGACATTTGTTAATATCAATAATGTCAGCTGGCCACACAATAGAAAATTGATTAAGAAATATACTTCTGCAAGTTCATGAACTAGTATGAAATGCATTTTAAGATATTTTAACACAAACACATAGAGAAGACATCATTAAGATATACATACACTTAGAAGTTCTCATTTTGGATAATTTCCTAAAGAATGATCGAAGAATTCGCTGTGTGCGGTGCATTCTTCTCGCGCTGCAGCAGGAGGGATGATGGTGGTGGTACCAGAGACAGAGTCAGCGGGTAATCAAGAAGATAGCGCTAGATGATAAGAAAGAATAGTTGAAAATATTATGAAGGCAGCTCAAATACATTTAGTTGTGGCAACTTTGTTAATGACAGTGACGTTCACAACTGGTTTCACATTATCAGGAGGTTTTTTAAGCGATATAGATATTGAAGCCATGTGACTTCACAGTTGGTCTCTCTGATACTGTTTGCATTACCTTATATATACAACGTAATTTTTTGTTTGGGGGTTTGGGAGAACGTCCTCCCGACCCCCCCTAGAACCATCCCTGGTGACGATGGATGGGAATGCCCAACCGTATATACTATTAAATCAAAGAGTAAAAGTGGTCTTCACAATATAATACTGATAAGTTCAGACCTAAATGCATTTAGAACAAATCTAGCAAAGACTGGGGACGAGGAAGAAACCACGAGTGAATGAGAGATATGAAGGTTACTGCTAAGTGTTCTTGCATGGTTCGCTATCTCAATTCAATGAAGCAGCAACAATAGTGCAGAGACCCTTTTAGCCGAGTCTGGCGGTGAAATGGTGTTATCACCATGTATACACTAATTTCCCCCTCGATATTGAGTCCATGGCGATTGCAAATACGATTGCTAGACAAGTCTCTAGCAACCTGAAACTGAAACAGATTTATCGACAATATGCTGAAAATCAAGAATGAGGCAAACTTTGAAGTAAAGCACCGATGCAAAGAGTGCAACCAAGTAGCCAATAGTTTGGCCAAACTAGCCTATTCTACTAATCATAATCAAGTCATACAATCTTATTTTGATTTGCATAGAACTTCTTAAGGTTCCTTTCAACTTGATAAGTGACAATGTTGCTGACATGTGACCAGGAGGTCAGGGGTTCAAGCTTTGGAAACAGCCTCTGGCAGAAATGCAAGGTAAGGCTGCATACGATACACCCTTGTGGTGGGGCATTCCCTGGACACCACGCATAGCGGTAGCTTTAGTGCACTGGGCTGCCCTTTTTTTTTGTTGGCTCTTGGCAGTTTTTCTGGCCTTTTTTGATGGTGAATTTCCAGAGTCCATTCAAGGAGCTACGCACAAACAAGGTCGGCGATGCAACTATCTAGAGTTACAACACAAAAATTACCAATAACACAGACTGAAAAAATTTAGCTCGATATTATTGGAACAATTCTTAACATCCAAAAAATTAATCAAGTTCGTTTTTTGGCCTCTTAATTCTAGTGTTTAAGTGTATAGATGTTTTACTCATTCAAATTTAGTTAACGTATAAGAATCATATTGAGTTTTTTTTTTTTGGATGAAGAATCATATCAAGTTATATGCACACTTGTGAATTAAATTGTTATTGCATGTTATTTAGTGTTTCTATCCTGAACTATAAACGAAATTGCTGAGACGCGCTCCAACTTAAAGGGGGTCCTATTACCCCTAGACTAATTAAAATCGTATTTTTGGCAACCTTAGTGCCTACGTGGCACATAAGTGGAACACTGTGTGAATCAACACACTGAAGGTCCACGTAGGCACACGTGTGTCTTTTTCTTCTTTTTCTTTTTGAATCTATGACCAAACAAATTGTCTTTCTTCCTTATCTTTTGGACAAAGGAACAGGTACCCTGATGTATTGACCCTTCAGGTCATTTTCCATATTTATGCTTATCTTCACCGTTTGAGCTTCTAAATAGCTTCCCCAAGTCATTTATGACTTGATGGGACCGATGATTTGGTTAACGGGTAGTTCTTTTGATTTTTAGAGCCAATTCCCTATTTAGAAGTCTTCACTGGTTCCAAATGGCCACCGAGTGAAAACTTCAGTAAAATAATCCTGTATACAAATTCTAACTATGCCAACAGATTTGGAATATCGATTTTAGTTTAGGTAGATCTTTGGTTTGGGTCCCAATACATTCGAGCTCATTTCGACATATTGGTCGGAAAGTTAAAAATTTGAATGAATTGGTATGGTACCCACTTTTTATCGAAATGATATCGGATGAAAGTTTTGATGATTCCAATGAATTTGAAATGTGATTTACACTCAAATTTCACTATTGGACCATATATTTTGGGTTCCGGATGAGTTTCGAAGGTCAAAAATAAGTTTTTGACTTTGCTGTCGTAGAATACCGCCTCTCGCCGAGGGGTGTATAAATAGACCCCAAGGTCGCGAATTTGGTGATTTTTCATTCACCTTTGAGGGTTTAAAACCCTAAATGGGTATGATAACTCAAAATTGACTCTTGTGGGTATCTAGGGAGCTTGATAAACATCTTTTATCATGATTATCATCCGGATTAAGGTAAGATTACATCTTTTATCATGATTATCATCCAGATTAAGGTAAGATTTCATCACTTTATTGGTGAATTTCTTAGTTCTTCACCCAAAATCCCAATTTATCTTAGGGCTTGATTTAGCCCTAAATTTGATTTGTTTTCACCAATTCATTGAGGGTTATGATTCCTTGGTGATGTATGAGCATTGGGTTGACCTAGGAAACGCGATTTCCATACGTGGGACCCACTTGGGGTTTTTGGTATCTGTTTTGGACCCAAAGCACAATAGTGCAATATGGGTATCATTAGACTTGTATTGATGAGTAGATTATATTTTTGATAGTGTGATGGCATTTTGGGGATTGTGAAGGGAAGACGAGCATGTGGTGCTTGAAGTGTGATTTTGTGGTTTAGCCTTAAGGTAGGCTTCTGTCTACTCTTCTTCGTGGATGATGTATGATATATATTGCGTGTGAATGTGAATGTTAAGATTGATATTGGATAGAAAGACTTAGTATTGATTATACATATAACTTTGGGGATTAGATAGGGTTTTGACCATAGGTTAAATTACTTAATACCCTTGTAGAATCCTATTGCCTTCTCCCTATGTCACGCCCGAACCGAGGCCCTAGCCGTGACGAGCATCCCGAACCATGAAGGCCTGAACACCCTTCTAACTCGTAATCATATAAACCATTCATACAAATAAGGAAGTGCGGAAACTATAGCGAAACAGAATCATGGTCATAAGTCTGATATAAAGTTAGCAATGGAAATTGAATCCAACACTATCTAACAACATCTGCAAAACCATCTGCAAAATCTCTAACACATGATCACTAACAAATTTGAAAACTGGAACAAGGCCCCAGTAGACCAAAACATATCTAATAATAATAATTGCCTGAAAATAACCAGGCCTTCCGAATTATAGAAGGCTCACCACCGGACACAACAACTCTGACTGATGGAATCTACGGCTTATTTGGATCCCTAGAATGTGCCTCAGAACCTAAGAGGTTAGAGGGAAAGGGGGGTCAAATATATAAGACTTTCACAAACATCAACCACATGCACCATGGTTCTCAACATGTAATAGTTCAAGAAGTTTTATCATTTATGAGTAATATCATATAAATTGAAAAATGCATGCTCTCAATGTTTAACACAAGTATAGTATGGGGTATAAAACATTAGCATGGGGGGATTTAAAGAATTTACAATTCGTACACATGGCATCTTTTCAAAATTCAAATCAGATGCCCACAATTCAACAATTGAAATATATTCAAGCAAGCAACCCCATTATATTTCAATATCTCTTTCAAACCCATATCACAAAACATGTTATTGGTATTAAAACGAAAACCCCACGTGTAATAACATATATATATACTCGTATAAATTTAGAGTCTTGCATAAATTCTTTTCAAAAATATGCCCATGAAATTTAGGACAACCCCACATACCTCTATTTAAGAAACTAATGGATGCTTCTTGAAGCCTATGTTGCAGGAATTCCAAATCTTTAATCATCTTCTAAAACCCACGGTTAAATCTTGAGTTATTAGGATTCTTAGTTTGAAACCCTAATGGAGTGTTCTTGAGAGGAATTTTGGAGATAATGTGAATTTGGGGGTCTAAAGTGTTGTTTTGGGGTTAAAATTCAGTGTTTAGGCTGTAATAGGGTAGAATTGACCCAAATGCCCCTGAAAAATGTGGAGCTGACTGCAGAAAAATACACTCGCCGAAATAGCCAGGGCGCCGCGGGCTTATTGCCATGCGCTACTACATCTCACGAAAATGGCTATAATTTTTTGTTCGATTGACGTATTTAGACAAAATTGATATCTTTGGAAAGTTACTTTGAAGACCTTTCATTTGATATATAGTGGACTTTCTAGTTCGTTATATACACTGAGTTATGATCGATTGAAGTAGACCCAAGTTTCAACGTTCACTAAGACTTGAACGATAGAAATGTTTTCAACTCGCCTTAGAGTTAGGGGATTTTGTGACCTCAATTCGTATACAAAGGTATTCTCACACTATAGGATTTATCACTACACACATATCAACAAGGAATCATCTAGTTTGAGTCTATACGCGTAGAAATGACGCGTTGACTTCTAGCCCAAAAAATGTGGGGTGTTACATTATCCCCCTTGGGACCATTCATCCCTGAATGATGGGTAGGGGCCTTTTGAAGCTCTAAGAGTGTAGAACAAAGAACACAGTCTCACATTGAACATTTTTTTTCCTCGATAAAATATGCAAAGGCATCAAACAAACTTCATGATAACCCCTAATGAAATGTGAAAGCACGAAACAAGAGGCAATGAGACTTTACATGGGGATGATCTTGCACATGAATTCTATGAATCATTATCATCATCAAATATGGTAGGGGTTTATTTGATGATCATAGACCATGATCAAGATTGGTAAAAGACATGAGATAAGATTCTCGTGGGACATAAGAATATAAACATTCTCCATCTTACAAGATACAATGAAAAGACTTAAACTTGGAGGCACTATTTATTTACGCCCCAAACAATAAATTACATACTTCAAACTTTTCAACTTACAAATCCACAAAAACACTTCTAGTGTCACGACCTGAACCGGGGACCTGGCCGTGATGAGCATTCTAAACCTTGAAGGCCCAAAACACCCCTATCTATCCTTTAATCAAGCACATAATTCATATGATAAAAAAATGCGGAAGATACACAATATTACGGAAACATGGTCATGAATCTAATGAAATCAATAATTGGAAATAATGTCCCACAACCTCTATCGACATCTGAAAACCGTCCGCGAAATCTCTACTACATGACTGAAACAAATAACTGTCTGAAAACTGGGACAAGGCCCCCAGTAGACCCAAAAACTAATAAAGGATAAATAAAACTGCCAGACATCAGGCCTTCCGGAATATAGAAGGCTCATCAAGTGACTCTGCAAATCTGTCTAAAGAATCTACTGATTATCCAGACCCCTAGACTGTGCCTCCGAACCTGGAAGAGAAGGGGTTCAATACAAAAGTACTGGTATGCAGATAAATCCAAAACAACAATATAATATATTTAATGAATATAAGTGAGAGCCATTATAAAGCAGATTCGTATCAAATCATTTGAAAAGTACATGGGCATAATGTAATAATTTTCCAACAACAATGCAATGCAGCTGAGCTAGGTGGAATACCCTACATAACATATTAACACCAACTATCAAACCTCGGTTGTCGTCGAGATTAGAGTATAAATGAGGGGAAGACACACAAGATCACACAGTTGAGTGTCTCGACCCAATAACGTATGGTAGTGCACAAGATCACAAAGCAGAGCTCCTAACCATAGTCCCAATTTGGGATGACATAAAGTCAGGTACGCAAGATCACAAAGCAGGGTACCAAATTCCCGTGTCAGCAAACACGGTTTCCAGTGATGAGCCCTTACACTCAAATGCCTTCTTCGGGCATCCACCTATCTCATGTAAAATCAATGCATTCAACTCCATTTAATACAACCGCATATCATGTTCTGTAGGGTATCATCATACCCGACTTGCAAGTCATCAGTATCATATCATTCTTTCATTCAACCATTATATTCAACATATTTCAACATAAACACCCCTCTCCTTGCAAGTCAAAATCATATCCAATCATAACAATTTTCAAAACATTTCATGTCATGCTTTTCAAGATGATTTTCCAAACAATTCACATCATATGAAAATTTAAACCAAAATCATATCAAGAGAGGGATTCCATATAATTCATGCTCTCAAGTTATCATCATTTCGAAACACATGCATGCACATATATAATATATCAAATCACTTCGGGGAGAGGCCTAAAGACCAAATCAATATCATTAAAACTTGTAAAACATGATTATATGCGTAATTTCAAAACCCCCATTCTTAAAACATGAATTTTAAGCCCATGAGATTTTTAGGATAACCCCATGTACCTCTATTTATGAAATTAGCGGGTGCTTCTTGAAGCCTACATTGCGGGGATTCCAATTCTTCAATCGCTTTTGAAAATACACGGTTGAATCTTGAATTATTTGGGATTCTTGTTCGAAACCCTAGAGAGCGTTCTTGATGAATTTTGGTGAAAGTGTATGTATTTAGGTGTATTTGGGATTAAATACCATGTTTGGATGGGTTTGGGGCCATGGGAAATGTCTAATTTGGCCGTAGAATTTAAAATCCGGGACTGGAACGCCGTCTAAAGCGTCACCATAATGCGCTGGAAATCGCGGTGAGCTACTGGAATTGACAATTGTTATTTTAAGGCTCACCCCAATGTGGTGGCCAGTCAAACGGGAATGCTGACACTAAAAATGCTCTAACTTCTGTATTGAGTGTCCGTTTTAGGTGAATTTGGTATCGATGGAAATCTAATTAGAAGATATTTCATTTGATATATAGTAGGCCACCCCTTTCATCATATATAATGAGTTATGATTGATTGAGTTTGACCCAAGTTTCAATGTTCACTAAAACTTAAACGATAGAAAAGTTCTCAACCCGTCTTTGAGTTAAGGGACTTCTATGATCTCAATTCATGCTCAACTAGATTCATACACTACATAATTGATTGCACATTAAATTTGCATAGGATTCATGAATATCACAACCTCTATGTGAAAGAATAACGGTTTACGTTCTAGCTCGAAATGCGGGGTGTTACATCTAGCCACAAGAATTTGAGTCCCACTACTTAATACTGCTATGTTAAAGCCTAAATCAGAGTTAAAAGGTGCTAACTTAAGCTATAGGACCTTGTACTTTACATCCCATTAAGAACGTTACCTTACCTTATCACTATTGTCAAACACCCCCAGGTTTTAATTCAAGGAATACTAACCGCATAGTACATGGGTTGAGTTTTCATTAATCTCAACATTCAAGCCTATCATTTCTACTCTCACTTTATGGATTCCCCCCACTAAGATCAGCAAATTCACTCGCATTCACAAAAAAAAAAAAAAAATTCGCCATATATCTCCTTCCTAACCTCTTCACATAATAAAAGTTCATCTCCCCTTTTTTTTTCTCACCTATAACCTTATCTCGAGAATTCACACCAAATTTTTTTTTCTCAAAACATCTACTCCTCTACCTAACATATCGCCCCTCTTCCACAGCCATCGTCATACTACCATACGGAGGGTCGTTGAGGGACCCGAGCATAAATGTCATGAATGGAAGTAACACTTATCAAACCATAGGTTATACTTATTGCACTACTCAAGGAGGGACATGATGTGAAGATACGATCCAATTGACATGGAGTGCTTCAGATATCAAGTGTCTAGATCATAAGTAAAAAGTCATTCGACATAACCACAATACAACCTAATTTCTTAAGACAGGCTACGGTGAGAAACATGTGTGCACATATCTAATAATTTGTATTACATAAGGGTCGGATTCAAAAAGTCAATGATTGAGACAAAGGTTAATACTTGAAGCTATTGCTTCTCATTTTCAGATCTGAAATATTAATAAGTTTGCACAACTTTACTGCTTTGGCTAACTCCGGCATAAAGTGATTTAGTGACATGCAGGAACATATTTCCTTATGACCAAGCATGTTGTGAGACATAGGTTTGGATCATGAGTAACATAACATATGGCTTGGATACTTGGAGTATTAGGTCACTGAGGAACATCATCGCTCTTAATTTGGAAATTGAAACATGACATGAGTTACACAGAGTTAAAACTTAGGCATAGGCAAGACAGGAATAAATAAGACATTAGTGGATGTCCATTCATACCGAAGTAGGAGGAGCTTGCTTAAATAGGAATTGATTTGTCTTGATTCTTACTTGAAACTTGACACCCAAAAGAAAAACTCGAGAACTACTTTAGCTCATCATCTCCCCCTTAGATCAAAGTCATAATCCTAGAGTAGAGAACATAACTTCTTATCAATCTAAAATCACAATTCTCAATACTATTGGGGGGGGGGGGGTATCAATATACAAATGAATACAACTCCCTTCAATAATTTGAGATAAAGACACTAAATTCTTTCTAGGACATCCCCCTTCAGGGATACTAATCACAACTTCTTTTAACACCAAAGTCACTAACTTATGAATAACATTATTATGAGCATGGGCATCTATGCTTCAAGTCACTCAACACTTCCTCTTCAAATCCTTAGAATACTCGCATTACACCCTCAATCACATAACTTACAACTTAACAAACTTTGTAAAACCATACCCAAGGCTCATGTTGCCTACAAAAAAAAATGCTCTCTTTTTTTTCCAACTCTAATGAACACCGTACAACAACTCACCAAACCTCTCCATATTATAATTTTTAGAACATAAACTAGGTACGTAAAACACTTATACACATAAATGCCAAACTTTTTCCCAATTAAAATCTCGTGGTAAGGCTGATAAAGGGGGTGGGGGTGAAAATACCCATTTTGACCCTAAAGAGTCAGGGTTGTAATTCAGTTAAAAAAATAATATGACCCAGCTGGACTAGGCAGGGCGCCACCCCGCTATGCTCGCCGGGATATCCAAGGCGTCGCCTTACCGATTGCGGTGCCCCCCCCCCCGGTAAGGCGATAAGAAGGGTGTCGCGGGCTAATCGCCCCAGCTCACTGTTTTGCAACCCCAAACATTCCCTTAAACTCGTCTAAAAATTCTGAAACTCCCCCAGGATGTACTTTTGGCTTTCCCCATCATGAATCAAGAAGAAAATCAACAAACGGAGGTTAGAAATAAATTCCTCAAAATTCAAAGGTCCTAAAAATGACTAAGTCCCAACACTTTGCCACATTTTCTCTTGACATGCTCAAAAGGGCTTAGATAGCAAGGGAACTTTGCGGGTCTTACAGTACACGTAAATAGTAGAATTTAACCCAAAGGACTCACCTAAAAGCGTAAAACTCTTTGCTAATACTCCCTTCGTAGTGTACTAATATTGCATGTCTAAACTTACACCAGCATACCCAAGATCATCAACCTATAACCCATAAGCTAACTCATCAATTCAAAGGTACTACTAACCACACAATACTTAATATATTTCAAAAATAAGGAAGCCCCATATCACGGCACACCTCTACATCATACCTGCAACATTGTACTAAATTACGAATAAATAAACTTAAACTCTTGCATACACTGTTCAGGCCTACTAGATTAATTTCATGTAACTAGTTGCACTAACCAAAAAAGAGAATTTTACATCCACCTTGATGACCATCCATTGTTCAAACTTAAGGTCTAATGCTAAGCATGATTTAACAACTTACCTTACATACAATTCTCACTTGGAATCTATAAAATAAGACATCAAGAAACGCAAGCCTACTAGAATCTCATAACATCAATAATCGATCATAATCATATGGCCTATCTTATTTATAAGCCATTAACGTATCTTACTTCTACACATCATTACTATTTATCTATCTATACACCTAAACTTCTTTGATAGCTCTATAAGTTTCAACTAAAATCCCTCTTGCATCCTCAAGGAGGCCTAAATTAACAACATTCATCCACCAAGTACTTTCACCAATAACCTATACTTTTATAACAAAAAAAAACCATCAACAACTCTTTTCATACTTCAAGGAAAAAACAATTTACCTTAACCAATAACTGTAACGCCCCGCATTTTGGGCTACAAGATAGACCATGATTCCGATGTGTTGATACATCCCGAAGCCATAAAATCCTATTCCAATACGGAATGTTAATTATTTGTGTATCATGTGAATCCATTCAATCTGGAATTTAGATGATAGGGGTCATCTGACACAATGATGAGTTGAAAACTACTTCGACCGATTTAAGCTTAAGTAGAAATTATAATTTGCATCAACTTCTATTGACCATGACTCTTTGTATATGTCAAATTAGAAATCCTACTATGTGTAAAATGATATGTTTCTGAGTTAGCTTTCTAATGATACCAATTTTGCTAAAATCCGGCACCCGAGCAAGAAGTTATGGCCTTTCAAAATGATAAGCATCGCCTAACCAATCGCCCATGGCCACTGAAAAGCATAGGCGATAGCCTAGGCGGCGCCTATGTAAAAATAGGTGATGGAATGGGCGGCTCCTATGTAAAGATTTTAAGTGACTTAAACACTCCATTTTTGGGGCAAAATGGTCCTTTTCCACCCTTGGCCCTAAAACACGAAATTCAGTTCCAAGGACCCCAAAATACACCTTCATCATCAAAAGTGCTCAATGATTCTTATTAGGGTTTCAAATAAAAACTCAAGAAACTTAACATTCAATCGGAGGTTTTACAAACTAATCACATATTTGGAATCCCCAAAACGTAGGCTTCAAGAAGCACCTATAATTTTAGCATATAGAGGTATGTGGGGTTATCTCAAAAATCTCATGGTCTTTAAAAATTCATGTTTTCAAATGCGGGTTTTGAAATTATGAATATGATTATTTTTTAAACATTTTATGATATTGATTTGGCCCTTAGTCCTACTCCCAAAGTGATTTGCTATAGGATATATATGTATGCATATATTCCGAAAAGATGCTAACTTGAGAGCATGAATTATATGAGATTTCCTCTCTTGATGTGAATTTGTTTTAAATTTTCATATGATGTAAATTGTTTGAAAACATATTGAAGAGCATGACATAAAATGTTTTGAGAATTGATATGATTTTGACTTGAAAATGAGAAAGTTATTCATGTTGAATACAATGGTTGAATGAGAAGAATGATGTGATATTGATGGCTTGAAAGTCGGGTATGACAATACCCTACAGAGTATGACATGTGATTGATTTGAAAAAAGTTTGAATGCATTGATTTTCATGAGAAAGGTGGATGCCCAAAGAAGGTGTTTAAGCGAAAGGGCTCATCGCTGGAAACCATAGTTGCCGATGCGGATCATATGATATTGTATCCTACATGGGAGATTTACAAAATAATTGGGACATATCACATAGGGGGATTCCCTACGGTATACTCACATGGGGGATATACCGGCTCCAAATCCTGGCGGCTACTTGGATTGGAGGCTTGGACGTCGAGCACCAGAGGTGGATTCCACATAGCCGTGGAATTACAATTGTAGGGTATTCCACCTAGCTCAATCACCTTACATTGGTATTGAAATCCTTCCGATAGATCGTAGAATCAAGTGTCTTTGAAATCATGGTAGGTAGAGTCTTATTTATGGGTGTGCAGCGCGCCACACTTATAAGCAGGAGGCTACTAGGAATTTAGGAAATGTTTCCCTTCTTTGTGATTTAGTTCGTGCTTCAGAGTCTGAACTGTCCCCAAATGAATGATCACTTGTATTTCAGAAACACTGCTATGCCTCCACGTCGTATCATCGACCAGAATGCTCAGGCAGATGAGGTCTGTCCCACCCATGAGATGCGGACCCATAATAGAGCTCATACTCTAGAACTTGTCCCTAATCTGGGAGTCCCTCCAGTCCCCACCAGTCCACCTCGGGCTCCGCAGACTAATGTCAACCATCCCCGAACTGCTCAGGGAGATATTTCAAATGCAGAATTCAGATGGCTTATTCATATGCTGACATAGTTAGTAGCTAACCAGGCTCAATGATCAGAAGATGTTGGGTCTACATCTATTATGTCTGAGTCTACTAGGGTCGAAAATTTCATGGAGATGAACCCACCTAAGTTCACTAGCACTAAGGTGGAGGAAGATCCACAGGAGTTCGTGGATGAGATAAAAAAGATCTTTATGGTAATGCATGTGGATGAGGTTGAAGAGGTGGAACTGGCAACTTATCAGCTCAATTATGTGTGAATCAGTGGTATGCTAACTGGGAGGATACAAAAGGTGAGAGTGCTTAGCCCACAGTTTGGGGTGAATTTGTGGAAGCTTTCCTTGATCGATTCTTTTCTCTGGATTTAAGGGAGGCCAAAGCGAAAGAGTTTATGAATCTGAAGTAGGGCAATATAAGTGTCCAGGGGTACACTTTGAAGTTTAATAAACTAGCCCGCTATGCACCAGAGTTGAGTAGTAATGTGAGAGTATGGATGAGGAAATTTGCATTCGGCCTTGCTGATAACCTAGTACTTGAGTGCCAGGGGACTATGTTGAACAACGAGTTAGACTTTGCTCGGTTGACCATTCATATGCAGCAGATAGAAGAGTAGAAAAAGATAATTTCAGAAACAAAAGGGAAATAAAGGAAAGCAAAGAGAGCCAGAACCGCGGATCAGAATCACAGCCAGCCACAGAGCGGCAACTAGGGAAATAGATGGCAAAATAAGAAGTCATGGAGTAACGCACAGTCTGCTGCCAGCGCCCGAACCACCAGTAGATAGATAATCTCAGAGTTTCCATACTCATCATGGATTGAGAGCCCTAGATACTCAGTCTCAGGGGAGTGTGGCCCAACACCATCGTACTTATCCACCATGTGAGTTTTGTGGGAGGAATCACCCCGGGAAGTGTTTTTTTGAGGGGAAAAATTGTTATACTTGTGGCAAGGTGGGACATCTTTAGAGATATTGCCCTTCTGCTAAGGAAATACAAGGGGGACTAGGCCCCAAGCTACCCCCACTGCTCTTCCTCCTAAGGGTGCCCCTTTAACTACCGGGAGCGATCGCAACCGGTTAAATTCTTTGACAATCCGCCAAAAGGCAGAAGCTTCACCAGATGTTGTCACCGGTACGTTACAAATTTTTTCTCATGATGTCTATGTATTGCTTGATCCCGGGTATACATTATCTTATGTGACCCCCTTTGTGGCTGTTGGTTTTCGGCTTAAGCCCGAAGTTATTGAAGAACCCTTCATTGTTTCCACTCTTGTAGGTGATTCTATTGTTGCTAGAAGGGTTTATAGAAGTTGTGTTGTGTCTATTCTTAGTAGGGATATTATGGACGACCTTATAGAACTTGATATGGTAGATTTTGATGCCATCCTTGGGATGGACTGGCTCCATTCATGTTAGTCCACCCTTGATTGCAGAACCCAAAAGGTCACTTTTTCTTTTCCGAATGAGGCACCAATTGTATGGGAAGGGAGTTCTGTGGAACCTAGAGGTCACTTTATCTCTTATCTTAGAGCCCGAAAGCTTATCTCCAAAGGTTGTATGTACCACCTAATCTGAGTAAAAGATTCAAGAGTTAAAAATATTCCTTTTTAGTCAGTCCCTGTAGTGAATAAATTTCTAGAAGTTTTTCCCAAAGATCTCGCAGGGATACCACCTAATAGGGAAATAGATTTTGGTATTGATGTGTTGCCAAACACTTGTCCTATTTCTATTCTGCTATATAGAATGGCTCCCACGGAACTGAAAGAGTTAAAAGATCAGTTGGCAGACCTTCTAGATAAGGGTTTTATTTGCCCCAGTGTGTCCCCTTGGGGTGCACCTGTACTTTTCGTGTGAAAGAAAGATTGTTCCCTTCGTATGTGCATAGACTATCGTCAGCTAAACAAGGTCACAATTAAAAACATGTATAGGATTGATGATCTTTTTGACAATCTTTAGGGTGCTAAGTGTTTTTCAAAAATAGATCTTCGTTCGGGTTATCATCAGTTGAAAGTTAGGGAGTCAGACGTTCCCAAGACAGCCTTTCAAACCCGATATAGTTACTACAAATTTCTAGTCATGTCCTTCGGGTTGACTAACACCCCTGCAGCCTTCATGGATCTTATGAATAGAGTATTTCATCATTTTCTTGACTTGTTCGTCATTGTATTTATTGATGATATCCTGATCTATTCTAAGAGTAAAGAGGATCACGCCAATCACCTCCGAATTATTCTTCAGGCCCTTAAGGATCATCAGCTGTATGCCAAATTTTCTATGTGTGAATTTTGGTTAGATGCTATTGCCTTCTTGGGGCATATTGTGTCCAGTGATGGGATAAGAGTGGATCCCCAGAAAGTTAAAGCAGTGAGAAAATGGCCCAGACCCACGACTCCAACCAATGTTTGGAGCTTCTTGGGTTTGGCGGGGTATTACAAAAGGTTTTTAGAGAGTTTTTCTTCCATATTTGCCCCGCTTACTAAACTGACTTAGAAAAAGATAAAGTTTGTGTGGTCTAAATTATGTGAAAATAGTTTTGAGAAGTTGAAGGACAAGCTGACTACTGCTCCTATTTTGACCCTTCCCAAAGGTGTAGATGGTTGTAGGCAGTTAAAGGTGCATAAACGCAATTACCCCACTCATGACTTGGAGTTAGCAGCCGTGATGTTTGCACTTAGAATCTAGAGGCACTATCTCTATGGAGTGTATGTTGATATTTATACTGACCATAAGAGTTTGCAGTATGTTTTCTCGCAGAAAGAATTAAACCTCGAGCAGAGGTGTTGGATGGAACTTTTGAAAGACTATGATACGATTCTGCATTACCATCCGAGCAAGGGAAATATTATAGCCGACGCCCTCAGCAGGTTGTCTATGGGCAGCCTTTCTCATGTAGAAGAAGGAAAGAAAGAGATGGTGAAGTTTATTCACTGCCTTGCAAATCTGGGAGTGCAACTCTTAGATTCATTAGATGGAGGGATGATTTTTTATGAGTTAGATAAGTCATCCCTTTGTGCTGAAGTTAAGGAGAAGCAGGTTGAAGATCCCATCTTGATGCAAATCAAGAAAGATGTGGGTCAACAAAAGGTTATGGCATTTGAAATTGGTGGTGATGGTATTCTGATATTTCAGGTTAGGTTATGCGTTCCGAATGTTGATGGGCTGTGGGAAAGAATCCTTAATAAGGCACATACTTTGAGGTATGTCATTCACCTATGCTCTACTAAGATGTACCATGATCTGAAAACCTTGTATTGGTGGAATACCATGAAATGTGATGTAGCTTATTTTGTGTCCAAGTGTTTGAACTGTCAACAAGTGAAGGTAGAACACATGAGGCCAGGTGGTACTTCCCAAGAGATAGCCCTGCATTTATGAAAGTGGGATATGATAAACATGGACTTTATTACAGGATTTCCGAGATCCCAAAACCAGTATGATTCTATATGGGTGATTGTAGATCGGTTGACAAAGTCAACCCACTTTTTGCCTGTGAGGACTAATTATTTGGGAGAGGGTTATGCTAAGATTAACATTGAGGAGATAGTTCGGTTGCATGGGGCACCAGTGTTCATTATATCCGATAGAGGTATGCAGTTTTCATCTCAGTTTTGGAGATCCTTTCAAAAGGGTTTAGGTACACAAGTGAATTTGAGCATAGATTTCAACCCTCAGATGGATGGGCAAGCTGAGCGTACCATTCAGACCCTCGAGGATATGTTGAGTGCATGTATCATTGATTTCAAAGGTAGTTGAGTAGATCACCTGCCACTGATTGAATTTGCTTACAATAATAGTTACCATGCCAGTATCAAAATGGCTCCTTTTGAGGCCTTGTATGGGAGGAGATATAGGTCTTTGATAGGATGGTATGAAGTGGGTGAGACCCAGTTATATGGGCCTGATCTTGTTCATCAAGCAACAGAGAAAGTGAAGATCATTAGAGAATGACTCAAGACTGCTCAGAGTCGTCAGAAGTCCTATGCCGATGTTCGGAGAAGAGAACTAGAGTTTGAAGTTGGTGATTGGGTGTTTCTAAGGGTTTCTCCTATGAAAGGAGTTATGCAGTTTGGAAAAAGGGATAAATTGAGCTCTCGCTATATAGGGCCATATCAGATTCTGAGAAAGATTAGTGCAGTTTCTTATGAGCTAGAATTGCCTACAAGTTTGGGTTCTGTTCATCCGGTATTCCATGTATCCATGTTGAAGAAATGCATTGGAGATCATTCTTTGGTATTTCCAGTAGAGGGTGTCAAAGTGACAGATTCCTTGTCTTATGAAGAAGAGCCCGTTGAAATTTTAGATTGCCAAGTTCGAAAGCTGAGGAGCAAAAAGATAGCCTCAGTAAAGGTACTGAAGAGGAATCAGAAAGTCGAAGGAGCAACTTGGGAGTCAGAAGATTACATGAGAATTAGATATCCCTATTTGTTTGCTTTGATGGAGGAGAAGACAGAAGGTACTATTCCTATCTTATCTTTCCTAGTCCTTTAATATGCTTGAAATTGTGTCTGTCTGTCTCCCACATCATCATTCAGGGACGAATGATCCTATGGGGTATAACGTAACGCCCCGCATTTTGGGCTACAAAATACACCATGATTCCGATATGTTGATAAATCTCGAAGCCATAAAATCCTATGCCAATACGACATGTTAATTATTTGTGTAGCATGTGAATCCATTCAATCTTGAATTTAGAACATATGTGTCATCTGACTCAAGGACGAGTTGAAAACTACATCGACCGATTTAAGCTTAAGTGGACATTACAATTTGTGTCAACTTCTATCAACCATGACTCTTTGTATATGTCGAATTAGAAAGCCTACTATTTGTAAAATGATAGGTTTCTGAGTTTGATTTCCAACGATACCAATTTTGCTAAAATCCGGCACCCGAGCAAGAAGTTATGGCCTTTCAAAGTGATAAGTGTCGCCTAACCAATCGCCCATGGCCACTGGAAAGCATAGGTGCTAACCTAGGCGGCGCCTACGTAAACATAGGTGATAGACTAGGCCAAACTTATGTAAACATAGGTGATGGAATGGGCGGCGCCAATGTAAAGATTTCAAGTGACTTAAACACTCTGTTTTTGGGGCAAAATGGTCCTTTTCCACCCTTACTTAGCCCTAAAACATGAAATTCAGTTCCAAGGACCCCGAAATCCACCTTCATTCATCAAAAGTGCTCAAGGATTCTCCTTAGGGTTTCAAGATAAAAACCCAAGCTACTCAAGATTCAATCGGGGGTTTTAGAAACTAATCTCATATTTTGAATCCCCAAAATGTAGGCTTCAAGAAGCACCTATAATTTTTGCATATAGAGGTACGTGGGGTTATCTCAAAAATCTCATGGTATTTAAAAATTCATGTTTTCAAATGGGGTTTTGAAGTTACGAATATGATTATGTTTTAAACATTTTATGATATTGATTTGGCCCTTAGGCCTACTCCCAAAGTGATTTGCTATAGGATATATGTGTATGCATGTATTCCGAAAAGATGCTAACTTGGGAGCAAGAATGATATGAGATTTCCTCTCTTGATGTGAATTTGTTTTGAATGTTCATATTATGTGAATTGTTTGAAATCATCTTGAAGAGCACGACATGAAATGTTTTGAGAATTCATATGATTTTGACTTGAAAACGAGAAAGTTATTCATGTTGAATACAATAGTTGAATGTGAAGAATGATGTGATATTGATGCCTTGTAAGTCGGGTATGACGATACCCTACAAAGTATGACATGTGATTGATTTGAACAAAGTTTGAATGCATTGATTTTCATGAGAAAGGTGGATGCCCAAAGAAGGCATTTGAGCGAAAGGGCTCATTGCTGGAAACCAAAGTTGCCGATGCGGGTCATATGATATTGTATCCTACATGGGAGGATAATAAAACAATTGGGACATATCACATGGGGGGATTCCCTGCGGTGTACTCACATGGGGGTATACCAGCTCCAAATCCTGGTGGCTACTTGGATTGGAGACTTGGCCGCCGAGCACCAGAGGAGGATTCCACATAGCCATGGAATTACAATTGTAGGGTATTCCACCTAGCTCAATCGCATTAAATTGGTATTGAAAACTATTAAGTTATGCCCATGTGTTTTCAAATAATTTGATATGGAACTGCTTTATAATGGCTCTCGCCTATATTGTGTAAAAATATTATACTTCTGTTTTAATTTTTCTGCGTACAAGTACTTTTGTATTGGCCCCCTCTCATCCCAGGTTCAGAGGCATAGTCTAGGGGTCCAGACAACCAGTAGATTTCCTTCCGACAGATCGCAAAATCAAGTGGTGAGCCTTCTATATTTTGCAAGGCCTGATGTATGCAATTTAATTTATCATTTATTAGTTTTGGGTCTACTGGGGGCTTTGTCCAAGTTTTCAGATAGACATGTTTTAGTCATGTAGTAGAGATTTCGCAGACGTTATAGAGATGTTGTGTTGAGGTTTTGGGACATTATTCCTCATCATTACTTTCGCATGATTCTTGACCATGTTTCCGTTATATTGTGTATCTTTCTCATTTCTATTATCATATGAATTGTGTGCATGATTACCAGATAGATAGGGGTGTTTCGGGCCTCATTGTTTGGCATACTCATCACGGCCAGGGCCCCGGTTCGGGTCGTGACAATAACTCCTTCTCTACCTTCTAACAACCTAACACCCAAGGATGTATCACTTCATTACTAACTTAATCATATGCAAGAAGATGCGGCTATATATATATATATATATTCAATAAATTGCCCTTACTACTTTTCTTGCCACTACACCTCTAAACCCCCAGTTCCTACCAACACAAGAACAACAAGATGAACAACAAGTTGCTAGTGAATCGAAATAGGCCTCACACGGCTACACTATACTTTGATTTTTGTGTTTTGAATAAGAAAATGAGATGAATAATAAAGTAACTATGCTAGTGAATCGAAAGAGCCCCACACGGCTTCACTAGACTTTTAGTTTCAACAACACAATGATAACAAGATTACAAGAGATAGAAACTTGACACACAATATTCAATGACCTAAGAATACACATATTACTCTGTCATAACTGAAAGCCTCATAAGAATGATGACATAACTTTAAACTTTAGGGACTTATGAAACACTAGGGAGCTCCTCTCAATCCCTTTGTGTGACTTCTAAAATTTTTGCTAGTAAATCTGAGAGCATTATCTGGGAACACCAGAGTAAGGAAAGAATTAGGATAAATTTTCTTTCGTATGGGTGATACCATAGCATGAATAAGATCATGGAAGAGAAACATTCTGACTCTATAGCATGAACTAGAACATGAAGAAAGAGAGACATTCCTAAACGCCTGGTAGCCCCCTGCTTATAAGTGTGGTGCGCTAAATACCTATAAACAAGACTCTACCCGATGCAATTTTTCAGACACCCTGGGACCATGAACCATGCTCTGATACCAAGTTTGTTATGACCTAAACCGAGGCTGTCATGACCCGAACTGGGGCCCTGGTCGTGATGACCATTCCCAAACCCAAAGACCCGGAATGCCCTCTGTCTATCTGGTAATCATGCACATAATTCAATGATCAAAGTAATATGGATTAGACACAATAATACGGAAACATCGTCAACAATTAAAAATAGTTAAAGGCCTGAAAACATGACCAACAATATTTGATAAACATCTACAACAGTCTGCAAAATCTCTACTGACATACTATCTGAATAACTGGTACAAGGCCCCCAGCAGACCAAAAACCATACTGAAATAAATACCTAAATGACTATGTCTTGCGAAGCAAAGAAGAATCACCAACTGAACTCTGAGACAACCGTGTCTGTAGACTCTACTGAGGATCTGGACCTCTAGACTGTGCCTCAGTACATGGGAGGAGGGGGATCAGCACAATTTTACTGGCACGCGAAGCAATCCCAAATAGATTAATTGAACATATATATATATATATATATATATATATATATATATAATACATGAGAGAAAATTTTCATCAAACATTATGCATAAAATAGTTTCTGAAAACACATGGGCATCTTCTGAAAACATGTAACCTGTCTGTAAATCTCAAAATCTGATTTGTGTATTACTTCTGAGTTAGGTGGTATCCCCTACAATTCTGATATTCCATGGGCGATATGGAATCCCCCATTAACTCGGTGGGGAAGCCTCCAACCCGAGTATGCCGCAAGGGTTGGAGTTCCTGAATCTGATACGCCATACGACACTTAAGTCAGCATATAATAATATACCCAGGTTGGCAAAGCGCGGTTTTAGGAAATGAGTTTCTTGAACTCAAGCCCTCTTTAGGGAAACACCTAACATCTCTGTATGCCCATTTTTAACCTTTTCTGTACATGCAATATTCTGAATGTCTAAAGTCATGATAGTCTGAAATGTTTATTAGTCTGAGTCTGATATGGCATTGGTATGAATTGGTATCTTCATACCAAGACTTGCAAGTCATGATTTCTGAGCTATAATACATTAAACTAAATCTTTTATTTAAAGCTTAATTTAGACCACCAAAAACATGCAACTGATATAGAAGATTTTGCGTTTCGAAACTCAAGTCAAAATCATGCAAAAACTTCATCAACATAAGGTGGTCTAGTGCCTTTAGCAAATCCATGCACTCTTTCATTACATGCATTATGAACATTAAAAATTCATTCTAGATTCCCTCTTTAGTGATTTAAAACCACCTTTAAATCATAACAAGAGTTGAATCATTTCATATAGTGCTTTTCAAGGATGTATTGCAAAACAATTCATATGCTATGAGAAATCTGAAAAATTCATAATAAGAGGGAATTCATCAAAAATCATGCCCTCAACAAGAATTCATTCTTAAATACATGGTTTCATATATTCATATTCTCAAATCACTTTGGGGAAGGTCAAAAAACCAAAACAATGATGTTAAAATATTTAATACATGAATATATTCATAGATTCAAAAACCCCATTCTAAAACATGATTTTTCTATGCCCATGAGAATTTAGGAAAACCCCGCGTACCTCTATTTCAAAAAATAATGGGTACTTCTTGAAGCCTGTGGATTGGGGATTCCGAATCTCTAATCAATTTTGAAAACCCATGGTTGAATCTTGATTTATATGGGTTTTTAGTTTAAAACCCCTGGGAGTGTTATTGAGAATTTTTAGATGAATGTGGATGTATTTTTGAGATTTGGGGACTGAATTTCTTGTTTATGTCTGAATAATGGTGGGAAAAGGACCATTTTGCCCCAAAAACGAAGTGTTTAAGTCACTTTAAACCATAACATATGCGCCGCATATGATATCGCCTATATTTACATAGGTGCCGCATATGATATCGCATATATTTACATAGGCCTCGCATATGCTATCGCCTATGTTTACATAGGCGTTGCATATGGTATCGCCTATATTTACATAGGCGCCGCATATGCTATCGCATATGCTTTCCAGTGGCCATGTACGATTGGTTAGGCGACGCATTCTACTTTGAAAGGCCATAACTTCTTTCTCGGGTGCTGGATTTTAGCAAAATTGGTATCGTTGGAAAGCTAACTTGAAAACCTATCATTTTACACATAGTAGGCTACATATACAAAGAGTCATGGTCGATAGAATTTGAAACAAATTATAATCTCCACTTAAACTTAATCGATCGAAGTAATTTTCAACTCGTCCTTGATTTAGAGGACCTCTATGATCTAAATTCAAGCTTGAATAGATTCACATACTACACAAATAATTAACATGGCATATTGGCATGGGATTTATGGCTTTGGGATTATCAACGCATCGAAATCATGGTCTATGTTGTAGTGGGGCGTTACAGAGGCCCTGGCCATGACGAGCATCCCAAACCATGAAGGCCCGGACACCCTTGTAACACCCCGTACTTTTGGGATAGAATCAAGACCGTCGTCCTTATGCATATAGACCCGAACTAGATGATTCCTTGTTAATATATGTGTGGTGATCAATCCTATAGTGTAATAATACCTTTGAATATGAATTGAGTTCACAAAAATCTCCTAACTCTAAGACAAGTTGAAAACATTACAATCGAATAAGTTTTAGTGGATGTTTAAACTTGGATCAACTTCCATCGACCAAATTTTTAGATATTGTTTCTGCGTTTTTAAGGGAAAAATGGGCATCTTCCACCCCTTATCCAGCTATAACACGAGATTAAACTCCCGAAACACCAAAATATGATTTTATTCACCCAAATTACCCAAGAACACTCTCTAGGATTTCAATCTAAAAACTTAAATAAATAAAGATTCAACCGTGGGTTTTCGAAAGTGATTAAAGATTTTGACTCCCCACACCAAAATTTTCAAGAATCATCCACTTTTCTCCATAATCAAGGTACGCGAGTTTTTCCTAAAATCTCATGGTTATATAAATTATGTTTTAAGAGTGGGGTTTTGAAGTTTATGAATATAATCATGTTTTAGAAGTTTTGACGGTATTGTTTTGGTCTTTAGGACATTCCCCCAAATTGATTTAAAATTATGTATATATGTAAGTATGTGTTGTAGAATGTTTATTCAATTGAGAGCATGAATTATAATGAATCCCTCTCTTTTTTGGCGTTTTCCCATCTTCGTATGATATGAATTGTTTTGAATGCGTTTTTTAAAAGCATGATATGAAATACTTTGGCTTTTGTTGTGTTTTGAATATGATTTTTGAATACGAAAGAGAGGGTTGTGAATGTTGAATATACATATAATGAAAGAGTGCATGATTTTGCCAAGAGCACATGACCACTATACGTTTGACGAAAGTTTTTGCATGGTTTTGACTTGAGTTTTGGAACATGAAATATTTTATGCAAATTACATATCTGGGTGGTCTGAAACTACATTTTTATGATAGATCATGCTTAGTGCATTATGGCTTAGAAATAGAACTTGCAAGTCTTGGTGTAGCGACACCAACTCAGAAAATGCCATGATAACTTTAGAACAGAATAGAATCCATGTTTCAAATCAGATTTACAGATTTTGTGATTTGAATGTTGCATGATTAGAAATGGTTAAAAATTGGGCAAAAGAGATGTTAGGTGGTTTCCCGAAGAAGGCATGAGTCCAGATACTCAATGCTCGAAATCGTGATTTGCCGATCCGGGTATATCTTATATTATGCTGGCCTAGTGTCGTGTGGCATATCAGAATCAGAGACTTCAAATGTTGTGGAACACTCGGGTTGGAGGCTTCCCCGCCGATTCAATGGTGGATTCCATATAGCCCATGGAATATCAGAAATTATTTTATGCATGATATTTGATAAAAATTGCTCTCACCTATTATATATATATATGTTCAAATACTTTATTTTGAATTGCTTCGCGTGCCAGTACTTTTGTGCTGACCCCCCTCCTTCTAGGTTCTGAGGCAAAGTCTAGGGGTTCAACTAAATAGTAGATATTTCAGATCACAAATCAGATTATGCAGTGGTGAGCCTTCTATGATCCAGAAGGCCTGGTTATTTCAGATATTTGTCCTTAGTTATGTTTTGGTCGACTGGGGGCCTTGTCCCAGTTTTTAGACAGTTTGTTTAGTTCATAGTAGAGATTTCGCAGATTGTGTCAGACATTATTACTATTCAGATATAATTTGAATTTCAGTTTTCAGTATTATGATCACATTCAGATTGACCATGTTTTCGTATTAGATGTCTATTTCCGCATTATCTTTTGTTAAGTGAATGTTGTGCATGATTACCAGATAGAGAAGAGTGTTTCGGGCCTTCATGGTTTGGAATGCTCGTCACGGCTAGGGCCCTGGTTTGGATCGTGACCAACTTGGTATTAGAGCACGGTTCATGGTCCTAGGGTATCTGCGAAATCGCATCAGGTAGAGTTTTATTTATGGGTGTGTAGCGCACCACACTTATAAGTAGGAGGCTACTAGGTAGTTAGGAATGTCTCACTTTCTTCATGTTCTAGTTTGTCCTATAGAGTCAGAATGTTCCTCCTTCATACTCCAATTCATGCAATGATGTCGCCGATACGAAAGAAAAGTTATCCTAATTCTTTTCCTTACTATGGTGTTTTTAGATAATGCTCTCAGATTTACTAATAGAAATTTCAGAAGTCACACAAAAGGATTGAGAGAAGCTCCCTGATGTGTCATAAGTCCCTCAAGTTTAAAATTGTGATTGTTGGAATTGTATTTCTGACCGAGTAGTATAAGTTAAAGTGTCGGTGTCAGGACCTATTGGTAGTTAAATTAGACCAAGAAGTTGGTGATATTAATTCACAAGGTTAGAGGACAGAATGAGGGTGACCTTTGTGTAACTAAATATTTATAGCCGAATAACCATTGATTGAGAATGATTTACCATTTTTTTTAGTGGTAGACTAATGTGGTAGTACAATTTGTAGATTGTATAGTAGTCCGTGGAGGAAGTGTTTGACTCAGATTTTTATTTATATAAAGTAAGATGTGTATCCTTAGATCATTGAATGTTGTGTCTCAATTTTCTATCTCTTGTAATATGTAATCTTGTTATCATAGTGTTTTTGACGAAAAAAAAATCAAAGTCTAGTGAAGTCGTGGGCCTCTTTCGATTCACTAGCATAGTTGCTTTGTTATTCATTTCATTTTCTTGTTCAAAACACAAAAATCAAAGTCTAGTGAAGCCGTGTGAGGCCTATTTTGATTCACTAGCAACTTGTTGTTCTTGTGTGGGTTAAATATTTGTATAGTCAAATTTTTTTGCAAGAGATTGAGTTGGTAATAAAGTGATACATCCTTGTGTGTTAGTTTAGTAGAAGGTAGAGAAGGATTTATTAGTTAAGATGAATTGTTGTCTGCTTGAAGTATTAAAAGGGCTAGATGAGCAAGTAAGTAATAATTATAGAGTCATGATTTCTTGTGGAATTTGAAGGTAATCTAAATATACGCTTGGGCAATTAAGTATGATGTGAGAAAGCCGTATAAGTAGATATGATTGTATGGGTTATACTATAAGATTAAGGTTGACCATGTCTATTATGTAACTTTACCCCCCACCCCCACCCCGACCTTTTTTCAGTTGGTAGTTGTAAACTAGTACTACTTGTGAGAACGTATGTAGTGGATTTTTGAGATATTTGGATAGAATGTCCCAATTTGACCGACTAGTATATTATGTTGCCATCTTCATTGGTGGTAGATGATTGATGCTAGACTATTGGCTTGAATTTAATGTGGGATGTGGATGTAAGAATAGTGGATTAAGATTAATGATGAATGTTTTGTGAGAATTGTGTGTCATGTTGGGTTGTAAATCATGCTTAGCACTAGACATTAAGTTTCAACAGTTGATGTCCATAAAGGTGGATGTGATGATTTCTTGGTTAATGATACTATTTATATGGAAGGGATCTAATAGGCTTGAATGGTGTATGCAATAGATTAAGTTTATTTGATTGGTAACAAAGTATGATGTTGTATGTATGAGGTAGAAGTATGCCCAAGGTGATATGGAGTTGCAACATTTTCTAAGACTATTACATGTTGTGTGTGGCTAGTAGACATAGTAGTACCGTTGAGTTGCTAGGTAAGGTTTCTTCTACGATATAAGTTATGCGATTAACGGTCTAATGTTAGAAGGTTAAGTGGTGTAGAGTGGATTTTTACGTGATAAGAAGGGAGGATGTGTATGTGTGCTCATGAGAGTGCGAGTTTTAGGTTGATGATGATTGAGAATAGCAAAATTTAAGAGTAGCGTTCTGTGAAAGCAATGTTTTTAGAGTATTCGTTAAGTAGTCATAACACTCCGTAGTTTTCTCGATTTGATGTTACTCAGTAACGGGCTTAGAGGGCTGACAACTTCAATGATTCCCTTTTTCTAAGTGTTGAAGAAAATGACTTAGTTACATTTTGAGCACCCTATCTTTGATGATTTTATTTTCGACCTTCCCGACCTCCGATTTTAGATTTTCTTGTTGATTCATGATCGGGGAAGTCAAGGGTACGTCTTGGGTGAGTTTCGGAATTTTTGGGTGTCGTTTAGCGCATGTTTGGATGCCTAAAACAATGGCATCATGCGATATGCATGCGTTGCATGGTATAGTGCTACGCGATGAAGTATGCGACACATGCTCCAGTTCGGTGGGATAGAGCATGCGATGCATTCTCTACTGCACGTACCTAGGAATTTTAGTATTTACACTCCATATCATAAAGGGCATTTGGGTCAAATTCCACCCACATTAATTTCGCTTAAACACCACATTTGAGTAGCAAAACAACACTTTAGCCCCAAATTAATATTCTTCCCAAATTGAAATCATCCTTCCCTGCCAAGAACATAAATCCTAACTCTTAAGTGTTTAGAGGCGTGGATTTCCATGCCTATAATGATGTTATCCATGAGTGGATGATCTTGGGTTTATAGGAAGTTATGATTAGTATCCCCGAAAGGGGGATGTCCCAGAAGGAATTTAGTGTCTTTATGTTAAATTATTGATGGAAGTTTGTGTTCATGATCCAAACCTATGTCTCATGACATGCTCGGTCCTAAGGAAATATGTTTCTGTATGTTGTAGAATCATTTTGTGTCGGAATTAGCCAAAGTGATAAAGTCTATGCTAACACATGGAAAATTTTCAGCTCCTTGAATGGGGAGCAATCACTTTAAGTGAAATCCTTACCTTAGTTGTTAGTGACATAAATTTTGACTTTATGACACATAGCTCATGATATGTGCATCCATGTTTCTCATTTTGTTCTATGCTAATGGAACCACCATGGGTTGTGTCTGTGCTAAACGACCCTTTACTTATGATCCAGACACTTGATATCGAAAGCACTCCGTGCCTATTGTATCGTATCTTCACTTCACGTCCCTCCTCTAATAGTGTAATAAGTATGCGTGATGGTCTAAAAATGTTACTTTCATTCATGATGTTTATGCTCGGTTCCCTTAATGACCCTCCATATATTCGTATGATGGTTGTTGTGGAAGTGTAGTAGTGAGTTAGTTATGGGAGTAGATGTTCTTGAAGGTGAAAAATTTGATGTGATTCTCGAGATGAGGTTATATGTAAAATGTAAAAGGGAAAGGAAAGAGATGATCTTTTGTTGTGTGAAATAGCTAAGAAGAAAAAAAATATGGTGAAACTATTTGTGAGAGTGATTGAAATTGTTTGTCTTAGTGGGGAGAGATCCATGTTGTGGGTATAGTAATGAAAGGCTTAAATTTTGTGTTGGGTGAAGAAATAAACCAATGTGCCATGTGGTTAGTATTCCTTGAATTAAGACTTGAGTTGTTGGATTATAGTGATAAGGTGAGATGATTTATGGATATGATGTAGAGTACAGGGCCCCATAGTTTAAGTTAGCATCTTTTTCCTCCGAGTGAGGCTTCAACATAGAAGTTTATTATAGTGGAAAGTCAAATTTGTGTGGTTAGACGCATATGGGGAAAGTTTTAAGTTGGGAATGATGAGGCATGTAATTTATTGTTTGGGGCGTAGGCAAATAATGTCTCCAAGCTTAAGTCTTTTAATTGTTTCTTGAAGATGGAGAAGGATAATATTCGTACGTTCGGAGAGATTTTCATCTCATGAATTGTACCAATCTTAATCAGGCCGAGGATTCTTAGGAAAAATTCATATCTTACAATGCTTTGATCATGTGCCATAAAACACATGCCAAGATCATGTCGATGCCACGTTTCGTTATCTCATGTTTCGTTCTTTCACGTTTCACTAGGGGTTATCTGTCACGCCCCAAATCCTATTAAGGCGGACTGGCACCCGTTGCCAGTAAGGCTCGGGAGAACCAACCTGTAGCAATACATTACCTATGAACATCATTAGTTACTTTTATACTAAACATGCCCTC
The DNA here is from genome assembly GCA_030864225.1 of Capsicum baccatum var. pendulum. Classification (NCBI taxonomy): domain Eukaryota; kingdom Viridiplantae; phylum Streptophyta; class Magnoliopsida; order Solanales; family Solanaceae; genus Capsicum; species Capsicum baccatum. The sequence goes on from CM061554.1 coordinate 241,740,508, forward strand.
AAAAGATAAATGGGACTAGCAAGCCAAGAGATGTTGTATGACTAGGCCATTGGAGCCACAATGTCTATGATACGATACATGACCATACTATACTTTACGTAGTCTACAAAGCCTCTAGACAATAAACATTATCTTATAAGGGTCGGGACAGACCCCGCCTCATGATAAGATACTATACAATGCAAAAAGATATGATAAGACTCAAAGCCCCGAAGAAACCTGGAGCTCTGTGACTGCAATTGATATCATGTACTCTTACTGGGGAGGTTTATTAGCTTCTGCACCTGCAGCATGGAATGCAGGTCCCCCAAGAGGGACGTCAGTACGAAATAATGTACTGAATATGTAAGGCAACATGTACTATATATGAGATAAAAGCTCAAATGAAATCATATACTATTGTAGGGTAAAAGACCGCCTTTATGAACATTGTGGAGTCATGCATCTTATAACAATTATGTTGCTTTACTCTTATCACTTGTATAATCTGTGCACAGCATGTAATACAGATGACCAGCTGATCAGTGGTAAATCTATATCAGGATCGACCCATGCTAGGCTTTCCTTTCACCCCTGGGATACCCCCTGTAATACTGGGATCGACCCATGCTAGGTGATTCTTTCACCCCTGGGATACCACCCAACAGAAGCAACTGTATACATATATCTTCTTATTACTTTTGAGATGAATCTTTGGAGGTCGTAACATTTGAGCTATAAGATTATAAGCATGACAAATGACAAGTATGTGACCATGTAACATCATATCTCAATGAAAAGAGTGGGTTATACAATTAGTGAAACATGTAGGACATAAACAACGTATAAACTTTATTTAGCTAAAAAGAAGACTCATATGTCATGATATCTAATGTATGTATGCAGCAGTGACAATGCTCGAATCTGGACACACAAATACATGTTAAAGAGTGGCGTGGTTATATCGAAGTTTGTAAAGATCTCTATGTGCCAATGAAGACTTTGGACTCCATGCCAAATAATAAGAGATCGAATAGCCTTACATACCTCGACATATCAACTTGTTTTTACCTCGATATGACTTCTTTTCTTCCAACTATTTATCTACAATATCATGTTTTCAAGCTAGTATTAGCAGCTAATCAATGCATCTGGACAGCCCAATTTCACAAGACACAACACTTTGGCAATAAACATATAACCATCGACTCAATGGTGTTATTCCGACTTTCTCAATTCTAACTGTCTTCAACCAGTACACATTATTATATACATGATGTATATAGCCTATATTATCTCTATAACATGATGGCAACAGTCCATAACTACAACACAGAACCATTTTACAAAACGCTCAACTAAGAAGCACAACATCTCGTCGTCTCCCTACATTTCGTCGTTAACAATTCATACTTGTCCCAACTTTGAACCAGATGCTCCCAACATATATATACATCAAATAAACCTTAACGTAGTCACAATATAGCTCAAAACACAGGGGGAAACGTGAAACATCAGCCCCCTCAACAAAACAGTCCAATACCATTTTGGAAGCACATAAGATCATATAAGGATACTTGTTTTCCAAAGAACTAGAAAAACAGTCCAGCAACCTTGGAAACCATATACACACTATAACATATTAATAACCTCAACTTTATATCATATTAAAGTCAAAAATCAGGGTAAGAATCGTTCCAAAGCCAAGAAAACCAAACAACAACTTTCAGGACACAAGCTGTCCAGAAATTCCTGCACAGTGGACCAGCCAACTTATCTTGTTTTCCATGGAAAATTCATATCAAATATATGGTTATTTTTACATACCTTAACTCCCAAGGTGTAGATCTAATTCAAGAACTCAAAAAGTAGTCTTTGGTTGCCTTCCAAGGTGAAGAAATGCCAAGAGAAACTTAGAGAGAAAAGCTGAAATTTTGGTCTTTTATTAGTTAACCTAAGGAGCTCGGTTTTGGTCCCTTTTTAAGGAGACCTTAGACCGACTTTCTCCTGATATTTTCAGCTGATTAACTCAAGTTGGTCAATGACTAATTTTCCCCTTTCACTTGGTCCTTTTGGATCTCTAAATCAATGGGCTTTAGTGGCCCATTTCCCTTAATCTTTCTTGCACTTTGTTTGGGCCCAATTTTGTTAATAGTGAATGAATGTAGTTGGGCATATTATATAAAAATCTTGGGCTGAACATCTTGGCCCAATGTAATGCTAAACCATTGGCTTTAATAGCCTCCCTAACTTGGGCTTTGTTTGTCACAAGACTTGGAAAGTTTCGGCGTTAAGCCTTGTCTTCGTTCCCCTTTCTTTTTACTAACGTCTAGACTTCAAGTGAGTTCACTTATGAATGAATTCTTCTCCCTCATGTATATATATATTTTTTTTTTTAAGTCAAGCACACAGGTGACTCACCTGCTAGCTTCCTAAGTTCCATAAGCACGTCAATGATTTTCTCCGTTTAAGGCCACAGTCTCTAAATAGACTTCCATATAGTGCCCCAATCTAACACTTGAACACTTAAAAAAAAAATTTTTTTGGTAGTAATTAAATCAAGTCGTATGTCATTTTATATGAACATTACTAGTACATGTAAAATGTGGGGTGTTACATCCTTCCCCCCTTAGGAACATTTGTCCTGAATGTTAACATAACTGTATAGTCTAGGCAGGTTTGAATTTCTGGTCACACAACTGTTAATAACATAACTAGTATTCAAACACATACCTATTAATGTTCCTCCTCTGTATCTTTTGGTCCCTCCTTGTCTTCAAATAGATGAGGGTATTTGGATGTCATTACTTCCTCCGGTTCCCACGTTATTTCTTCTACTTGGTTGTTTCTCCAGAGTACCTTTACTGATGCCATTTCTTTGTTCCTTAACTTCTTAACTTGGCGATCTAGAATAGCAACCGGTACCTCTTCATAAGTAAGATCCTATGTGACCTGTACATCTTCTATAGGAGTGATACGAGAGGGATCACCTATGCATTTTCGAAGCATTGACACATGAAACACTGGATTAACCATTGAAAGTTCCTGGGGTAACTCTAATTCATATGCAACTTGTCCGACCCTCTTAGTAATCTTATATGGCCCTATGTAACGTGGGTTTAGCTTCCCTTTCTTACCAAATCTCATAACCCCTTTCATTGGTGATACCTTTAAAAATACCCAATCTCCAATAGAGAATTCCAGCCCTCTTCTCCGCATATCTGCATATGATTTATGACGACTTTGGGCTGTTTTTAGCCGTTGTTGTATCACCTTAACTTTTTCCATGGCTTGTTGGACTAAATATGGCCCGAGCAAGGTGGTTTCACCCATTTCGAACCAACCAATTGGTGACCTACATTTCCTCCCATACAAAGCTTCGTAAGGCGCCATCTTGATGCTCGAATGGTAGCTGTTATTATAGGCAAATTCAATAAGGGGCAAGTGTTCTACCCAGCTGCCTTTAAAATCTAATGCACAGGTTCGCAACATATCCTCAAGTGTTTGAATAGTACGCTCTGCTTGGCCATCTGTTTGGGGATGGAAGGCTGTACTCAAATTCACTTGCGTCCCTAAATTCCTTTGAAAGGACTTCCAAAATTTTGCCGTGAATTGAGCTCCTCGATCAGATATAATAGAGAGTGGGATCCCATGTAGCCTAACTATCTCTTTGAGGTATAATTTGGCATATTCTTCAGCTGTATAATCACTTCTAACTGGCAGGAAGTGCGCTGACTTCGTGAGTCTATCAACTATCACCCATATGGAGTCAAACTTATTAACTGAACGAGGCAAACCAGTTACAAAATCCATATTAGTCATATCCCACTTCCAAGTTGGAATCTCTATACATTGCATGTAACCACCTGGCTTTTGGTTCTCTACTTTAACTTGTTGACAAGTAGGACATTGAGCCACAAACTCTGCAAGGTCCTTTTTCATGCCTCCCCACCAAAACACTCCCTTTAGGTCATGATACATCTTAGTAGATCCTGGGTGGATGGAATATCTTGAATGATGGGCTTCCTCCATTATTCTCCTTCTGAGTTTGTTAACATCAGGTACACACAATCTATTTTGGCAATAAAGTACTCCATCTTGTGTAAGTCTAAACTCCTTCATTATACCTTGACTTACTTTCTCCTTAAGGCATTGTAGAATAGGATCATAACACTGTTTTTCCTTCACTTCCCTTATCAATGAAGAATCGGTAGCATTATGTACAATAATATCCTTTCTTGGAGTTTCAAGTAGACGAACACCCAGATTGGCTAGTTGACGCAGATCCTTAGCCATGCCTTGCTTTACCCCTTTCTGATCACTGGTACCCATGAGTGTCTTGCGACTTAGAGCATCAGCCACCACATTTGCTTTCCCTGGATGGTATAATATATTAATATCATAATCCTTTATTAACTCTAGCCACCTCCGCTGCCTCAAATTTAGATCTTTCTGCTTGAAAATATACTGTAAACTCTTATGATCTGTATATATGTCCACGTGCACCCCATACAAATAGTGGCGCCATATCTTTAAAGCAAATACAACCGCTGCTAGCTCAAGATCATGTGTTGGGTAGTTTTTCTCGTGTGGTCTCCATTGTCTCGAGGCATAAGCAATCACCTTACCATGTTGTGTTAGTACACACCCCAAACCAACTCCGGAAGCATCACAATACACTGCATATCCCTTTGAGCCTTCTGGAAGCACTAGCACAGGTGCTGAGGTTAGCCTGCTTTTCAACTCTTGAAAGCTCCTTTCACATGCATCATTCCATTGGAATTTGGTTTCCTTGTGAGTTAGCTTAGTAAGAGGTGCAGACATAGAAGAAAAACCTTCAACAAATCTTCTGTAATAACCTGCCAATCCAAGGAAGCTTCGAACTTCTGTAGGTGTCGTTGGCCTTGGCCAATCTTTCACAGCCTCTATCTTTTGTGAATCCACCCTTATTCCTTCATCCGATACAATATGGCCTAAAAATGCCACTGACTTTAACCAAAATTCACATTTGGAAAACTTAGCATACAACCGGCGATCAAGGAGAACTTGTAGTACCAGTCGTAAATGATTTGCATGGTCCTTTTCTGACCTTGAATACACCAGAATATTATCTATAAATACTATCACGAACACGTCTAGGAAAGGCTTGAATACCCTATTCATCAAATCCATAAAAACTGCTGGTGCATTCGTTAGCCCAAACGACATAACAAGAAATTCAAAGTGACCATATCTGGTTCGGAAAGCTGTCTTAGGTATATCTTTTTCCTTCACTCTCACCTGATGATAACCTGATCTCAAATCGATCTTTGAAAAGTATTTAGCACCCTGTAACTGATCAAACAAGTCATCAATTCTGGGGAGGGGATATTTATTCTTAATTGTCACCCTATTCAATTGTCGGTAGTCAATACACATCAGCAATGTGCCATCCTTTTTACGTACAAATAAAACTGGTGCACCCCAAGGGGACACACTAGGCCTTATAAAACCCTTTTCTAACAAGTCTTTCAGTTGCTCCTTTAATTCACGTAGTTCTGCCGGGGCCATTCTATATGGAGGAATAGAGATAGGTTCGGTGCCTGGTAATAAGTCAATACCAAAATCTATTTCTCGTTCTGGAGGCAAACCAGGGAGTTCCTCAGGAAAGATATCAATAAATTCATTCACTATTGGAACAGACTGGATAGTTGGTGATTCTGCCTCCATGTCTCTCACTCTAACGAGATGACATATATATCCCTTTGATATCATTTTTATGGCTTTAAAATAAGAGATAAACCTCCCTTTTGGTGCCCCAATATTGCCTTCCCATTCAAGGACTGCTTCATTTGGAAAGTGAAAATACACTCTCTTGGTTCGGCAGTCAACGGTGGCATAGCAAGAAGCCAACCAATCCATACCCATTATAACATCAAATTCTACCATTTCTAACTCGATAAGATCAGCTAATGTATCTCGATCGCAGACAGTCAGTATACAGTCACAATAGACTCTTCTAGCTATAATTGACTCCCCAGTTGGTGTAGACACCGCAAATGGTTTATTCAATAATTTAGGTGTTCTACCAAGCTTCCCAGCAACTAATGGAGTAATATATGACAATGTAGAACCAGGGTCAATTAATGCATACACTTTATGTGAGAAGATGGACAATGTACCTATAACCACACCGGGTGAAGCTTCCAGGTTCTGTCGAGTCCCTAAAGCATATGTGCGATTTTGGGCCACGCTGGAACTAGCTGCCCCTCTAATACCTCTGCCGCGACCTATAGGAAATTGCTCACCTCTACCTGATGGAGGCATTGATGATGATGATGCAATAGCTGATCCAATAGGTTGTGCCATATCACCCCTGCGTCTTCTTGGGCAATCTTTTATTACATGTCCTGGCATACCACACCAATAACAAACATCCGTTCCCCTGCGACACGCACCTATATGATATCTCCCACATTGTCTGCAAGGCTGCCTAGGAGGCATTTGCTGGCTTCCCGAATATCCTGTTGTCCGTGTACCTTGGCCCTCACTTCTCTGCCCAAATTGATCATTTCTAGACCCTTGAAGTTGTGGTGAAGCACTAGATATAGAGTAAGAGGATGATGGCCTGGGTGGCCTATTAGAAAATCGTGGCCTAAACTCACCCTGGGGTGGTGTAAACTGTCCTGTAGATCTGGCCCTCTTGGATTGCCCCCTTTCTATTTCTTGTGCCCTCCTTCTTTGTCTCTGATCCTCCAGTTTCTGTGCAAAAGCTTGCATCCTCGCTATATCCATGTCTTTATTCAAAGAAGCAATGGTACAATCTCTAACCAAATATGAATCCAACCTATCCACATACCGATGGACTCTATCTGCCATAGTAGCAACAACATTAGGAGCGTACCTGGCCAGAGAATTAAATATAAGACTATATTCCCTCACGCTCATATTCCCCTGATGGAGGTTCAGGAACTGATCTGCACGGGCCTCTCGGATCTCTAATGGCAAGTAATGATCAAGAAAGGCCATTTTGAACTCCTCCCAAGTAGTTGGAGGTGTATCTATGCCTTTGGAATGCTTCTAGGCTTCGTACCACAGTATAGCCACACCCTTCAATCTATATGTTGCCAACTCAGCAGCTTCCAAACCACTCACATGCATAACATCTAAGGTGTGTTGGATCTGATCTTGTGGATCTTCATTTAGATCTGACCCAGTGAATGATGGAGGGTCTAAGTTGAGGAAATCACGTATTCTCGTACTGGCTGTCCTACCTGCACCAACTGCACCTGCAATTGGGCCTTCTTGTCTTTGACCTTGGCCAGCAACTATACGAGTCAACAGTTGAACTGCATTTCTCAAATCCTGCACAGAAGCATCAACAGATGGTTCTCGGGGATTTTCACTCCTTCCTGGTACATCAACAGATGGAGGGGTTGGAGATGTCTGTGATAGAGACTCATCTAGAGCCTCACTTTGTCGTCTCGCCCGATTGGGTATACCAACTACCACTTCTACTTCCTTTCCTTTACCTTTACTCTTCCTTGTCTCTGGCATACTTACTGTACAAAATAATTCAGGGGTTAGACATGGTACACTTATAATGTTTGGCTCTATGGCACGATCTAAAGAATGAAAAGAAGTGATAACTCCTAAATGCCACGTAGCCTCTTGTTTATAAATGTGGTGCACAACACATCGATAAACATGATTCTACATAGAAACGAATTTGTAGACTCCCTAGGACAACCTGGCTTTGATACCACTTCTGTCACGCCCCAAATCCTATTAAGGCGGACTGGCACCCGTTGCCAGTAAGGCTCGAGAGAACCAACCTGTAGCAATACATTACCTATGAACATCATTAGTTACTTTTATACTAAACATGCCCTCAAAAGATAAATGGGACTAGCAAGCCAAAAGATGTTGTATGACTAGGCCATTAGAGCCACAATGTCTACGATACGATACATGACCATACTATACTTTACGTAGTCTACAAAGCCTCTAGACAAGAAACATTATCTTATAAGGGTCGGGACAGACCCCGCCTCATGATAAGATACTATACAATGCAAAAAGATATGATAAGACTCAAAGCCCCGAAGCAACCTGGAGCTCTGTGACTGCAATTGATATCATGTACTCTTACTGGGGAGGTTTATTAGCTTCTGCACCTGCAGCATGGAATGCAGGTCCCCCAAGAGGGACGTCAGTACGAAATAATGTACTGAATATGTAAGGCAACATGTACTATATATGAGATAAAAGCTCAAATGAAATCATATACTGTTGTAGGGTAAAAGACCGCCTTTATGAACATTGTGGAGTCATGCATCTTATAACAATTATGTTGCTTTACTCTTATCACTTGTATAATCTGTGCACAGCATGTAATACAGATGACCAGCTGATCAGTGGTAAATCTATATCAGGATCGACCCATGCTAGGCTTTCCTTTCACCCCTGGGATACCCCCTGTAATACTGGGATCGACCCATGCTAGGTGATTCTTTCACCCCTGGGATACCACCCAACAGAAGCAACTGTATACATATATCTTCTTATTACTTTTGAGATGAATCTTTGGAGGTCGTAACATTTGAGCTATAAGATTATAAGCATGACAAATGACAAGTATGTGACCATGTAACATCATATCTCAATGAAAAGAGTGGGTTATACAATTAGTGAAACATGTAGGACATAAACAACGTATAAACTTTATTTAGCTAAAATGAAGACTCATATGTCATGATATCTAATGTATGTATGCAGCAGTGACAATGCTCGAATCTGGACACACAAATACATGTTAAAGAGTGGAGTGGTTATATCGAAGTTTGTAAAGATCTCTATGTGCCAATGAAGACTTTGGACTCCATGCCAAATAATAAGAGATCGAATAGCCTTACATACCTCGACATATCAACTTGCTTTTACCACGAAATGACTTCTTTTCTTCCAACTATTTATCTACAATATCATGTTTTCAAGATAGTATTAGCAGCTAATCAATGCATCTGGACAGCCCAATTTCACAAGACACAACACTTTGGCAATAAACATATAACCATCGACTCAATGGTGTTATTCCGACTTTCTCAATTCTAACTGTCTTCAACCAGTACACATTATTATATACATGATGTATATAGCCTATATTAGCTCTATAACATGCTGGCAACAGTCCATAACTACAACACAGAACCATTTTACAAAACGCTCAACTAAGAAGCACAACATCTCGTCGTCTCCCTACATTTCGTCGTTAACAATTCATACTTGTCCCAACTTTGAACCAGATGCTCCCAAAATATATATACATCAAATAAACCTTAACGTAGTCACAATATAGCTTAAAACACAGGGGGAAACGTGAAACATCAGCCCCCTCAACAAAACAGTCCAATACCATTTTGGAAGCACATAAGATCATATAAGGATACTTGTTTTCCAAAGAACTAGAAAAACAGTCCAGCAACCTTGGCAACCATATACACACTATAACATATTAATAACCTCAACTTTATATCATATTAAAGTCAAAAACCAGGGTAAGAATCGTTCCAAAGCCAAGAAAACCAAACAACAACTTTCAGGACACAAGCTGGCCAGAAATTCCTGCACAGTGGACCAGCCAACTTATCTTGTTTTCCATGGAAAATTCATATCAAATATATGGTTATTTTTACATACCTTAACTCCCAAGGTGTAGATCTAATTCAAGAACTCAAAAAGTAGTCTTTGGTTGCCTTCCAAGGTGAAGAAATGCCAAGAGAAACTTAGAGAGAAAAGCTGAAATTTTGGTCTTTTATTAGTTAACCTAAGGAGCTCGGTTTTGGTCCCTTTTTAAGGAGACCTTAGACCGACTTTCTCCTGATATTTTCAGCTGATTAACTCAAGTTGGTCAATGACTAATTTTCCCCTTTCACTTGGGCCTTTTGGATCTCTAAATCAATGGGCTTTAGTGGCCCATTTCCCTTAATCTTTCTTGCACTTTGTTTGGGCCCAATTTTGTTAATAGTGAATGAATGTAGTTGGGCATATTATATAAAAATCTTGGGCTGAACATCTTGGCCCAATGTAATGCTAAACCATTGGCTTTAATAGCCTCCCTAACTTGGGCTTTGTTTGTCACAAGACTTGGAAAGTTTCGGCGTTAAGCCTTGTCTTCGTTCCCCTTTCTTTTTACTAACGTCTAGACTTCAAGTGAGTTCACTTATGAATGAATTCTTCTCCCTCATGTATATATATATTTTTTTTTTTAAGCCAAGCACACAGGTGACTCACCTGCTAGCTTCCTAAGTTCCATAAGCACGTCAATGATTTTCTCCGTTTAAGGCCACAGTCTCTAAATAGACTTCCATATAGTGCCCCAATCTAACACTTGAACACTTAAAAAAAAAATTTTTTTGGTAGTAATTAAATCAAGTCGTATGTCATTTTATATGAAAATTACTAGTACATGTAAAATGTGGGGTGTTACATCCTTCCCCCCTTAGGAACATTCGTCCCGAATGTTAACATAACTGTATAGTCTAGGCAGGTTTGAATTTCTGGTCACACAACTGTTAATAACATAACTAGTATTCAAACACATACCTATTAATGTTCCTCCTCTGTATCTTTTGGTCCCTCCTTGTCTTCAAATAGATGAGGGTATTTGGATGTCATTACTTCCTCCGGTTCCCACGTTATTTCTTCTACTTGGTTGTTTCTCCAGAGTACCTTTACTGATGCCATTTCTTTGTTCCTTAACTTCTTAACTTGGCGATCTAGAATAGCAACCGGTACCTCTTCATAAGTAAGATCCTCTGTGACCTGTACATCTTCTATAGGAGTGATACGAGAGGGATCACCTATGCATTTTCGAAGCATTGACACATGAAACACTGGATGAACCATTGAAAGTTCCTGGGGTAACTCTAATTCATATGCAACTTGTCCGACCCTCTTAGTAATCTTATATGGCCCTATGTAACGTGGGCTTAGCTTCCCTTTCTTACCAAATCTCATAACCCCTTTCATTGGTGATACCTTTAAAAATACCCAATCTCCAATAGAGAATTCCAGCCCTCTTCTCCGCATATCTGCATATGATTTATGACGACTTTGGGCTGTTTTTAGCCGTTGTTGTATCACCTTAACTTTTTCCATGGCTTGTTGGACTAAATCTGGCCCGAGCAAGGTGGTTTCACCCATTTCGAACCAACCAATTGGTGACCTACATTTCCTCCCATACAAAGCTTCGTAAGGCGCCATCTTGATGCTCGAATGGTAGCTGTTATTATAGGCAAATTCAATTAGGGGCAAGTGTTCTACCCAGCTGCCTTTAAAATCTAATGCACAGGTTCGCAACATATCCTCAAGTGTTTGAATAGTACGCTCTGCTTGGCCATCTGTTTGGGGATGGAAGGCTGTACTCAAATTCACTTGCGTCCCTAAATTCCTTTGAAAGGACTTCCAAAATTTTGCCGTGAATTGAGCTCCTCGATCAGATATAATAGAGAGTGGGATCCCATGTAGCCTAACTATCTCTTTGAGGTATAATTTGGCATATTCTTCAGCTGTATAATCACTTCTAACTGGAAGGAAGTGCGCTGACTTCGTGAGTCTATCAACTATCACCCATATGGAGTCAAACTTATTAACTGAACGAGGCAAACCAGTTACAAAATCCATATTACTCATATCCCACTTCCAAGTTGGAATCTCTATACATTGCATGTAACCACCTGGCTTTTGGTTCTCTACTTTAACTTGTTGACAAGTAGGACATTGAGCCACAAACTCTGCAAGGTCCTTTTTCATGCCTCCCCACCAAAACACTCCCTTTAGGTCATGATACATCTTAGTAGATCCTGGGTGGATGGAATATCTTGAATGATGGGCTTCCTCCATTATTCTCCTTCTGAGTCTGTTAACATCAGGTACACACAATCTATTTTGGCAATAAAGTACTCCATCTTGTGTAAGTCTAAACTCCTTCATTATACCTTGACTTACTTTCTCCTTAAGGCATTGTAGAATAGGATCATAACACTGTTTTTCCTTCACTTCCCTTATCAATGAAGAATCGGTAGCATTATGTACAATAATATCCTTTCTTGGAGTTTCAAGTAGACGAACACCCAGATTGGCTAGTTGACGCAGATCCTTAGCCATGCCTTGCTTTACCCCTTTCTGATCACTGGTACCCATGAGTGTCTTGCGACTTAGAGCATCAGCCACCACATTTGCTTTCCCTGGATGGTATAATATATCAATATCATAATCCTTTATTAACTCTAGCCACCTCCGCTGCCTCAAATTTAGATCTTTCTGCTTGAATATATACTGTAAACTCTTATGATCTGTATATATGTCCACGTGCACCCCATACAAATAGTGGAGCCATATCTTTAAAGCAAATACAACCGCTGCTAGCTCAAGATCATGTGTTGGGTAGTTTTTCTCGTGTGGTCTCAATTGTCTCGAGGCATAAGCAATCACCTTACCATGTTGTGTTAGTACACACCCCAAACCAACTCCGGAAGCATCACAATACACTGCATATCCCTCTGAGCCTTCTGGAAGCACTAGCACAGGTGCTGAGGTTAGCCTGCTTTTCAACTCTTGAAAGCTCCTTTCACATGCATCATTCCATTGGAATTTGGTTTCCTTGTGAGTTAGCTTAGTAAGAGGTGCAGACATAGAAGAAAAACCTTCAACAAATCTTCTGTAATAACCTGCCAATCCAAGGAAGCTTCGAACTTCTGTAGGTGTCGTTGGCCTTGGCCAATCTTTCACAGCCTCTATCTTTTGTGAATCCACCCTTATTCCTTCATCCGATACAATATGGCCCAAAAATGCCACTGACTTTAACCAAAATTCACATTTGGAAAACTTAGCATACAACCGGCGATCAAGGAGAACTTGTAGTACCAGTCGTAAATGATTTGCATGGTCCTTTTCTGACCTTGAATACACCAGAATATCATCTATAAATACTATCACGAACACGTCTAGGAAAGGCTTGAATACCCTATTCATCAAATCCATAAAAACTGCTGGTGCATTCGTTAGCCCAAACGATATAACAAGAAATTCAAAGTGACCATATCTGGTTCGGAAAGCTGTCTTAGGTATATCTTTTTCCTTCACTCTCACCTGATGATAACCTGATCTCAAATCGATCTTTGAAAAGTATTTAGCACCCTGTAACTGATCAAACAAGTCATCAATTCTGGGAAGGGGATATTTATTCTTAATTGTCACCCTATTCAATTGTCGGTAGTCAATACACATCAGCAATGTGCCATCCTTTTTACGTACAAATAAAACTGGTGCACCCCAAGGGGACACACTAGGCCTTATAAAACCCTTTTCTAACAAGTCTTTCAGTTGCTCCTTTAATTCACGTAATTCTGCCGGGGCCATTCTATATGGAGGAATAGAGATAGGTTCGGTGCCTGGTAATAAGTCAATACCAAAATCTATTTCTCGTTCTGGAGGCAAACCAGGGAGTTCCTCAGGAAAGATATCAATAAATTCATTCACTATTGGAACAGACTGGATAGTTGGTGATTCTGCCTCCATGTCTCTCACTCTAACGAGATGACATATATATCCCTTTGATATCATTTTTATGGCTTTAAAATAAGAGATAAACCTCCCTTTTGGTGCCCCAATATTGCCTTCCCATTCAAGGACTGCTTCATTTGGAAAGTGAAAGTACACTCTCTTGGTTCGGCAGTCAACGGTGGCATAGCAAGAAGCCAACCAATCCATACCCATTATAACATCAAATTCTACCATTTCTAACTCGATAAGATCAGCTAATGTATCTCGATCGCAGACAGTCAGTATACAGTCACAATAGACTCTTCTAGCTATAATTGACTCCCCAGTTGGTGTAGACACCGCAAATGGTTTATTAAATAATTTAGGTGTTCTACCAAGCTTCCCAGCAACTAATGGAGTAATATATGACAATGTAGAACCAGGGTCAATTAATGCATACACTTTATGTGAGAAGATGGACAATGTACCTATAACCACACCGGGTGAAGCTTCCAGGTTCTGTCGAGTCCCTAAAGCATATGTGCGATTTTGGGCCACGCTGGAACTAGCTTCCCCTCTAATACCTCTGCCGCGACCTATAGGAAATTGCTCACCTCTACCTGATGGAGGCATTGATGATGATGATGCAATAGCTGATCCAATAGGTTGTGCCATATCACCCCTGCGTCTTCTTGGGAAATCTTTTATTACATGTCCTGGCATACCACACCAATAACAAACATCCGTTCCCCTGCGACACGCACCTATATGATATCTCCCACATTGTCTGCAAGGCTGCCTAGGAGGCATTTGCTGGCTTCCCGAATATCCTGTTGTCCGTGTACCTTGGCCCTCACTTCTCTGCCCAAATTGATCATTTCTAGACCCTTGAAGTTGTGGTGAAGCACTAGCTATAGAGTAAGAGGATGATGGCCTGGGTGGCCTATTAGAAAATCGTGGCCTAAACTCACCCTAGGGTGGTGTAAACTGTCCTGTAGATCTGGCCCTCTTGGATTGCCCCCTTTCTATTTCTTGTGCCCTCCTTCTTTGTCTCTGATCCTCCAGTTTCTGTGCAAAAGCTTGCATCCTCGCTATATCCATATCTTTATTCAAAGAAGCAATGGTACAATCTCTAACCAAATATGAATCCAACCTATCCACATACCGATGGACTCTATCTGCCATAGTAGAAACAACATTAGGAGCGTACCTGGCCAGAGAATTAAATTTAAGACTATATTCCCTCACGCTCATATTCCCCTGATGGAGGTTCAGGAATTGATCTGCACGGGCCTCTCGGATCTCTAATGGCAAGTAATGATCAAGAAAGGCCATTTTGAACTCCTCCCAAGTAGTTGGAGGTGTATCTATGCCTTTGGAATGCTTCCATGCTTCGTACCACAGTATAGCCACACCCTTCAATCTATATGTTGCCAACTCAGCAGCTTCCAAACCACTCACATGCATAACATCTAAGGTGCGTTGGATCTGATCAATAAAATCCTGTGGATCTTCATTTGGATCTGACCCAGTGAATGATGGAGGGTCTAAGTTGAGGAAATCACGTATTCTCGTACTGGCTGTCCTACCTGCACCAACTGCACCTGCAATTGGGCCTTCTTGTCTTTGACCTTGGCCAGCAACTATACGAGTCAACAGTTGAACTGCATTTCTCAAATCCTGCACAGAAGCATCAACAGGTGGTTCTCGGGGATTTTCACTCCTTCCTGGTACATCAACAGATGGAGGGGTTGGAGATGTCTGTGATAGAGACTCATCTAGAGCCTCACTTTGTCGTCTCGCCCGATTGGGTATACCAACTACCACTTCTACTTCCTTTCCTTTACCTTTACTCTTCCTTGTCTCTGGCATACTTACTGTACAAAATAATTCAGGGGTTAGACATGGTACACTTATAATGTTTGGCTCTATGGCACGATCTAAAGAATGAAAAGAAGTGATAACTCCTAAATGCCACGTAGCCTCTTGTTTATAAATGTGGTGCACAACACATCGATAAACATGATTCTACATAGAAACGGCTTTGTAGACTCCCTAGGACAACCTGGCTTTGATACCACTTCTGTCACACCCCAAATCCTATTAAGGCGGACTGGCACCCGTTGCCAGTAAGGCTCGGGAGAACCAACCTGTAGCAATACATTACCTATGAACATCATTAGTTACTTTTATACTAAACATGCCCTCAAAAGATAAATGGGACTAGCAAGCCAAAAGATGTTGTATGACTAGGCCATTGGAGCCACAATGTCTACGATACGATACATGACCATACTATACTTTACGTAGTCTACAAAGCCTCTAGACAAGAAACATTATCTTATAAGGGTCGGGACAGACCCCGCCTCATGATAAGATACTATACAATGCAAAAAGATATGATAAGACTCAAAGCCCCGAAGCAACCTGGAGCTCTGTGACTGCAATTGATATCCTGTACTCTTACTGGGGAGGTTTATTAGCTTCTGCACCTGCAGCATGGAATGCAGGTCCCCCAAGAGGGACGTCAGTACGAAATAATGTACTGAATATGTAAGGCAACATGTACTATATATGAGATAAAAGCTCAAATGAAATCATATACTGTTGTAGGGTAAAAGACCGCCTTTATGAACATTGTGGAGTCATGCATCTTATAACAATTATGTTGCTTTACTCTTATCACTTGTATAATCTGTGCACAGCATGTAATACAGATGACCAGCTGATCAGTGGTAAATCTATATCAGGATCGACCCATGCTAGGCTTTCCTTTCACCCCTGGGATACCCCCTGTAATACTGGGATCGACCCATGCTAGGTGATTCTTTCACCCCTGGGATACCACCCAACAGAAGCAACTGTATACATATATCTTCTTATTACTTTTGAGATGAATCTTTGGTGGTCGTAACATTTGAGCTATAAGATTATAAGCATGACAAATGACAAGTATGTGACCATGTAACATCATATGTCAATGAAAAGAGTGGGTTATACAATTAGTGAAACATGTAGGACATAAACAATGTATAAACTTTATTTAGCTAAAAAGAAGACTCATATGTCATGATATCTAATGTATGTATGCAGCAGTGACAATGCTCGAATCTGGACACACAAATACATATTAAAGAGTGGAGTGGTTATATCGAAGTTTGTAAAGATCTCTATGTGCCAATGAAGACTTTGGACTCCATGCCAAATAATAAGAGATCGAATAGCCTTACATACCTCGACATATCAACTTGTTTTTACCACGAAATGACTTCTTTTCTTCCAACTATTTATCTACAATATTATGTTTTCAAGCTAGTATTAGCAGCTAATCAATGCATCTGGACAGCCCAATTTCACAAGACACAACACTTTGGCAATAAACATATAACCATCGACTCAATGGTGTTATTCCGACTTTCTCAATTCTAACTGTCTTCAATCAGTACACATTATTATATACATGATGTATATAGCCTATATTAGCTCTATAACATGCTGGCACCAGTCCATAACTACAACACAGAACCATTTTACAAAACGCTCAACTAAGAAGCACAACATCTCGTCGTCTCCCTACATTTCGTCGTTAACAATTCATACTTGTCCCAACTTTGAACCAGATGCTCCCAACATATATATACATCAAATAAACCTTAACGTAGTCACAATATAGCTCAAAACACAGGGGGAAACGTGAAACATCAGCCCCCTCAACAAAACAGTCCAATACCATTTTGGAAGCACATAAGATCATATAAGGATACTTGTTTTCCAAAGAACTAGAAAAACAGTCCAGCAACCTTGGCAACCATATACACACTATAACATATTAATAACCTCAACTTTATATCATATTAAAGTCAAAAACCAGGGTAAGAATCGTTCCAAAGCCAAGAAAACCAAACAACAACTTTCAGGACACAAGCTGTCCAGAAATTCCTGCACAGTGGACCAGCCAACTTATCTTGTTTTCCATGGAAAATTCATATCAAATATATGGTTATTTTTACATACCTTAACTCCCAAGGTGTAGATCTAATTCAAGAACTCGAAAAGTAGTCTTTGGTTGCCTTCCAAGGTGAAGAAATGCCAAGAGAAACTTAGAGAGAAAAGCTGAAATTTTGGTCTTTTATTAGTTAACCTAAGGAGCTCGGTTTTGGTCCCTTTTTAAGGAGACCTTAGACCGACTTTCTCCTGATATTTGCAGCTGATTAACTCAAGTTGGTCAATGACTAATTTTTCCCTTTCACTTGGGCCTTTTGGATCTCTAAATCAATGGGCTTTAGTGGCCCATTTCCCTTAATCTTTCTTGCACTTTGTTTGGGCCCAATTTTGTTAATAGTGAATGAATGTAGTTGGGCATATTATATAAAAATCTTGGGCTGAACATCTTGGCCCAATGTAATGCTAAACCATTGGCTTTAATAGCCTCCCTAACTTGGGCTTTGTTTGTCACAAGACTTGGAAAGTTTCGGCGTTAAGCCTTGTTTTCGTTCCCCTTTCTTTTTACTAACGTCTAGACTTCAAGTGAGTTCACTTATGAATGAATTCTTATCCCTCATGTATATATATATATTTTTTTTTAAGCCAAGCACACAGGTGACTCACCTGCTAGCTTCCTAAGTTCCATAAGCACGTCAATGATTTTCTCCGTTTAAGGCCACAGTCTCTAAATAGACTTCCATATAGTGCCCCAATCTAACACTTGAACACTTAAAAAAAAAAATTTTTTGGTAGTAATTAAATCAAGTCGTATGTCATTTTATATGAACATTACTAGTACATGTAAAATGTGGGGTGTTACATTATCTGAAGCTTGTTCGCTGCCTTCACATATTTTGTTTAGGAAAAATACTTAACGCTATATTACGTTCTTTATTCTACACTTTTATAGCTCCAAAAAGTCCCTACCCATCATTTAGGGACGAATGATCCCAAGGGGGAGATAATGTAACACCCCGTACTTTCGGGATAGAATCAAGAACGTCGTCCTTATGCGTATAGACCCGAACTAGATGATTCGTTGTTAATATATGTGTGGCTATCAATCCTATGGTGTAAGAATACCTTTGAATATGAATTGAGTTCACAAAAATCCCCTAACTCTAAGACAAGTTGAAAATATTTCAATCGAATAAGATTTAGTGGATGTTTAAACTTGGGTCAACATCCATCGACCATAACTCCTATAATATGATGAATTAGAGAGCCTATTATATATGAGATTAAAGTTCTTTGAATAATCTTTCCAACGATACCAATTTCGCTTAAATCCGATATCTGAGCGAAAGGTTATGGCATTGTTGTTGAAAAATCCTTATACTATGCCCATGTATTTTCAAACTATTTTTCAATAATGGGGTTTATAGCAGCTCTCATTTATGTTATATAAAAATCTCTATTTTGTTTATTTTATTTTGGATTACTCTGCATACTAGTACATCTGTATTGACCCCCTCCCCCTCCAATCTCTCAGGTTCTAAGGCACATTCTAGGGGTCCAAATAAGCAGTAGATTCCATCAATCAGAGTTGCTATGTCCGGTGTTGAGCCTTCTATAATTCGGAAGGCCCGGTTATTTTCAGGCGATTATTATTATTAGATATGTTTTGGTCTACTAGGGGCCTTGTCCAAGTTTTCAGAATTGTTAGTGATTATGTGTTAGAGATTTCGCAGACGGTTTTGCAGATGTAGTTAGATAGTGTTGGATTCAATTTTCATTGCTAACTTTATATTAGACTTATAACCATGATTCTGTTTCTCTATATTTTCCGCACTTCCTTATTTGTATGAAAGGTGTATATTATTACGAGTTAGAAGAGCGTCACGACCCAAACCGGGGCCCTAGCCGTGACAAGCATTCCGAACCATGAATGTCCGAAACACCCTTCTCTATCCGGTAATCATGCACAACATTCACTTAATAAAAGATAATGCGGAAATAGACATCTAATATGGAAACATGGTCAATTTGAAAGTGATCATAACACTGAAAACTGAAATTCAAAATATATATGAATAGTAATAATGTCTGACTCAGTCTGCGAAATCTCTACTATGAACTAAACGAACAGTCTGAAAACTGGGACAACGCCCCAGTCGATCAAAACATAACTAAGGATAAATATCTGATATATATATATATATATATATATATATATATATATATATATATATATATGTAATAGGTGAGAGCAATTTTCATCAAACATCATGCATAAAATAATTTCTGAAAACACATGGGCATCATTCGTAAATCATAAGTCATTTTTTTGTCAAAACAGTTTTGATCTTTGTATTACTTCTGAGTTAGGTGGCGCTCCCCTACAAGTCTGATATTCCACGAGCTATATGGAATCCGCCATTGACTCAGCGGGGAAGCCTCCAACCCGAGTGTGCCGCAAGAGTTGGAGTCTATGATTCTGATACGTCACATGGCACTAGGCCACCGTAATATAAGATATACCTGGATCGGCAAATCATGGTTTCAAGCAATGAGTATCTGGACTCATGCCTTCTTCGGGGAACCACCTATCATCTCTTTCTGCCCAATTAATAACCATTTCTAATCATGCAACATTCAAATCACAGAATCTATAAATCTAATTTCAAACATGCATTCTATTCTGTTCTGAAGTTATCATGGCATTTTCTGAGTTGGTGTCTTTTTCTGAACATACACAACTATTTGAACAGTCACACCTTTTCCACAATAATATGTCCTTTGCTCAAAGGTTGTGTCCCTCCATTTTCCATTCACACCAATTAAACCTAACAAAAAGTTGCTAAAAAGGGAAAGTGTCAGTCTTAAACCTGTCACATGAAAAGTTGAAACTAAAGAGTTGCTAAAAAAGGAAAGTGGCATTCTTTAAACAGACTAAAATGGAAAGTAAGCGAAACAAGTTGAAACAGAGAGAGTATATTTCTTTTCAAAAAAGAAAGATGTGCTACTCAGCAGAGACTTGAGGATGAAGAGTCTAATTGTTTTCCTACATAATGTTGAGAAAGCAAAGGACTTATGTGTATGTAAATATACCAAGATCATAGTTTTGGATAATTGCATAGCTATTTAAACAAAAAAGAATGGTCTTTCACATTGTAGATAAAGTCTTCTCGTGCATTCTAGGTGTGAGAAGGATATTGCAGTTGCTACCAGATATGGAGTCGGTGGGTGATCAAGAAGAAAGAGCTAGGAAAGAAGAAAAAATAGTCAAAAATATTATGAAGACAGTTGAAATGCACTTAGTTATGGCAACGCTATTAATGACAGTGACCTTGACAGCGGGTTTCACATTACCAGGCGGTTTTGATAGCGATGCTGATAGCCCTAATAAAGGTATGGCGATTCTAATAAAAAGAGAAGTGTTCCGTGCATTTGTTGTTTCGAATGCCGTTGCGTTCGCATGCTCTTCTGCTGCTGTATTCGCCTACTTTTCCATAGCGACAAATGCAATATCATCCGAAAAGGAGTTCTCGCTTATTGTTCGTCTTTATATGGTTGCAACTATGTTGCAGCTTCTATCGATGACAGCGGTTGTAATTGCATTTGCAACTGGTATGCATGTTACGTTAGCACATTCAGTTGGTATCGCTGTTACTGTCGCTGTCATGGGCGGGTTCATTTTGTATATGTTGCTTGGATTTGCTGGATCAATTGGTCTTAAAAAAAAAGAAGCATGGTGAAAGAAACCAGAACAGAGCCGCCAATGTGTGACAAGCTATGTTGCTCGGACTCTCCAAAATTGTTAGCAGATGCGTGCCGGATTCTCCAAAAGTAGTGTATTTTTGGAGAATCTGATGCGGGTGCGGCTTCAAAAGTGAACAGTCCGTGCAACATAGGTGACAAGAGGACTTCATCATTCTAAAGATAATGTATTTGTTCTAATTTCTAAAAGTGCAACAATGTGTTTGATGTTGCATATAATTTCCAGCTATATATGATCAATTGTATCCCTTTGCAAGTGTTTTCTAGTCTAGTCTTTGCAGGATTTCTTTCTTTCTTAATTTCGGAGTGAACGGATATGGGTGTCGGAATTCGATTAAAGATAATTCAAATATCAAATATTAGAGATATATGTCTAAATTATGCAATAGTATGCAAGGTAATGTTGCGTACAATATACCCTTATGGTCTGATCCTACTTTGGACCGTGCACACTTAGCGAAAGCTTTGGTGCACCTGGCTGCATAATATAATTGGTATCTGTCTAATCGAATCCTAATCAGAATTAATCTGACGGGCACTAAAAAGAGAATCATAAAATGAATGAAAGGTGGAGACAAGCTATTAGACTCGTTACCTTGTTCGAATGAACTAGTTGCTTCCGCATTGGTCATAACCCCGTTCGAGGACCTTCTCTCATAGATTTACCTTCACCAAGTCATCGCCAGCAATCATTTTTTTTTTTTTGGAGGAAGAATCATATTAAGTTAGGGAAAAGTTTAAAGTTTGGATCGTTTATGCCATCACCGTTACAAAACAGGTTCATTCATGCCATCACTTGTTAATAGTGGTTTTTCAAAAATAGTTTTGCCACGTGACGTCTTACTAGAGGTCCACATCATAATTAAAACAAAGAGAAAAGGCTTAAATATGCCATCGAACTATCAGAAATGACTCATTTATGTCATCCGTTTAAAATTCATCTCGTTTATGCCATCGCTATTACAAAACAGGTTCATACATGCCAGTACTTGTGAATAGCGTTTTTTCAAAAACTGCTTTGCCATGTGTCATCTTACTAGATGTCCACATCATTAATTAAAATAAATCAATAAGAATTGATTTTCTCTTAAGTTTTTTTCATAATATTTAGTGCCTTGAATCTTTGAGGAAGATCACCCGTCATAGCATCGAATGAAAAATCCCTGAGGCATAAACATTAATCGACCAAAATGTATGCAGTAGAGAATGAGTTACTAGTCATTTTGTTGTTTGTAAGGCTTGACAAAAAAATATTTAGGCCTCACTTGTTTTTACAGCTATTGGTGCTTGGCCTAAGAATATCTCAGAATATATCCAGCTGTTTAGTTAACTTAATTGGGACAATCACATAATTTTAATTACGTGAACCTATAGTAAGACGGCGCGTGGCAAAACTGTTTTTTGAAAAACCACCGTTAACAAGTAATGGGATAGATGAACCTGTTTTGTAACGATAATGGCACAAACGAGATAAACTTTTAACGGATGGCATAAATGAGACATTTCTGATAATTTGATGACATATTTGAACCTTTTCCCGTTATTTTAGTTAATGATGTGGATCTCTAGTAAGATGACACGTGGCAAAGCTGTTTTTGAAAAATCACCGTTAACAAGTAATGGCATGGATGAACCTGTTTTGTAACGACGATAGCATAAACAATTTCAAATAGTTCGATGACATATTTGATCCTTTACAAATTAAATTGTTATAGCATGTTAGTGAAGTATACATTCAAAGTTACCAATCAATGATTTTGCTTTTGATTCTCTTCTTCTGCTTTTCTTCTTTTCGTTTTTTAAGCTTTCTTTTGGGAAAAGGAATAATGGACTCAGCGAAGACTTCATTAGGATATTTATATATTGACAAAGTCTTTTAATGGACCAGTATGATATTTTATGATTAATTCAATATTGAACATTTTAAAAATTTAGATGTTCTTGAACTAATATCAGAAGTTACAACCCTTCTTATATTAATACTATAACAACAACAACAACAACAACAACAACATACCGGATGTAATCCGTATGGGGAGAGTAGAGTGTACGTAGATCTTATCCTTACGATGTAAATAGAGAGACTGTTTCACAATCCATGCAACTTGATGGTCGAGAAGCAAAACATGACAAGTAAAAGTGAATGGAGGGAATATATTATTCTAAAACAAAGACACGGCAAAGACTTAGATAGGTCGTAGTTTCTATATAATATTTCAATCTGAGAAAGCAAAACCTCACAAGATCATAATTTGGGTGACTTTTGATAATCTTGTAAAAATCAAAAAGAGTAATGGACTCAAAACTGTACAAAGCTGCGATGGAAGGCAATACAGGAAATGGTGATTTCTTACTTGCTGATTATCTAAATAGGGATGAAGAAAATGGGTACCAGGTCACTCCAAAGGGTAACACAGTCCACCACGTTGCAACTCTCTATCGCCAATCAGGTTTTGTGCGACAAGTTATCGACATTACTCCAGCATTGTTGTGCTGTAAGGACAAGAAAAATGAAACTGCACTTCACTTAGCAGCTAATAAAGGGCACAAAGACGTGGTGGAGGTACTATTGCGTGGCGTAGACGTACCTGGACAAGCCGTGGGGATCAATAAGGAGACACTCATGAGGATGACAGATTACAGTGGTGATACAGCCCTGCACAAAGCCGTGAGGACTGGATGTGTAGACACTGTCAGACTCTTGGTGGAACAAGATCCTGATTTCGAGTTTCCAGCAAACAATGCTGGGGAGACTCCACTCTATCTGGCCGCGGAGTCTGATTTTGTTAACTGTTTGTCGGAAATCTTAGAACACTGCAACAGACCAACATACAGCAGTCCATGTGGTCAAACGGCTTTGCACGTGGCAATAATCCAGGAACACTTGGGTACTCATTTTTGGTTTTAAAGTTGATTAATAACCTCTGATCATGATTAAATTGAATAAGTAGTGTAAACTTGAAACTGACAGTGTATATAGCTTGAATCCTCCTTTCTATTCATATACACTTGACAAGTTTTTATACTTGTGAATCAAATTATATATATCATGTCAGTTAACTATTTGTTCAAGGCCACCAATCACTGCATATTATATAGAACTGAACTATGGATTCAGCCACTGATGTTTGTGTTATGGTAGGCTTCCTACATTACACCTGCAGGATGTTTCACGCACCGGACTGCCTTCTTTTTTAGTTTTTTATATTCGACATATATGTATCCAGATTGTGCGGCATCACTGTGGGAATGGAACAAATCATTATGCGAGGAAACTGACAAATGGGATTGGAATCGACTGTATTATGATGTTAAACAAGGATTGAGAGTAGTAGTTCGTAAAATGCTGGGGTGGAAGACATTGTTAGCCTACACTCACGCAGGCAACGGAAATGACTGGGCAACATCAATTCATATTGCAGCCAATGAAGGTCGTGTAAACATGATATGTGAGCTATCATTTCACTGTCCAGATAGCTTGGAAATGCTTAACAGCCGTGGCCAAAATGCTCTACATGTTGCCATGTCGAATAAAAAAATAGGAGTAGTCAGATTCTTATTGAATTCTAAAGAATCTCATAACCTTATTGACGAGCCAGATAATGATGGCAACACTCCTCTCCATTTGCTTGCTGCCCCTGACTGGATAGATGTGCCTGTTGAATTTAGAAGACATTCCAGTACAAAGAAGATGCTATATAACAAAGAAAACCAGACTCCGCTTGACATATCAGATTATAGCTATGAGAAAACACTGCAGGTATGTACCTACATGTTACTTTGCTAGCGTTTGGCCGTAGATTTTGAAAATTTATCTTCAAATATCTTTGTTTGGACATGAAATTTGGCATGTTCAAAGATCACAACATCAAAAACTCGAATTTTCAAGTTTCAACTTCAAAATCTATGGTCAATTCAGCTACAATCTATTGCTAATTCCGCGACTAAATGTATTTATTCTCACCCATATGCAACTAAATACATAAAGATTGGTATATAGAATGTTGGTTATGAATCTTCAAATTTATTTCATACTACGTGTTACGTTTGAAGGAGAGCCTTGGAGTAACTAGTAAAGTTGCCTCCACTTGATCAGGAGGTCACGGGTTCAAGCCTGGGAAACAACCTCTGTCAGAAATGCAAGGTAAGGTTGTGTACGACACACCCTTGTGGTGGGGCCCTTCCCCAGATACAGTGCATAGCGGTAGCTTTAGTGCACCAGGCTGCCTTTTCTACTACGTATTACGTTCGATACTCGTATTCAATAGAAGTAGAGGATGTATAGCTATTGACGTTACATGTTCTTTTACTATATATAAACTCACCACATGATGAAAATAGGCGAAATGGTCATTCCAGCGGAATCTTCGCCATTGTCTATTAGGACGGCGTGATTTTGATATAAAATGGAAGAAAATGCAGAAGCCAGAAGATGAAACAGAGTCGAGGGAGAACACAGCTAAGAGAGATAAGAAAGGTATGCTGAAAGATATTATGGAGGCAACTCAAATACATCTAGTAGTTGCCACACTACTAGGTACTGTTACCTTCGCAGCAGGTTTCACCTTACCTGGAGGTTTTGAAAGCGATCTCAATAGCCCTAATAAAGGGATGGCGATTCTAATATGGGAAACAGCGTTCCGTGCATTTGTTGTCTCAGATGCCATTGCCTTTACATGCTCTGCTTGTGCTGTATTCTCCTATTTCTTCATTGCGGTAGATGCAGCAGGTGTGAAAACATTAGTAATTATAGCTGTGCGCAATCATATAGCAATTCTTTTGCAGCTTGTGGTGATGTCAGCAGTTGTAATTGCATTTGTAACTGGTATGTATGCTACTTTAGCACATTCAGTTGGTCTTGCTGTTACTGTCTGTTCAATCGGTTGCATCTTTTTCCCTATGTTCTATCTTCTGTTAAATATTAGGCGTATAGTTAAGCGATACTAGATTCAATCTCACATATGATTATTGAATATATTTTTGTGAACGTTATTTGATATAAATATATGGCATCTGATATTCTTTTATCACTGTTATTATCAACTAGTGAATCATGAGAAAACTCAAGGTTGCGCCAGTGACGACCTCTTATATGATAACAGTTAACCAATGATAATCTCTGCATAACAAGAATGCAAACCAAACTACTCGATAGCCCTAATAAAGGGATGTCGATTCTATTATAAAGAAAACAGTGTTTTGTGCACTTGTTTTTGCGGATGTGATCTCCTTTACATGCTCAGCTCTTGTTGTATGTACCTACTTCAGCATGACTGCAACTATAATAGTTGACAGTTATATACACAGAGGCTTTATGCGATCACAAGTATTTTGCAGCTTCTATCCATTTCAGCAGCTGTAATTGCATTTGTAACTGGCAAGTATGCTACTTTAGCACATTCAGTTGGTCTCGCTGCTACTGTTTGCATTACCTTATAGATACAACATAATTTTTTGTCAAGATGGTGTTAATGGATTCCAAACTAATCATTTGTAAATGTATATTTTAAAAACAAATACAAATTAAATTTGAATAGAAATTACTAAATTCTGTCAAACTTACACCTTGCCTTTGACAAAATGGGTTGGTGTGGGGTTATTGATCCCACTCTAAAACATTGTAATAAAGTAATAATAATACAACTGACATAAAGATGGCAAGTTGGGCCACATCTCCTGAGATAGTGATGTGGACTGTGTACACTTACCCTCCCAAGACCCCACTTGGTGGGGAAGTGGGGAATATACTGAGTATGATGTTGTTTCACCTCGAGGAACCAAAAGACTTTCAAGTTCATTGCAGATTTATTTATTAATTATCCGTGACCTCCTGATCAAATAACAACAATTTTACGAATCACTCTAATGCTCTCCGTGGGATGAAAGAATAGTCAAAAATATTATGAAGACAGCTCAAATACATTTAGTAGTGGCAACTATCAATTATCAATTTATGATAGTAACCTTCACAGATGGTTTCACGTTATGAAAACGACATTGATAGTCCTATAACCAGAGGTGAACCTAGAATTTGTAGATAGAGGGTACACTATTATCTTTAACAT
Source organism: Capsicum baccatum var. pendulum (assembly GCA_030864225.1). Classification (NCBI taxonomy): domain Eukaryota; kingdom Viridiplantae; phylum Streptophyta; class Magnoliopsida; order Solanales; family Solanaceae; genus Capsicum; species Capsicum baccatum. The sequence continues at coordinate 241,767,780 of CM061554.1, forward strand.
GGTCATGTCTATTAACTACATAATTTGGCATACAGTTTTTTAAACTTAAAAATTACAAAAAAAATTATGATCAAAGTATAAACTTCAAAATGATCCAGTACTAATACAACAAAAGTAGACTATCCTTTCATACTAGACATCGACGCGTTTTCATAGTCTGAAAATGGTCAATGATTGCATCGTTGTTTATATTTACAAATACATTCTTCTTAATGTAACAAACTAAATAATCAATTAAAAAATGCATCACAAATACTACTACACAACTCATTCTTGATATGCTTCATGGATGAAAAACCTCTCTCTACAGTTGCGGTAGCTAGATAATTGAAAAAGCTATCAGTTGAGTGTGCGTGTTCTAACGTATATTTAGTAGTCATTTGGTCATGAAAATTATTTTCGAATTTTCGAAAAATTCTTTCACTTTAGTGAAAAAAGTGAAAACAATATGGGTTTGGCCTTCAAAATTCCAAACTCTAACTCCAAATCCAAATCCAAAAAATTATGATTTTCATGACCAAACGGGGGTATATTTGGCTTGAAGAGAGAAAATTGTAAATTTTAGGTATTTGATGTTGTGGGCTTGACAGTTTTGGGTCTGGGATTGGAGAATTGCCATGGCCCATGGGTTTACTAAATAAGAATATATAATTTGTAAAGGCTAAAAAACAAAAAAAGGGACTTTTGCCAGGAATCGAACCCGCAACATCCCGGGTCGAAATCTTTTATCTGCTCTCTAGACCAATGTAGCCAAGTGACATTTGATTTTATGGGTGCACAATTTTATATATATTTTATGGGTCCGCCTCTGCCTATAACATGATTGATTCATTGACACTAGCTTCGTATTTGTCTAGACTGAAAGAGTAAAGGCATAGTGTTAGGGTACATTAATTATGTAGGGACATCATCAAATATGAAGATGGAAAAATGATGCAATTGTTAATTTTCTGGAAGAAGAATCATATAGCAGACCATATAAAAAGAGAAGGCACCAATAACACAGACAGTAACGGCGAGACCAACAGAATATGCTAAAGTAACATAAAAACCAGTTGAAAATGCAACTACGACTGCTGTCATTGCCAGAAGCTGCAACAGAATTGCCATATTATAAAGCCAGATAATAGCTTTTAGCTCTGTTGTTGCAGATGATATTGACTTTGTTGCCATGAGAAAGTAGCCGAATACAGCTGCAGTGGAGCACGCAAAGGCGATGACATCAGAAATGACAAATGCACGGAATGTTGTTCTTCTTAATAGAATCGCCATCCCTTTATTAGGACTATTAGTATCGCTTTCAAAACCTCCTGGTAACGTAAAACCAGCTGTGAAGGTCACTGTCATTAATAGAGCTGCCACAACTAAGTGTATTTGAGCTGCCTTCATAATATTTTCAACCATTCTTTCATCTCTCTTAGCTTTGTCTTCTTGATCATTACTCTCTGACTCCGTCTTCTGTATCGGCACCATCATCCTTCTTCTCACAAACATCATCAGGGGTGGATCCAAGATTTTCAGTGAGGGAGTTCAGTAGTACATATACGGACTAGTCGAAGGAGGGTCAGCCTCTATTATTTATACATAAATTTTTTTTTTTTATCATGTAAAAATAGTATAATTTTCCGACGAAGGGGGTTCGGAAGAACCCCCTGGAATACATGTACATCCACCACTGGACATCATGGGCAGGAGTGTATCTGCAATCTGCATGACCACGGAACTCACCACGACCTCCGCCATTCTTTTTTGTTTTGGGCCGCTATCCAAAATTATGATACTTGGTATGTCCTTTGCTTCTCTCTTGATGAAACATTATATAGGAAAACAGTTACTCTTCATAGTCAAGTCCTGCTGAGTCTTTCTTTTTATAGTAGAACAAAATACAAGTCTTTTCGAACTCATCCATGTGGGGGCCACCCCACGCATGGCATAAATGTCGTCTTCATATGCAAGAGAGTCTTGGAGTAACTTGTAAAATTGTTGTAATGTGACCAGAAAATAGCCTCAGACAGAAATGCATGGTAAGACATGCGTACAATACACCCTTGTGGTGGGGCCCTTCCCCGAACTCTATGTATAGCGAAAACATTAGTGTACCGGCTACACTGTTTATCTGTTCTATCCTTGATGGATAGAGATACCTAATATTTGGTATTTGGTATTTGTTGCTGGTAGAAGGTAGTAGGTATCCCTTGGAAATAGAAGAAAAGGACTCTCAAGTTCATTGGATTCTTTAATATCAACAATGTCACCTGATAGCCACACCATATATAAAAAATGACAAGTCTGGTATCTTAAGATATTCTAATATAAAGACTCAACAAAGTTTCATTAAGAAATATAGCACACCTAGAAGTTCTACACCAGGTTGGCATAATATTAAGATATTCTATAGCAAAAACTTGGGTAAATAGACTTCAATAAACATAATTATAATAGAAATATTTGGCCTCGAGATGCAAGCTAAGAACTGTGAAGTGGATGAAAACCTGAAGCTAGTCGGGCCAAATCGGTGTGCTATAGCACACGGTTCCGATGTGTGCCTGGGGCCCAGCCGTATTTTTGGTCGAAAATCGACCAGGGCACCTAGGTAGGCTGAGGAGCGGCCTAGTGTGGGCCTTTGGCGTCGGCGGGGCCATTTGGGTGGTCAAATGGGCGAAACTGGGCAAAACAGCGCAACTGGGCGAAACAGCGTGAACGGGACGTTTTCGAACCAAATCGATGTGCTATAGCCCACGGTTCCGGGGGTGGCTCTTGGTCTTAGGCATGTTTTGGGTCAACAATTGACTAGGACGCCCCAGGTAGGCTTAGGAGTGGCCTAGTGTGGGTCTTTGAGGCAGGCGGGGTCATTTGGGTGATCAATCGGGCGAAACGGTGCGAACGAGGCTTTTTTCGGGCCAAATCGGTGGGCTATAGCCCACGGTTTCGGGGGTGGATCTGGGGCCGGGCATGTTTTGGGCCAAAAATTGATCAGGGCGCCCCACGTCGTGGTTTATCCTCGGGCACAACAACTTGTGTTGTATTGTATGTTTTTGGGCCAAGTCTACATAGTTTTCTTGTATAATTGTCTTGCTTGATTAAAGTATCTTTATACCTTATATGTATTTTATTTCCTTTCAGCTACAAATATAAGATTTTATCATTTTCACACAAAATTAACCATCAATGACAAACAAAAACCAAAACTACGAGGGCCAAGAGAAGAATTAGGAGAAGAAACTTGACATTTAAAGAAAAACATTCATGCAACTCGGGAATATTTTACTAATTAAAGTAAAACCTTTACTAATAGCATCTTTGCTTTTCATGTACTCATGATCTAGAAAAAAATATTCTATCATGAACCACTTAGCATCTTTTTATATATCACTTAGATACTTCAAAAAACCTACTCTTATATTCAATTGTGGTTTTCTTTTTTTGATCCATCTCTAATTGAGTCATTTTTTTGTCCTTTCGAAATCCCTTTCTCAACTGTTGAATAGAGGCATTTGACCGGAGCTTTCTTCGGGTAACCACCTAACTCACATAAAGTCAAGCATTAAGCTCAATTCAATCAATCACATATCATAATTTGCAGGGTATCGTCATACCCTACTTCTCATGCCATTCACACCATGCACATATATAAGACTTTCACACACATCAAACACATGCACCATGCTTCTCAACATGTAATAGTTCAAGAAGTTTTATCATTTATGAGCAATATCATATCAATTTCAAAACTCATGCTCTCAATAGTTTAACACAAGTATAATATGGGGTATAAGACATTATCATGGGGAATTTAAAGAATTCACAATCCATACACATTACATGCTTTCGAAATTCAGATCACATGTTCACAATTCAACCATGAACATATATTCAAACAGACAACCCATGATATTTCAATATTTCTTTCAAAACCATATCACAAAACAAGTTATTGGTATTAAAATGAAAACCCCACTTGTAATAATATATATGTACTTGTATAAATTTAAAGTCTTGTATGAATTCTTTTGAAAAGCATGCCCATGAAATTTAGGACAACCCCACGTACCTCTATGTAAGAAATTAACGGATGCTTCTTGATGCCAACGGCTTGTGGATTTCAAATCTCTAATTTATTTTGAAAACCCACGGTTGAATCTTGAGTTATTTGGGATTCTTGTTTGAAACCTTAGAGAGTGTTCTTGATGATTTTTGGTGCAAGTATGAATAATGTGCTTAATTGGGGTAAAAATCTCGTGTTTATGCCGATAAGGGCGTGGAAAATACCTAAAACACCCTTAATGAGACGGATTCTAGGTGCTGAAAAATTCCTAGGCGTGAACTAGACCACGCGTCTCATACTCTATCCCACCGCACTAGAGCATGCGATGCATGCTATATCGTATGTTGCTACCGTGCGTTGGACCATGCGACGCACGCATATCGCATGGTGCTACTATTTTGGGCATCTAAACGTGTCCTAAATGAGGTCCAAAAATTCTGAAATTCACCCGAGATGTTCTATAGGCTTGCCCCATCGCAACGCAACAAAAAAATCTAAAATCCGAGGTCAGAAAGGTTGAAAATAAATTCTCTGAAGTTTAGAAGCTAAAAATAATTCTAAGTCTTTTCTTACACTTAGAAAATTTTCAAGCTCTTAACTCAACAAGCACAATATTACAATATAACACATGAAGAATTTCACGGGGTGTTACATTATCCCTCACTTGGGATCATTCGTCCCCGAATGATGACGCGTAAAAACAGACAAGCATGATTCCAAGCACAATAAGGCATAGAAAAGAATAAAACAAGGATTGTACCTTCCATATCATCATTCGTCGGATCAAATAAGCTTGGGTATCGAGCCCTCATGTCATATTCTGATTTCCAAGTTGCTTCTTCGACCTTCTGATTTCTCCACAATAGTTTAACTGAGGCTATCTCTTTCTTCCACAATCTTCTAACGTGGCGATCCAAAATTGCTATAGGTTCTTCTTCATAGGATAAGGAGTCTGTCACTTTGATTTCTTCAACAGGCAATACTAATGAATGGTCTCCAATACACTTTTTCAGCATGGATATGTGAAATACCGGGTGAACAGAACCTAAACTTGCAGGCAATTCTAACTCAAATGCAACCCCACCTATCTTTCTCACAATCTGGTATGGTCCTATGTAGTGAGGACTCAGCTTACCCTTCTTACCAAACCGCATGACTCCCTTCATGGGAGAAACCTTGAGAAACATCGAATCTCCCACCTCAAAGTCTAAATTTCTTCTCCTAACATCGGCATAGGATTTTTGATGACTTTGGGCTGTCTTAAGTCGTTCTCTAATGACTTTCACGTCCTCTATTGCCTGATGAACAAGATCAGGTCCAAACATCTGCATCTCACCCACTTCATACCACCCTATTGGTGACCTACATCTTCTCCCATACAATGCCTCAAATGGTGCCATCTTAATACTGAATGGAAACTATAATTATACGCAAACTCTATCAGGGGAAAGTGCTCCACCCAACTACCTTTAAAGTTAATCACACAGGCCTTCAATATGTCCTCAAGGGTCTAAATGGTGCGCTCAGCCTGCCCATCAGTCTAAGGGTGAAAAGCAGTGCTTACGTTTACTTGGGTACCTAAACCTCTTTGAATAGATCTCCAAAACTGAGAAGAAAACTGTGTACCTAGGTCGAATATGATGGACACAAGTGCCCCATGCAAAATAACTATTTCCGCAATGAACAATTTGGCATAATCCTTTCCCGAATAGTTAGTTCTGACAGGCAGAAAGTGGGCTGACTTGGTCAGCCTATCTACAATTACTCAAATGGAATCATACTGGTTTCGGGACCTTAGAAGTCTGTAATGAAGTCCATATTAATCATCTCCCACTTCCACAAGGGTAAAGCTATGTCTTGGGAAAAACCACCTGGCCTCAAATGCTCTACTTTAACTTATTGGCAATTCAAACACTTAAAAACAAAGTTAGCCACATCACGCTTTATATTATTCCACCAATACATAGATTTCAGATCATGGTACATCTTAGTAGATCCTGGGTGAACAACATACCTCGAAGTGTGAGCTTCATCAAGGATTATCTCCCGCAAACCATCATCATCTGGAACACATAATCTACCCTGATACCTCAAAATACCATCACCACCAATTTCGAAGGACATTACTTTCTGCTGACCCAGATCTTTCTTGATCTGCATGAAGATGAGATCTTCAATCTGCTTCTCTTTAAATTTGGCTCAAAGGGAAAATTTAGCTATCTCATGAACAACCATTCCCCCATCTTTGAAATCCAAGAGTAGCACTCCTAGATTTGCTAGCTGGTGAATATCCTTTACCATCTCCCTCTTATCTTTCTCAACATGAGAAAGATTGCCCAGAGACAACTTGCTAAGGGTGTCAGCTACCATATTTTCCTTGCCCAGATGATAGTGCAAGCTCATATCATAATCCTTTAGCAATTCCATCCAGTGCCACTGCCTGAGGTTTGATTTTTTCTGCGAGAAAACATACTGTATGCTCTTGTGGTCAATGAACATATCAACATGTACCCCATACAAATAGTGTCGCCAGATCTTAAGTGCAAAAGCCATAGGTACTAACTCCAAGTCATGAGTAGGGTAGTTTCGCTCGTGCACCTTCAACTGTAGAGATGCATAAGCTACTACCTTACCATACTACATAAGTACACAACTAAGTCCCACTCGGGATATATCACAATACGCAACAAAACCCTCTGTACCTTCTGAAAGATTAAAAACAGGAGTAGTAGTCAACTTGTCCTTCAACTTCTCAAAACTATTCTCACAAGATTCAGACCACAAAAACTTCACATTCTTCTGAGTCAACTTAGTAAGTGGTGCTGCTATGGAAGAAAAACTCTTTACGAACCTTCTGTAATAACCACCAAACCAAAGAATCTCTAAATTTCGGTTGGAATCATGGGTCTGGGCCATTTCCTCACTGCCTCAACCTTTTGGGGATCAATTCAGATCCCCTCACTAGACACAATATGCCCCAAGAAAGAAATAGCATTCAACCAGAATTCACAGTTGGAGAATTTCACATACAACTTATGATCTATGTGAGTATGAAGAACAGTGTGGAGGTGATTGGAATGGTCCTCCTTACTTTTGGAGTAAATCAAGATGTCATCAATAAAAACTATGACAAACAGGTCTAGGAATGGACGGAAGACCCTACTCATTAGGTCCATGAAAGTTGGATGAGTGTTAGTCAAACCGAAATACATGACTAAGAATTCATAATGACCATATCTGGTTCGGAAAGCTATTTTTGGAATGTCTGACTCCTTAACTTTCAAATGATGATATCTCGAACGAAGGTCTATTTTAGAAAAACACTTAGCACCCTGAAGTTGGTCAAAGAGGTCATCAATAAAGGATATTTATTTTTAATAGTGACCTTATGTAATGCCCCTATTATCTAAATCGAAATGCTACACGGTGCTCATGACCCCGGAGGACCATAAGCTAACCCATGACTGATATTTGTACCTGTATACTGTAAGATAAGACGTAATAATGCGGAAAACATAAACAATAGGCCATAAGGTTCAACTGAATAAAATATAACATCCATAGAGGTAAAAGGTACCCAAAATAACTGAGGTCTGAATCAAATCTGAACTAAATCTGAAAGCCTCTAAATACAGTCTGAAATAAGGAGTTGAAGGAACATGTCTCCAACTAACATGTCTGTAAAGCTAACTGAAATAATAAATGAATCAAATCATATCGTCCACGAATGAAGAGGACTCACTGCAACTCTGTATGCTGGAATACGATTGCTACTACTGGTCTGGAACTCGTGTCTCTGAACTTATGGTATAACATAAAAAGAAAGCACCATAGCGCAAATGCATCAGTACGTGGGAATGTACTGAGTATACGTGTAAGGTAGGCTAAATGCAAAAGGGGTTTACATGCATGAGCAATGCTAACTGACTGACTGGTATGAATGTAAGAGTGCACACATGCACACATAGTAACTGGAATCACATATATGTGATAGTTAAATCTGTACGCTAATACATGGTTTACTGATAACTAACATAACTGATACTGTAATTCTAATAACACGGGCAACTGTGTCTAGCAGTTCTGAATTTGATGAAACTATCTGAGTTTCGTACTGTGACTGAATTGACTGCATCTGACAGTCATGATATACTGAAATCTGAAGAACTATCTGAGTCCTTTTACTGAGACTGATATTGAAACTATGGGAGGTAGTTGTTTAACTGACATGCCCCATATGTATCATTATGGCTAAGCTGGAGTCCAATCTCTGCCCTGACTGGAAGAGTGTCAATACCGAGCCATTGGTAAAGACAACTGTGGGTAACCATCATCTAACAGTGTTCCCAAAAAAGAATGGTGGGCCCTTATTTGACAGTGCTAAGCCACCTCATCAATCATCATCTGACAGTATTGATGTCTCAACCTATGCTGTCTACATAGTTCTGGAATGCAAGGATGACTACTAAGAATCACACCCTCATCTGGCAGTGTGTGTTCCCATCCTTGGGTTCACTCGGTGCTAACGTCTACTCCCATTTGAAGAGACTGAACATGATTAACTAACTAGACATGGACTAAGTTTACTAAATTCTGGTGATGGACGAAATATAACTGATATTTAATAACTGACTGAGATCATGAGGTTTCCTGAGTCACATGACTGACTGAATTCTACTAAATCATGGCTTGAATTCGGATTTCATGAAACATGACATGGCTCTAGGCAAACAGCTATATTTTTTGGGTACGGATACCCCCAGGACTCAATAGAAGGAAACTGACACACATGACTGACTTGATCACAAGATTGGATTTCATACTTCATAACATCATAAATAGGGGATAGCATATCACATGTAGTTTTTCAACATCTTGTGAATGGTAGGGAGTGCATGGATATATATATATCACGTACATATTGTATAACTCCATTATCATGAATGTTTCATACCACAACAATAGCAACACTACACTAGCATGGAATTCATATTGAATTATAATAGTTAACATTGACTTGTCATTTAGATACTTTAGAACCATGGAAACATAAATTTCTAGCATCCTAAGAATTTTATCAAATACCTTGCATGAACTCTTTAAGGCATAGGTATATTCATAAGTTTCACCATATTAAACCACTCAAATTCATGGGTTCCAACTAGCATGATCATAATCTCCATGAAAATACATCAAAATACTACTTTACAACACAAATAACAACCACCAACATGTATAAAATCATATCACCATGAAACAATCATAATTTAGTATTTAAAGATTGATTCTTGAACTCCACGGACAAAAAGAATCCGTGGATGAACACTTCGCATACCTTAGATTTAGAATTCATGGAATTTACGGTGGAATTTGCTTGAAACTTGAAAACCCCAATTGAACCCTAGACTTGTTCTTGATGTTTCTTGAGTTAATTTTGATGAAAAGTAGTGTAATTAGCTGATTTGGGGCCTCAATCCCATGTTTGGGACTTATATATGGATGAAAATTGACCAAAATGCCCTCAATGACACGGAGCTGGACTGCAGAAATTGGCCTGGTGTGATCCAGGGGGCGGCGCTTGCCTTATAGCGCACTATCCACCAGGCGACGCCTGCCTTATAGCCTGCGATCCACCAGGCAGTGCCTGCCCTATAGCGGTGCTCTAGTTGGGGCGACGCGGGCTTATTGCCCCGAGCTACTATTTTGAAAATCCAAACACGCCCTTACGCTATCCGAAAAATTCTGAAACTTACCCGGAATGTACTACGACCTTGACCCATCGCAACGCAACTTGAAAATCCAAAAACAAAGGTCAGGAAGGTCGTCAAATAAATCCCCAAAGTTTGGAGGTCTAAAATGAGACTAAGTGTTGAACACTTATCAAAATTTTCTATGTCTTGGAGCTTGAGAAGCTTAAAGAGCTGAATTCTAGACTGAAGATTTTACGGGGCCTTACACCTTATTCAGCTGACGATAATCTATGCGCATACGTAGGGAACCATCTTTTTTTCACACGAAGAGTGCAAGTGCACCCCAGGGAGAAACACTAGGGAGAAATACTAGGTCTGATAAAACCTTTATCTAGAAGATCTGCTAGCTATTCTTTCAACTCTTTTAGCTCTGCTGAAGCCATTCTATATGGTGGAATAGAAATAGGACGGGTATCTGGCAACACATCAATGCCAAAATATATCTCCCTATCAGGTGTTCCACCCCTGGGAGATCATCTGGAAAAATGTTTGGGAATTTATTTACTACAGGGACAGACTGAAGAGGAAGACTTTAGACATTAGAATCTTTAACCCGAATAAGATGATACAAGCAACCCTTGGAAATAATTTTACGGGCTCTGAGATAAGATATGAAGTGCCCTATAGGTGCTAAAGAGTGCCCTTCACACTCTATTGCTGGCTTATTCAGAAAAGAAAAGGTAACCTTTCGAGTTCTATAGTCTAGTGTGGCATAACACCGATGGAGCCAGTCGATCCCTAGGATCGCATCAAAATAAACCATATCAAGTTCTATTAGGTTTGAAACAGTATCCCTACTAAGAATAGACATAACACAATTTGTGTACACCCTCCTAGCACCAGCAGAATGACCCACTGGAGTGAAAATAGAGAAAGATTCTACAATCACATCGGGCTCAAAGCTAAAACCAACAGTCACATATGGGGTCACATAATATAAGGTAGACCCGGGATCAAGAAACACATAAACATCATGGGAAAATATTTGTAACGTACCAGTAACCACATTTGGTAAGGCCTCTGCCTCCTGGCGGTTGGTCAAAGCATACAGCCGGTTGGGATCGCTCCCGAAAGCTGAACTGGCTCCCTTCTGAGGTGCTGGTGCAGAAGAATTTGCCTATGAATTGGCTCCCACAACATTAACTCCTATAACAGGTCAACCTCTCTGAAGGTGTCCTACCTGACTGCAGGAATAACAATTTCTTCTCTCAAAGTAACACTTTCCAGGATGATTTTTCCCGCAGGTGTTACAACGGGGAAAAGATCTGGCGGACTGCGCCACACTGCCCTGTGACTGAGTATCCTGAGTTCTGGGGTCATGGATAGTCTGAAAACTCTGAGATCGCCTATCAACTAGGGTTCTGGGCACTGGGGCGCTAGCTGCAGACTGAGCCTTGCCCCAAAACTTCTTATTTTGTCATTTTTTATAACAATTACCGCTCTGCTACTGACTAGGGTCCTGATCCGCTGTTCTGGATCTCTTCGTCTGTCTGTCCTTCTCCCTAGACTTGACAATTTTCTTTTTCTACTCTTCATCCAGCTACATGTGGACTGACAGTCTAGCATGGTCCATATCCCTATTTAGCATCGCCCCTTGGCATTCAAGCACTAGATCATTGGAAAGGCCGGATGTAAATTTCCTCATCCAGGCTCTCAAATTACTTTATCACTTCTGGTGCATAATGAGCCAGCTGATTAAACTTCAGAGTGTACTCTTGGACACTCATATTCCCTTGTTCAAGATTTATGAATTCCTCTGTTTTGGCTTTCCTCAACTCTAGAGGAAAGAATCAATCAAGAAAAGCTTCCACGAACTCATCCCAAACTGTGGGCTTTGGACTCTCCACTTTTGCATCTTTCCACTCGTGGTACCATTGGTTTGCTATATCCTTAAGCTGGTATGCTGCTAACTCAGCCCCTTCCACCTGATCCACATGCATTATTTTGAAAATCTTCTCCATTTTATCTACGAACTCCTATGGGTCCTCTTCTACTCTAGTGCCAAAAAATTTGGGTGGGTTTATTCTCATGAACTGGCCCACCCTAGTAGCCTCAGAAGTGACAGATGCAAACCCAGTATCTTCTGACCTCTGGTCTATGAAGCTACCAGTTCAACAAGTATGTGAATAGACTACCTAAATTCTGCATTCGATATGTCCCTCTGAGAAGACTGGGGACGATTAACATTTGTCCTAGGAGCTTGAGGAGGATTGTTCGGGACTGGAGGTACTCCCGGAGTAGGAACAGGTTTGGGAGTCTGTGCTCTATTATGGGTTTGCATCCCATGGGTGGGGCGAACTTCATCTTCCTGAGTATCCTGGTTGTTGGAACGACAATAAACGTCTGGTAGCCTCCTGTTTATAGGTGTGGCGCGCTACACAACTATAAATAAGACTCTACCCGATGCACTTTCGCAGACACCCTGGGATCATGAACCATGCTCTGATACCAAGTTTGTCACGACCCAAATCAAGGCCTTGGCCATGACGGGCATCCCAAGTCATGAAGGCCCGGATACCCTGCTAACTCGAAATCATATACATATCCATACACAAATAAGGAAATGTGGAAATTTTTGGCAAAATGGAATCATGGTCATAAATCTGATATAGATTCAATAATAGAGAAGGACAATCCAAAACCATCTAATAACATCTGAAAATCATCTGCGAAATCTCTACTACATGATTACTAACATAATCTGAAAATAGGGACAAGGCCCCCAGCAGACCAAAATCATATCTAATAATAATTGTCTGAAAGTAACAGGCCTTCTGGAATAGAGAAGGATCACCAACTGGACACAACAACTCTGTCTAATAAAATCTACTGCTTTTTTGGACCCCTAGACTGAGACTCAGAACTTAGAGGGAGGAAGGGGGGTCAATACAGATGTACTGGTATGCAAAGTAATCCAAAAACTATATAAAAGGTTTTTATATAACATAAATGAGAGCTGCTATGAAACCCGTGATTGCAAAATAGTTCGAAAACACATGGTCATGGTATAATGATTTTTCAACAACAATGTAACACTACTGAGCTAGGTGGTACACCCTACAATTTTCACCAACTGTCAAATCCCGATAGTCGTCAAGATCTGAGTATTAGTGAGGAGAGAAACACAAACAAGATCACACAGCAGGGTGTCTCCATCCCAATCAAGTCCATGTGTCAGGGTTGGGCTTAAGATCACAGAGCAGGGCTCCTAATCACTTGTTCCTAATAGGGAGGACACATTATTAGGTACACAAGATTACACAGCATGGTACCAAGTTTCCCATGTCAGCAATTCAAGGTTTCCAGCATAGAGTCATTTGACATGAGCTTTCTTCGGGTAACCACCTAACTCACATAAAGTCAAGCATTAAGCTCAATTCAATCAATCACATATCACACTCTGCAGGGTATCGCCATACCCTACTTGCAAGTCATCAGTATCACATCAATTCTCCAACTTCTCATGACATTCACACCATTCACATATATAAGACTTTCACACACATCAAACACATGCACCATGCTTCTCAACATGTAATAGTTCAAGAAGTTTTATCATTTATAAGTAATATCATATCAATTTCAAAACTCATGCTCTCAATAGTTTAACACAAGTATAATATGGGGTATAAGACATTATCATAGGGGATTTAAAGAATTCACAATCCATACACATTACATCCTTTTTAAATTCAGATCTCATGTTCACAATTCAACCATGAACATATATTCAAACAGACAACACCATGATATTTCAATAATTCTTTCAAAACCATATCACTAAACAAGTTATTGGTATTAAAATGAAAACCCCACTTGTAATAATATATATATACTTGCATAAATTTAAAGTCTTGTATGAATTCTTTTCGGAAGCATGCCCATGAAATTTAGGAGAACCCACGTACCTCTATATAAGAAATTAACGGATGCTTCTTGATGCCCATGGCTTGGGGATTCTAAATCTCTAATTTATTTTGAAAACCCACGGTTGAATCTTGAGTTATTTTGGATTCTTGTTTGAAACCCTAGAGAGTGTTCTTGATGATTTTTGGTGCAAGTATGAATAATGTGCTTAATTGGGGTAAAAATCTCGTGTTTAAGCTTATAAGGGAATGGAAAATACCTAAAACACCCTTAATGAGACGGAGTCTAGGTGCTGAAAAATTCTAAGGCGTGCAGCAGACCATGCGTCGCATGCTCTATCCCACCGGACTGGAGCATGCGACGCATGCTATATCGCATGCTGCCACCATGTGTTGGACCATGCGATGCACGCATATCGCATGGTGCTACTGTTTTGGGCATCCAAACGTGCCCTAAACGAGGTCCAAAAATTTCAAAACTCACCCGAGATGTTCTATAGGCTTGCCCCATCTTAACGCAATAAAAAAATCTAAAATCCGAGGTCGAGAAGGTCGAAAATAAATTCTCCGAAGTTTAGAAGCTAAAAATAATTCTAAGTCTTTTCTTACACTTAGAAAATTTTCAAGCTCTTAACTCAACAACCACACTATTACAATATAATACATGAAGAATTTTATAGGGTGTTACAGTCGGGGAAGGGTGGCCCCACCACAAGAGCATAGTGTACGCAACCTTACTTTGCATTTCTGCTAGATGTTTCCAAGACTTGAACACGTGACCTTCTGGTCATATGACAACAACTTTACCAATTTCCAACTGTTAATGATTATATAATCTCTATATAACTGATACGGTGTTTGGTTTCCAGTAGTAAATTCCATTGTACATAACTTAAATTTATGGGTTCTCAAGTCAAAATATTTATAGATATTCAGTGATTTCTTAATATATATATATAGGATCTGTCACAAACTATTAGATTCAGATGGTGAATCCATAATACCAACATTGTAAATCCGCCCATGTATGTTCTACTATTTCTGTTGTCAATTAAGTGAATCCATAAAACCAACATTGTAAATCTGCCCATGTATGTTCTAATATTTCTGTTGTCAATTAAATGGATTGTTGCAAGTTGTTTTCATGCCATTCTTGACCAGGAGAATTAACTGTTAGTGCATGTCATATAACCTGATAGCGTAGAAATTATTTTCAACATAACATAAACTTTTGCCTAAGGTTTTCTACTTCATAGAAAATAATGGTGGAGATGTTCATACTGAAAATATATAGTTTCAATGATGGATAAGGCGGTTAATGGTTTGCCTTATTAAGTCATTTTTGCTATAAATGTAAACTCACATTTGAATCTTGGTCTCCTAGAATTTTCACCCACTTCAACGTTCGATTCGTATTTGTAATTTTTTAGGAATTCAATTACTAACACTTGAAATCGATGTCTCTGCTCATGTTCTTGAACTGCACTAGTCTTTTTCTTACATATTACTAATGTATATCGTGAGTTCAGTACAAGGAACATAACAGGAAATTTTACACAAGAGATGCAACTGATGAAATAGGCAGTACACTAAGTGATTTATTCCAATTTGTTGAGAGTTACACGGTACATGTGTTGAGGGTTTTGGGTGGGGGTGGGGGGTTAAATAGCAAATACTCATAGAATTAGTCGAGGTGCAGACTTGACACTTGTGTCTCTCTCTACACTTCTTTTTCGAGAAGATACATGACCCACACACAGTAAAGGGTGGTCAGTTGAGCATCTTATTATGTATATATATGTCAAGAATACTTTTTGTACGTCTAGATTATTTTTTTACCATACTTATCCAGCATACTGGCCATAGCACTGCCCACATAATGAAAGAGATGCAACCGATGCCACAGACAGTAACAGCGAGACCAACTGAATGTGCTAAAGTAGCATACATACCAGTTACAAAAGCAATGACAACTCCTGACATTGCCACAAGCTGCGATCTAGCTCCAACTTTACTGAGAGACCACAAATAACCAAAATCCTGATTGGACAATGGACGAGGATTGTCGCCATATAGAAGTAGCTGAATATAGCACCAGCGGAGCAGCAAAGGCAATGGCATCCGTTATAACAAATGCACGGAACGATGCTTTTTTTATTAGAACTGCCATCCCCTTATTAGGCTATTGTCATGGCTTTCAAATCCTCCCGGTAATGTAAAACCAGCTGCAAAGGTGACTGTGACTAATAAAGTAACCACAACTAATTCCTTAGCTTATTATCTTATCTCCACTGGCTGCAATGTTAATTGCTGTTATCCAGTCATTCTCACTACCTGCTGGAAGGTAGGCTATGGATCTTTTCCACCCAAGCATATCGGAAACTACTTCTTTCAATCCTAAAAGAGCAGCAAAGTGCAGCGAATTCCAACCCCCCACGTCAGGTTCCTCACACAACGATCTATTCAATTGCATTAGCAATCTCGCGCAATCTGGATGCATGTGTCAAATATGATGATGATAAGGAGTTAAATCAACAAAAATTTAGACTCCCCAGTGTAGTCTCTAAGTGGGTCTGGGAAAGGGTAGAGTGTACGCAGACTTTACCACTACCTCAGAGGCAGAGAGGCAGTTTCCGATAGACTCTCAGCTCAAGAGAAAATAGTCCAAAATAGAACAGTACTACAACAAAATAATACAATAGTCGAAGTACAAGAAACAATAGATAGTAACAAAAATCGAAAAGAGATGTTAATAGTGAGAGTAATGGCAAAAAATTATGTACATACCCGTGTGTTCCTGAATCACTGCTGCATGCAGAGGTGTTTGATTTAATGGACCTGCAGAAGAAGTTGGTTGCTTGCAGGAGTTCAAGATTTCAACCAAAGCGTCACGAAGACCAAACTCATCTGCCAGATGCATTGGTGTCTCCTGCGCCTTGTCGGATGGAAATTCAAATTCAGGATCTTCTTTCACCAACAATCTCGCTACATCTTGATGTCAGTTCCGCACGGCCTTGTGCAGGGCTGTATCGCCATTCTCATCTGTCATCCTCATGAGTGACTCCTTATAATACTCATCTATACTAAGTAGCAAGTGGACTACTTCGATGTGACCTTCATTAGCTGCTATATGAAGTGCAGTCTCATTCTTCTTGTTCCGATGGCATAACAACACCGGAGTAATCTTAAGGACTTCTGCCACGAAATGGGATCGGCCATAATAGGCCACCACGTGTAAGATTGTGTTGCCCATTGGAGTGACTTGGTACTCATTTTCTTCATCCCTTTTCAGATATTCAGCACGTGAAAAATCACCATTACTGATATTGCCTTCCACAGCGGCATTGTACAAGGCTGGATCCATTTTCGTTTCTTTTATTTGGTTTACCGAGTTCTTTGATTTCTCCGGATGAAACATTATATAGAAATATTCTGAACACCACATAGATCTTTGTCTTTGATAAAAAGAAAGGTATTTATTGTTTGCTTTGATCAGAAGAAAGGAATTTGTAAAGAAAAACAAACATGAATAAAAACATCTTTTTACTATTTAAGATCTTCTTTCTAGGACTCTTTTCTCCAACACAAAAAGGACTAAGTAATTGAAAATGATAGAAGGGGAGCCTGGTGCACTAAAGCTCCCGCTATGTGCAGGGTGTATCATATGCAGTCTTATCTTGCATTTCCTGTGACCTCCTGTTCACATGGCAGCAAAATCAAGATTTACCAAAATCTCTTCGTATTACAAATTCAATGCTTTATAATGCAGTCTCTTGCAGAAATGCAAGATAAGGCCACGTACAATAGACCCCTGTGGTGTGACCCTCTTCCCCGGACCCTACACATAGCTACAATTCTTTACACTGCAATCTTTTCTTTTGGAGAAATGACCTTTAGTTTGGCACTTAAGAAGCAACCTATGATGATATTTTCTTGTTTTTTTCTTTTTCTTTTTTTGTTCCTTTATTAACTTGTAAAGTCGAGTATGTTGCAGCTGCCTTATGTGATGGTCATACAATTTGGCGTTGGAAGTTGATAAAGATGCTACAAGAGCAAGCTACTATAGATAATATTGCGTGTTAATAAGAAGTACCGTTGCTTTGGTGAAAGAATGGGCCTTGTGATCTGAAACTTCCTACAAAACTTACATAGAAACTCGCGTCTATGTTACAACCTTGACATGTTCACTGGTTTGCAGTTCTTCAACCTTTTCGTATAATGTTCTTGGGTGATAGATATGTCATCAACATCAAAATTAATATGAATTTCTTTCTGTATAACATGGTCATGGTTTTTTATTTCATTTATTAAAGATGTGTTACTTTAGAGTAAGCTATAAGATGTGCGATAGGAGTGGGTTGTTTTGACATGAATGTGAAAAACGGAAACATCAAAATCCCTTTCTTGTGATCAAGGCAAGCACCAGATCTCTTTCTTCTTTGAGATTCATTAAGAATCTAATTAGTTTTTCCTATATATAATAATGTTTCATCAGAGAAAGCAAAGGACTCACAGGATTATCATTGGGAGATTTTGGATAAAACACCAAATCAAAAGGAATGGATCCGACCCTGTATAATGCTGCGATGAGAGGCAATATCGGAGATTCCGATTTTCTACTTGCTGATTATCTGAAAAGGGATGAAGAAAACGGCTACCAAGTCACTCTGAAGGGCAACACGGTCCTTCATGTCGCAGCCCTCTATGGACACTCCCATTTCGCGGCAGAAGTCCTTAAGATTACTCCAGCAATGTTATGCTGTCAAAACAAGAAAAATGAAACCTCTCTTCACATAGCATCTAACGAAGGGCACACTGAAGTAGTACGTGTGCTACTTGTATGTATAGAAGGTCATAATACTAAGGAGAAACTCACGAGGACGACGGATGCTAGTGGAGATATAGCCCTGCACAAGGCCGTGCGGAGCCAACATCTAGATGTGGTAAAGTTCTTGGTGAAAGAAGATCCTGAATTTGAATTTCCGCCTAACCATGCGCAGTAGACACCACTCTATCTGGCGGCTGAATCTGGTTTTCATGATGCTTTGATTATCATCTTGAAATCCTGCAAGAAACCAACTTATGCTACAGGTCCATCTAATCGAACGTCGCTGCATGCAGCAGTAATTCAGGAACATAGAGGTACATAATTTTTGTTATTTTCTGTATCAATATCTAACTAAAGTTGACTTTCCAATATTTAAAATCGTCTACATAAATTTGGATTAGTCATGTCGATAGTCTCCCTAGGATCCTCCATTAGCCTCATCAACTTATGTAGCATTCAGGTCACTTGTTATGCGACCGCTCTAAAAAACATTAATCTGCAATTTCTGTTGATGGTTTCTTAATGTCTGTTGTGCAACTATATTTGCGAGATGATCTAACCCCTTAATTTCTCATTTATCGTGTTGACTGTTGACGCATCCAGATTGCATTAGATCACTCTGGCGATGGAATAAGCCTTTATGCGAGGAACCTGACTTATGTGGTTGGAATTCACTGCACTATGCTGTTAAATTAGGAATGGAAGACGTAGTTTCTAATATGCTGGCGTGGAAAAAATCCTTAGTGTACCTTCCGGCAGGCAGTGGAAATGACTGGACGACAGCAATTCACATTGCAGCCAATGAAGGTGACGTAGACATGATCATTGAGCTATAAATCACTGCCCTGATTGTTTGGATATGCTTAACAGCAACAATCAAAATGCTCTTCATGTTGCTGTATTGAATGATCAAGACAAGGTAGTCCGCTTCTTATTAGACTCTGATAAGTGCGACAGCCTTGTTGATGAGCCAGATAGTGACGGCAACACTCCTCTCCATTTGCTTGCTGCCTCTGGTAACCATATGCCTAAATTAATAAAACATCCTAGAGCAAAGAGGACGTCGTTTAACAAACAAAACTAGACTCCAATTGATATAGCATTGTCATCCAAAGCGACAACAAAGAAGGTAAGCGGTCGCACATTTGTTTTTCAAATACTGGTTGCGCTTGAGTATATGCTGGTGAAATATTGAAATACTAGTTCACGGATTATGTCAAGTGAAAGAGTGGTTCGCGTTCACTCTCAAATATTCAGCTTTTTGTCCAAATATAAGTAGTTCCACAAAACTTCAAATACTCCTTTTCAAGTTCAACTACTATATGCTAATTATCTGAAATATCATGTTTGATACTATTTGATAGAATTTTCAGATAACTACTGAAGTTATTTTTTCCTTGCAAGAGTAGAATAAGAATGACTTTCAAAACTTTTTGCAATCAGGATTCAGAAATCTAGCTGAATATAAACTGTACTAAAGATGAAAATAGGAGAAATTGGTGCGGGATTTGTGTAGAATTAGCCTATTCGGAAAACGTGACTTTGAGGTAAAGCGGAAGAACAGGCTACTGAGGGAATATGATTACGATAAAGCTAATAAGACAGATCAAACAGAAGTCGAAAATATTATGAAGTCAGCTCAAATGCATATTGTTGTGGCCACTTTGATAATGACGATCACTTTCGCCGCTGGTATCACATTGCCAGGAGGTTTTGAGAGTGACCTAGATAGCCCTAATAAAGGGATGGCGATTCTAAAAAAGAAAACAGCATTTCATGCATTTGTTGTTTCTGATGCCATTGCCTTCACATGCTCAGCTGTTCCCATATTCATCTACTTCCTCATGGCACTTATGGCAAATACAAATCCAAGTCTTCTAATATTAAAAATTTTATGGAAGGTTTATGATCTCGCAAGTAAATGTCTATCCTTCTAAATGTTAGCAGTTGTAATTGCATTCGCAACGGGTATGTTTGCTACTTTATCACATTCATTTGGTCTTGCCGTTACTGTCTGTTCCATAGGCAGCCTCTCTATTTTATTGTATCTCTTGGTTGTTATTTATATGGGAAGCATTGTAATCCAAGACATCATTGCTACAGTCGACTTGTATCTTAGATTCTAAAGTGTGAATTGGGAAAGTAGCTTAGTGATTAGGTGGCACAGCTTAGGCCACGTGTCCGTGTGACAGCCATTGGATGAGATGAAATAAACGGACGAGATGGATCCTTCATTAAAGTTTTGAACGGCCAGATGATAGATGATGAATGACAGCCTAAAGAGATTTGGAAGCTCATCAATGGAGTTTGGTTCACAGTAATCTTGTAGTAGTGTATATGTAACGCCCCGTAAAAGTCACGCATGTATTAGACTGTAATTTCTGAGCTTTAGACTTAAGTTTTAAATTCTTCTAAGTGTTGAAATGACTTAGATTCATTCTTGGCTGGCAACCTTCGGGATACAACTTCTCGACCTTCCCGACCTTCATTTTTGGATTTTTTTGTTACGTTACGATGGGAAAAGGTTGTAGTACGTCTCGGAGAAAATTCAGAATTTTTGGACGAGCCTAAGGCCTCGTTTGGATTTCGATCCAGTGGCAGCGCGCGATTAGCCCGCGCCGCCTGCTGGATCGCGCTCGGCCAAAATGTTCAGTCCATCTGGATTTTAATGGCATTTCCGTAAATACTCATTCTCCTATCAACTTAAACACGGGATTAAATCCCTAAAGAGACAAAATATCATTATATTCTTCAAATTTGCTCAAGAACTCTCCCTAGGGTTTCAACATTAAAACCCAAGCAACACAAGATTTAACCGCGGGTTCGTGAAACAAATTATAGATTTGGAATCCTCTCGACGTAGGCTTCGATAGACACCCAAAATTCATGGAGAACAAGGTACGCGGGGTTTTTTCCTAAATTCTCATGGGCATAGAAAAATCATGTTTTAGAATGGGGTTTTAAATTATGTATATATATTTATGTATAAGATGTTTTAACATCATTGTTTTGGTCTTTTGACCATCTCCAAAGCGATTTGACAGTTTACATACATATATGAATGAAGGTGTTTCAATTTTGAATACATGAACTTGCTAAAGACATTTGACCACTAGGTGTTTGATGAAATTTCTGCATGAATTGAACTTTAAGTTTCGGAATATGAAATCCTTTACATCAGTTACATGTTTTGGTGGCCTAAATTATGGTTTGAATGAAAGCTCTTGCTTAATACATTATGGCTCAGAAAAATCATGACTTGCAATGTCTTAGTATGACGATACCAATTCAGACTAACGCCATATCAGACTCAGACTAACAGACATTTCAGACTTTCATGATTTTTGACATTCAGAATGTTGCATGTACAGAAAAGGTTAAAAATGGGCATACAGAGATGTTAGGTGGTTCCCCGAAGAGGGCTTGAGTTCAAGCGACTCATTGCCTAAAACCGTTGTTTGCCGACCCGGGTATACTATTATGCGCTGACTTAAATGTCCTGTGGTGTATCAGACTCAGACACTCCAACCCTTGCGGCACACTTGGGTTGGGGGCTTCCCCGCCGAGTTAATGGCGGATTCCATACAGCCCGTGGAATATCAGACTTGTAGGGGAATACCACCTAACTCAGAAGTAAAACACAGATCATGATTTGAAATGAACAGACAGGTTACATGTTTTCAGAAAGTGCCCATGTATTTTTCGGAAACAGTTTTATACATGATGTCTTGATGAAAAATTGCTTTCACTTAATATATATATATATATATATATATATATATATGTTCCATTATACTTTTTTTGGATTGCTTCGCGTGCCAGTACTTTTGTGCTGACCCCCCCCCCCTCTTCCAGGTCCTGAGGCACAGTCTAGGAGTCTAGCTACTCAGTAGACATTCTCGGATTTGCAGACTTGATCTCGCAGTGGTGAGCTTTCTATTATTCGGAAGGCCTAATTATGTCAGACATTATCTTATTTATTATGTTTTTGGTTCACTGGGGGCCTTGTCCCAGTTTCTTTTCAGACAGATGTTTGTGTTCTTAGTAGAGATTTCGCAGACTGATGTCAGATAGTATTATTCAGAAATATTACAGAACTTGACCATGTATTCCGTACTCAGTTTCAATTCCACATTTTATTATGATTACGAATGTTGTGCATGATAACCAGATAGAGAATGGGTGTTCCGGGCCTTCATGGTTTGGGATGCTCGTCACGGCTAGGGCCTAGGCTCGGGTCGTGACAAACTTTGTATCAAAGCATGGCTCATGGTCCCAGGGTGTCTGCGAAATCGCATCGAGTAGAGTTCTATTTATGGGTGTGTAGCGCGCCACACTTATAAACAGGAGGCTACTAGGCGTTTAGGAATGTTTCCCTTCTTTGTGATTTAGTTCGTGCTTCAGAGTCTAAACTGTCCCCTAATCAATGATCTCTTGTATTTCAGAAACACGACTATGCCTTCCTGTCGCAACATCGATCAGAGTGCTCAGGCAGATGTGGTCCGTCCCACCCATAGGATGCGGACCCATAATAGAGCTTCCACGCCAGAACCTGTCCCTACTCCGGGAGTCTCTCCAGTCCCAACCAGTCCACCTCGGGCTCCGCGGACTAATGTCAACCGTCCACCAACTGCTCAGAGAGATATCTCAAATGCAGAGTTCAGATGGTCTATCCATATGCTGACAAAGCTGGTAGCTAACCAGGCTCAACGATCGGAAGATGTTGGGTTTGCATCCGTTATGTCTGAGGCTACAAGAGTTGGGCATTTCATGAGGATGAATCCACCTAAGTTCACTGGTACAAAGGTGGAGGAAGATCCACAGGAGTTCGTGGATGAGATGGAGAAGATCTTTAAGGTAAGTCATGTAGATGAGATTGAAGGAGTGGAATTGGCAACTTATCAGCTTAAGGATGTTGCAAATCAGTGGTATGCAGACTGGGAAGATGCAAAAGGTGAGAGTGCTGAGCCTACAGTTTGGGGTGAGTTTGTAGAAGCTTTCCTTGACAGATTCTTTCCTCTGGAGTTGAGGGAGGCCAAAGCAGAAGAGTTCATGAATCTGAAGCAGGGCAGTATGAGTGTACAGGAGTACACTTTGAAGTTTAATCAACTAGCCCGCTATGCACCAGAATTGACTAGCAATATGAGAGCCCGGATGAGGAAATTTTCATACGGCCTTGCTGGTAACCTGGTACTTGAGTGCCAGGGGGCAATGTTGAATAGGGATTTAGACTTTGCCAGACTGACAGTCCACATGCAGCAGGTGGAAGAGAAGAAAAGAAAGATCGCTGAATCTAGAGAGAAGGACAGACAGGCTAAGAGAGTCAAATCTGTGGACCAGCACCAGAGTCAGCCGCAGAGTGGTAACTGGGGAAATAGGAGGTCGAAGAAGACGAGGTTTTGGAATAATACACAGTCAGCAGTCAGCGCCCCAGCGCCCAGACCCCCTGCAGACAGACAGACTCAGAGCTTTCAGACTCCTCATGGATCTAGAGCACCAGATACTCAGTCGCAGGGTAGTGTGGCTCAGCAGCATCGCACTTACCTGCGATGTGAAAATTATGGTAGGAATCATCCGGGGAAATGTCAGTTGGGCACACTTGTATGTTATTCATGTGGTCAGTCAGGCCACTTTCAGAGGGACTGTCCATCTGCTAGGACGAGTGTTGGTGGTGCGAAGTTTTAGGGCAATTCCACAGCGCCACCACCATCTCAGAAGGGCGCCACATCAGCTGCCGGGAACAGTCGCAACTGGTTATATGCCTTGACCAACCGCCAGGAGGCGAAAGCTTCCCCAGATATTGTTACCAGTACGTTACAAATCTTTTCCCATGATGTCTTTGTGTTACTTGATCCCGGATCTACCTTATCCTATGTGACCCCTTATGTGGCTGTTGGTTTCGGGTTTGAGCCCAGTGTGATTTCTAAACCCTTTTCTGTTTCTACCTCGGTGGGGGATTCTGTTGTTGCAAGAAGGGTATATAGGGGTTGTGTGGTGACTGTTGGTAGTCGGGATACGGTGGCAGACCTTATAGAGTTGGACATGATTGCATTTGATGCTATCTTAGGGATGGATTGGCTCCATTCATGCTATGCCATATTGGATTGTAGGACCCGTAGAGTTACCTTTTCCTTCCCGAATGAACCAATGATAGAATGGGAGGGACATTCTTTAGCACCCAAAGGGCACTTGATATCTTATCTCAAAGCCCGAAAACTCATTTCTAAGGGTTGCTTGTATCACCTTATTCGAGTCAAGGACTCTAAAGTTGAAAATCCTTCTCTTCAGTCTGTCCCTGTGGTGAATGAATTTCCAGAAGCCTTTCCCGAAGATCTCCCAGGAATACCTCCTGATAGGGAGATAGAGTTTGGTATTGATGTGTTGCCAGATACTCGTCCCATTTCTATTCCGCGATATAGAATGGCTCCCGCAGAGCTAAAAGAGTTGATAGAGCAGCTGGCAGACCTCCTAGATAAGGGATTTATACGCCCCAGTGTATGTCCTTGGGGTGCACCTGTACTTTTCGTGCGTAAGAAAGACTGTTCCCGTCGTATGTGCATAGATTACCGTCAGTTGAATAAGGTCACAATTAAAAACAAATATCCTCTTCCTAGGATTGATGATCTTTTTGACCAGCTTCAGGGTGCTAGATGTTTTTCAAAAATAGACCTTCGTTCGGGCTATCATCAGTCGAAAGTTAGGGAGTCAGACATTCCCAAAACAGCATTCCGAACCCGATATGGTCACTATGAGTTTCTTGTCATGTCCTTCGGGTTAACTAATGCCCCTGCAGCCTTCATGGATCTTATGAACAGAGTTTTCTGTCAGTTTCTTGACTCGTTTGTCATTGTATTTATTGATGATATTCTAATTTATTCTAAGAGTAAGGAGGATCATGCCAATCACCTCCGAATCATTCTTCAGACCCTTAAGGATCATCGGTTGTATGCCAAATTTTCCAAGTATGAGTTCTGGTTAGATGCTATTGCCTTCTTAGGGCATATTGTGTCCAGTGACGGGATTAGAGTGGACCCCCAGAAGGTTGAGACAGTGAGAAAATGGCCCAGACCCACGACTCCAACTGATATTCAGAGCTTCTTGGGTTTGGCAGGTTATTATAGAAGGTTCGTAGAGAGTTTTTCATCCATAGCGGCCCCACTCACTAAACTGACTCAGAAAAAGGTAAAGTTTGTGTGGTCTGATTTATGTGAAAATAGTTTTGAGAAGTTGAAAGATAGACTGACCACTGCACCTGTTTTAACTCTTCCCGAGGGTGTTGATGGTTTTGTGGTTTACTGTGATGCATCCCGTGGGGGACTTGGCTGCGTTTTAATGCAACATGGTAAGGTGGTAGCTTATGCATCTAGGCAGTTGAAGGTGCACGAGCGGAACTACCCTACTCATGATTTGGAGTTAGCAGCTGTGGTGTTTGCCCTTAAGATTTGGCGGCACTACTTGTACGGTGTTCATATTGATATCTTCACTGATCACAAGAGTCTGCAGTATGTTTTCTCACAGAAAAAACTGAATCTCAGGCAGAGGCGGTGGTTGGAACTTCTAAAAGACTATGATATGAGCCTGCATTACCATCCGGGCAAGGCAAATGTTATAGCCGACGCCCTCAGCAGGTTGTCTATGGGCAGCCTTTCTCATGTAGAAGAAGAAAAGAAAGAGATGGTGAAGGACATTCACCGCCTTGCGAATCTGGGAGTGCGACTGTTAGATTCCGAAGACGGAGGGGTGATTGTTCATGAGTTAGCTAAGTCATCCCTTTGTGCTGAAGTGAAGGAGAAGCAGGTTGAAGATTCCATCTTGATGCAAATCAAGAAAGATGTGGTTCAACAGAAGGTGATGTCTTTTGAAATTGGTGGTGATGGCGTTCTGAGGTTTCAGGATAGATTATGTGTTCCGAATGTCGACGGGCTTCGAGAAAGAATTCTTGATGAAGCTCACACCTCGAGGTATGTTGTTCATCCTGGTTCTACTAAGATGTACCATGATTTGAAAGCTATGTTTTGGTGGAATAATATGAAGCGAGATGTGGCTAACTTTGTTTCTAAGTGCTTGAATTGCCAACAAGTGAAAGTAGAACATTTGAGGCCAGGAGGTACTTCCCAAGAAAAAGCGCTGCCCTTGTGGAAGTGGGAAATGATCAATATGGATTTTATTACAGGACTTCCGAATTCCCGGAATCAGTATGACTCTATATGGGTGATTGTAGATAGGCTGACCAAGTCAGCTCATTTTCTGCCTGTCAGGACTAACTATTCGCGGGAAGATTATGCTAAGTTGTTCATTGCAGAAATTGTCCATTTGCATGGAGCGCCTGTCTCCATTATATCCGACCGAGGTACGCAATTTTCTTCTCAGTTTTTGAGATCGTTTCAGAAAGGTTTAGGTACCCAGGTGAACTTAAGTACAGCATTCCACCCTCAGACTGAAGGGCAAGCTGAACGCACCATCCAGACCCTGGAGGACATGTTGAGGGCCTGTGTGATTGACTTTAAAGGTTGTTGGGTTGATCACTTGCCACTGATAGAGTTTGCCTATAACAACAGTTTCCACTCTAGTATTAAGATGGCACCTTTTGAGGCATTGTATGGTAGGAGATGTAGGTCTCCAATAGGCTGGTATGAAGTAGGTGAGATGCAGATGTATAGGCCTGATCTTGTTCATCAGGCAATGAAGGATGTGAAACTCATTAGGGAACGACTTAAGACAGCTCAGAGTCGTCAGAAATCCTATGCCGACGTCAGAAGAAGAGAGTTAGAGTTTGAGATTGGAGATTGGGTTTTCCTCAAAGTTTCTCCCATGAAGGGAGTTATGCGTTTCGGGAAGAGGGGTAAGCTAAGTTCTCGCTATATAGGCTCGTATCAGATAGTAAGGAGAATAGGTGGAGTTGTATATGAATTAGAATTGCCTACAAGTTTGGGTTCTGTTCATCCAGTATTCCACATATCCATGTTGAAGAAGTGCATCGGAGATCACTCTTTCGTGGTGCCCATTGATGAGATCAAGGTGGACGATTCCTTGTCTTACGAGGAAGAGCCCATGGAAATCCTAGATCGACAAGTGAGAAAATTGAGGAGTAAGGAGATAGTCTCAGTTAAAGTGTTATGGCGAAATCAGAAAGTTGAAGAAGCAACTTGGGAGTCAAAGCATGACATGAAAGTGAGATACCCAAGCCTATTTGAAAAAAGCAAATAACGAATTGGAAGGTACAATTCTCTCTTTATGTTTCCTTCTATGTATGAATCTGCTTGAAATCGTGCGTGACTATTCCCGCGTCATCATTCGGGGACGAATGATCCCAAGGGGGGGATAATGTAACGCCCCGTAAAAGTCACACATGTATTAGACTGTAATTTCTGAGCTTTAGACTTAAGTTTTAAATTCTTCTAAGTGTTGAAATGACTTAGACTCATTCTTGGCTGGCAACCTTCGGGATACAACTTCTCGACCTTCCCGACCTTCATTTTTGGATTTTTTTTGTTACGTTACGATGGGGCAAGGTTGTAGTACGTCTCGGAGAAAATTCAGAATTTTTGGACGAGCCTAAGGCCTCGTTTGGATTTCGATCCAGTGGCAGCGCGCGATTAGCCCACTCAACCTGCTGGATCGCGCCCGGCAAAAATGTTCAGTCCATCCGCATTTTAATCGCATTTCCATAAATACTCATTCTCCTATCAACTTAAACACGGGATTAAATCCCTAAACAGACAAAATATCATTATATTCTTCAAGTTTGCTCAAGAACTCTCCCTAGGGTTTCAACATTAAAACCCAAGCAACACAAGATTTAACCGCGGGTTCGTGAAACAAATTACAGATTTGGAATCCTCCCGACGTAGGCTTCGATAGACACCCAAAATTCGTGGAGAACAAGGTACGCGGGATTTTTTCCTAAATTCTCATGGGTATAGAAAAATCATGTTTTAGAATGGGGTTTTAAATTATGTATATATATTTATGTATAAGATGTTTTAACATCATTGTTTTGGTCTTTTGACCATCTCCAAAGCGATTTGACAGTTTACATACATATATGAATGAAGGTGTTTCAATTTTGAATACATGAACTTGCTAAAGACATTTGACCACCAGGTGTTTGATGAAATTTCTGCATGAATTGAACTTTAAGTTTCGGAATATGAAATCCTTTACATTAGTTACATGTTTTGGTGGTCTAAACTATGTTTTGAATGAAAGATCTTGCTTAATACATTATGGCTTAGAAAAATCATGACTTGCAATGTCTTGGTATGACGATACCAATTCAGACTAACGCCATATCAGACTCAGACTAACAGACATTTCAGACTTTCATGATTTTTGACATTCAGAATGTTGCATGTACAGAAAAGGTTAAAAATGGGCATACAGAGATGTTAGGTGGTTCCCCGAAGAGGGCTTGAGTTCAAGCAACTCATTGCCTAAACCCGTGGTTTGCTGACCCGAGTATATTATTATGCGCTGACTTAAATGTCCTGTGGCGTATTAGACTCAGACACTCCAACCCTTGCGGCACACTTGGGTTGGGGGCTTCCCCGCCGAGTCAATGGCGGATTCCATACAGCCCGTGGAATATCAGACTTGTAGGGGAATACCACCTAACTCAGAAGTAAAACACAGATCATGATTTGAAATGACCAGACGGGTTACATGTTTTCAGAAAGTGCCCATGTATTTTTCGGAAACAGTTTTATACATGATGTCTTGATGAAAAATTGCTTTCACTTAATATATATATATATATATATATATATATATATATATGTTCCATTATACTATTTTTGGATTGCTTCGCGTGCCAGTACTTTTGTGCTGGGACAGTCTAGGGGTCCAGCTACTCAATAGACATTCTCGGATTTGCAGACTTGATCTCGCAATGGTGAGCCTTCTATTATTCGGAAGGCCTAATTATGTCAGACATTATCTTATTTATTATGTTTTTGGTTCACTGGGGGCCTTGTCCCAGTTTCTTTTCAGACAGATGTTTGTGTTCTTAGTAGAGATTTCGCAGACTGATGTCAGATAGTATTATTCAGAAATATTGCAGAACTTGACCATGTATTCCGTACTCAATTTCAATTCCGCATTTTATTATGATTACGAATGTTGTGAATGATAACCAGATAGAGAATGGGTGTTCTGGGCCTTCATGGTTCGGGATGCTCGTCACGGCTAGGGCCTAGGCTCGGGTCGTGACAGTATACTACTGTAATAATTGTACTGAACTATTATCAATAAAATCCCAATTTTGTTCAACTGAATCTTTGATTTCTTTATCGCGATTCGATTACGATTTAAGGGACATAACATTGTACTTATTGCTTGCAAATATATAATTCAACTATGTTTTTTTGTCCATTAGATGTTATTTTAGTTATACATCCTTTATCACATGATATAACAATCTATGTAAGATCATTTTCTTCTTTTCAAATTATAAGTGGTCACAAGAGATCATTTTTCCGTCACCGACAATGCTATGACCCAATATACCTTCACTAAATCCCTGAGGACTGATGGCACATGGTTCGAAACTCGGTGGATAATGAGCCCCCTATACCCTTTTCCACTTAAGTATCAGGATTTTGTCTGTTGCAAGGTTTGAACCTGTCACGTGCGCCTAATTCAAAATTACGCTCTTACCACTAGATCAAAACCCTGGGTAAGACTATGTTGCATGGGTTTTTGACATATGCGTTTTCAGTGTGACGTGGATATAGTTTCAGTGATGGATAAGGCGGTTAAGCTACTTGCACCTGTCTAATTTTTGATTGTTTGGTCGCTCATTTTAAGAGTCGAGAATGTAAATGGAAAACATCCTTTGTGAAAGACTCACGACCTGGTGGTAAACGTAATAATAATGACATTTGACAATATGCTGCCTCTTTACTAAGAACATAGTGGAGATAGGTCATCATAAATTATAAATGCATACATTTGATTATCGTGATGTCTGGGACATCAAATTGTGGAGGAGCAAAATCATTCTCATTTTCGACATTTAAGGCTACTCCTTTCACATTGTTAGCAAATTCAATTATTTCCCCACCTTGAATGTCATTCTGTAACACCCCACATTTCGGGCTAGAACGAAAACCGTCATTTCTATGTGTAGATGATCCAAAAACCAAAAATCCTATGCAAATTTGGCATGTTAATAAATTATGTAGTGTAGGAACCTATTTGAGCATGAATTGAGATCATAGAGGTCCCCTAACTCAAGGACGAGTTGAAAGCTTTCCTATCGTTCGAGTTTGAGTGAGCATCAAAACTTAGGTCAAATTCAATCGAACATAAATCTTTGTATATAATAAATTATAGGGGCTAATATATATCAAATGAAAGCTCTTCCAATTATCTTTCCAACGATACCTATTTCGCCAAAATCTGATACCCAAGTAAAAAGCTATGATCATTTTCGTGACTGAGACAGTAGCATCGCGCGATTAGCGTGCGACGCACGCTCTATCGCACGCACCCAATTTTCAGGTTCTGTTTTCACGTTTTTAAGGGAAAAAGTGGTATTTTCCACCCCATATTCAGCCATAACATAGGATTAAATCCCCAAACACCAAAATAAGGTCATTCTCTCTCAAAATCACCAAGAACACTTCTTAGGATTTCAACCCAAAGATCAAAATATCTTAAGATTTCACCGTGTGTTTTCAATAATTCTTTGAGATTCGAAATCCCCATTGCGAGGTCTACAAGAAGCACCCATCAATTGTTCGAATAGCATCCCTAAATCACGAGTTCATTCAAGAGTCATAAATTAAGGTACGTGGGGTTTTCGTAAAAAATTTATGGGCAAAGAAACCTTCTTTAATTCATGCTAAAGATTTAGAAATCATGATTTTATGGAAAGGGTTTGAATTTTACCATTACTAGCATGTTTTAGAAGCTTTAATTAATATTGTTTGGTCTTTAGGCCTTCCCCCGAAGTGATTTAAAATCCTATGTATATGTTTGTATGTGTTTTAATGTGATGTTTGAATTGAGAGCATGACTAACATGAATTCCCCTTTTGATATGATTTATCCCATTTTTCATATGATATGGATTGTTTTGAAATGCATGATACGAAATGTATTGATTTATACTATGACATGAATATGATTTTTGAATCAAATGAGAGGGTTGTTTGTATTGATAAATATTGAATGTAAATATCTAATGGAAAGAGTTGCATGGTTTGACAAAGATTTCAGGACCACCACACATTGTTATTGAAAGAATGATAATCCTTGCATAGTTTTGACTTGTGCTTTCGAAACATGAAATCTCTTATACTATTTGCATGTTTGGCTGGTCTGAATTGAGTTTTTTATGGAAGAATCATGCATGATGCATTATGGCTCAGAAATAGGACTTGCAAGTCTTGGTGTGATGACACCGACACAGATAATGCCATGTTAATTCAGAACAAAATGGTATGTATGTTTGAAATCAGATTTTTTGATTTTGAAACTAGAATGATGCATATTTCAGAACAACCTAAAATTAGGCATAAAGAGAGCTTAGGTGGTTCCTCGAAGAAGGCACGAGTTCAGACAACTCATTGCCCAAAACCGTGATTTGCCGATTCGGTATATTATTTTACGCTGGCCTAGTATCCTGTGGCGTATCAGACTCAGACACTCCAACCTTTACGGAACACTTGGGTTGGGGGCTTCCCCACCTAGTCAATGGCGGATTTCATATATCCAGTGGAATATCAGACATGTAGGGGAGTTCCACCTAACTCAGAAGTAATACGAAGAATAGAATTGCATTGACAGAAAGGTTTTATGTTTTCAAAAATGCCCATGTGTTTTGAAATTATATCTTTCATGATTTTTATGACTAGCTCTCAACTATTTTGTTTATATACAAGCTTTATTTGGATTTCTTCACGTACCAGTACATCTGTATTGACCCCTCCCTTCCAGGTTCTGAGGCTCAATCTAGGAGTCCCGATAAGCAATAGATTTTCTCCAGGCAGAAGTGCAGAGTCCTGTGGAGAGCCTTCTATATTTCAGAAAGCCTAGATACTTTAGTCATTTATCATTAGTATGTTTTGGTCTACTAGGGGTCTTGTCCCAGTTTTTAGACAGTTGGGTTTTTTTATGTAATAGAGATTTCACAGACTGAGTCAGATATCGTTCGAATGTTTTTTTTGAATTGTAACTTTCATTATGATTTTAATTCAGATTTGATGATCGTGTTTCTGTTTCAATATATATTTCCTCATTATTATTTTTTGAACAGTGTATGTGATTACAAGTTAGAAGGGCGTTCGACCCTTCATGGTTTGGGATGCTCATCACGGCTAGGGCCCCAATTTGGGTCGTGACAAACTTGGTATCAAAGCACGATTCATGGTCCCAGGGTGTCTGTGAAATTGTGTCGGGTAGAGTCTTATTTATGGGTGTGTAGCGCGCCACACTTATAGGTAGGAGGCTACTAGGCATTTAGGAATGTCTCTCTTTCTTTATGTTCTAGTTCGTTCTATGGAGTCAGAATGTTTCTCTTACATACTATAATTCGTGCTATGGTGTCGCCCATATGGAAGTAAAGTCATCCCAATTCTTTCCTTACTTTGATGTGCTCATATATATTTCATCATTGGGGTGATTCAAGTGCAGAAGTTTAAAGTCTAACGGTATGGTCCTTTCTAATTAAGCCATATAAGAGTTTAAAATTTTTGCAAGGACTTGAGAAGAGTCCGTTAGTGCTCCAAGGTGTATTGATTCTAGTGTGAACTTTGATTCTAATGAAATCGTGCTTTTCAGTCTGCAGTATTAAGTTTATTCAGTCCTTTTTAAAATTTATGTTGCAGACGTCATGCTTCAGGGGGAATAATGTGTAGTAGAATGTTGAAACTGTATTTCCACTCGAGTAGTATAAGTTAAAGTGACGGTGTCATGACCTATTGGTAGTGATATTAGACCAAGAAGTTGCAAGATTATAAATCAGAGTGAGGGTGACTTTTGTGTAGATAAATGTGTTTAGTTAAATAACTGATGTTTGAGAATGATTTACCATTTTATAGTGATAGACTAACGTGGTAGCTAGTAGCATGTGTGGATTGTATGGTAGTCTGTGGGGGAAGTGTTTGAATCAGATTTTTTTATTTATACAGAGTAAGATGTGTATTCTTAGATCATTGAATGTTGTTTATCAAGTTTTTATCTCTTATAATCTTGTTATCATTGTGTTGTTGAAAATGAAAGTCTAGTGAAGCCGTGTGGGGCTCTTTCGATTCACTAGCATAGTTGTCGTGTCATTCATCTCATTTCTTATTCAAAACACAAAATCAAAGACTAGGGGAGCCGTGTGGGGCCTATTTCAAATCATTACCAACTTGTTGTTCATCTTGTTGTTCTTGTGTTGGTTGGAACTGGGTTTTAGTGGTGTAATGGCAAGAAAGGTAGTAAGGCCGATTTATTGAATATATGTACGGCCGAATCTTTATGCGTGAGATTGAGTTGATAATGAAGTGGTACGTCCCTATGTGTTAGTTTAGTAGAAGGTAAGGTAGAGAAAGAGTTATTAGTTAAGGTGAATTGTTGTTTACTTGAAGTATGAAAAGAGTTATTGACGGTGTTTGACGTGCAAGAAAATTATAGGTTATTGATGAAGGTACTTGGTGGATGAGTGGTGTTAATTTAGATACCCCTGAGGTTGCAAGAGGGAGTTTAGTTGGGACTTATAGAGCTATGAACTAAGTTTAGCTATATAAAAGGGGTAGATAGTAATGATGTGTAGAAGGAGGATGTTTTAATGTATTTTAAATAAGATAGATCATAGGATTATGATTGATCCTTACTGTTATGAAGTTTTGGCGGATTAATATTTTTAGATGTTTGGCATATAAGAAAATTATGTGAAGTTGTGGTTCATTATAGCTAGAACTAGACACTAAGTCGGAATAGTAGTTGGTGATCAAGGCGGATATAATGAATTGATGTGGTGGGTTTTAGTTGTGTGAAAGTGATCTCGTAGGCTTGAGCAGTGTATAAAAGATCTTAAGTTTATTTGATTCGTAATCAAGTCTCATGTAGTAAGTTTGATGTAGAAGTACGCCCAAGGTGCTATGGGACTACATTATTTTCAAGGATCATTGCATGTTGTGTGGTTAGTAGTACCATTGAGTTGCTAGGTGGAAAAAGACTAGTTAGATAATATGTGATGTTCTTGAGAGCTAAGTTATGGAGTTATGATTAATGATGTTGAGCTTTTTTGTATAATCTTGGTTCTCATGGTTTAGAAATATAAGTTTGCAGGCATGATGCTGGTAGACTATGATAAAAGTGGTATGGTCTGTCAAAAGTTTAGAGATATCCATGTTTAGTGTTAGAAGAATCTAAATTGGTGAATGTTTAAGTTGTTATATTATGACTTTTGGGGCTATAGAAACCTAAGGGTTGAATCTTAGAAAAAGGTATTAGCATTGGTTATTATACATAAAGACACCATCTTACAGGGTAAGTTTAGTTTTATGTGTATTGCTATATACCCGACTCTAGAGTAAAGTGATTTCAGTTTATATCCGAGTGTATATAGTGGTTCACAGACTAAGAGTAATGGCTTAAATCTAAGTGGGAGATGATAGAACGAGTAACCAAGTAAAGTTTTCAGATGCTAATAGATGTGCTAGTAAGTTGTGGAATTGACCGTGAGAAAGAATTATGTTCAGTCTATTCTTATTTCAGCAGTTTACTTCAGTTATTCCGATACATACTCATGCTTTATGTTTCAGCTTCATGCTCATAGCTCGTGTTCATGCATATGATAAGGAATCATGTACTCTCCTGGTTCCTAGTATATGAGTTCTCAGTTTGTTCAGTAGTCAGAATCACTTTTCGTAAGTTATGAATTCCAAAACTTCAGGTCATGCAGTTCATGACTCTTGTGCACATGTAATACTCTTAACTATCAGTGAAAATTCAGATTTATATCAGGTACGTCCTCAGATTAGATCTCTTTAATGAGTCCTTGCCGTGAGAGCTCTATTTCTCACGCCTCAATAGGGTATCAAGTTATGCTTAGTACTCCTCTCATGTTCCGGATCTTGATATTCCAATTTTTTAGTGACCTTTTCCCTTAGGTCGAGATAGTGATGATGAACAGTTGTCTAGATGGGAAAGAGTAAATATTTCATGTTGATGAAAGATGGTTGTTTACTTATTTGAGTGAAGGCAGTAATTGTGGAGTAAGATTGAGGCCAAGTCTTTGATACATGTAAAGGTTAGTTGAAGTTTTATGTGTTATATTTGGGAAAAATTGTTGTGTGCTTGTTTTATGTAAGTCTATAAGTTGAAAGAATTTTGAGGTAAAGTTTTGTGTATGGATTCATTAGGTGAGGATATTTTATGTGTATCATCTGAATAGTGCAGGGAAGTTGTTATGGATGGAAGTATTATAGAATATGAGAAAGATGCTTTATGAGTGTTTCTTTAGAAGTGCATATGTGGGTATGAAGATAGGCTTGAATGTCATGTTTGTATACATACGGATGGATGCTTTGAGTGTTTGTGAATGTCTAATACAAAGTTGAAGGTGATTTCTGGAGTGGAAATAAGAATTATGCAGGAGATGAGGAATTGTGAAATGTAGGGTGCACTAAATTCATGATTCAGACTAGTACTACTATATTATGTGGTGCGTCTTGTGATTTTGAGTTAGGCTTGAAGATGATGAAGGAATTCAGTTCATTTTAGACATTAGTAGATGGAAATATCAGTGGCTATGTGAGAAAAATAAGTGGAATCAATGAGCATGGTGTTTAAGAGGAAAGTATAGTTGATAGACTATTTTAGAAGTGTGCTAATCTTGAAAGTAAGAAGTTGCATTGCCTAAAGTTTGGTAATTCTATCCTAGTTTACGAGTTATATGTCTATATTCCATGCAATAGAGTAGTGTCATTGTTGTGATTCCTCAGTTGGATATCTTGTGTAACTCATGTCAGAGATTCTTTGCTCCCTAATGCTGCTAGGACTTCTTTAGAAAGAGTGTTGAAGAGATACTCCAGTTAAGTATAAGTGTCCAGTATAATTTTGTTTAACAGTCACGCAGACAAGTTACTGTGGTTTTTCACCTTTTCACCCAATCCTACTATCCGAAGTCCAATTCGTAAGACCATCCCAAAAGATAATCTATTCCATCCGTGTAAGTTGCTAACTTAGTTCAGTCCAAGCATTATTTTTTAGATTCAGTTATTTAGTCATGACTAAGTTCATAAGAGTTCAGCTCATAATCTCAAATTTTTCCAGCTATTTTAGCTCAGACAGTGTAATACCTTTGTACAATCTAAATCTTGTAGCCTCATGATTCGTACTTACATAAGTTATCACTTCTAAATCCAATGTGCGTGATTTGAGCATAAACACTTCGGGGGGAATCCTAGCTCTCAGCATAAATCATCTCCTTAAAACAAGTAAGGGCAAGTCAGCTCAGAATTTAGTTTCATGATAGAAGTCTAAATATTTCAGATTAGTTATATCCTTTCTTAGAAGACACATCATGTCCGTGTTATTCCTTACCTTTAATCTTCAACGTTCCTACCCATCATTTGGGGACGAATGATCCCAAGGGGAAGATAATGTAACACCCCGCATTTCATGCTAGAACGAAAATCGTTATTTCTATGCGTAGATGATCTAAAATCCATAATCCTATGCAAATTTGGCATGTTAATAAATAATATAGTGTGGGAAACTATGTGAGCATGAATTGAGATTATAGAGGTCCCCTAACTCAAGGACAAGTTGAAAGCTTTCCTATGATTCGAGTTTGAGTGAGCGTCGAAAGTTGGGTCAACTTCAATCGACCATAACTCCTTGTATATAATGAATTAGAGGTCCTACTACACATCAAATGAAAGCTCTTCGAATTATATTTCCAACGATACCAATTTCGCCAAAATCCGATGTCCAATCAAAAAGTTATGGCTATTTTTTTGACTGAGATAGTAGCATCATGCGATTAGCGTGCGATGCACGCTCTGTCGCATGCACCCAATTTTCCGGTTCTTTTTCTGCATTTTTAAGGGCAAAAGTGGTATTTTACAACCCCCCTATTCTGTCATAACACGGGATTAAATCCCCTAAACACTAAAATAAGGTCATTCTCTCTCAAAATCACCAAGAACGCTTCTTAGGGTTTTAACACAAAGATCAAAATATCTTAAGATTTCACCGTGGGTTTTCAGTAATTCTTTGGGATTCGGAATCCTCATTGTGAGGGCTACAAGAAGCACCCATCAATTGTTCGAATAGTATCCCTAAAGCACGAATTCATTCAAGAGTCATAAATTAAGGTACGTGGGGTTTTCCTAAAATATTTATCGGCAACGAAACCTTCTTTAATTAATGCTAAAGATTTAGAAATCATGATTTTACGGAAAGGGTTTGAATTTTACCATTACTAGCATGTTTTAGAAGCTTTAATTAATAGTTTTTGGTCTTTAGGCTTTCCCCCGAAGTGATTTGAAATTCTATGTATATGTATGTATGTGTTTTAATGTAATTTTTGAATTGAGAGCATGACTCACATGAAATCCCTCTTTTGATATGATTTATCCCATTTTTCATATGATATGGATTGTTTTGAAATGCAACTTGAAAAGCATGATACGAAATGTATTGATTTATACTATGACATGTATATGATTTTTGAATCAAAAGAGAGGGTTGTTTGTATTGATAAATATTGAATATAAATATCTAATGGAAAGAGTTTCATGGTTTGGCAAAGATTTCAAGACCACCACATTGTTATTAAAAGAATGATAATCCTTGCATAGTTTTGACTTGTGCTTTTGGAACATGAAATCTCTTATACTATTTACATGCTTTGGTGGTCTGAATTGAGTTTTTGATGAAAGAATCATGCATGATGCATTATGGCTTAGAAATAGGACTTGTAAGTCTTGGTGTGACGACACCAACACAGATGGTGCCATGTTAATTCAGAACAGAATAGTATGCATGTTTAAAATCAGATTTTCAAATTTTTAAACTAGAATGATTCATGTTTCAGAACAAGCTAAAATTGGGCATAAAGAGAGCTTAGGTGGTTTCCTGGAGAAGGCATGAGTTCAGATAACTCATTGCCCAAAATCGTGATTTGCCGATCCAGGTATATTATTTTACACTGGCCTAGTGTCCTGTGGCGTATCAGACCCAGACACTCCAATCCTTGCGGAACACTTGGATTGGGAGTTTCCCCGCCGAGTCAATGGCGGACTCCATATAGCCCGTGGAATATCAGACTTGTAGGGGAAAGCCACCTAACTCAAAAGTAATACGAAGAATAGAATTGCATTGACAGAAAGGTTTTATGTTTTCAAAAATCCCTATGTGTTTTGAAATTGTATCTTTCATGATGTTTATGAATAGCTCTAAACTATTTTATTTATATACAAGTTTAATTTGGTTTTCTTCGCATACCAGTACATCTATATTGACCCCCTCCCTTCCAGGTTCTATGGCTCAATCTAGGGGTCTCAATAAGTAGTAGATTTTCTCCTGGTAGAAGTGAAGAGTCACGTGGTGAGCCTTCTATGTTTCAGAAGGCCTAGATACTTCAGTAATTTATTATTATTATGTTTTGGTCTACTGGGGGCCTTGTCCCAGTTTTCAAACGGTTGGGTTCTTGCATATAGTAGAGATTTCGCAGACTGAGTCAGATATCATTCGGAAGTTTTTTTTTTTTGAATTGCAACTTTCGTTATGATTTGAATTCAGATTTAATGACCATGTTTCCGTTTCAGTATATATTTTTGCATTATTTTTTTGAATGGTGTATGTGATTACAAGTTAGAAGGGCATCCGGGCCTTCATGGTTCGGGATACTCATCACGGCTAGGGACCCGGTTCGGGTCGTGACACGTTCCGTCCATAAAAATGTACAATCCCATCTTGTGAATAGTTTGGTTACTATATTCTTCGAATCACAAGAAAATCTATTGTTGGTCTGTCTAATTCCTGGATCTCTTTATGGTTTAGCCTCGGGCACAACAACTTGGCTAGCCTCTAGAATATCTGTGTTCACAACATGTCCGTTGGATCTTTCGCAGGTCCATCCATCACCAGCGGAAGCAAGCTGACCCCCAATGTTGAAAAATTGAGGGAAGAGTGCATTTCCAAATGACAAAAAATGTTGAATTGAATTATACCGTTCTTATTTATTTTTGCACTGTAGAAACTTTATTTTCACCCATTTCAACGTTCGACTCTTATTTGTAATAGTTAGGATCCAATTACAAACTCTTGAAATAGTTATCTCAGCTCATGTTCGTGAACTACACTAGTCTTTTTCTTACATATTACTAATATATATCACGAGTTTTAGTACAAGGAACGTAATAGAAAATTGTACACAAGGAAAGAGGTGCAACCGATGAAAGGAGAAAACACTAAGTGGTTTCTTCCCATCTGTTAAGAGTTACACATACATGTGTTGGGTGTTGTGGAGGGGTAGATAGCAAATACCTCATAGAATTAGTCGAGGTGCAAAAGGTGGACTTGACACTATTGTTTCCCTTTACATTTCTTTTTAAAGAAGATACACGACCCACACGCAGTAACGGGTGGTCAGTTGAGCATCCTTTGTTGAAAATTTATATTATGTATATAGAAAATTACACGAAGTAAATATGTCCAAAATCAAAGAGATGCAACCGATGGCAGAGACAGTAACTGCGAGACCAAGTGAATGTGCTAAAGTAGCATACATACCAGTTACAAATGTAATGAAAACTGTAGACATTGCCACGAGCTGTGACCTTACTCGAACTTTACTGAGAGACCACAAATAACCCAAATCCTGATAGGACATCGGACGAGGATTTATCTCCATATAGAAGTAGATAAATATAGCACCAGTGGAGCATGCAAAGGCAATGGCATCCGTTATAACAAATAAACAGAATGTTGTTTTTCTTATTAGAATTGCCATCCCCTTATTAGGTCTATTGTTATGGCTTTCAAAACCTCCTGGTAATGTAAACCCAGCTGCAAAGGTGAATGTGACTAATAAAGTAGCCACAACAAGTTGTATTTGGGCTGCTAATAAGATATGTTTGATGTTTATGTCGCATTCCTTAGTTTGGTTGAAAATTAGCTTTTGCCGATCAAGCTAGTTCATCTTGAGTACACGTCGTCCCAATTGAGCAATGGAGATAAAGAAATCATGATATAATCTAGGCACGATTCTATCCTTTATATCTGTCCACTCTGTCCAAGACACTTCCAAGTCAAATGGAGTTTTGTTTTCCTTGTTATATGACATCTTCTTTGTTCGGGGATGATCTTTTAATTCCAGAGGCACATAGAACCAAAATTAGAGGAAGCAAGCAAATGGAGAGAAGTGTTGCCATCATTTTCTGGATCCTCGATAAGCATATCCCTCTTTGTGGGCTTCAATAAGTAACTGACCACATTTGCTTGACTGTATAATATGGATTCATGAAGAGAATTTCGGCTATTGTTGTCGAGTATTTCCCAACAATCAGGGCAGTGATTTAATAGCTCATGTAAAATGTCTACCTTACCTGCACCAGCTACAATGTGAATTGATGTTGTCCAGTTGTTTCCACTGCCTGCTGGAAGGTAGGATTCATATTACAGCCAATGAAGGTGACATAAACATGATAAATAAGCTATTATATCAGTGCCGACTGTTGGGATATGCTTAACAACAACAATAAAAATGCTCTTCATTTTGCCGTATTGAATCAAGACAAGGTAGTCTACTTCTTATTAGACTCTGATAAGTGTGACATCCTTGTTGATGAGCCAGATAGCAATGGCAACACTCATCTCCATTTGCTTGTTGCCTCTGGCAACCATTTTCCTGAATTAATAAACCATCCTAGAGAAAAGAAGATGTCATTTAACAAATAAAACCAGACCCTACTTGATATTGCATTGTCATGCACGGTGGCAACAAAGAAGGTAAGCGGCTGCATATTTGTTTTTCAAATACTGGTTGTGCTTGAGTTTATGCTGGTGAAATTTTGATATACTAGTTCAAGGATTATGTCAAGAGAAAGAACGATTTTCGTGCACTCACAAATCTTCAAATTTTGTCCATTCTTGATGTGGTGTTGAAACATCAAGTAAAATTGTAATTCCTTTTCTTGCTCTACCTTCGCCTGTATTTATTTAGATGATATCATTGTCTTCTAAGCTATGAATAGATTAGTTCTCAGTTATGTTAGCATGATGATGTAAATATTATATATATTAATGTAACCATATATTGTTCTATAGTAGTGTAATTACATAGAGTTGATTTAGTAATTAAAGAGAATAATAGTGGCTTTAGTAGGCAGATTTGGTGGGATAGAATACCGAATTTAAAGGGATAGAAAAGCTGAGTTTTAGGGATAGGAAGACGGATCTTTAGGGATGTAATCATTGAATATTTTTTTATTTAATGGCAACACTCTCAATATTGAGGGGGAAAATTGACATGGTATTAGAGTCTTCTCTTCGCTGTCTTGTTTCATAGA
The DNA here is from genome assembly GCA_030864225.1 of Capsicum baccatum var. pendulum. Lineage (NCBI taxonomy): Eukaryota > Viridiplantae > Streptophyta > Magnoliopsida > Solanales > Solanaceae > Capsicum > Capsicum baccatum. Next base: position 241,809,781 of record CM061554.1, read on the forward strand.
GTTCATTTGTGGTTCCTTTCAGTCTTTTTGGAAAATTTTGGTTTTTGTTGATTGTTCCTCGGCAATTAACACCTTGGACTTTGATCTTGGTCATTTTGGTTATTCTTTTTGAGTCAGTGTTTCTAGTTTTCATAAATATGACTTCATATCAGTTTGAATCATTCAGTGTTCATTTCGCTGGAAAGAATTTTTTATCATGGGAGTTTCAGTCTCAAATATAGTTACAAAAGGTTTACAACCAAGATAATAGTGCCCGACGCTTTCACTTAGAGTATGAAATTGCTAATTACTCTCAAGGAGGTCTTTTTGTTCAGGATTATTTTTCTGGATTTTAGAACTTATGGGCTGAATTTACAGATATAGTTTATGCCAAAATACCTATAATTATACAAGATAGAAGATTCTTGTTTATTCAACAATGGAGGAAGTACAGAGTTTGATAGGGTTTGTAGAAGAAGGGAAGGAAGAGAATTGAGAGAAGAAAATGAGAGAGAAGAGTAACTGCTTGTATTGAATGAATAGAACAATGTACATTGTTATGTATATATACTAAATTGTGATATGCCTAACTAACTCAACTAGCTGTTAACTACTTTGTAACTAACTATTAGAACAGTTATAACTAAAAGATGGAACCAAGTCTACTTTGTTTTCTGTTTGAGTTCACTACTTCTTCAATGTCTTTAACACTCCCCCTCAAGCTAGGAAGGTGTGAAGATGTCATAGATTCATAGCTTGGGATTGAGATGAGTTTGTTGAGCTCTTGTCAGTTCTTTAGTCTACATGTTTGTAGGTTGATCTTGAGTAGCAATGTAGTGTGTATGGATCATTCGTTGGACTATTTTTTCCCTTATAAAGAAACAACCAATATCAATATGCTTTGTCCTCTCATGATATATTGGATTAGCAGCTATTTGTAGTGCAGACTTGCTATCACTGAACATATCTACAAGTAGCATTGTTTCACTTCCAATTTCCTTCATCAGACCTAGAATCCACACTAGTTCAACTGTCACTGCTGCAAGACTTCTGAACGCTGCCTCTGCTAAACTTTTAGAGACAGTGTTTTTTTTTTCAGGATACTATTGACTCTCCAATCTTCACAAAGTAACTAGTTACAGACCTTCTAGTTTGAGGAAAACCTGCCCTATCTACATTATAGTAGGCACTAACTTTATTATGTGAACCACTAGACAACAACACACCTTGACTTGGTTGCCCTTTCACATACTTTACTACTCCGAGTGTTGCCTCCATGTACTTTCACATACTTTACTACTCTACTTGCTAAATAGTAAGGATGAAGAAATGGATGCCTTTAGGTAATACAAAACTAAAGTTGACAATCGGTTAGAGAAAAAGATCAAAACTATAAGAAGTGATAGGGGCGGAGATTATGAATCTAACTTCTCCAAAATATGTGTAGAGAATGGAATTGTCCATCAAACTACTTCCCCATACTCACCTCAATCTAATGAAATTTCGGTAAGGAAAAACCAAACTTTGAAGGAAATGATGAATATCTTACTTATAAGTTTAGGTTTACCACAAAGCTTGGGGGGGATACTATCCTTACAGTCAATCGAATACTCAATAGAGTTCCCCATAGTAAGACACAATCAATTCCTTATGAAAAAATGGAAAGGAAGGAAACCCAACTTGAAATATTTCAAATTATAGGGGTGTCTAGCGAAGGTACAAGTACCTATGCCAAAAATAGTAAATATAGGACCTAAGACAGTGGGCTGCGTGTTCATAGGATATGCTAAAAGTAGCAAATCATGTTGATTTTTAGTTCATAAATCCAAACATTCAAATATTAATGAAAATATGGTAATTGAATCAGATAATGCTGAATTCTTTGAAAATATTTATCCGTATAAAACTAGACATGAACAGTCTAGTGGGGAGTCTAAATGACCTTGAGATGAACTAAGTGAGCATGTGCATAATGATGAAAATACAAGACGTAGTACAAGTCAAAGAACGTCAACTTCATTTGGATCAGATTTTGTAACATTTCTCTTAGAAAATGAGCCTCAAACTTTTAAAGAAGCGAAGCCATCGTCAGACTCATCCTTTTGAAAAGAGACAGTCAATAGATTAAGCAACCATACGTGGGAGTTAGTTGATCTTCCTCCAAGAAATAAACCTTTAGTCTCTAAATGGATCTTTAAAAGGAAAATGAAGGTGGATGGTACTATTGACAAATACAAGGCAAGACTTGTGGTAAAAGGCTTCAAACAGAAAGAAGGCCTTGATTACTTTGATACATACTTGTCTATAATGAGGATAACATCGATTCAAATGTTAATTGTCTTAGCGGTGTTATATGGTCTTGAAATCCATCAAATGGATGTGATGTATTGCTTCAGTTTTGTATTGACTAAACACATCTATTGCTTCATCCTTACTATTTAGCAAGTAGACATAATAGTATCTAGTGCAATCATCAATAAACGTTATGAAATACTTTTTCCCACCACGTGATGTGTTGACTTCATATCACAAATATCAATATGTATTAAGTCTAAGGGATTGGAAATCCTTTCAATAGACTTATAAGGATGCTTTGCATACATTGATTCTACACACGTTTGACACTTCGATTTATTGCACTCAAAGTTTGGCAAAACTTCTAAGTTAATCAATTTTTGTAATGTTTTGTAATTAACATGGCCTAATCGTTCATGCCACAAATCGTAAGACTCAAGCAAGTAAGAAAAAATTGAACTTTTATTGATTTCAACATGCATTACATTCATTTTGAATAGGTCCTCATTGAGGTAACCTTTCTACATACACTTCTCTTTTACTAAGTACAATTTTTTCAGAAACAAAAACACATTTGAATCAATTTTTTTCTAGAAGTGAAATAAAAATCAAGTTCTTCCATAACTCCGGAACATATAAGGCATTGTTGAGCTCAACACTTTTCCTGAAGTCATTTTCAAGCACACTTTTCATGTTCTTCTACCTTTGAAGTAGCGGAGTTTGCCATATAGATCTTTTTTTCTACTTGACACAGAGAGAACATCAAAAATAACTCCTTATTAGCACAAACATGGCGGGTGGCACCAGAATCCATCCACCATTTGCGAGGATTTCCCACCAAGTTGCATTCATAAAGCATAGCACACAGATCATCCATTTTTTCTTGGACTCGGCCAAATTTGCTTGGTCCTTTTTCTTGCCTTTATTAGGGGCCCAATAATCTGTTGATTTGTGGCCAATCTTTCCAGAATTGAAGCACTTTTACTTGATCTTTTTCTTAGGTTGATTTCTTTCATTTCCAGATTTCTTTTGATTTTTAAATTTATTTTGGTTTTCTTTTACAAGGTTGGATCCATTGATTGCAGAATTTCCTCTTGACCTTCTTTCCATAGTCTTATTATCTTCTTCAATGCGTAGTCGTACAATCATATCTTCAACTGACATCTCCTTATGTTTGTGTTTCAAATAGTTCTTGAAGTCCTTCCACATAGGTGGTACCTTCACTATTATTGCTACTACTTGAAACGCTTCATTCACGATAAAACCTACAATAAAGTTTATGTGAATACTAAGAACATTTTTCAACTATTAAACAAAGGTATTTGTCAAAATCATACCTTCCGTAAGGAGATCATGGATGATCACTTGCAGTTCCTGCACTTGGAAAACAACAAACTTGTTGTCTATCATTTTATACTCTAGGAATCTTGCAACAAAGAACTTTTTAGTTCCAGCATCCTCTGTCTTGTACTTTCATTCTAGCGCTCCCCATAACTCTTTTGTTGTCTTTGTTTCACTATACACAGCGTAGCGATCATCTTGGATACCACTCAATATATAGTTCCTTCAAAGCAAATTTAAGTGTTTCCAAGCCTCCACAATCACAAATCGCTCTTGTTCAGTGGTTCCCTTAGGCACCTCCGGAGCTTCCTCAAATGTTAACTTTTGATGACAAAGAGTTGTGAGGTAAAAGAACATTTTCTGCTGCCACCTCTTGAAGTTAATACCCACGAACTTTTCAGGTTTTTCCGCTGGTGCCATTACTGTCAAAGCATTCGTGCGACTTATTGTGGCAATACTAGTTTCCCCCACAGTCATTGCAACATCTTGCACTTGACTATCGTTAGTTATTTTCGTATCACAACAAGACAGTACCTTTCGTATATTGAAATACTTATTAAAAGGTTGCAGCAACTTTAAACACCTCTTGTTTCTAGTTTAACGATGAAGTTTTTATGACTTTCATTCGTCAACCGAGTGATCTTTAACTTTTGATGAAGATTTTATGTCTTCAAATCACTAGTTAAGTTCAAACGGAGTAGAAAACTTAAAGCTTTAATCTCCATAAATCAAGCAATACAAATTCCAAAAAATTATTCCTTAAGATTGTTACTTTCAATATTTTCGGGTACAAGAATCTGTATATAGGCAACAACAACTTCAACACAAGTTCAAGTTTAAGACAAGAACACTTATGAAGTTCATTAACACCTTCAACACAAGATTAAGACAGGGGCATTCTATTTTTCGCAACACCGTTGCTTGACAGTCGCGCACACACAACACAACTTCATCCACAACACACACAATGCGCAGTCTAAACAATTAGACACAAATGCAGAAACATAAAGCACTCAATCAATTATAGGAACCGCGTTCCAAACCTTTATATTTCTCTTAGAATTACAAAGGAAGTGTCACATGAAATTATCAAAGGCATACAATCAACACACACTATTTTCTGGATGCCTTTACAGTTTCCTGCAGCACATTTAAATACTGCACAAGCAGTTATAGCAGTTGCAACTTAGGACACATGGCAGCCTGTCATAGGATAAGGCTGCATGCTCCTCATATGACATAGCAAAACTGATCTAAACACTATCTGAAAATACATATGTTACAACATTCAAAATTCAAACACAATAGATACCCCATGTGACTAGCACATGGGCAGCTTTGCCCTTTTAGTTAATTTTTCCAATGCTAACACACTTAGTCATTTTCAGCTTCTCAGCCCTTAGTCCTTCCGTCTTCGCCTTGTCACGCATCTCAGCCATGCCTAGCCCTGCAAGCATCATGTCTTGTCAATGTCATGTATGCGCCTGTGTCTACGCCATGACATTGATTGCTCCATGAAGCTGTCTTTGCTATGTCACAGCTTAGGCCACGCCAATGCCTATGCTGTGACTCTGCCTCAATCACGCCTGCATCCAAGTCTGCTTCCATGCCTGTGCCATGCCATCACCTGCATCTCGCCAGTGTCGATTTGATGCCAGTGCAATGCCATATTACTGCTGCATGCATGCCCTCGCAGGTGCCATGCGCCTGTCGTTGTCTCAAGTGTCCAAGGCAGCTTTGCCATCACTCTAGCATACATTGGTATATCACATTGCTTGTCTTTGGCACATGTCAAGGCTAATGTGCACCTTGACATGGCCTTGTAAGCCATCAAGCCTTAGACTGAGGGTCTAACAGACCACCCCCACTTAAAGAACTCGATGCCCTCGTCGAGGTTGTTTTGATGTAGTCGTCTATTTGCTTGTCAAATTGCCATAGGTTCTGAGCCTTCTCCCAAACAGTGTCTTCTTTGCTCGAACCCTTCCACTGAATTAATAATTTCATCTTGGTACTCTTCTTGCTGTTTCCCATGATCCAGTGATCAAGTATCTTCTCTATTTTGGACTTGTACTCTTTTACGATCAATGGAGGAGCTCATTTGTTTTTGTTCCTCCCCGGGTCTTCAACATCCTCATTGTACTGCTTCAGAAAACTAACATGAAAGGTAGGGTGAATTTTCAACCTTTTCGGCAATTTCAACCTATAAGCAACTTCTCTGACCTTTTCAATAACATCGAACGGGCCATTATATCTTAGAATCAGTCCACGATGTCTTTGCTTACTCACAATCTATTTCCAGATTTGGGGAGTGAGTTTCAAAAGCACTTTGTCTCCAATGCTTAACTCTACCGCACGTCGATGCTGATATGCATATTTCTTCATGCGTTTCTGCGCTTTCCTCAAGCTATCTTGTGCCTCGACAAATATCTCATGCTTTTCTTTTGAATATCGATAAGTAGTAGGGCAATGGTGATTTTTTTCAGCATCGTCACCTCCAATGGTGTCATAGGTTGCATACCTAAAACCAGTTCAAACGGGCTCTTTTCCATCGCTGATGACCTGTGCAGGTTGTAACAAAACTGCGCAGTGTCTAACAAATTTGCCCAATTTCGCTGACTTGCTGTTACGTAATACGTGAGATACTCTTCTAGCAAGTAGTTTATCCGCTCAGTTTGGCCATCAATTTGTGGATGATTTATCGTAGAAAATTTCAGATCAGTCTCCATCATAGTAAATAATGTATGCCAGAACCGACCAGTGAAACGTGAGTCTCTATCACTCATGATATCACTTGGCAAATCGAAATACTTTACCACGTTCTTGTAGAATAATTCTGCAGTAACTTCTGATGAGCAAATGATTGGTGCAGCAATCAAAACAGCATACTTTGAGAACCTGTCACCCACCACCACAATGGACTCATTGCCATCTACTTTAGTAAAATCAGAAATAAAGTCCATTGAGACATAAATCCATGGCCTTTCAGGAATAGGTAGAGGTTGTAGCAAACCCGCCTCTTTCATACGTTCCGTCTTGTATCTTTGACACACATCACAAGTCTTCACGTATGCCTTAATATTGTCTTCCATTTTTGGCCAAAAATAAACACGGGATAGTAGAGATAGCATTCTTTTGACACCAGGATGACCAGCCCAAGGAGTGTCACGCGTCTCCTTCATCATGTCTCTGCGTAGGCCATTACCTTGAGGTACGACAATTCTCCCCCCTTTAAAGTAAAGGAGATAGTCCTCGATCCAATACCTCTGAATGATCCCATATTTAACTTGAACCATCCATTTGACATAGAGTGGGTCGTTAGCAGCACAAAATCTAATTCTCTCAAAGAAATCAGATTCAAGTCTAGCAATTGAGTATACTGCCGCAAATACCTCTTTTTGACTTAGTGCATCCGCAACCTGGTTGTGTTTCCCTGATTTATGTTCCCACATGAAGTCATACTCAGAAAGAAACTCCTGACAACGAGCTTGCTTTGGACTCAGCTTCTTCTGCGTCTTGAAGAAAGTGTTTGCAACATTATCCGTCCGCACCACAAATCGAGTACCTAGCAAATACACTCTCCAAGTCTGCAAACAATGCACCACTGAAACCATTTGTTTTTCATGTGTCGAATACCTTTACACAGCATCACACAACTTTCGAATTTCGAAAGCCACAGGATGGCCTTCTTGCACTAATACGCCTCCAACAGCTTTATCCGACGCATCAGTGTGAACTTCAAATGGTAATTCAAAGTCTGGCAGCTTCAGAATGGGTTCTGAAGCAATAGCATCTTTCAACATCTAAAATGCTACATTGCACTTCTCAGACCAATCCCACTTGACTTCTTTTTTCAGCAAATCAGTCAACGCTGTAGCCTTCTTAGAGAAACCAACAATGAATTTACGATAATAGTTAGTCATTCCCAAGAATGATCTCAATTCTTTAATCCCGCTAGGTGCCGGCCAATCCGCAATTGCTTGTACCTTTTTTGTATCCATCCTTACTTGGTTTTGACTAACCAAATGCCCAAGGAACTTCACTTCCTATTTGGCAAATTCGCACTTTTTCATTTTGACATAAAGTTTGTACTCCCGCAATCGAGGCAATACTAACTTCCAATGTTCCAAATGCTCATCAAGGGAATAACTATAAATGACTATGTCGTCTAGATATACCACAACAAAGTCATCTAGGTAATTATACAACACATCATTCATCAAATTGCAAAAAGTTGTCGGGGCATTCGTCAACCCGAACGGCATAACCAGAAACTCGTAAGAGCCATACCTCATCATACACGTGGTTTTTGACTCATCACCCTCTGCTATTCGAACCTGCCAATATCCTGATTGAAGATAAATTTTAGTGAACCAGCATGCCTTCGTCAGTCTGTCCATGAGATTTTGCACCAACGAGACAGAATATTTGTTCTTCACAGTTACTTTATTTAATGCTCAATAGTCCACACACATCCTCATTGAACCATCCTGTTTCTTTTGGAATAAAACAGAAGCACCATAAGGAGCTTTCGCTGGTTTAATTAATCCAGTGTCCAGCAATTCATTCAACTATTTCCGCAATTCAGCCAATTCTTTTGGAGCCATTCGATAAGGATCCTGTGCAGGAGCAACTGAACCGGGAAGCAACTCGATCTTGTAATCTATATCTCTCCTTGGAGGCAACTCTTTAGGCAATTCAGGGGGCATCACATCAGTATATTGCTTCAGTAAATTAGCAACACAATCTGGAATTTCCACCTTCATTTCTGGTTTTACTTTTATCATGGAGGCAAGAAAAGTTTTAGCACCCTTCTTCAATCCTTTCTTGACTGAAATAGCAGAAATAATAGGGCCCTTGTTTTTCCCTTTCTTTACTTTTCCATAAGTATTAGAAGCCTTGATGAAACTTGGATTGGTTTCGTCTCCGATCATCACTCCGTTTATGTGAGGAAAAGGAACAAAACGAAGTTTTCTAAGGAAGTCTATCCCTAGAATGACTTCAAAATCACCTAATGGCATAGCCATCAAGTTATGTTTCCCCATCCAACTCCCAATCACCATCTGTACATCGTAAGCCATGCCTACATTGTCTTGTGCTTTGGAACTAACGGTCTGGACAAAGGATGGACTTTTCTTCAACTTAAGTCCATGTTTTGCAACAACTTTGGCATCTACAAAAGTATGAGTGGCTCCGGCATCAACCATGGCCATCACACAATTGCCATCGATCTTCATCTCGATGTGAATTAATGCAGCATAAGGGCTGTTGAAAGACTTTGAGGATTCACCCACTACCATCAACAAACTGATATGGTTAAGTGACAACCCCAAAGGATTTGCCAATGCAGCAACCACATCATCACCCTCACTTTGATTCATGTTACCAGTAAGCATCGCATTTACTCTTTCGCGATTAGGACAACTCTTGGCCAAATGCGGTCCACCCCAAGTCCAGCAGCCTTTTGCATTGCTATCTTTTCCTTTGTTCTTAGCGTTCCCAGCATTTTTTTGTGCCTTGGCCTTGTCATTCTTATCATTACATCCATCCTTCTTCCATTCCCCTCACTTCTCAGTCTTTTTCTTTGACTTTGAAGAATTGGAAATGTCAGAATCTGAACGTGTTGAGCGAAAATCCACTAACGAATCAGCAGCAGCAATTGCACTAGGCAAGTCCTTCACATTCTGCCTACGTAATTCATTTTGGGCCCATGTTTGCATCCCTGAGATGAAATTATGCAACTTGTCTTCGTCAGACATGTTTTGGATGTCCAACATCAAAGAAGTAAATTCCTTGATATAGTCGCGAATCGTTTGGCCATCAGTTTGTGGATGATTTGTCGTAGAAAATTTCAGATCAGTCCCCATCATAGTAAATAATGCATGCCAGAACCGACCTGTGAAACGTGTCAATCCAAGAAGATTGTTATTTTTCATAAATGAGATAAAATAAAAATGTAAAGCCAAGTCCCCTGACTTCACGGAGTGTCCTTATGGAATATTACCCCTCATTGTACCTGAGGTTATGGAATTTTTCTCCCAAGATAAAATGGTTGTGAATCGAAACAATAGTGGTACCTCAAATTGTTGGATTCGTCAAACTCACTCAACAGCTTGATGATCACACAGAGGTTTTGTGTAGAAGAAGAGTGTTTTTGCTGTCAAAATTTATGTCTATACACGAGGAATATATCAGGTATTTATAGCCTTTAATGTGTTCTTTCAAAAAAGATGCATTGGTTCAGCAGAAATGCACCTATTCAGTACAGTCACATCACCTGCGCCCAGTCTGTCCTGGACTTGCACCCAAACTGCGACCGCAGGTGACATTGTTCAAATTCCAGTGAGCATCAGTGCTATACCAACACCCGCACTAATGACAAAATAGACATAAGCACATGTCTCGGGATAAATCATCGACAACTACACTGTCTTTACCCTTCTTGTAATGAATAACATAAGGGAATGCTTCAAGAAATTCAATCCATTTGGGATGCCGCCATTTAAGGCCCGTAGATGCTTCAAGGATTCATGATCCATTCAGATCATGAATTCTTTAGGCCAAAAATGATATTGCCAAGTGGCCAAGGCTCTAATCAAGGCATACAACTCTAAATTGTATGTAAAGTAGTTTAAAGCTTCTCCTTTGAGCTTTTCGCTAAAGTAGGAAATAGGCTTCAATTCTTGCATTAAAACCGCGCCTATACCGTCTTTGCTAGCATCACATTCGACCTCAAAAGTCTTGTCAAAATTTGGCAATTATAGCAAAGGGCCTGAGATCCGCATAACTTTCAAGTCCTCGAAGGCCTTAGCTTCCTCATCTCCCCACTTGAAAGATCGATCCTTTTTAATCACTTTGGTCAATGGGGCGGTAATGGTGCTAAATCCTTTGACAAAATGTCTATAAAAACTAGCCAACCCGTGGAAGCTTCTCACTTCACCGACGGTTTTGGGAGTTGGCCAATTTTTAATGGTGTCAATCTTAGATTCATCCACTTCGACCCCTCTTGAGATCAGCACAAACCCAAGAAATACAACTTCACGAACACCAAAACAACACTTTTCTAGATTAGCATATAACTTCTCCTTTTGGAGGATATCAAACACACATTATAAATGCTTTACATGCTCATCTATGGTCTTACTATACACCAACACATCATCAAAGTAAACAACAACAAACTTTCTAATAAATGGATTCATCACATGATTCATTAGCCTCATGAAAGTACTTGGAGCATTTGTTAGGCCAAATAGCATAACCATCCATTCATAGAGACTGAATTTGGTCTTTAAGGGAGTTTTTCATTCATCACCCGGTTGCATACGGATTTGGTGATAGCCACTCCTCAAATCAAAAAACAAACACGAACTACTCAATTCATAAGGAATACCATCTAGCCTAGGAATAGGGTGATGATATTTTACCATTTTCTTGTTGATGGCTCGGCAATCAACGCACATACGCGAAGTCCCATCTTTCTTGGGAACTAGTAGCACCAAAACCGCACAAGGGATCATACTCTCCTTGATGTACCCTTTGTTGAGAAGTTCCTCAACTTGGCATTGCAATTCTTTGGTATCCATCGCGTTGCTTCTACAAGCCGGTATGTTGGGAAATTATGAGACCGACATAAAATCAATTTGGTCCTCAATGCTCCGAAGTGGAGGCAATCCTTTCGGCAATTCCTTTGGAAAGACATCCTTTAATCCTGAAAAACAAGAAAAATAGGAGAAGAAATGCAAATGTTAGTAGGGTTAGTATTAAAACAATGAGACAAGAGGAGCATCGAAGTGTCCTCATCATGATCCACAAATACTTCCTTCCTCCTAGACATCATCACCATGCTCCCGTTCCCCTTAGAATTTATGCCCCCCCCCCCAGCTTCCGTGTAATGCCCCAAATCTGGTACCCAGACTGTAGACGGTGCTCATGACCCCGAAGGACCACAACTAACCCATGATTGATATCTGTACTTGTATACTGCATAAAATACTAAATAATGTGAAAACATGAACTGAAAGTCCATAAGGTTCACATATCTGAAGTAAAAACATATCTTTTGAGAAGGGGTATGAAATACCCAAAACAATTGAAAATACTGAAGTCTAAAACATAATAGTCTAGAAAGCCTCTAACTGACTGAGCTGTCTGAGTAAGGAGTTGATGGGACATGTCCCCAACTAACTCCAACTAATAAACTAACCAATCAAATAATAAATAAGTAATCCTATCCTTGAAAGATGAGGACTCACTCTAACTCTGGCTGCTGAGACTAGAATCTACTGCTGCTCTGGAGCTCGTTTCTCCGAACCTATGGTATAAGACACCATAGCGCGAATGCGTTAGTACTTTGAATGTACTATTATGCATGTAAGATAGGATGAATGTATGGTATTCATATGCATAAACAATAATAATAACTGACTGACTATCATGAGCATGAGAATACATGCATGAGACATAATAACTGACACTAATACCATGAATACATGATTTCTGATTCTGAATATTAATAACATGACATATTGATAACTGATATAATCTTCTAATTAATAACAGGAGTGACTGTATCTGACAGTCCTAAATCTAATGGAACTATCTGAGTTTCGCACTGTATCTAAGTTGACTGTATCTGATAGTCCTAAAATCTGAAGAACTATTTGAGTTCTTTTATTGAGACTGATACTGAAACTATGAGAAGTAGTTATCTAACCGACATGACCCATATGCGCTATAATAGCTGAAATGGGGTCCAATTTGTGCCCTGATTGGAAGGGTGTCAATACTATGCAACTGGTAAGGACAACATATGAGTAACCCTCGTATAACAGGTAACTCTAGTGAGAATGGTGGGAACCCTCATATACCAGGTTAAGCCACCTCATCTACCCTCATATAGTAGGATATGATGTCTTAACCTATGCTTGCTACATAGTTCTGGAATGCAAGGATTGATTCAAAGAATCATACCATCATCTAACAAGTGAGTTCCCATCCTTGTCGGTGTTAATTTCTACTCCCATCTGAATAGACACTAAACACGATTTACTGAACTGAACATGGACTGAGTTACTAAATTTTGTTGACTGACAGAATACTACTAATATATGACAACTGACTGAGTTCATGAGATCATGGAGATTTCCTGAGTCATAAGACTGTCTAAAGTCTAAGTATCATAGCTTGACTAAGAGTATCGTGAAAACATGACATGGATCTAGGCACACAACTAATTTTTTGGGTATAAGTACCCCCAAGACTCGATGGAAGGAAACTGACAATCATGACTTACTTGGATTCATAGTAATCACCATAATACATTTAATGAAGCATTTCATCAAACATATGATTGGTATAAACTTGTACATGTCACACCCCTTTTTAACCACCTAAAAGATTATATTTAAGGGTCAAAAGGGTTTTATATTATTAAAGTGACAAAAATATTGAAAATTTGCTTCAAAAAGGACTATTTACATTTTTATTCAAAAACTCAGAGTCGTCACTTGGCATAATCCGGTGTGCCAAGTCACCTTTGGAAATCCTTTTCAAAATGATTTTGACTCTTTAAACTGGTTTGCGAACAGAGATTCCGATTAAGAAATTCTGTTGATCGAGGGGAAGGTGTTAGGCACCCCTCGATCATGTGGTTCGACCACGGTTGATTGGTAGAGTGAATCGGCTAATTTGGCACTACGATGTACAAACCACAAAAAAACACGTAAAATAATCAAACAAACAAACAAAACCAAATGAATCAAAAATTTAGCGTCCAGTCCGAGTTATACAGTCCCAAAATAGAAAAATATGGAAATGTAAATCCTATTCTAAACTAATCCTAGACTAAGCTCCAATGCCTCACCCGATGCCTCGGTCCTTCATCACAAATTTCCTCCATGTACAAGATACTTCGGGGCATTCCCCGGATAAATCAATACAAATCCCTCGAGGCGTTCTCCGGCCAAATGAATACATTTTTAGTGTGGAAAATAAAACTATTCAATAAAATTTCAAACATTCCACGGAATTTTAAACATTCAATCAAAGCCACAAATTCTAAACTTTGCCTACCCAACCTATGTTTGATTAAACCAATCGACGTATCATGATACTACCAAGTTCAATTAGCGTTCATTTCAAGTCAAACAACCAATGAATCAAACTAACCAAAATTCACCAAGTATGTCAACTTTTCAATTTTTACCCCCCCAAATTAATTTTAATTCTCAAATGAGATACCATTTCACGTTACAATCTATAATCAAGGGAACCAACCATGAATCAAAACAAATCACTATTCATCATCAACAAAGTTCAGGCAACACATGATATTCAATCCAACACACTAAATGTAATAAATAATGAGATAAAAAGAGGGAAAGAGTAGAATTGGACCTCGATTTATAGCTTTCTCAATTCGATATATTATTTTGATTAAATTCGATAGAGTGCATGCCGATGAACCTCGAATCAAACCTCAATCACGAAACATCTTGAGTCAAAGAATTACAACCCAAACCCGCCACTGTTTCGTCAAAGAAATAGAACGATAGGTCATTTTTATTGCTTTTTCTGATGGGTTTGGAGTTTTTCTGGTTGGGTCTCGACAACAATGGCTGGAAATGGTTGATTCCGATGAGATATGACTGATTTAGGTCGACAAGTTCATCGAAAATCTCAATCCAACTGATAGGGTCCCCTCCGTTTCACCAATTTCACCCCTCTCACGCGATTTCTCTTTCTCTCGGCTTTCTCGCATCTCTTCGATCTATTTTCTTTTTCTCATTTTCTCTTTATTTGTCTATCCTTGGATGTGTGTCTTTTGAGTAGTGTGTGTGTGCGTCATTTTGTGGAGAAGAAAAGATTTCTGGTGAGGTCCTCTGTGTGGTTATTCCCTGGAAAAACAAAAAAAGGCCTCCTCCCTATGTATGATGATATATGGTCCCTATATGCCAGAGGGACCCGTGAGTATGTATCATGGTGGAATTCTATTTCTTTCCAATGAATAGACCCAAAATTAGGTGTGAGGAAATCTTTTTCTTTTTTGTTCCTATCTATCTTAGTTAGGAAAACTGAAAAAATGTAAAGGGGTAGGGAGACACGTGAGTGGGGTAGGGGTAGGGGGAGTGGGATGGTGAGGTTGGTAGGGGTGGGTAGTATTGGGTGAGGTGTCCTAATTTAATAGGTAAGGTTGTTAATTAGTTACCACAAGAATAATTGGGGATTGGGTTTGTTGGTGGTTTGTTATTTTGTTATTTTACGGAGGGATAATTACATGGTTGAGGGTGGGTGGTAAAGTAAGCTATAAATAGATAAAATTAAATTTTGGGAGGGACAAAATTAGGTTTCTATATCATGCCCCCTTTGAATGCAAACATAAAGTGTTTTCAGATAAAGAAGTAGACAACAATACCAAATTTTGACCCGACCATTATTCAAAGAAAGAAACGGAAGGAAGGACAGTCGGGTCTTGACTTAAGACATCCTACCTACCCAAGTTATGAGAGAATCAAATCACAAGTATTTAAAAGGACTGGAAAGAGAAGGACTATACCGAGTTAGACAGTCAACTGAGGTTCGATCGAGGTTTCGATCCACGACTCTGTCATTACATCAAAATAAAAATTACATGTTAAAGCATAAATGAAATTACAAAAATCCTATCTATACAGCTTTTGTTGGACTTGAGTTTCATCACCCTATTCTTCAAGCGGGTTCCTGACTTGTAATTTCTTCAACTTGTTGCTTGGCTTTCAATTTCTACACCCTGTTCTCTAGCCGGGTTCCTAACTTGCTATTTCATCAATTTGTTGCTTAGCTTTCAATTTATACACCCTGTTCTCTAGACGGGTTCCTGACTTGCTATTTCATCAAATTGTTGCTATTTTTTCAATTTCTTCACCCTGTTCTGCAGACGGGCTCCTGACTTGCTATTTTTCAATCTATTTAACTTTTAATCTCTTCACCTTGTTTCTTGGTTTTCCATTTATTCGCCCTATGCTTTGGGTAGGCTCCTGAAATCACATCAAAACTGGAAAGAAAATTATCCCAAATAAAAATTATTATAAAGAGAAATTTTGTTTGCCAGAAAAATAAAGTTCCAAAAACAAGAATTAAATTTTGCCCCAGTTTATCATCAAAGGACTTTTGTGAAAGTCACATCGTTATAGGAATCAAGAAGAATGACTCGACTATAAGGTACGTCTGATAGGAATCAAAGGAATTTACTCGACTAAAAGGTACGTCTTCTAGGGGTCAACAGGACTGACTCGACAAAAAGGCACATCTTATTGGAGTTAAAGGGAATGACTCGACTAAAAGTTATTTCTCATAGGAATCAAAGGGAATGACTCGACTAACAGCTACGCCCTATAGGAATCAAGGGGGATGACTCAACTAAATGGTACGTCTTCTAGGAATCAAAGGAAATGACTCGACTAAAAGGTATGTCTTATAGGAATCAGAATTTAAACTAGGAAGTGCATCACCTAAAAAGCAAAATTCGAATTACCCAACTAAGGAAGTGCATCTCCTTAGCAATGTTGCTTGAATTATTAAAACAAGGAAGTGCATCTCATTACCAATGCCGCTTGAATTACCAAAATAAGGAAATATGTCTCCTTACCAATGTTGCTTGAATTATTAAAACAAGGAAGTGCATCTCCTTAGCAATGTTTCTTGAATTACCAACATAAGAAAGTGTGTCTTCTTACCAATGTTGCTTAAATTTCCCAAACAAGGAAGTGCGTCTCCTTACAAATACCGCTTGAATTACCAAACAAGGAAGTGCGCCTCCTTACAAATGTTGTTGGAATTACCAAAAAAGGAAGTGTGTATCCTGACAAATGTTACTTGAATTACCAAACAAGGAAGTGCATCTCCTTACAAATGTTGCTTGAATTATCCAAACAAGGAAGTGCGTCTCCTTACAAGTGTTGCTTGAATTGTCCAAACAAGGAAGTGTGTCTCCTTACAAGTGTTTCTTGAATTACCCGAACAAGGAAGTGTGTCTCCTTACAAATGCTGCTTGAATTAACAAACAAGGAAGTGTGTCTCCTTACAAATGGTTCTTGAATTACCCAAACAAGGAAGTACGTCTCCTTACAAATGTTGCTTGAATTACCCCAACAAGGAAGTACGCCTCCTCACAAATGTTTCTGGAATTACCCAAAAAAGGAAATGTGTTTCCTTACAAATATTGATTTAATTTTCAAGGAAATGCATCTCCTTACAAATATCACTTAAATTATCCAAACAAGTAAATGTTTCTCCATACAAATGCAACTTGTGCAGAAACATTGCCTCTGGCATTTGTAGAAATGAGAAATTACAGCCTTTGATGTTTAGTCTCTGAAATCCTTGATCCAAATGCATCATGTATTCCTGTTTCATACAAAGAAAACTTATGAGTTTAAACATATGGTGGATGGTTTGTGTCTTTAGTTTTCGAAGCAATCGCTCTTGCCCTTGTCATTGATCCACACTCAGATTATTAAGAGTGACTCTGAGACAAACATGGTATCTTTTGCATATGTTGGCCCTTTTGTCTTGCTTTGTGCAATTGAAGAAGCCAGTAACAAGTTTTGAGATCTTTTCTCACTTGTTTTTACACGAACTTGACTC
Source organism: Capsicum baccatum var. pendulum (assembly GCA_030864225.1). Taxonomy (NCBI): domain Eukaryota; kingdom Viridiplantae; phylum Streptophyta; class Magnoliopsida; order Solanales; family Solanaceae; genus Capsicum; species Capsicum baccatum. Next base: position 241,827,019 of record CM061554.1, read on the forward strand.
AAAGACAAGATAAAAAATAATGATGATTTTATTTGGACAACTGACTAAAGAAAATAAAATAAAAATAAAGAAAAGAAAGAAAAGACAATGAATGTCCCCATTTGAAATAAAGAAATGAAAATTTTATCTAGAAATGACAGTAACTCTAATGATTTGCCATGCAGTTTGGATTAAGCTGCCTGATCTTTCTATCCAAATTTTCGACCAATTATTGTTGAGTTAATGGCTCTGAAACTAAGTTACTTTCTTGAACCCATTGCATTTGAAGAGTTCATTCGGCTAGTGGCACCTTGAAGGGTTTTCTCCATCAAGCCTCTCTCATTTTTCTCTCAACTCACCATCGCCTTATGGTCCTCGTGAGGGTTTTCACCAATAAGACTCTCTCATTTTTATTTGTCTTAACTTACCATCACCTTATGGTGCCCGTGAGGGTTTTCACCAATAAGACTCTCTCATTTATTTCTCTCCTAATTTTTTATGCTGAGGAAGACGAGAAGTTCCTAAAATATGTCATCACATCTATTGTGTGCTTAGCATTAACATTCTCAAAGATTGATCCGAAGGTCTTTCTTTGGTTGTAACTTGGATTTTGGATAGGGCTAGAAAGAAAGGATGGCATGGGGCCCAAACGACACTTGAAGTGAGGTGGGACTTACAACTTTTGGAATCGACTCAAACAATAAGGATTCACTCATGCCCCAGTTTCTTTTAACTGGGTGACGCTAAATTGTTTATTTGGCTGGACCGAGTCCTTAGTAAGGCAGCCTATGTATCTCACCCCGGAGAGAGGAGAATCAGGTCATTCTTTATTCTAGCGGCTTGTTCTTTTGCTTGATTCTGATTTTTTTTGTTGACTCTTTTATTGACTTTTTTCTTTTTGGGACCTTCTAACTCTATTTTTTTCTTGCGCTTTTTTTTCCTTCTTTTGGACACATTTTTCTCTTATTTATTTATGAAACTTTCTGACTCTAGTGTTTTGCTCGACACTTTTGTTTTGAGCTTTGCTGGCTCTATCTTGATTCTAAAAGAGAGGTATGAAAGAAAAAAGGACTAAATCTCAAATGGGCTAAACAAAGGATAACACGATGTTTGGAAAGCAAAATGAAATGCCTTCATCATATCAATTCTTGAAAATGCTAGTACATAGCATGCAATGCGAAAGTGAACGATCAAGATCATTTATGAAATGTTTTACAACACTAAATTGCCCCAAGAATGTGTGCCACCTCTTTTTCTACACTTCCCCAGCATACAACTCCATTTTGTTCAATATTCCTCATGCTAAAGGACTCATGACTTTGTGGAGCTAATTTTCTTCTGTTTCTTTTGAAATAGGATCACACATTCACTACTTGACCTAATTGAGATATGTCTTTCAATTGATGACCAAGTTATTCTCATGATTCTCACAAGAATATCCTTAATTTTCAAAGAAGGCTTCAACTTGATCACCAAATGCCCCAGCACTCTATCTATTTTCTCAGATGCTCGCTTTTTTCTATATTTAACCCTCTGATTCAATGTTCATGCTTAAATTGTATTTTAAAATCTGGCTGTAAATTTCACTAGCATGTCATATCACTAGAGTCAACATAAAATGTACTATGTAAAGAAAACAAACAAACAACACATATTTAAAGCACAAAGAAAAATAGGACACTTTATTTAATAAAAATGAAATATAGAAGGGTTTGAACATAAACGACAAAAGGATAAAACAAGATAGATCCCGAACTACAACCCTAAAATAATTCGGACAACAAAATATAAAATAAAACAAGCTACCAGGCCCTTTCCTAGTAAGGAGAGGAATGACTTCTCAATTGCTCAGCCGGACATCTTAGCCACTGGTTTGCATATCAGCATGACTAGAGCTTTCCTCACTGTCAATGTTCTGCACCATGATTGATTTATCTTGAATTATATTTTCAATTTCTCTTTTCAAAGCACGACAGTCTTCAATACTGTGACCCTGAACATCAGAATGATATGAACATCGCACATTAGGATCAAAACTTCTTGAATGTGGGTTAGTAGTATACCTAAGGAGAGGACTAATCATTCCCCGCTGTACCAATCTCTGGAATAAACTTTCATACGACTCTCCAATTGGTGTGAAGCTATCCCTCGACTTCTGCCTCATTTCATTATTTGGCTTGGACTAAAAATCTGGCCTAGAAGGTCTTTGGTACGTTTGTGGAGTTAGAGGATGACTCTGAGAAGTTGAGTGTTCCACTGTGGGTAAGATGGGGGTTGAACATTTAGTTGTGCGTTATGTACTGGATATGAAGGTAGAGAAGCAGAGTATAATGGATTTTGGGAGTGATTATGTGGAGCTTGGGTATGAACTTGGGTTTGAGCCTGAGAGTGACGACGACGAGGTCTTCTTGACCTTTCCTGTTGTCCAACTACAATAGCAAATGCATTTTCCTCATTCTTTTTCTCCCCAACACTTTCTGAACCCTTTTGAATTGCTTGAGTAGTCGCTTTCAGTGTTGCAAAACTCACAATACGACCAGTATTAATTCCCTCTTCTATCATCTCCCCTATTTTAAGGACCTCAATAAATAACTTGCCTAATGCAGGTAACAAGTGTTGATAATATGTTTCATCCTGCACTTGAATAAACACCTCCACTATTTTTCTTTCTTTCATTGGCGGTTTTACTCTACCAGCTTGTTTGCGCCATCTGATCATATACTCCATGAAACTCTCAGTATTCTTCTTTTTTTATACTATTTAGGGATTTTTCATCAGGTATCAACTCCACATTGTATTGAAATTATTGCAAAAATTCATTAGCTAGGTCATCCCAACTAATCCACTTGTCAATGTCTTGGTCAACAAACCATTCCGAAGCTAGGGTTGAAAGACTCTGCCCGAAATAAGCCATGAGTAGTTATTCCTTCTCTCCAACGCCCCTTAATTGGTTACAATAGCGCCTCAAATGTGCAATAAGATCGCTATGTCCATCATACTTCTCAAACTTCAGCATTTTAAAACCAAGAGGAAGATGTACACCTGGAAACATGCACAGATCTTTATATGAGATACTTTTGTACCCCCTAAGTCCTTGTAAGTTTTTCATAGTTAGTTCAAAACTTCTCAATTTTCTGTCCATTTCATCTTGTTCTTCTGTCATAACAGGCTTCTTAGTGTAAGGAGAAAATTCAGGCGGTTGAGTGCATTTGTAAGGACCAGTCGACTTAAATGTGGGCTCGGGAGCATAATGTTGATCACTAAAAATATTCAATACAGGGTCGTTTGTAGAGTAAGGATTCACAACCGTTGGACTGACATTAAAAACAGGAGCTTCAGACGAGAGTAGGGCTACAAAAGCATGAATAGCAGGCGGAGCCGAGCATGTGGTAATTTTGTATTGAGGAGTGAGCAAATGAATATTGGAAGTGTTTGGATACTGTTGCCCAAAAGTAGGTCTTGATGCATGTTGTGGCGTGTCGACCAAAATAGGTAATTGTGCATGTGACACTGGAGGCAAACTAGAAAGATATTCCATATTTTCAGTGGGAAATGGAGGAGGAGGCGACCTATTAGCCCAAGCTCGATGTATTTCTATCATTTCCTGCCTTAATTTCCGAATCTCTTCATTAGCTCCTACATTCTCATTCCCTGAACTCCCTATCTGATTAGTGACAACTAACTTGGTATCCTTGTTGGCCATAACTTTCTCTGTGAGTTGGAGCAACATAGAAGACCAGCCGAAATGCCACAAACCAACCACCTTAAACTAACTGGACAAGAGATAGCAAATTCGTTAGCGTTCAACAATTTTTCAAAACCTCTTTTTTTTTCCTTGAAAAGATCACTGAACCCTAAAAGGGTGACTATGTATCTCACCCCCGAAAGGGGAGAATTAGGTGTGCGTAGTTTGTGAAGTCTTGCCAAAATGGCCAATTAAACTCTTTTTCCATTTTGTTTCTTGAAACTTCAAAGGAAAAAAATAGCAAATTGTCAAAAGAATTGACGAAAAATCTTTTTTGAATTTTTTCAGCTTTAACATCCCTATACAAAAATAAAATCTATGATTACCGAAGAAAATATTTTTGGATTTTCAATTTTTCATTTCATACGAAAATGAAACTTGAACCTATTAAAGGAAAATCTTTTTGTACTTTTCTTTTATTGATGCATATGACACCTACTCTAAATGAAAAGTGAAGAAAAATATTTTTGAATTTTTGAAATAAGATCCCTGAACCAACAAAAGGCTACCTACGTATCTCACTCCCGAGAGAGGAGAATCAAGGGTGCGTAGTTCGTCCAGATAGGACAATTAATGCTTAAGTAATCGACTGTACCCTTACTTGAGAGACACGACCACAAACAGATGATAAAAAACATCAATAAAATCTTTTTGAGTTTTCAATTTGACACTTAACCTAAAAATGACACCAACAAATATGAAAGGAAAATCTTTTTGATATTTTCGCTATATGAAATGTACAAAGCTCCTATTGAGAGGAAAAAATATTTTTTGGAGTTTTTGAATTATGAATGCTTACTAAAGAAATAAAAGGAAATTTTTTTAACGTTTTTGATTTTTTGGGAAATGAGTGCAAAAAGTAAAAAAATATTTTTTTTTTATTTTTGAAATGTGAAAAACAAAAGCCATAAAGAACCCTAAAAACTATCAAAACTTTTTTTTCACTCTTCTTTTCTTTTTTCTTTCAACAATTTCTTGCCTACACACTTTTCTTCTAACTCATGTTTTTGCCCAAATCAATTGTCAAATGACTTCATTACCCTCAAAGATGCAATATTTAGCACGTAGGGATGTTTTAAAGGAGAGTCTCCTACAAAGGGCAAAGTGGGCCCTGCTAGGTCTTCAATATGATACACATAAGTATGACCTAAAGGCTGACCTACGCTGGGGTTCACTAATAAGGCTGTTCGGGGGAGCATATGGTCGATAGTTGCTGCTTTAGCTTTCTACCTACTCCATACCAGACAACGGCTCCCCCCTAAGATAAGGGTGACTCAACGATAGGTCGTGTACACAGTGTGTACTATAGAACTTGTTGCAGAAAGAATGACTCGGGTTATGCAATAATGACAGATATAAAGCGAAAATACATAAGATAAAAACTAAAAACAAAGAGAACGTAGGCACTCAACAATGATAAACAATAACACAAAACAACACAAAAAAAATGTCTATACACCTATAGTGCCAAACTAAGTCTATACAACTCCAAAATAAGCTCGAATTCTAAAACAAATCCCAAGCAGAGTCGCCAGTCCTGTCACACCCTATTTTTACTACCAAAAAGATTATATTTAAGGGCGAAAGGGTTTTATATTATTAAAGTGACAAAAAGATTGAAAATTTGTTTCAACAAGGACTATTTACATTTTTATTCAAAAACTCAGAGTCGCCATTTGGCATAATCCGGTGTGCCAAGTTACCTTTGAAAATCTTTTTCAAAATGGTTTTGACTCTTTAAACTAGTTTGCGAACTGCGATTCTGGTTAAGGAATTCTGTTGACCGAGGGGAAGGTATTAGGCACCCCTCGATCCCGTAGTTCGACCACGGTCGCTTGGTAGAGTGAATCGGCTAATTTGGCACTAGATGTACAAACCACACAAAAACACGTAAAACAATCAAAAAAACAAGCAAAACAAAATGAATCAAAAATATAGCGTCCAGTCCGAGTTATACAGTCCCGAAATTGAAAAATATGGAAATGTAAATCCTATTCTAAACTAATCCTAGACTAAGCTCCAATGCCTCACCCGATGCCTCGGGCTTTCATCACGAACGTCCTCCTAGTAGAAGATACTTCGGGAATTCCCCGGATAAATCAATACAAATCACTCGAGGCATTCCCCGGCCAAATCAATACATTTTTAGTGCGAGAAAATAAAAATATTCAGCAAAATTTTAAACATTCCACGGAATTTTCAACATTCAAACAAAGCCACAAATTCTAAATTTTGCCTACCCAACCTATGTTTGCCTTAACCAATCGACGTATCATGATACTACCAAGTTCAATTAACGTTCATTTCAAGTCAAACAACCAATGAATCAAACTAACCAAAATTCACCAAGTATGTCAACTTTTCAATTCTCACCCCCCCCAAATTAATTTTAATTCTTAAGTGAGATACCATTTCACCGTACAATCTATAATCAATGGAAGCAACCACGAATCAAAACAAATCACTAATCATCATCAACAAAGATCAAGTAACACATGATATTCAATCCAACACACTAAATATAATAAACGAAATGAGATAAAAAGAGGGAAACAGTAGAATTGGACCTCGATTTAAAGCTTTCTCAATTCTATGTATTATTTCGATTAAATATGATAGAGTCCGTGCCAATGAACCTCGAATCGAATAACACCCACGAACCAGCTTGAATCAAAGAATTACAACCAAAACTCGCCACTATGTCGTCAAAGAAATAGACTGATAGGTCATTTTTCTTGCTTTGTCTGATGGGTTTGGAGTTTTTCTATTCGGGTCTCGACAACAATTGCTGGAAATGGTCGATTCCGGTGAGATATGACTGATTTCGGTTGATAAGTTCGCCAGAAATCTCAATCCAACTGATAAGGTCCCCTCCGTTTCACCGATTTCACCCCTCTCATGCAATTTCTCTTTCTCTCGGCTTTCTCACATCTCTTCGATATATTTTCTTTTTCTCACTTTCTCTTTATTTCTCTGTCCTTGGATGTGTGTCTTTTGAGTAGGGTATGTGCGCATCATTTTGTAGAGAAGAAAAGATTTTCTGGTGAGGTCCTCTGTGTTGTTATTCCCTGGAAAACCAAAAAAATGCCTCCTCCTTATGTATGGTGATATATGGTCCCTATGTGCTAGAGGGAAATAGACCCAAAATCAGGTGTGCGGGAATCTTTTTCTTTTTTGTTCCTATCTGTGTTAGTTAGGAAAACTAAAAAAAATGTAAAGGGGTAGGGAGACACGTGAGTGGGGTTGGGGTAGGGGGAGTGGGGTGGTGAGGTTGGTAGGGGTGGGGTAGTATTGGGTGCGGTGTCCTAATTTAATAGGTAGGGTTGTTAATTAGTTACCACTAGAATAATTGGGGATTGGGTTTGTTAGGGGTATTTATTTTGTTATTTTAAGGAGGGATAATTACATGGTTGAGGGTGCGTGGTAGAGTAAGCTATAAATAGATAAAATTAATTTTTGGGACGGACAAAATTAGGTGTCTATAGTCCATACATAGAGATTTCATGATATCATGCTAGTTGGGCATTTTCCTTCATCTAGGCTTTTAATCAAACACATGGTATGCATATAATATGTAGACAACATTATACAACAATTAAACATCGTGGTTCAATTCTAATTTCATCATTTAAAGGTTTATTCATAGGTTTCCATGAATCCATATCTATATTAATCAACCCACATCGAGTTTATTACCCAAACATGGAATAGGATCCATTTACTCATTATCAACATGAACAAAAGGAATCCAGTCATAAAATTCACAAGAAAATCCATAACTTGAATTTAGAAAAGAGATTCTTGGACTTCATGGCCGAAAGGAGTCCATAAATGAACACTACGCATACCTATATTGAGGTTCTTGATGTTCTTGAACTTGAGGGATTTGAATCTCTTAGTTCTTGGAAAAGATTTTGATGTTGTTCTTGGAATTAATCTAGAGAGAAAAACTCTAGGTTTTATAGTTGAAATAATGATGAACAAAGAGCTGAGGTCGAATATAATAGGTCATATATAGGCGGGGGGGGGGGGGGGGGGGGGGGGGGGGGGGGTAAATGATCAAAATACCCAGTTAAAATGACTAAAAATAGCTAATGTTTTATGCAACGATGGGGTGTGATGATCCGTCAATTGATCAACGGTACGTTGGACCTCTCTATCGAATGGAACCAAAACTAGGACCTACTACCTTCGTGCGATGGTGGGGTGCGACAGTCCGTCGCTGGGTCGATGGTCCATCAGACCTCGATGTCGTACTCTTCCAGAGAACTGACTCACTACCTCAATGCGATGGTCCATCGCTGGGTTAACGGTCCATCGAACCTCATCGTCATACTAATCTAGATAGCAGGCTCACTACCTCAATGCGATAGTCATGGTTGACGGTCCCTCGCTTGTCCGACGGTCCATCGGCCTGTACCGTCGCACCTGGGTGGTTTTTCTACTTTCTGTATTTTGGACATAACTTCCTTATCTGACACCTGATTTTGAGGAAATTGATATCGATGGAAAGATTATTCAATTTCTCACGTGATAGAAAGTGAAAATCTCAAAAAAAAAATCCAAGTGTACAAAATGGATTTATATTTCAGAGCAAGTTCTAACATCCTTGAGATGATTTCAAGCTAAGAAAAGACATGGGTATTACAATATCTCCCCCTTGAGAACATTCATCCTCAAATGAGATTAACTAACAGGGAAAAAAATAAGTTGAACATGAACTAAACAAGAATAAATGGAACATGATCTCATGACCTGACATGATTAACAAGCTGAACATGTTAATCTGATACATGCGTAACTTATTTGTGAATGCATAACTGAGTGTTCCGAGAACTACATTATCTAACAATGATAATGTATGTTTGCTGCATAATTATATAACTTAACTGACGCATGAATGTATGACTAAATATGCAATGGTACTTTATACCAAATTTGCGATGAACACTGAACATGAAATTGAGTAAGCTTAAGGAGAACTGTTACCTTGAGTTTAAACTGAGTTGGCGGGGAAGAGGTGAGGATACTTAGTATGCATGTCTGTTTCTGATTTCCAAGTAGCTCCCTTGACAGACTGATTTTTCCATAGAACTTTGACTAGAGGGACTTTTTTGTTCCTCAATCTACGAGTCTAATATTCTAGGATTTCAACTGGGATCTTTTCATAAGAGAGGCTATTCTAAACATCTATGATCTGGATAGGGACTACAACTGTTGGGTCACCTATGCACTTCTTGAGCAAAGAGATATGGAAGACTGGATGAACTAAGTCTAGATCTGAAGGCAATTTGATCTCATAAGCTTTCTTACCAAAGAGACAGAGAATCTTGAAGGGACCGACATATTGGAGACTTAGCTTTCCTTTCTTGCCGAATCTCTTCACTCCCTTCATGGGAGAAATCTTTAGATAGACATGATCACCAATCTCAAACTTAAGATCCTTTCTACGAACATCTGCATAAGACTTTTGTCGCCTCTGAGTAGCTCGGAGTCTTTCTAATCAACTGGACTTTTTCTAAGATGTCAAATACCAAGTCAGGCCCTATGACAGAGGCCTCACTAACTTTGAATTAACCAATTGGAGATCTACATCTAATACCATAAAGAGCTTTAAATGGAGCCATCCGAATACTGGAATGATAGTTGTTATTGTATGCAAACTCAATCAAAGGCAAAATGGTCATCCCAACTACCCTTGAATCAATTGCACATGCCCTTAGTATATCGTCTAAAGTCTGAATGGTCCTTTCTGCTTAACCATTTGTCTGAGGATGAAAGGTTGTACTGAGATGAACTTGGGTACCAAGACCTTTATGGAATACTTTCTAGAAGGGAGAAGTGAACTGGGTACCTCTATATGAGATAATAAACAATGGAATACTATGCAATCTGACCAACTCTCTATATGTGATGTAGATTTTGGCATAATCCTCATCTGAATAAGAGGTATGAACTTGAAGGAAATGGGCTAATTTGGTCATTCTATCTACGATGACCCAAACTGAATCATGCTGATAACTCTTTCAAGGCAAACCCGTCGCAAAGACCATGTTCATTTCTTCCCACTTCTAAGTAGGAATAATAAACTCCTGCATAGGACCACTAGGCTTCTGATACTCTATCTTAACCTGCTAACATGTAGAGAACTTAGCCATAAACTCTACAACATTACTCTTCACCCCACTCCACTAATAGATCTCCCGCAAGTTGCGATATATCTTAGTGGCCCCTGGATGAATAGAGTAGCGCGCACCATGCGCTTCTGCAAGAATTTGCTGCCTTAAGTCATCTATACCTAGAACACAGAGGCGACCCTGACAACGAAGAACACCATCTCCCCCTTGGGAGAAAACCTCTATTTTCTGATTCTGTACTGACTCTTTCAAATTGACTAGGCTAGGATATCTATCTTGTTTTTCTTTTACCTCAAAAACTAGAGATGATTCTGAACTACTCTGAACCCATACATCACCCTGTAAATAATCGACTAAGCGAACACCTAGTCTGGCAAGCTGATGGACTTCCTAAGCTAAATTTTTCTTACTGTCTTCAACATGAGACACACTACCCATAGATAGTCTGTTGAGAGCGTCGGCCACTACGTTGGCCTTGCCCGGATGATAAAGGACACTCATGTCATAATCTTTCAAGAGCTCTAACCACCTTCTCTGATGAAGATTGAGTTCTTTCTGAGAGAATACATACTGAAGACTTATGATCTATGAAGACATCTACATGAACACTGTATAGGTAATGCCTCCAAATCTTTAAGGGAAAAACTACGGCTGCTAGCTCAAGATCATGAGTAGGATAATTCTTCTCATGGGACTTTAACTGTATGGAGATGTAGGCTATGACCTTACCATGATGCATGAGGACAAAACCCAAACCTACTCTAGATGTATCACAATACACTACAAACCCATCTAAACCATCTAGAAGAGCTAGGACTAGAGTTGAGGTAAGTTGATTCTTCATCTCCTGAAAACTCTCGTTGCAAGGATCTGACCACTGAAACTTGACTTTATTCTGAGTCAATCTAGACATAGGGGATGCAATATAAGAAAATCCCAACAAACCGTCTGTAATAGCCAGCCAAACCTAAGAAACTCCTGATATCTAATAGAGAGATAAGGCGAGGCTAGTTTCTTACTGCTTAGGTCTTTTGAGAATCAACTTTAATTCCATCACCAAAAATTATATGACCAAGGAATGCTACTAACCTTAGCCAAAATTAGTACTTACTAAATTTGGCGAATAACTGATGATCTTTGAGAGTCTAAAGTATTGTTCTGAAATGGTCTGCATGATCACGCTCACTACAGGAATAGACCAGAATATCATCTATGAAGACTATGACAAATATACCCAAGTCCTACTTGAAAACGCGGTTCATCAAGTCCATGAAAGCAACTGGGGCATTGGTAAGACCAAATGACTTGACTATAAATTCGAAGTGACCATATCGAGTACGAAAAGTTGTTTTCATAATGTCACATTCTATAACTCTGAGCTGATGATAGCCGAATCTGAGATCTATCTTAGAGAAATAACTAGCACCCTGAAGTCGGTCAAACAATTCATCAATTCTGGGAAGAGGATACTTGTTCTTGACCGTGACATTATTGAGCTGACGGTAATCAATGCACATTCTTAGAGAATCGTCTTTCTTGTGCACGAATAAGACTGGTGCACCCTATGGGGAAATGCTGGGTCTGATGAATCCCTTATATAAAAGATTCTTCAACTATTCTTTTAATTCTCTACGTTCTACTGGTGCCATTCTGTATGGCAAAATAGAGATAGGCTAAGTATATGGAAGAAGATCAATACCGACATCTATTTCCCTTTTAGGAGGAATTCTTGGAGATCTTCGGGAAAGACATCTGAGTATTTATTTACAACTGGGACTAATTCAAGATTGGGAGTTTTGGAACAAGATTCCTTAACTCGCACAAGATGATAGATATATCCCTTAGATATCATTTTCCTTGCTCGAAGGTAGGAAACAATCTGACCTCTGAAAGCGGATACACTGACTATTCTATTTCTGAAGTCGACTATGGCATAGCAGGAATAAAGCCAATCCATGCCAAGAATGACATCAAAATCAGTCATCTATAATTCGGCTAAGTCTGCTGAAGTGACTTTCTGAAATATCATAACCAGGCAGTTCTTATATACCCGCTGGGTTATGATGGTTATGCCCACTGAGGTAGAAACTAAAAAGGGCTCTGCTAGAATTACGGGACTGATTCCGAAATCAACTGCTATATAAGGAGTAACAAAATATAAGGATGCACCTGGATCTAGCAAAAGCATAAATATGCACATGAAAAATCTGTAACATACTAGTAACCACATCAAGAGAATTTTCCTGATCCTGACGGGACTGGAGAGTATAAAAATGATTTGGGCGTGGCCCACTAGTAGAACTGGAGGTGTCACTCTATTGATTTGGATGACCGGACTAAGCTGCGGACGATTCAACTGACCCTGAGGACCTGGATAAGGACAGTATCTAACTCTGTGGTCTGGCTAGCCACATCTGAAATAGATACCACTATCCGCTCTACAAACACCCTGATGGTGCTTACCATAAGTCTGACAAAGAGGATAGGTGCGGGCACTGCTAACACTGCCCTGAGACTTAGATGTTGGCACTCTATTTTTGTTACCCTCTCTGAACTTAAGAACTGGAGCACTAGCTGAAGAAGGAGTTGGTACTGATGACTTAGGATGAAAATGAGAACGGTTTTATCCAATGATTTAGGCAGAGAAAAGTTGAAACTACCTGTTTTCGCTCTCTTATTCTGATTCTCCCTCATCTTAATCTTTTGCTCCTGTATCTCCTGAGCATGGGTCATATGTCTAGCTAAGGTCCTGTCACTATTCAGCATGGCAGATCTATACTCATTAACCACGCTATCATTCACCCCTGAGATGAACTTACTCATCCTAGACCTACTGTCTGTAACTACATGAGGGGCATATCTGGCTAATTGAGTAAACTTAAGAGAATAATCTTTCACCGTTATGTTTCCCTGCCCGAGATTGATGAATTCTAGCACCTTGGCTTCTCTAACATCTAGGGGAAAGAATCTATCAAGGAATGCTGAATCAAACTCCTCCCAATCAACTGACTCTACATCATCTACCCTTTCTGAATTCCACTACTTGAACCAAGTGTGAGCAACATCCTGCAATTGACATGCAGCTAGCTCAGCACTCTCAACAGTAGTCACCTCCATAATGTCTTTCATCTTTTGCACCTGATCCAGGAATTCCTGAGGGTCCTCATCTATCTTAGACCGGAGAAAAATTGGAGGATTTATTCGGGTAAAGTACTAAATCCTAGTTACAGCTGAATTGGCCACTGGGTTGGCCGGAATGACAGCTGGTCATTCATTCTGAGCAACAACTTATTGAACAGGAGTAGTAAATGCGGTCCTGAACTTTGCATGAGAGACATGATCGCCCAAAGGTTCTTCGGGCTGAGGGGCTGACTGATTTCTTCTCTTGGGAGGTATATTCTGAAATAAAGAGAAGAAGTAGATTAGACTAAGAGATTGACTTGAGATTATGCTACTTCCACGACATGAATACTAAAAGAAAGAAAACTGTGCCTAAACATCTTATAGCCTCCTTCACATAAATGTGGTGCGCAACACACTCATGTACAAGACTCTACTAGATGTGGCTTTCAGACTTTCTAGGACTCTATTGAACCTGACTCTGATACCAAGTTTGTAACGCCTCTAATCTGGTACCCAAAACGTTACACGGTGCTCATGACCCCGAAGGACCACACGTTAACCCATGACTAATATCTATACCTGTATACTGTATAAAATACTGAATAATGCAGAAATATGAAATGAAGGGCCATAAGGTTCACATATCTGAAGTAAAAACATAACATCTGAGAGGGGGTATGCAATACCTAAAACAACTGAAAATACTGGTCTGAAACATGATAGTCTAGAAAGCCTCTAACCAACTGAGTTGTCTGAGTAAGGAGTTTATGGGACATGTCCCCAACTAACTCCAACTAATAAACTAATCAACGAGATAGTAAATAAATAATCATGTCCTCGAAAGAGGAGGACTCACTTCTAACTCTGACTGCTAAGACTGGAATCTACTTCTGCTCCAAACCTATGGTATAAGACACCATAGCGCGAATGTGTCATTACTTTGTATGTACTTGCATGCATCTGAGGTAGGATGACTGCATGGGATTCATATGCATAAACAATAATAATAACTGACTGACTATCATGAGTGTGATAATACATGTATTAACTGACACTAATACCGTGAATACATAATTTCTGATTTTGAATATTTATAACATGGAATACTGATAACTGATAATATGAGTGACTGTATCTAACAGTCCTAAATCTGATAGAACTATTTGAGTTTCGCACTGTATCTGAGTTGACTGTACCTGACAGTCCTGAAATCTGAAGTATCTGAGTTCTTTAACTAAGACTGATATTGAAATTGTGAGAAGTAGTTATCAAACCGACATGCCCCATATGCACTATAATAGCTGAACTGGGGTCCAATCTATGCCCTGATTGGAAAGGCGTCAATACCGCGCCACTGGTAAGGACAACATGTGAATAACCCTCATATAACAAGTAACTCTAGTGAGAACGGTGGGAACCCTCATATAACAGGTTAATCCACCTCATCTAACCTTATATATCAGGCTATGATGTCTCAACCTATGCTGGCTACATAGTTCTGGAATGCAAGGATTGCTTTAAAGAATTACACCCTCATATAAAAAGTGAGTTCCCATCCTTGGGTTCACTCGGTGCTAAATTATACCTCCATCTGAATAGACACTAAACACGATTTACTGAACTGAACATCAACTGAGTTACTGAATTCCATTTACTGACGGAATACTACTGATATATGACAATTGACTGAGTTCATGAGATCATGGAGATTTCCTGAGTCATAAGACTGTCTAAAGTCTAAGGATCATATCTTGACTGAGAGTATCGTGAAAACATAACATAGGTCTAGGAACACAGCTAGTGTTTCGGGTACAAGTACCCCCATGACTCGATGGAAGGAAACTGACAAGCATGACTTACTTGAATTTATAGTAATCACCATAATACATTTATTGAAGCATTTCATCAAACATGTGATAGGCATAAACTTGTACATACATGGAGATTTCATGATTTCATGCTAATTGGGCATTTTCCTTCATCTAGCCATTTAATCAAACACATGGTAGGCATAGAATATGTAGACAACATTATAAAATAATTAAACATCATGGTTCAATTCTAATTTCATAATTTAAGGGTTTAATCATAAGTTTGCATGAATCCGTATCTATATTAATCAACCCGCATAGAGTTTATTACCCAAACATGGAATAGGAACCATTTACTCATCACTTTTCTTGGTTGACAAAGTGAGTTGCACCTTCCACAACCACAACTTCCTCCAACAATGGAACGTCTTTCTTAAATCCACCATTGTGTATGTACTCTTTAGCACCCGGTATATGATAAACCAAGTAGAATTCACCAACGATAAACTTGGTTGGAACTTTAACTTGAGCCCCATTCCATGGTGCTGTGAGTTCCCAGTCCCTGCATTGCATAAGACACAGAACTTTAGGATGTCTGCAAAGTTTCGGGCAACTCCAGACTTCAAATCCCATATATATATATATATATATATACGTCAAAAATGACATTTTCTTGACTAAAGATACTAAGCCTTGCTAGCTTCCATGTATGAAGAAGTTGATCAAGATAGTCTAAAAGCAACTAATAGAATCTATGTTGCTCGGACTCTTTTGATATGCTTCTGGATGCGTGTCGGATCCTCCCAAAACAGTGCATTTTAAAGGATCCGGCACAAGTGTGGCACCCGTTTTGAAGAGCCTGAGCAACATAGAGTACGATAGCGGTCATGAAGACATGAACTTCACAGTTTTCTAGACTTCCTAGAGAGCATGATAATTTATTTTTTGTTTTTAGATTGTTTTTTTTTTTTGCTAAGATATGCATCCATTTATTTTTCAATGGTGTGCCCCTATGATTTTTCAAAGAGTTGTTCATTCTATTTAAATTGTGTAGACACCTAATTTCGTCCCTCCCCGATATCGTTTTTACCCATTTTTTTACTTTATCCTACCGTGTACCCTCACCCATGTAATTATACCCCACAAAAAAACAATCAATTAACTATGCATCGATTACAAGTTAGTTAGGTTCTGTGCAGCTCCACCACATCGATTCTGCCCCTTTCATGTTTGTTTCATTCTAATAAGTTCCACTTAATTTGTCTTCTAAGACAAACTAAGGTATTTTTTTTAAGAGTAAATGCACTGTTTCCACCCTGAACTATAAATGAAATTGTTGACACACCCCAACTTAAAGGGGGTCCTATTACCCCTGGATTAATTAAAACTGTATTTTTGGCAACCTTAAGCGCGTACATGGGCACATACGTGTGCCTACATGGACTTTCAGTATGTTGATTCATGCAGTGTGCCACGCAGGCCTTAAGGTTGCCAAAAATACAATTTTAACTAGTCCGAGGGTAATAGGACCCCCTTTAAGTTGAAGTATGTCTCAGTCATTTCGTTTATAGTTCAGGGTGGAAATAGTGCATTTTCTCTTTATAATCTATTTGGCCAAAGTTTCAATATCATAGAAGGCGAGGAACACTTACAAGGGAAGAGCTTAGTAATAGTTGACTGGACCAGTGAAACCAGTCTTCTCAAACTTGTTGGCACAGTAATCCAACTCTTCCTCAGAGAGCCAAGATAAAAGGGCAGCGGGAGCATCAGGGATAGCGTCGAGGCCTTCGCATTTAGGAAAATAAAATGGTGCAGGATCACGCTATGTCAAAAAATTCTTAAGAACAACCTTAGCACCATATCAGGCAAATTCATCTTCAATTTCGCCCGGTACCTGCAATGTAAAATCATTGTGAGCTTTCTGCTGCTGAAATAATTAAATCTCAAGAAACCTACGCCCTTATCATACAAAGTGGTTTACGACCATTAGATCCCTAGAAATAGGAGCAAACTCCAGGTGTTACCGCTAAATGACAAAGCCAGGGGCAGACCCCAAACGAGTGCTGACTTATCTACAACAGAGGCAAACACGTACTCTCTCAAGTGAAAGTCAGGTAGACTAAGATAGAGTTAATATTATGGTTATGCCAAAGAACATTTGAATGGTATGCAACATGTTCCAAACAAATTAATGAGATATCACTAACGTAATGTTTGCAAGGTAAGAATTGTCAACAATAGACTCAATATGTTCCAGCCCATCCCCGAATGGCCAAGGCTGGAGCTAGATGGGCGGAAGGAGGTTCATCTGGATCTTCTTTGCCGGACAATCACGCACAGTATATACAAGGCCAAAGTTTCTTACATGTGTATATATGGTTCAGGATGAATTCCTCGGTGAAAATTCTACCTTCACCACAACCTGAATCCCGTGTGCATAGAGAGTTTAATGTGCCATATTGCATTAAACTTGTAGAATACCCGTCAAACATAAATGACAAATTAAACAAATACAAAGACAAGAATAACGAGAACCTGAAATCTCGGGATATAATGATCTTCCCCATATAAAGCCTTAAACCCCTCCACCAAATTCATGTGTGGATTCCTTTGAAAAAAATGGACACTCAAATTCACCAACGGCTTAACTTTGTTTGGCCTAAAAAGGCATAAATGCCAAGCAATTATGGCACCCCAGTCATGAGCAACAACAAACACATTATCTTCATTTGGATCTATGGCTTCAAGCAGTGCTACAAGATCACCTGTGGTAAGTTGACTTTCAATAACAAAATCACAACAAATAGAGAACAAAAATTATACAACACAATAAACAAATATAAGTTTCCCAAACTTACAAAATCTAACATAACTAAGATCTTTTTTATGACCATGGTGTTCCGGCCAACTTTCATGCTCCTCTACTAAATCAACAGAATATCTACCACCTCCCACCAGCAACAGATATATAAACATAATTATGACTTACAAAATTCAAGATTCAAGAAAATAATGCCAGAGTTCAGGGAAGCCATGTATGAAGAGGACTATTGGACCTTGGCCTAATTCTGCTACATGCATGTTTATGCCATTTATAGCTACCATTTTGTGTTCTATCTTCTCCATTTTGCTTCTCTTTTTTTTTTTCACTTTGTATTTTCTTGAGTCTTTTCTCTTTTGGAATCTTATGGGTTTTTGTTAATCTTTGTTTGATAGCAAAATGTGGACTACTGTGACATGTAACTAATATCAGACATTCTGTTGTGGTTGTCATGTCAATATCACAATGAAGTGATATCATTGATAGTATCAATAATATTTTACTTCCTCCATTTCATTTTATGTGTCACCTTTTGATCGGGTACGGAGTTTAAGAAATGAGTGATGACTTTGAAAAGTTTACAAAATTGTCCCTCTTAAAGTTTATTTTTTAATTGTCTTTTCTTATTAAGTGGGATCCAGTAAGGATAAAATGAGAATATTGTCATTAAATAGTTACTACCAAATAAGGAAAGATGACATTCTTTTTCAGACAAATTAAAAATAAAATGATGAAACATAAAATGAAACGGAGGGGTAGGTTTTAGAAAGGCTGAATCCATTGGATATCGAACAAAGAATCATAAAGATCTTACAAACATTAGTTAGGGGCATTTACAAAAAGTACTACTTCCTCCGTTACGAGATAAATGAATTGTTAGATTTTGGCACACAGATTAAGAAAAAAGCATCAAAGACATAAATTTTCATTTTTACCCTTGAAATCTCTTTTACCCCCAAACAACAAAAAAACTTCTTTTGCTTGTCAAATCATAAGGGTAATTTTAAAAAAAGAATTCAACGATTCACTTATTTTGAAACATCAATAAATACTCCAACAATTCATTTATTCTGAAACAGAGAGAGTATAATATAATTGTCACTAATAATGGTGGAGCGGAGGTTGTGGAAGATTGTGTCTATTTCGGAGAATCAATTTGGTTTTATGCCTGGTCGCTCCACGACTGAGGCAATTCACCTTGTACGGAGACTGGTAGAGCAGTTTAGAGAGAGGAAGAGGGATCTTCAGATGGTGTTTATTGACTTGAAAAAAATGTATGACGAGGTCCCTAGGGAGGTTCTTTGGAGATGCTTGGAGGCTAGAGGGGTCCCGGTGGCATACATCAGAGCGATTAAGAACATGTATGAAGGGGCGAAGACTCGGGTAAGGACTGTGGGAGGAGATTCTGAACATTTCCCTGTCTTAACAGGATTGCACCAGGGATCAACTCTTAGTTCATTTTTATTCGCTTTGGTGATGGATATGTTGCCGCGGAATATACAAGGCGAGGTGCCTTGGTGTATGCTTTTCGTAGATGATATAGTTTTGATTGATGAGTCGCAAAAAAGGGTTAATGATAAGCTGGAGGTTTGGAGACAAACCCTGAAGTCAAAAGGTTTTCGGTTGAGTAGGAGCAAGACGGTGTACTTAGAATGCAATTTTAGTGACTCGAGCCATGAGGAAGAGGAGGTAGTAATGTTGGATTCTTAGGCGGTTTGCAAGAGGGATAGTTTTAAGTATCTTGGGTTTATGATTCAAGGGAATGGAGAGATAGATGAGGATGTCTCTCACCGTATTGGGGCTGGTTGGATAAAATAGAGGCTCGCTTCAGGTATTTTATGCGATAAGAAGGTGTCCCACAAGGTAAAAGGCAAATTCTATTGAATTGCAATCCGACCTTCTATGTTGTATGGAGCGGAGTGTTATCCAGTTAAGAATCCTCATATCCAGAAGTTGAAAGTGGCAGAAATGAGGATGTTGCGTTAGATGTGTGGTTTCACAAGGGCTGACAGGGTTAGGAATTATATTATTCTGGAGAAGGTTGATATGAGTACGATCACGTAGATGGACTTATGAGGGCATACGTTAGACCCAAGTCTTGGTGTGTGAACTGAAGTGCAAAGGAGCACCTAAATGGACACCAAAACAGTCCACTACATACACTAAAAGGGCCAAATCAGTTCACTACATATACTAGAGGGGTGCCCATTCACTAAGGGGTTTTCTAGTTATTTTACCTATTATTTGTAATACACTATAAATAGAATAATGTAGGGTTTCATTAGGGATATTTTGATGAATATTATGAGTTTATAACACTTGAAACATTTTCTCTCTAAGGAGAGAAGACCATCAACCCAAAATTTTAAGTAGGAAAATCAACTTGAGTGTCGAATCGCTCGTGTTGGATTCAAGCTTAGAAATGTTAGATGTTTGGGAGATTGGGGTCACTCTTGTAACAACGTAAGAGTTAGGTATTTGATGTGTGTGAGTTTAAAGTTTCAAGAGTGGAATAGGCTTTTGGGTTGTTGATATTATACCTTCAATTTGTCTAACTATCTATCCTTTTTGTTTCTTTGTAATCGTGTAGTAGTTTTGATGTTGTAACCGTGTGTTTGTGTTGTTAATGTGGAATCCGAAATTAGTCTATTGTTGATCTTGTTCTTGTTATGTTGCTACTGTTTTGGTGTTAGTATGCCATTATGCCTTGTATTCTTTTTGTTGGTAGCGAATCTGAGAAGGGCCACCAAAAGAGGTCCTCGGTTTCTTGTCTAGTGGACTGATTTTGGTGTTTGTTTTGTGTTTCCTTGTCTTTCTTATATCATTTGGCATCAGATCATGGCTAGATCTTGTTCCTAAAAGATCAATCTTGGGCTTGCTTGTTAGAAAATTCAAAAAAAAAAAAGTTGAAACCTGAAAATTCCAAAAAGAAGCAAATTTGTCCATTTTTGTGTCTTGGCCAAAATTTTTCTTGTTTTTAGTCTAGATCTAGGAGTCATTTTATTTGTTTTGTTGTTTCTAGTGTTATCTTCTTCATATCTAACACTAAAGAAGTCTAGATCTAGATTTGAGTTTTAATTATTGATGTTGTTGTTGTGAACCTAAACTTTGGCCATGTGATTGTTGTTGGTATTGTTATTGCGGATTCAAAGCTTGGACGTGTGGTGTGTTGTTGGTTCAAGTTTTGAATGTGTATGGTGGCTATTATTTTTCTATTTTTAAGCTTGAAAAGGTGTTGTTGATGTTTGGGGTCTAACTTGAACCTTAGAACTTCAAGATTAAAAAAAATGTGTTCTTGGTGTTCTTCACATCTTCATCTATTGTTGAAGAAAAAATGGATGTTTGATCTTGAAAGTTGAAGAAAGAGAGTGTGTATTTGGTTAATCTTGAAAGACATATTTTCAAAATTTAAGACCTCTCAAGATTTTTACAACCAATTCCAACCACTCAAGGACTTTAACAACCACTTTTCCAACAACCTTTCATGATTTAAGGACCATGTCTTGAAGAGAAAAGTCAAGTCTTGTTTTTGAATTTGAAAGAGAATTTCAAGACTTGTTTTCTTTCCTTAACCAATTCCCACCAACTTCAAATTACAATTGGACCAAGACTTGAATTAGAAAATAAAATTTGATAACAACCGCAACCAATACGTGGCTGCCACATCATTTTTTACTGTTCATCGATAATTTTTAAGCTCAAATTTTAGATTTCTTATTTTCATTTTATTTTTTCCTAGTTCCGTTTGTTGGTTTGAACACTAATTAACAAATTAGTAATCTCCTACTAGATTGTAAGTTAGTTGTAGAGTCTGTATGTTCGTGTCTACGTTTGTTGTGTGCTTTTATCTTTTGTGAATTCGTTGTATCTTGTTGGTTCAAGTCCGTAAACAAATTTTCTTTGAGTCAACTCAAACAAAAATCTATTCCGGACAAGAGTAGACTCGACCCTCAATCACTCACAAAGTACAAGCCGACTTTCAATATTTGTGAAACCAAGTGTGAGGTAAAAATCGAGATTGAGAATGTGATGACGCATTTTAGAGCTAACAAGTTTTTTGTTTTATTGTTCGTTGTTGTCTTTTATTTTAGGTACCATGGCTGCCACCAATCTCGATACCACGTTTGACCACATCACTGACAATATTGAAGACATAAAAGGGCATGCTGAAAGGCTACGCCAATTGGTATCCACACTTATCCCAATAAATCCAAAACCTAAGGTCCAAACACCTTGCGGTGAGAGCTTCCCAAAAGAAGTTGCTGCCCAAACTTGTGAAGGACTTTCACACCGAGGTAAATATGAACATACTCATGAACGTCAAGGAAAAATAGCTAACTCTTATACTTTGGTACATGTGAATGATAAACATGTGACTAATAAGCCGTTGAGTTTGAGTAACAGCTTACCTACATATGAGTCTATTGATTTCTTACCACTTGTGGATGATGTACATGTTGTGCGAGTGGATACATTAGTTGATTCTATAGATGACCGAATTGACTCTTCTAGTAAGATCGATTTGTGTCCACCTAGTGTTGAAGCTATAGTGTTAAATGAAAGTACATCGTCATGTGGAAATTTTGTTGATCAACTTGTGTGTAAAACTTTCCTAACACTTGAGAATATGTGTGATGTGATTAATGAATCTCAAGTGAGTGAAGAATTTGAAGATGTTGGTCAAGGATAAAGGCGTGAACTCGTGACCCTACGTTGTTGTAAAGATTTTAATATTTGCTTGGCTCATAGGGTTAATCATGTTCTTGGCATATCTTTGAAAAATGATTTTTCTTGTACTCCTTTGCATGATACCCCACTCGTGCTTGACAAAATGGTGACTTGAATTGTGATTCCTTTGATGTTAATGGTGGTTTGTGTCTACCGAGGACCGTAGGAGAAATGAGTCATTGTCTCTTTGGGGTGCTGCTCATATCCGTGCATCCATGTTTGACACACTTGTATTTAAGTTATGTGAACCATAAATTGAGGATTCCAAGTTGTATTCTTGTTTGTGGAAAGGTCCAAAGATGTTAAAAACTTCTTGTCACCTTCATGGGGTTGGACAAGCTGAAGTTTCTTGTAGGACTCTTGGGAGCGTGCTTCACATCATTTGTAGAGGGAAGCCGAGTTCTTAGGCAAACTACTTGCCTTGGATTGGATTGTTGCATGGTAGTTTCCCTATTCTCCCTATTGGTACGACTCCCTTGATGGAATGTCTTCCCTCAATAAGTGATTGGAAGGAGAGAGGTCCAACATGCTTGCAATGACCCTTTCTTTTGTTTTGTGTTCCAACTTGTGAATACATCTTAGATAAGAATTGTCTCTTTGGTGCCTTTCTTCACTACCTATATGGATATGATGATATTCGTGATGTTGTTGGATATACATTGTATGAGAGGCGTAGTCTTAGTTTTTGTCCCTTAATTCTTAATGTTCATCCGAGCCTTTTGGTTTGTGATGTTGTACAAAAGGTTTTCATAATTAACACAAAAGATCCTTGGTTGTACTTCAAGTGTGTACCACCATGTCATGATAGTGCTAATTGTTTATTTTGCTAACCCTAAGCCTCATACCATGAGGATGTGTACTTGTTTGTTTCCGCTTTGATTTTGCAAGGTACGGATTAGATGTTGAATCCTTTTCAAGAAGGGGAGGATGATACGAGTATGATCACGTAGATGGACTTACGAGGGCTTACGTTAGACCCAAGGCTTGGTGTGTGCAATGAAGTGCAAAGAAGCACCTAAATGGACACCAAAACAGTCTGCTACATATACTAAAGGGGTGCCCCTTCACTAAGAGGCTCTCTAGTCATTTTACCTATTACTTGTAATACACTATAAATAGAATAATGTAGGGTTTCATTAGGGATATTTTGATGAATATTATGAGTTTATAACACTTGAAATATTTCCTCTCTAAGGAGAGAAGACCACCAACCCAAAATTGTAACTAGGAAAATCAACTTGAGTGTGGAATCGTTCGTGTTGGATTCAAGTTTGGAAACATTGGATTCTTGGGAGATCGGGGTCACTCTTGTGCCAACGTAAGATTTAGGTATTTGATGTGTGTGATGTTAAAGGTTCAAGAGTGGAATAGGTTTTTGGATTGTTAATATTATACCTTCAATTTGTCTAACTATCTATCCTTTTGTTTCCTTGTAATCGTGTAGTAGTGTTGATGTTATAACCGTGTGTTTGTGTTGTTAATGTGGAATCCGAAATTAGTCTATTGTTCATCTTGTTCTGGTTGTGTTGCTACTTTTTTGGTGTTATTATTATGCCATTGTGCCTTGTATTCTTTTTGTTGGTAGCGAATCTGAGAGGGGTCACCAAAAAAGGTCCTCAGTTTCTTGTCTAGTGGACTGATTTTGGTGTTTGTTTCGTTTTCCTTGTCTTTCTTGTATCAAAGGTAAGGTGGGAGTGGTATCTGTGGAGGAAAAAATGCGAGAAGTGAGGTTGAGATGGTTTGGTCATGTGATGAGGAGGGGTACGGATGCCCCTGTTCATAGGTGTGGGAGGCTGGCCTTGGAAGATTTCAAGCGGGGTAGGGGTAGACCGAAGAAATGCTGCAGAGAAGTGATTAAGCGTGACATGGAGCAGTTACAGCTGACTAAGGACGTGACCGTGGATAGGAAGGTATGGAGGAAAAAAATTAGGATAAAGGGCTAAGGGTGCGGATGAGTCGTAGCCGGTAATTAGGTGGACTTTGGTGTTCTTTGTTTGACAATGTACAATCTTCTGTGGATGTCGTACTTATGTTATTTTATCATGTTCCTTTCTTTTGATGCTTTTGTATACTGTCTTTAATCTTGAGCCGGGGGTCTATCGGAAACAGCTGCATACACTCTACCCTCCCCAGACCCCACTTGGTGGAAATATATTGGGTTTGTTGTTGTTGTTGTTGTAATTGTTACTAAAAAAAATATAATTTAGCGACAATTAAGTTATTGTCTTTAACTAGTTACTGCTAAGCATCTTTTTTGGTGTTAATGTTTGTTATGATTAAATATCTAAACACATGATAAAGTATTTGTTGAATTATTTTTATTCAAATTTTTTAAAAGCTTTTCTATAATTTAACTGGTTGAACATATCAGTTCTTTTAACCATACATCTAAGCCTCATCAGTTAGTCGTAAAACTGAGGTTTGGAGGTTGATGTGTATAATTTTAAAAAGTGATATATTTTATATAGTTAACTTATATATGTAATAAATGCTTTATAATGCATAAATAAATTTTGAAAGTATCTAATATTTAATAGAACCACTTGTTCAGATGCTAAAGTTGTAACATATTCTTGCCTGAGTATTTAAATAAATTTAAGAAATTATCGATCTATTTCGTATTTTAAAATGATGAATATCTTTCCTTTAGAATATCTTCTGGATTAGAAAAAGCACAAAACGTCAAAAACTATTCATTATTTCTGGAGCTTCACATGGTTTTTTGGTGTACACGATGGAGCATTAATGATCCTTTAACATTTAAAAAATATGGACATAAAAAAAATAAGATATATATATAGATTCAAAATCAAAAAAAATATATTGAGAGTTGATTGTGTATCTTTATAAAGAAAAAAATATATCTTTATTGGATGTATTATATATCTTGATAAATTCAAAATCAGAAATAATGGATTGAGAATTAATGATGTATCTTTACAAAGAAAAAAAATATCTTCGTTGAATGTATTATGAGCTAATTATATATCTTGATTTAATCAAAACCGAATATTTTAGTAATTATGTAAATATCAAATTTTTCTGTAATTAAACTCCAAATTATTAGATATGTTGTTTGATCTTTTTTAATTTGTTTAGGATCATATGCTAAGGTCGAAAGCAATAACTTAGTGGAAAAGAAAATGATGGAATAATGACATAGTAAAAATATTTTACGTGAGAAAGAAGCGATTTTCCTTATTATTTGTTTAATTTTGAAATATTTGATAAGTAAATAAAGATACGACTCCGAATCTTTTTTATATAATTTATTCGAAGAGGTATGGCCGACATAATAGATATAATATATATCTATATCTATACGTATATCTATAATGTATATCTATAATATATCTATATCTATATTTATATCTATAATCTATATAATCTATTTAATGTATTAAAAGTGCGAAGGACCTTAGAAATGTTGTTTGAACTTTTTACGTTTCACTAAAAGACTCCACTTTAGACAAAATCGTCTTTTTACTTTTTTTCTTCTAATTATTATTTATTAATTTAAAATTTCTAAAATATATTGATTTTAATTACCATAAGAATTATGGGATCCGTACTTAAAATATACTCCTAACATATATGGGAGTACAAGTCCTACCATACATAGATCCTAAAATATATGAAAATAAATTACAATTAAAAGTGTTTTTCCTTATTAAATACGTATGCAAAGTATCAAAACAAAAAGAGACAATTGAGAGTCAAAATATTAATACTCGATCACACAAATGTGGGTAAGGGTTCAAAATTTCTATTTTTGTTTTGATTTTAGGTTGTTCTTTGTTGTTCACGGTTTTGATTTAACTTTTTTTTGTTGTTGGTATCTTGCAGACGGACGAATGATGAAAACATCAACACATAAACATAGTTGACGAACAAATCATGAAGATAAAATAATTTTAAAGGTCTTCTTTTGTTTAATGGATGCTACTTATCAAGTAAGATTTTTTTTTTTTTTTAATTTAAGAAGTTGAAGAATATGAAACATGTAATTAAAGTTGAAGAGACTCCAATCATTCATTCTACCACAACCTATATTGATTTATGGTTTATAAATTTGCCAATATGATTTGAAGACTCAATATCAAATCTGACTAGAACTTGATGTCCTAATAAATTTTTTGCTAGGCATATTCTGTAACGAAATTTTTCCTTTTTTTTTTTCAGTCTAGAATTATTGCGCAGCTATTTTATCAATATAAATACTTGATCAAACTTCAGATATGTCTATTTCTCTAAATATAAATTAATTATTTTTTTAAGTTACACTACATGTAAAATTAATTTCATTAGTATATAGAGATGCAAATAATTTCTCACATGTATATAAGCACTGGAAATTTTTTAGCTATATAACTTTGATTTTGACCCCCCACCCCCCTAAAAAAAATATATAGCTTTGATCAATATGAATTTGAATAAAATATTTTTATCTCAATATGTATGGATTTTACAAGTTTAAGAAATGACTTGCTTTTGATTTAGTATTCAGGTAATTAATTATGCTATTGAAGTCTTTCTTGCACCCTAAAAGGAGATTTAAGATAAAATAATTTTTCATATATATATATATATATATATATATATATATATATATAT
The DNA here is from genome assembly GCA_030864225.1 of Capsicum baccatum var. pendulum. Lineage (NCBI taxonomy): Eukaryota > Viridiplantae > Streptophyta > Magnoliopsida > Solanales > Solanaceae > Capsicum > Capsicum baccatum. The sequence continues at coordinate 241,853,977 of CM061554.1, forward strand.
ATATATATATATATATATATCAACTTTCAGGGACATTATAAACTCAAGTCGATCTTTGTAATTTTTGTTTCTTGGGCACAGAAATTTTTATACGATGATGTTGATAATGAGAAAATAGCTTGCAATAGTAAATTTGCTAGTTAGATGTAAAAAAGTAGGGTGAGAAATTAAGAAAAATATTTACATTGTAGATTAATGTACATACTGCATATTTGATTTTTAGTTTTTTTCTTAATATATAATTTTTGTTTCATCTTTTGTAAAATTGATTTTATGCATTCTACTATTTATTTTTTATATTTGTGTTAGGTGTTGTGATAAAATTATGATGTTGTTAACCTCTTAGCATAACCTTAATTAAGAGGGTACCAAGGATGTGAATTAATTTGATGCAATTAAGTCGATTATATTGAAAGAAGTCTTCTATCTCCACGAGGTATGACAAGATTTGCGTTCACTTGTGACATTTCATGAGGTATATTTAAACCTGTCTAACGGGCCGGACCGGGTCAACCCGGAACCGGCCCCCTCTCTCTAACCGGGTTACGGGCCGGTGACGGGCCGGTTTTGGCCTTAACCGGTCCGGGCCGGGCCGGGCCGCACAGTAAAAAAAATAAAACCCACCCGGAACCGGCCCACTTAACCCAATCCGGTCAAACCCGCTAAAACCCGGTCAAACCCGGTCAAACCCGGTCAAACCCGGATAAAAACCGGTCAAATATACACTATATATACGCTATATACATAATCTATACATTAAATATACACTTCTATAGAAGATATATATAATGTATACATTAAATATACACTTCTATAGAAGATATATACACGTGTATACATTAAATATACACTTCTATAAAAGATATATACACATGTATACATTAAATATACACTTCTATAGAAGATATTAAAACTTTAAATTGATAAATAAAAAAAAATAAAAAACAACGACTAAGGAGTGAATGAATTTGTGGAATTTTATTGATTGCAAAATGATCCAAAATTTATAATTTACATGAATGAAAAATCTATAAATTATGCATCATTTTTTCCAACTCATTCATGTTAATATTAATTGGAATTTGCATAGGATAGTCGAAGTCAACGGGGGCAAACCCATGCATTGGACTTGATTCTGTTGAGTTCTCCCGTGAAGTCATTATTTCTTCAAGTTTGAGGTCGTCGCTTGGCTCTGGTTCCATTCCTTGGTTTCTTCTTTCTGCTCTAATCCAGTCTCTAAGGCAAACTAAAACATTCATTGCGTTGCTTCCCAATGAGTGTCGGTTGTCTCCAAGCTGCTGTCGTCCCTGACTGAAGGCGCTCTCTGATGCAACGGTTGACATTGGAACATTCAAGATATCTCTGGCTAATCTTGAAAGTACAGGATATTGTGATTCATTATTTCTCCACCAATCCAGCGAGTTGATCCGTCGTCTGCGATCCTCTGGTGGCGTCCGCAGATAATATTTCAGCTCCTCCCGATAAGTTGATGTGTAAGCTCTCTCATCCACACTGTTCCAACAAGTTAAATCATAAAACGAATCAGGAAAACCACTATGTGCCGACCTTTTAGAAGATGATGGCTCCTCGGGAGGATGAGGAGCGACAGTTGGACTGATATTTGTAGGTACGGCTGAATCAAATAAATCAGCATAGTGATTATATAATTTTTCTATATAATCTTTTGCATCAGCCGTAGCCGTCCACAAATCAGGCTGCTCTTGTTCAGACTCACGGTTAGTATTTATTTCTAAGTTAGCATAAATAAGCGTACTAAAGTGACACATATGATTAAATTTCATGCAAGGATTTAAAATAGCACCAACCATGTAAATAGGGGGAATCGGGAAGAAATATTTTTAAAATTTCGTAAACATAGCGCCAACAGCTTCTTTATAACCTTCTTTATTTTTATATTGTTGGAGCAAACCAGAAATATCGGCTATATATGCCAAAATATTACAAACAGTAGGATAGTATGCACCGGAAAATTCAACCGTAGCTACATAAAATTTTTCTAAAAACTTAACAAGATCATTAATTATAACCCAATCAGAATTATGTAACATGCAATCAGCAGAATCAGCAAAAGAACCACAGTGTTGGTTAAAAGTTAGTGTAATAGGAATTCTATATTTATAACAAGTTTTTAAAAATTCATACGTAGAATTCCATCTAATATCAATTTCCTCAGGCATTAAAATCGGTGTAAGTCCATTTTCTTGACATTTAACTTTAAATTCTTTAATTCTCGCTCTACGATTATTTCCTTGAATGAAACCTACGGCAAGACGAATTTTTTCAATATAAACCTCAAAAAAGTCAAGACCATCTTTTACAATTAAATTATAGATATGACATGCACACTTAATATGGAAAATTTCAGGAAAGGGTGGAGATAACGTAGATTTTATTTTTGTTATAGCATTCTTGTTGTTAGAAGCATTATCAAAAGCAATACATAAAATTTTATTTTCTATACCATAATATCCGGCAATTTTAATAATAGAATCAGAAATAAATTGTCCAGTATGCTTGCGATCTTCATCATATAAAAAAGCAAGAATACGTTTTTGCATTATGAAATTACTATCCATCCAATGACAAGTAACAGTTAAATAATCATTTTTATTAACAGCACGACCAAGATCAGAAGTTAGGGACAACCTACATTGAATATTTTTTAAGAATGTTGATAAATAAAAACAATATTGTGAATGGAGTTTAAAAATATCAGACCGACAAGTAGTTCTAGGAATACCATTAAACATAGGATTATAAATTGCTTGTATATAACGGATAAAAGCATCAGAAGAAGGAAAAGTAAAAGGCAAACAACCCACAGCTACCATTTTAGCTATTTCTTCCCGGTCCCTCAATTTATTATACTTTTTCGCTACTTGACCGGTTGTTGGGTCCATTCTAGTTTGCGTTGACCCACCAATATCCCCACCACTTTTTGCAATATTTAACTCTCTTTTGTGATCTTCACCTATATGTCTCATTAACGTACCCGTACCCCCTTGCTTACCGCCACTTCTATGCTTATATATTTGTTGACAAATATTGCACTGCACCTCAATATCTGATATACGTTCAAAAAATTGCCATGCAATACTAGTTCTTTTACGGGGTTTTGGGGCACTGGGAGGACGGGAAGGGAGATTAACTGATTCAGATCTAACGTTAGCATCTCCTACTGCGGGTGTTTCAGCAATATTTTCATCATCTTCGTCTACATTAACTGCATCTACTTCATTTTCTTCTTCTATACCGTAATTTTCTTGAAATTCTACATAATCCATATCGTGAGCACCTACACCTATTTCTTCCTCAAAAGGTGTACCAAGCGGTACCGGAGGCGAAGGCACACGGGTATATCTATTACTTGAACTACCTCTACCGCTAATAATTCGCTTTTTACTACCACTACCGCTTCCGGGACAAAAATTTTTAACACCTTTAGCAGCGAGGTTTTTTAATTTATCCATAATATAAATTAAATTAAACTAAAAATATTCAAAATACACAAATATAACAAAATTAAATATTAAACAATTAATACAATAAATAAAAATTAAACGTAAGAGATGGAACGACAATACCAAATTTTGGAAGTATCCGAAGATTGCGACTTTAGAAACTTCCGCTCTTACTTTGTAAACGAAAAAATAAAAAATTAAAGTGAACACTTTAAGAAATTAAATATATTGAATATTTGAGAATTGAGAATTGAGATTTGAGAGAGAATGAGATTTGAGAGATTGGAAAATTGTGTGAGAAATGATTTGAAGTTGTAGGGTATTTATAGATTTATTTTGAGGATTAAAAAATATTTTATATATTTTATTTTTTTTTAATGAAATGGGCCCAAACTAGCCGTTTGGACCCAAAACGGTAATATTACCGTTGGGCCAACGGCTAGTTTGGCCCAACAGAATTTTTTTTTTTTTTTTTATTTTTATTTTTTTCGGTTACCGGGCCGGGCCGGGCCGGTTAACCGGCGGGCCTGGACCGGGTTGGTCCGGGCCGGGTTAACCGGGCCCAATTTTTTTAAAAAACCGGACCGGGACCCGGTACCCTAAAGCCCTAGGGCTTTCCGGGTCGGGTCAAACCGGTCCGGTTTGATGTTACGGGCCGGGCCGGGCCGGGTCAGCCCGGCCCGTTTGACACCCTTAGGTATATTGTTATTGTTGTAAGCTTAATATGTTTTTAGTCTTTCTTAATAAGTTTTTTTTTTCAAGGGTAGAAGTTATTTATTTGTAGTTTGGAGCTTCTACTAATATACATGTGCTCCTGACATATTATTGGATATCAACATCTTATTGAGTTGTATTATCGCTTTGAATTTATATAAAATATCAATGTTATTTGAGTTATTTATCATTCATTAAAAAACTATGTAATAGATATAGATTCTTCTATTGTCTTAAACATATATGATAAAATCAACTTTGATTATAAGGAGAAAAGTTAGGGTTAATTACTTTAAGATCGAGATACTTTACATTTATAAATAAAAGAATCGTTATATATGGTAGAATATTTACAAATTTCATTTCTTGTACGGGCCACACCTAATTGATTTTTTCATTTTATTTTTGCAGCATTTGGCGACTGATCTCATACAAATAAGACTTTTGATTATTATTATTATTATTATTATTATTATTATTATTATTATTATTATTATTATTATTATTATTATTATTATTATTATTTCTTTAATAGATGATTTATCCTAAATAACCTTCCACCTATAAAAATAATAATTGTAGGGTAGAAATAAGTCATGTGTACATGTATATTAGTATTGTTTGAGACGTTAGATATCCTTATAGGCCCTACAATGACTAAGAATTTACTTTGAACGTCCACCGTTTTGTTTTCTATTTATGTCCTCGATTGAATAAAGAAAGTGCTGCATAATATTGGTAAGACATTTTTTTGATGTAATGCAATATGAGCTTTAGGAATACTTAAGTTTACCCCAATTTATTACGTTATGGGCGGGGACTCTGACTATTTGAGTAGTTAAGGATATGTTATAACTTTCTACAGTAAGAGTTGACTTGATAATAATTTTTAAAGTTATGAAAAATATTTTCTTAAAAAATATTTTTTAGAAAAAGAAGTTGTCTTTACTTACTTTTTTTTGTTCATTATGCAAGTAGGAAAACATTTTTTAAAAATATTTGTATATATTTAACAGAAATACTGAGAAGGAATGAGTTAAGGGAGGTGCGGAATTTTGAATATTTTTTTAAAAAATAATTAAAAATTTAAATATATATATATATATTGGGGGTGGGGGGGGGGGTGTTGACAGGGGGCTAGGGGTCGAGGTATGGGGGTAAGAAAAAAATTTAAAAAGTTTTAAAACAAAACACTTACCGTGATTTAGACGTCAGTGTGTTTCTATCTAACAACAAATTAGGGATATTATTTTACGTATTCCTTTATCCTAGCTACTAAGTAGCTTAGTCCGATACGTAGACGTAGAGGAGACTCTTGTAATATATGTATTCACATGTAAATTGTATATCAATAATAAATTTGTCTGGAAAAAGTTCTATTCAAAGATATTATTCTTTCTCTTATTTTTTCTTCTTTTTCAAAATTTAAAATTGGGCAATGCTTTGATTTAGAGTCGTCATGTACTTTTGTCATGTTCACAATTATTTTTGCTTTGATTTGGCATCGACATAATATAAGTTCAATTTACAAGCGATTAGTTTTTCTCGCAACACCCCTTTCTTCTCATAGCGGTAGCTTTAGTGCATTGGACTGCCCTTTTAAAGGGGAGCCTTGGAGTAACTGGTAAAGTTGTTGTCATGTGACCAGGAGGTCACGGGTTCAAGTCTTGAAAACAGCCTCCGACAGAAATGCAAGGTAAGGCTGCGTACAATACACCCTTGTGGTGGGCCCTTTCCCGGACACCAAGCATAGCTATAACTGCACCGGGTTGCCCTTTTTTTAGTTTTTCTTACTTATTTCACATCATAAGTTTTAAGTTCTCCGTTCAATATATTTTTAAATTACAATTAGTCGCAAGGAAAAGAGGTATTGTATGACAAAGGTAAAAGTGACGATCTAATATGTACTTACAATTAACAACAACAACAAACCCAGTGTATTCCCACCTGGTGGGGTCTGGGGGGGTAAGATGTACGCAGTCCATACCTCTACCTCTAAAGAAGTAGAAAGGCTGTTTCCGATAGACCCCTGGCTCAGGCACAAGAGTACTTACAATTAAATATATGTTATATTTATATTATTATATTAAAATGTGAAAGATCTTTGAGATGTGATTTGAACTTTTTGCACTTTATTAAAAATCTTTACAATAGATAAAATCGTCTAATTTTAAATAATTAAAAGTTATACATGCGAGGCACGATATATAAAAGTGTGAAGACATTTAAAAAGGTTATTTGAACTTTTTATCCTTCATTAAAAGACTTTCTTTGAACCATGATTTTTTTATGACCATGATGTTCAGGCCAACTTTTATACACCTCGACTAAATCAACAGAATATCTACCACCTCCCACCAGCAACAGATATATAAACATAATTATGACTTACAAAATTCAAAATTCAAGAAAATAATACCAGAGCTCAGGAAAGCCATGTATGAAGAGGACTATTGGACCTTTGCCTAATTCTGCTACATGCATGTTTATGCCATTTACAGCTGCCATTTTGTGCTCTATCTTCTCCATTTTGATTCTTCTCTTTTTCATGGTATGGCGAATACTAAATCGAAACCGAAATTTTTCATACTGCCATATGGATGTTGTGGTATTTGATACGGTATTTGATAGAAATTTTAAATTATTTTGATATTTGATACGTTATTTGGTATTTATGAAATAAATATCGAAATACCGTATACCACACCAAAATTTTTTAATAACATATAAAACCCATATATATATATATATATATTATATTTAGGATTATTAAATATATTTATATATCATTCATTAGCCAATTGAACACAAAAGTAGTTTTTATTCAGAAATAAATTTTTTGAAAAGTTTAATATTTAGGAGTACTATGCTTAAGTTTAGGTACTGTTGTTCAAAGTTTGCATCTCGGGCTATTCAATCATGATTGAAATGTTATTTTTGTGTAATTGATTAAAAAAAATAACTGTTAGCCTAACATGATTGAGACTTTTTTAAAATTTAAAGTTATAGTTTTTTATATGAATATATGTAATTAGTAATCAAATAAAGTATAGTTACCCAATTACCATACCGTAAAATACCAAAACTAAATTTAAAAATATCAAATCATACCGAACTAATGATATTATTTTTTCAGATACCAAAAACTAAAGTTACTATACCAAAATTTAAAATATTGTACTGTACTATATTATGCTCACCCCTAAGTGTGACATGTAACTGTAACAAATGTTAACTTGATTTTATTATGGTTGACTGGTTGTCATGTCAATATCACTATAAAGTGCTATCATTGACATATGGGTGTCAAGTGAGCCGGTCCGATCTGGTCCGACTCGATCCTCGTAACTAATTTGGTCCGGTTTGACTCGATCCGGTAAGCCCTAGAGCTTTAGGATTTTGGGTTCAGGGTCGGTTATTTTTTAAAATGGGCCCGGCTAATCCGGCTCAGATCAAGCCCGGTTCAGACCCGCCGGTTAATTGGCCCGGCCCGGTCCAGATAAATTTAAAAAAAAAAAAAGAGATTTTGACTTTTGGGCCAAACTAGCCGTTGGCCCAACGGCTATATAGTTGTTTTTGGATCCAAACGGCTAGTTTGAGCCCATTTATTAAAAAAAAAAAAAAACTTTTAAAAAAAAATTTTAATCCCCAAAAAAATCTATAAATACCCTACAACTTCAAATCATTTTTCACACAATTTTTCACTCTCTCAAATCTCATTCTCTCTCAAATATCAATTCTCAATTCTCAAATATTCAATATATTTAATTTCTTAAAGTGTTCACTTCAATTTTTTAATTTTTCGTTTACAAAGTACGAGCGGAAGTTTTTAAAGTCGCAATCTTCGGATACTTCCAAAATTTGGTATTGTCGTTCCATCTCTTATGTTTAATTTTTATTTATTGTATTAATTGTTTAATATTTAATTTTATTATATTTTTGTATTTTGAATATTTTTAGTTTAATTTAATTTATATTATGGATAAATTAAGAAACCTCGCTACTAAAGGTGTTAAAAAATTTTGTCCCGGAAGCGGTAGTGGTAGTAAAAAGCGGATTACTAGCGGTAGAGGTAGTTCAAGTAGTAGATATACCTGTGTGTTTTCGCCTCCGGTACCGCTTGGTACACCTTTTGAGGAAGAAATAGGTGTAGGTGCTCACGATATGGATTATGTAGAAGCTCAGAAAAATTACGGTATAGAAGAAGAAAATGAAGTCAATGCGGTTAATTTAGACGAAGATAATGAAAATATTGCTGAGACACCCGCAGTAGGAGATGTTAATGTTAGATCTGAATCAGTTAATCTCCCTTCCCGTCCTCCCAGTGCCCCAAAACCTCGTAAAAGAACTAGTATTGCATGGCAATTTTTTGAACCTATATCAGATATTGAGGTGCAATACAATATTTGTCAACAAATATATAAGCATAGAAGTGGAGGCAAGCAAGGGGGTACGGGTATGTTAATGAGACATGTAGCTGAAGATCACAAAAGAGAGTTAAATATTGCAAAAGGTAGTGGGGATGTTGGTGGGTCAACGCAAACTAGAATGGACCCAGCAACCGGTCACGTAGCGAAGAAGTATAATAAATTAAGGGACCAGGAAGAAATAGCTAAAATGGTAGCTGTGGGTTGTTTGCCTTTTAATTTTCCTTCTTCTGATGCCTTTATTCGTTATATACAAGTAATTTATAATTCTATGTTTAACGGTATTCCTAGAACTACTTGTCGGTCTGATATTTTTAGACTTCATTCACAATCTTGTTTTTATTTATCAATATTGTTAAAAAATATTCAATGTATATTGTCCCTAACTTCTAATCTTGATCGTGCTGTAAATAAAAATGATTATTTAACCGTTACTTGTCATTGGATGGATAGTAATTTCGTGATGCAAGAACGTATTCTTGGTTTTTTATATGATGAAGATCATAAACATACTGGACAATTTATTGCTGATTCTATTGTTAAAATTGCGGATATTATGGTATTGAAAATAAAATTTTATGTATTGCTTTTGATAATGCTTCTAACAACAACACTGCTATAAAAAATTAAAATCTACGCTATCTTCGCCCTTGCCTGAAATTTTTCATATTAAGTGTGCATGTCATATATATAATTTAATTGTAAAAGATGGTCTTGAGGTTTTTGAGTTTTATATTGAAAAAAATCGCCTTGCTGTTGGTTTTATTCAAGAAAATAATCGTACATCGAGAATTAGAGAATTTAAAGTTAAATGTCAAGAAAATGGACTTACACCGATTTTGATGCCTGAGGAAATTGATATTAGATGGAATTCTACGTATGCATCTTTAAAAACTTGTTATAAATATAGAATTCCTATTACACTAGCTTTTAACCAACATTGCGGTTCATTTGCTGATTCTGCTGATTGCATGCTACATAATTCTGATTAGGTTGTAATTAATGATCTTGTTAAGTTTTTAGAAAAATTTTATGTAACTACGGTTGAATTTTCGGGTGAAGGGCGGCCCCACCACAAGAGTATAGTGTATGCAACCTTACCTTGCATTTCTGCTAGATGTTTCCAAGACTTGAACACGTGACCTTCTGGTCACATGACAACAACTTTACCAATTTCCAACTGTTAATGATTATATAATCTCTATATAACTGATACAGTGTTTGGTTTCCAGTAGTAAATTCCATTGTACATAACTTAAATTTATGGGTTCTCAAGTCAAAATATTTATAGATATTCAGTGATTTCTTAATATATATATATATATATAGGATCTGTCACAAACTATTAGATTCAGATGGTGAATCCATAAAACCAACATTGTAAATCCACCCATGTATGTTCTACTATTTCTGTTGTCAATTAAGTGAATCCATAAAACCAACATTGTAAATCCGCCCATGTATGTTCTAATATTTCTGTTGTCAATTAAATGGATTGTTGCAAGTTGTTTTCATGCCATTCTTGACCAGGAGAATTAACTGTTAGTGCATGTCGTATAACCTGATAACGTAGAAATTATTTTCAACATAACATAAACTTTTGCCTAAGGTTTTCTACTTCATAGAAAATAATGGTGGAGATGTTCATACTGACAATATATAGTTTCAATGATGGATAAGGAGGTTAATGGTTTGCATTATTGAGTCATTTTTGCTATAAATGTAAACTCACATTTGAATCTTGGTCTCCTAGAATTTTCACCCACTTCAACGTTCGATTCGTATTTGTAATTTTTAGGAATTCAGTTACTAACACTTGAAATCGATGTCTCTGCTCATGTTCTTGAACTGCACTAGTCTTTTTCTTACATATTACTAATGTATATCGCGAGTTCAGTACAAGGAACATAACAGGAAATTTTACACAAGAGATGCAACCGATGAAATAGGCAGTACACTAAGTGATTTATTCCAATTTGTTGAGAGTTACACGGTACATGTGTTGGGGGTTTTGGGTGTGGGGGGGGGGGGGGATTAGATAGCAAATACCTCATAGAATTAGTCGAGGTGCAGACTTGACACTTGTGTCTCTCTCTACACTTCTTTTTCGAGAAGATACATGACCCACAGGCAGTAAAGGGTGGTCAGTTGAGCATCTTATTATGTATATATATGTCAAAAAATACTTTTTGTACGTCTAGATTATTTTTTTACCAGACTTATCCAACATACTGGCCTCAGCACTGCCCACATAATGAAAGAGATGCAACTGATGGCACAGACAGTAACAGCGAGACCAACTGAATTTGCTAAAGTAGCATACATACCAGTTACAAAAGCAATGACAACTCCTGACATTTCCACAAGCTGCGATCTAGCTCCAACTTTTCTGAGAGACCACAAATAACCAAAATCCTGATTGGACAATGGACGAGGATTTGTCGCCATATAGAAGTAGCTGAATATAGCACTAGCGGAGCAGCAAAGGCAATGGCATCCGTTATAACAAATGCACGGAACGATGCTTTTTTTATTAGAACTGCCATCCCCTTATTAGGCTATTGTCATCGCTTTCAAATCCTCCCGGTAATGTAAAACCAGCTGACTGTGACTAATAAAGTAGCCACAACTAGTTCCTTAGCTTATTATCTTATCTCCACTGGCTGCAATGTTAATTGCTGTTATCCAGTCATTCTCACTCCCTGCTGGAAGGTAGGCTAAGGATTTTTTCCACCCAAGCATATCGGAAACTAGTTCTTTCAACCTTAGAAGAGCAGCAAAGTGCAGCGAATTCCAACCCCCCACGTCAGGTTCCTCACACAACGATCTATTCCATTGCATTAGCAATCTCGCGCAATCTGGATGCATGCGTCAAATATGATGATGATAAGGAGTTAAATCAACAAAAATTTAGAATCCCCAGTGTAGTCTCTAAGTGGGTCTGTGAGAGTGTATGCAGACTTTACCACTACCTCAGAGGCAGAGAGGCGATTTCCGATAGATTCTCAGCTCAAGAGAAAATAGTCCAAAATAGAACAGTACTACAACAAAATAATACAATAGTCGAAGTATAAGAAACAACAGATAGTAACAAAAATCGAAAAGAGATGTTAATAGTGATAGTAACGGCAAAAAATTATGTACATACCCGTGTGTTCCTGAATCACTGCTGCATGCAGAGGTGTTCGATTTAATGGACCTGCAGAAGAAGTTGGTTGCTTGCAGGAGTTCAAGATTTCAACCAAAGAGTCACGAAGACCAAACTCAGCTGCCAGATGCATTGGTGTCTCCCGTGCCTTGTCGGATGGAAAATTCGAATTCAGGATCTTCTTTCACCAACAGTCTCGCTACATCTTGATGTCGGCTCCGCACGGCCTTGTGCAGTGCTGTATCGCCATTCTCATCTGTCATCCTCATTAGTGACTCCTTATAATACTCATCTATACTAAGTAGCAAGTGGACTACTTCGATGTGACCTTCACTAGCTGCTATATGAAGTGCAGTCTCATTCCTCTTGTTCCAATGGCATAACAATGCCGGCGTAATCTTAAGGACTTCTGCCACAAAATGGGATCGGCCATAATCGGCCGCCACGTGTAAGATTGTGTTGCCCATTGGAGTGACTTGGTACTCATTTTCTTCATCCCTTTTCAGATATTCACCAAGTGAAAAATCACCATTACTGATATTGCCTTCCACCGCGGCATTGTACAAGGCTGGATCCATTTTCGTTTCTTTTATTTGGTTTACTGAGTTCTTTGCTTTCTCCGGATGAAAAATTATATAGGAATATTCTGAACACCACATAGATCTTTGCCTTTGATAAAAAGAAAGGTATTTATTGTTTGCTTTGATCAGAAGAAAGGAATTTGTAAAGAAAAACAAACATGAATAAAAACATCTTTTTACTATTTAAGATCTTCTTGTCATGACTCTTTTTCCCAACACAAAAAAGACTAAGTAATTGAAAATGATAGAAGGGCAGCCCGGTGCACTAAAGCTCCCACTATGTGTAGGGTGTATCATATGCAACCTTATCTTGCATTTCTGTCAGAGGCTGTTTCCAACGCTTGAACCTGTGACCTCCTGGTCACATGGCAGCAAAATCAAGATTTACCAAAATCTCTACGTATTACAAATTCAATGCTTTATAATGCAGACTCTTGCAGAAATGCAAGATAAGGCCACGTTCAATAGACCCCTGTGGTCTGACCCTCTTCCCCGGACCCTACGCATAGCTACAATGCTTTACACTGCAATCTTTTCTTTTGGAGAAATGACATTTACTTTGGTGCTTAAGAAGCAGCCTATGATGATATTCTCTTGTTTTTCTCTTTTTCTTTTTTTGATAAACTTGTAAAGTCTAGTATGTTGCAGCTGCCTTATGTGTTGGTCATACAATTTGGCCTTGGAAGTTTATAAAGATGCTACAAGAGCAAGCTACTATAGATAATATCGCGTGTTAATAAGAAGTACCATTGCTTTGGTGAATGAATGGGCCTTGTGATCTGAAACTTCCTACAAAACTTACATAGAAAATCGTGTCTATGTTACAACAACCTTGACATGTTCACTGGTTTGCAGTTCTTCAACCTTTTCATATAATGTTCTTGGGTGATAGATATGTCATCAACATAAAAATTAATATGAATTTCTTACTGCATAACATGGTCATGGTTTTTTATTTCATTTATTAAAGATGCGTTACTTTAGAGTAAGCTATATGATGTGTGATCGGAGTGGGTTGTTTTGACATGAATGCGAAATACGGAAACATCAAATTCCCTTTCTTGTGATCAAGGCAAGCACCAGATCTCTTTCTTCTTTGAGATTCATTAAGAATCTAATTAGTTTTTCCTATATATAATAATGTTTCATCAGAGAAAGCAAAGGACTCACAGGATTATCATTGGGAGATTTTGGATAAAACACCAAAACAAAAGGAATGGATCCGACCCTGTATAATGCTGCGATGAGAGGCAATATCGGAGATGCCAATTTTCTACTTGCTGATCATCTGAAAAGGGATGAAGAAAACGGCTACCAAGTCACTCCGAAGGGCAACACGGTCCTTCATGTCGCAGCCCTCTATGGACACTCCCATTTCGCTACAGAAGTCCTTAAGATTACTCCGGCAATTTTATGCTGTCAAAACAAGAAAAATGAAACCGCTCTTCACATAGCATCTAACGAAGGGCACACTGAAGTAGTACGTGTGCTACTTGCATGTATAGAAGATCATAATACTAAGGATAAACTCACGAGGATGACGGATGCTAGTGGAGATTTAGCCCTGCACAAGGCCGTGCGGAGCCAACATCTAGATGTGGTTAAGCTCTTGGTGAAAGAAGATCCTGAATTTGAATTTCCGCCTAACCATGCGCAGGAGACGCCACTGTATCTGGTGGCTGAATCTGGTTTTCATGATGCTTTGATTAACATCTTGGAATCTTGCAAGAAAACAACTTATGCTGCAGGTCCATCTAATAGAACGCCGCTGCATGCAGCAGTAATTCAGGAACATATAGGTACATAATTTTTGTTATTTACTGTATCGATATCTAACTAAAGTTGACTTTCCAATATTTAACATCGTCTACATAAATTTGGATTAATCATGTCAATAGTCTCCCTAGGATCCTCCATTAGCCTCATCAACTTATGTAGCATTCAGGTCACTTGTTATGCGACCGCTCTAAAAAACATTAATGTGCAATTTCTGTTGATGGTTTCTTAATGTCTGTTGTGCAACTATATTTGCGAGATGATCTAACCCCTTAATTGCTCATCTATCGTGTTGACTGTTGACGCATCCAGATTGCATTAGATCACTCTGGCGACGGAATATGCCTTTATGCGAGGAACCTGACTTATGGGGTTGGAATTCACTGCACTATGCTGTTAAATTACGAATGGGATTCTTAGTTTCTAGTATGCTGGCGTGGAAAAAATCCTTAGTGTACCTTCCGGCAGGAAGTGAAAATGACTGGACGACCGCAATTCACATTGCAGCCAGTGAAGGTGATGTAGACATGATCATTGAGCTATTAAATCACTGCCCTGATTGTTGGGATATGCTTAACAGCAACAATCAAAATGCTCTTCATGTTGCTGTATTGAACAATCAAGACAAGGTAGTCCGCTTCTTATTAGACTCTGATAAGTGTGACAGCCTTGTTGATGAGCCAGATAGTGATGGCAACACTCCTCTCCATTTGCTTGCTGCCTCTGGTAACCATATGCCTAAATTAATAAAACATCCTAGAGCAAAGAAGACGTCGTTTAACAAACAAAACCAGACTCCACTTGATATAGCATTGTCATGCAAAGCGACAACAAAGAAGGTAAGCGGTCGCACATTTGTTTTACAAATACTAGTTGCGCTTGAGTATATGCTGGTGAAATATTGAAATACTAGTTCACGGATTATGTCAAGTGATAGAGTGGTTCGCGTTCACTCTCAAATATTCAGCTTTTTGTCCAAACACAAGTAGTTCCACAAAACTTCAAATGCTCCTTTACAAGTTCAAATACTATATGCTAATTATCTGAAATATCATGTTTGATACTATTTGATAGAATTTTCAGATTACTACTGAAGTTATTTTTTCCTTGCAAGAATAGAATAAGAATGACTTGCAAAACTTTTGGCTAGGATTCAGATATCTAGCTGAATATAAACTGTACTATTGATGAAAATAGGAGAAATTGGTGCGGGATTTGTGTAGCATTGGCATATTTGGAAAACGTGACTTTGAGTTAAAGCAGAAGTGGCCACTGAGGGAAGATGATCACGATAAAGCTAATAAGGCAGATCAAACAGAAGTCGAAAATATTATGAAGTCAGCTCAAATGCATATTGTCGTGGCCACTTTGATAATGACGATCACTTTCGCCGCTGGTATCACATTGCCAGGAGGTTTTGAGAGCGACCCAGATAGCCCTAATAAAGGGATGGCGATTCTAATAAAGAAAACAGCATTTCGTGCATTTGTTGTTTCTGATGCCATTGCCTTCACATGCTCAGCTGTTCCCATATTCATCTACTTCCTCATGGCACTTATGACAGATACAAATCCAAGTCTTCTAATGTTAAAAATTTTACAGAAGGTTTATGATCTCGCAAGTAAATGTCTGTCCTTCTCAATGTTAGCAGTTGTAATTGCATTCGCAACGGGTATGTTTGCTACTTTATCACATTCACTTGGTCTTGCTGTTACTGTCTGTTCCATAGGCAGCCTCTCGATTTTATTGTATCTCTTGGTTGTTATTTATATGGGAAGCATTGTAATCCAAGACATGATTGCTGCAGTCGACTTGTATCTTAGATCCTAAAGTGTGAATTGGGAAAGTAGCTTAGTGATTAGGTGGCACAGCTTAGGCCACGTGTCCGTGTGAAAGCCATTGGATGAGATGAAATAAACGGACGAGATAGATCCTTCATTAAAGTGATGAACGGCCAGATGATGAGTGACAGCCTAAAGAGATTTGGAAGCTCATCAATGGAGTTTGGTTCACAGTAATCTTGTAGTAGTGGATACTATTGTAACAACTGTACTGAACTATTATCAATAAAATCCCAATTTTGTTCGACTGAATCTTCGATTTCTCTATCGCGATTCGATTACGATTTAAGGGACATAACATTGTACTTATTGCTTGCAAATATATAATTCAACTATGTTTTTTAGTCCATTACATGTTATTTTAGTTATACATCCTTTATCACATGATATAACAATCTATGTAAGATCATTTTCTTCTTTTCAAATTATAAGTGGTCACAGGAGATCATTTTTCCATCACCGACAATGCTATTAGTACCTTCACTAAATCCCTGAGGACTGATGGCACATGGTTCGAAACTCGATGGATAATGAGCCCACCCCTATACCCTTTTCCACTTAAGTATCAGGATTTTGTCTGTTGCAGGGTTTGAACCTATCACGTGCGCCTAATTCAACATTACGCTCTTACCACTAGATCGAAACCTGGGTATGACTATGTTGCATGGGTTTTTGACATATGCGTTTTCAGTGTGACGTGGATATAGTTTCAGTGATGGATAAGGCGGTTAAGGTACTTCCACCTGTCTAATTTTTGATTGTTTGGTCGCTCTTCTTAAGAGTCGAGAATGTAAATGGAAAACATCCTTTGTGAAAGAATCACGACCTAGTGGTCAGCGTAATAATAATGACATTTGAAAATATGCTGCCTCTTTACTAAGAACATAGTGGAGATTGGTCATCATAAATTATAAATGCGTGCATTTGATTATCGTGATGTTTGGGACAACAAATTGTGGAGGAGCAAAATCATTCTCATTTTCGAGATTTCAGGCTACTCCTTTCACATTATTAGCAAATTCAATCATTTCCCCATCTTAAATGTCATTCTGTAAAACCCTGCATTTCGGACTAGAACGAAAACCGTCATTTCTATGCGTAGATGATTCAAAAGCCAAAAATCCTATGTAAATTTGGCATGTTAATCAATTATGTAGTGTGGGAACCAATTTTAGCATGAATTGAGATCATAGAGGTCCCTTAACTCAAGGACGAGTTGAAAGCTTTCCTATCATTCGAGTTTGAGTGAGCATCGGAACTTGGTTCAACTTCAATCGAACATAAATCTTTGTATATAACGAATTAGAGGGCCTACTATATATCAAATGAAAGCGCTTCGAATTATCTTTCCAACGATACTAATTTCGCCAAAATCCGATACCCGAGCGAAAAGTTATAACTATTTTTGTGACTGAGACAGTAGCATCGCGCGAGATTAGCGTGCGACGCACGCTCTGTCGCACGCACCCAATTTTCAGGTTTTATTTTCACGTTTTTAAGGAAAAAAGTGGCATTTTCCACCCCCTATTCAGCCATAACACAGGATTAAATCCCCAAACACCAAAATAAGATCACTCTCTCTCAAAATCACCAAGAACACTTCTTAGGGTTTCAACCCAAAGATCAAAATATCTTAAGATTTTACCGTGGGTTTTCAATAATTCTTCGAGATTCGGAATTCCTATTGCGAGGGCTACAAGAAGCACCCATCAATTGTTCGAATAGCATCCCTAAAGAACGAGTTCATTCAAGAGTCATAAATTAAGGTACGTGGGGTTTTCGTAAAAAATTTATGGGCAAAGAAACCTTCTTTAATTCAAGCTAAAGATTTAGAAATCATGATTTTACGGAAAGGGTTTGAATTTTACCATTACTTGCATGTTTTAGAAGCTTTAATTAATATTGTTTGGTCTTTAGGCCTTCCCTCGATGTGATTTGAAATTCTATGTATATGTATATGTGTTTTAATGTGATGTTTGAATTGAGAGCATGACTCACATGAAATCCCCCTTTTGATATGATTTATCCCATTTTTCATATGATATGGATTATTTTGAAATGCATCTTGAAAAGCATGATACGAATTACGAAATGTGTTGATTTATACTATGACATGAATATGATTTTTGAATCAAAAGAGAGGATTGTTTGTGTAACACCCCGTAAAAATCGTGCATGGATTAGCCTTTAATAGAGTGCTCTTACACTTAAAAACTTGAAAATTCTTCTAAGTGTAACTTAGAGTCATTTTAGCTGGCAACCTTCGGGATACAACTTTTCGACCTTCCCGACCTTCATTTTTAGATTTTCAAGTTGCGTTACGATCGGACATTCTCATAGTACATCTCAGATAAGTTTTGGAATTTTTCGGAATGCATAAGGCTGCGTTTGGATTTCAAAACAGTAGCAAAACGCATAGCCTGTTGCCCAGTTTTTTCAGCATTTCAGGGTCACCTTCAAACGATCATAACTCCCTGTATATAATGGACTGTGTGAGCTATAATATATCAAACGAAAGAGCTTTGAGTCCTCTTTCCAATGCAACTGGTTTCCTCCAAATCCAACATCTGAGTAAGGATTTATATCCGTTTTACTTCAGCCTGTCAGTTTGTCAACTGAGGGATAGTTTCGACTTTTCTTATTTTCTTAGGGGCATTTTAGTCATTTCACTTCACCCAATTCCGTTATAACACCAGATTTAGCCCAATTTCAGCAAAATACAATCCTTTTTCTCAAATTTTCTCAAGAACACCTTTTAGGTTTCAAACAAAAATCCCAAATAACTCAAGATTCAACCGTAGAAAGTTCAAATTGGTTCCGTAGTTGTGTTCACCATCTCGAAAGCTTCGAGAAGCACCCCATGGTTATGTAAGGAGGATTCTAAATACAAGAGTTCATTGTTAAGGTATGAATATTGTTTATTCTTGATTCTTATCCATGAATAAGTATTTATAAAGGATTATGAGTATTGTCTTGATGTTGGAAGATAACTAGAAACATAGTTATGACTTGTTGTGTATAAATTGTTAGTAGTAAATTATGGAAGTTGCTGTATTGGATTATGGAGGATGAATTGTCGTGATATATCATTATATTAGTGGTTATGTATGCCTAGTGATCATGTTGGTATTGGATGGTGATTAAGAAGGGAAATAAAGGCTAAGAGTGATGTTGAGGGATATTTCATGAAAATGCATGATATGTGAATGTAATAAGAGTATAAGAGGATGTATGTAGTACTCTTATTGATGAGCTAAAGGATTACTTCCTAGACATTATTTGGTGAAGTTAATACCTAAATGATAAGGTTTGGTTGCTAATACTAGTTTGCCACAAATGACTTATTGTAGATAAGTGTTCGAAGAGTACGGGAAGTCACTTGTATTGAAGTGGTTATATCAAGGTATGTAAGACATACTCTATCTAATCTTTGGCATGAATAATGACCTATGGCACTCTCAAGTAAGCTTCCAACATTGTCCTACGACACATGACACATAATAACATCATATGATCTTCGACACTACCAATTGAACTTATTTTCACTTGTAAGATGTCCGGCTAGTCAAAAAAAAAAAATGTCCATATACTATTGATGACTCCGAAATGGTTTAATGAGGTATCCATGATTCTCTACTTCATCTTCACGATATTGATTACCCATTTACATGTTTTTCCTATTGAGGTATCATGGTTTCAAGTTCCATAAAGTGTGACTACAAAGTAACCAATCTCAAAGATTAATTGAATTAAGAAATGGAATGTCTGTATTTTAAATTGATGATATTATGTATTGTATTAGTACCACTGATCAGTTGGCCATCGTATTATAAAGATTATGTATATATGCTATTCCAGGGGTGGTCCCTTATGTATTGTATTAGTACCACTGATCAGTTGGCCATCGTATTATAAAGATTATGTATATATGCTATTCCAGGGGTGGTCCCTTATGTATTGTATTAGTACCACTGATCAGTTGGCCATCGTATTATAAAGATTATGTATATATGCTATTCCAGGGGTGGTCCCTTATGTATTGTATTAGTACCACTTATCAGTTGGCCATCGTATTATAAAGATTATGTATATATGCTATTCCAGGGGTGGTCCCTTATGTATTGTATTAGTACCACTGATCAGTTGGCCATTGTATGACATATGTTATGTATTGATAAGGATTACGGGAAGTAATGATATGAAAGTAATGTGCAGGTATCCCATCAGTTCTTTTAAGTGTGGTCTACTCATACTGTTTATTTGCTGGTATTTGGGTTCTGTTGATCTTTTGTATCTCATCTTGATACTCCCTGCCTTACATACTCAGTACATATTTCCGTACTGACGTCCCTCACGGGGGACCTGTATTCATGCCTGCAGGAACAGATACTTCAGGTCGTACACCTCAGCAGTAGGATCCAGGACATTCTATTGTTAGTGGTGAGCTCCAGTTGTTTCGGGGCATCCCAAGTCGTCTCTATATGTACCTTTGGTATTTGTATAAAAATCTTTTGTGGGCGGGAGTTTGTCCCGACCCCAACTCAGTTGTGTATCTATGTAGAGGCTTTTGTAGACATATTGTACAACCATAGGAGTGTTTGGTTGATAGACGTAATGGCTCTGACGGCCAATTACTGTTCATATATATATTTATGCGTGTCTGCTGGGCTGATACAGGTACTGTTTTCTTCTATTTACAACGAAGTGCTGCCCAAATTTCTATTTTTCATAAGTAATGTAAATGTAAAAGTATAGGTTATGAACGGGTTCTTCCGGGCCTCCTCGGCTACGGGTGCCAGTCCGCTCCAATGGGATTTGGGGTGTGACAGTTTGTATTGATAAATATTGAATGTAAATATCTAATGGAAAGATTTGCATGGTTTGACAAAGATTTCAGGACAACCACACATTGTGATTGAAAGAATGATAATCCTTGCATAGTTTTGACTTGTGCTTTCGGAACATGAAATCTCTTATACTATTTGCATGTTCGGGTGGTCTGAATTGAGTTTTTGATGAAAGAATCATGCATGATGCATTATGGCTCAGAAATAAGACTTGCAAGTCTTTGTGTGATGACACCGACACAGATAATGCCATGTTAATTCAGAACAAAATAGTATGCATGTTTGGAATCAGATTTTTGGATTTTGAAACTAGAATGATGCATGTTTCAGAACAGGCTAAAACTAGGCATAGAGAGAGCTTAGGTGGTTCCTCGAAGAAGGCACGAGTTCAGACAACTCATTGCCCAAAACCGTGATTTGCCGATCCGAGTATATTATTTATGGTTGAAATTTATTTTTCATAAAATAAATTATGTTCGGAAACAACGAGTAAAATGAAATATTTATTTTTATTATAAAGGTCAAGTAAAATAAAGCAGAGAAAATATTATATGTAGCTGTGGCAGTATTGTCAATTTCACTAGTTGACTTTTTAGGTTATTATCACTGATAGAGCATCAATATACTTCCAAGTTCTAAAAAGGATCAATACATTGAAATCAAACTAAGGCATGTTCCGGTAAAATATTTGAATATATAATAAAGTGTTTTTATTAGATATTTTAAATTTAAATTCAGAAAAAAGTTTTCATGCGTATTCTTAAGCATCCATTATATTAATAAAATAACTATTTAAAATATGTTATCTCTTTCAATTTTACATATTAGTCTCCTTAAATCGCAAAATTAATATAGTTTGTTTCAGTTGAGGGTGAATTTTATATGTAGTTAACTTGGATCGTTGAGATCATACCCAAAAACTCGTTTAATATTTAAGTTGAAAGTGTCTAATTTTAGGTGCTAAATTAAAAATATATCGTAATTTAATTATCAATATTAATTTACTGACAAATTTAGGAAATTTTCGATGTTCCCCTTTCATGATGCAAATCTTTTGCACTAGAAAAGTCCAAAAGTGTCAACAATGTCTGGAGCTTCACATGGGGTTTGGCCTACACTGATGAAACAATAATAATGCTTCATGTTTTAATAAACGGAATAGGGAAAAATTTCGAATTATGATAAATGGTATATATATATATATATATATATATATATATATATATATATATATATATATATATATATATATATATATATATTTCTTATCATTTTATTAATATTAGGGGCATATCAGGGGTGGCTCAATAAATTTAGTGGCCTAAAGTCAACTCTTAATAAAATATTCAAATATATTCAATAAAAGTAGTTTTTGTCTGCACCTCGTACGTGTATGTGCATCTTTTGAGACATGCGCGCATTTAATGTGCATTTCGTGTGCCATAAGTACATTTTGTTACCAATTGGTAAAAATATTTTCGAATCACATTGATATTATTGTTAAATATGTGCGTGTATACTATCATTGTGAATTATTTTCTAGCTTAAAAATGGTGGCTTCAAAAAAGTTGAGACCTCAAGTCATTGTTTTAGCCGCTTTATGTCGAGCCGGTCTTGGGGCATATGTGTATTCAACGTCTGACAGAGGACATATACGTTTCATTTATCATAGTTTGAGGTATATTCGATTACATGAAATCAAACTAAGGCTTGTTCTGATTAAATATCTGAATGTATGATAAAGTGTTTCTATTACATATTTGTATAATATAAATTTTGAAAAAGCTTCTATGCGTATTTTTAAGCATCCATTTCGTCGATAAAGTAACTAATGAGAATATGTCACCTTCTTTAATTATACATACTAATCTCATCTTCAATTGAGGTTGATGTGTATAAGAAAAAAAGGTGAGATACTTTATGTAGTTGCTTTAGATGGTTGAGACCACGAAAACATTTTCAAAATTTGAATTGAAAATATCTAATAATGAAGAACATTTATTTTGGTCCTAATTTAGAAACATGGTGGTAATTTGAGTGTCGAAATTAATTTACTAGATAAATTTTATATGTAGTTAACTTGAATGGTTGAGATCACACATAAATATTTTTTCAAATTTTGAGTTGAAATGTCCAATAAGATACATGAAATCAAACATGCTTAATATCTTTACAACAATAGTAAAATTTTATAAGTGAGGTCTATGAGCATGAGGGTAAAGTGTACCGTGTACGCAGATCTTACCACTACCTGTTTTAGCAACGATTATTATGATGGCTAAAAAGGACCATCAATTCACCTTAAGAGCACTCTTTTATAGCATAAAATGTAATAACCATAAGAACAATCACTTAGAAAGTTATTATTAGAAGAGTTATCAAAGTAATTCAAAACAAGTACAATCAAGCACAATACACTTTCTATACATCTGTCTCCATCGATCCAATCAAAGACGTCCATGCCATAGAGAGTCAGACTCGACTTGTGGTAGTGAGAAAAGAGTAAGTTTAGAACTTCTGAATGAAGTCATAGATGTGCTTGTTAATCTCATCTGGTTTTTCTTGGTTGACAAAGTGAGATGCACCTTCCACAACCACAACTTCCTCCAACAATGGAATGTCTTTCTTAAATCCTCCATTGTGTATTTACTCTTTAGCACCCGGTATATGATAAACCAAGTCGAATTCACCAATGATAAACTTGGTCGGAACTTTAACTTGAGCCCCAGTCCATGGTGCTGTGAGTTCCCAGTCTCTGCATTGCATAAGACATAGAACTTTAGGATGTGTGTAAAGTTTCGGGCAACTCCAAACTTCAAATCCCAAATATATATATACGTCAAAAATGACATTTTCTTGACTAAAGATACTAAGCCTTGCTAGCGTCCATGTATGAAGAAGTTGATCAAGATAGTCTAAAAGCAACTAATAGAATCTATGTTGCTCAGACTCTTTTGAAATGCTTCTGGATGCGTGTCGGATCCTCCAAAAACAGTGCAATTTAGAGGATCCGGCACAAGTGTGGCACCAGTTTTGAAGAGCCTGAGCAACATAGAGTACGATAGCGGTCATGAAGACATGAACTTCACAGTTTTCTAGACTTCCTAGAGAGCATGATAATTTATTTTTTGTTTTTAGATTGTTTTTTTTTTTTTTTTTTTTTTGCTAAGACATGCATCCATTTATTCTTCAATGGTGTGTCCCCTATGATTTTTCAAAGAGTTGATCATTCTATTTAAATTGTGTAGACACCTAATTTCGTCCCTCCCCGATATCGTTTTTACTTATTTTTTTACTTTATCCTACCGTGTACCCTCACCCATGTAATTATACCCCACAAAAAAACAACGAATTAACTTTGCATCGATTACAAGTTAGTTAGGTTCTGTGCAGCTCCACCACATCGATTCCGTCCCATTCATGTTTGTTTCATTCTAATAAGGTCCACTTAATTTGTCTTCTAAGACAAACTAAGGTATTTTTTTTAAGAGTAAATGCACTGTTTTCACCCTGAACTATAAACAAAATTGTTGAGACACAACCAACTTAAAGAGGGTCCTATTATCCCTGTACTAATTAAAACCGTATTTTTGGCAACCTTAAGTGCGTACATGGGCACATACGTGTGCCTACATGTACTTTCAATATGTTGATTCATGCAGTGTGCCACGCAGGCCTTAAGGTTGCCAAAAATATAGTTTTAACTAGTCCAAGCGTAATAGGACCCTCTTTAAGTTGAAGTATGTCTCAGTCATTTCGTTTATAGTTCAGGGTGGAAATAGTGCATTTTTTCTTTATAATCTATTTGGCCAAAGTTTCAATATCACAGAAGGCGAGGAATGCTTACAAGGGAAGAGCTCAGTAATAGTTGACTGGACCAGTGAAACCAGTGTTCTCAAACTTGCTGGCACAGTAATCCAACGCTTCCTCAGAGAGCCAAGATGAAAGGGCAGCGGGAGCATCAGGGATAACGTCGAGGCAATTGCCTTTAGGAAAATAAAATGGTGCAGGATCACGGTATGTCAAAAATTTCTTAAGAAAAGCCTTAGCACCATATCGGGCAAATTCAGCTTCAATTTCGCCCGGTACCTGCAATGTAAAATCATTGTGAACTTTCTGCTGCTGAAATAATTAAATCTCAAGAAACCTACGCCCTTATCATACAAGGTGATTTACGGCCATTAGATCCCTAGAAAGAGGAGCAAACTCCAGCTGTTACCGCTAAATGACAAAGCCAGGGGCGGACCCCAAACGAGTGCTGACTTATCTACAACAGAGGCAAACACGTACTCTCTCAAGTCAAAGTCAGGTAGACTAAGATAGAGTTAATATTACGGTTATGCCAAAGAATGTTTGAATGGTATGCAACATGTTCCAAACAAATTAATGAGTTATCACTAACGTAATGTTTGCAATGTAAGAATTGTCAACAATATACTCAATATAGTCCAGCCCATCCCCGAATGGCCAGGGCTGGAGCTAGACGGGCGGAAGGAGGTTCATCCGGATCTTCTTTGCCGGACAATCACGCACAGTATATACAAGGCCAAAGTTTCTTTCTTGTGTATATATGGTACAAGATGAATTCCTTGGTGAAAATTCTACCTCCGCCACAACCTGAATCCCTTGTGCATGGAGAGTTTAATGTGCCATATTGCATTAAACTTGTAGAATACCCATCAAACATGTGTGGGATATAATGATCTTCCCCATATAAAGCCTTAAACCCCTCCACCAAATTCATGTGTGGGTTCCTTTGAAAAAAATGGACACTCAAATTCACCAACGCCTTAACTTTGTCTGGCCTAAAAAGGCATAAATGCCAAGCAATTATGGCACCCCAGTCATGAGCAACAACAAACACGTTATCTTCATTTGGATCTATGGCTTCAAGCAGTGCTACAAGATCACCCACAAGGTGAAAGATACTGAACTTTGAAGGTTCATTATGGGGTGCACCTGTAGTATCTCCATAACCCCTTAAGTCTGGTGACACGGCACGGTAGCCACGTTCAGCTAAGTAGACCATTTGGTGGCGCCATGAATACCTGTAGAACACAAAGTATTACGGGTTGACCCAAGCCTAGTCCTAAAGGCGAAAATAAAGAGAGATTTTCACTATGAATGAGAGAAATTGTACAATAAGAAGAATCTCCTAATTACAATCTCATTATACAAATCTCGGGTAGTTCCTAATTGTACAAGAAGTAAAAAGAACAGCCCAATGTAAAAAGCATCCCGCGTTCACGCAAGGTTAGTTCAAGGAAGGGCCACATCCCAAGGGGTACTGTAGACAACCTAATACTCTAATGAAGCATCCTTGGGTTGCTTCTATAGCTCGAATCCGTGATCAATAGGTCACATAGAGACAACTTTAATGTTACTCAATCCCTTTCAGAGTCCTACAACAAGTGAATTCCCAAATCTTAAGATCATCAATTAAATAGCACACAGTCAAAGCAAAGAGAATAATAAAAAAAAAAAAATAGCATAAGTATTTAACAAGATTCAACAAACCTTGTTAGAAGAATTGTACATTAGGGAAAAGTTTCTAACTACAATTGTGGCACATTGTGGATTAACTAAGTACACAACCAAAACAACAACAACATACCCAGTGTATTCTCACCTATGGGTCCCACCTAGTGGGGTTTGGGGAGGGTAGAGTGTACGCAGACCATAGGACTACCTCAAGTGAAGTAGAGAGGTTGTTTCCGATAGACCCCCGGCTTTGGACCGATAACTAAAAACAACAACAACAACAACATAGTCTTTAATTCTTGTTTGGTTGGAAAATAAGTTATTGCGGGATTAGTTATCCGACTCTCAAGGAGGGATAAGAAAAACACTTCAATTCCGAGATAACTAATCCCGGGATGAGTTATCTCATTTATTTTGTCCCAACCAAACATGAAATAAGCTTCTTGTCTAAATTAACCCCGGATTAGTTATACTTATCACCTGTGGTAAGTTGACTTTCAATAACAAAATCAAAACAAATAGAGAACAAAATTATACAACACAATAAACAAATATAAGTTTCCCAAACTTACTAAATCTAACATAACTAAGATCTTTTTTATGACCATGGTGTTCGGGCCAACTTTCATACGCCTCGACTAAATCAACAGAATATCTACCACCTCCCAACAGCAACAGATATATAATCATAATTATGACTTACAAAATTCAAGATTCAAGAAAATAATACCAGAGTTCAGGGAAGCCATGTATGAAGAGGACTATTGGACCGTGACTTGAAAAATGTGTACGACAAGGTCCCTAGGGAGGTTCTTTGGAGATGCTTGGAAGCTAGAGGGGTCCCGGTGGCATACATCAAAGCGATTAAGAACATGTATGAAGGGGCAAAGACTCAGGTAAGGATTGTGGGAGGAGATTCTAAACATTTCCCGTTCTTTACAGGGTTGCACTAGGGATCAACTCTTAGTCCGTTTTTATTCTCTTTGGTGATGGATGTGTTGCCGCAAAATATACAAGGCGAGGTGCCTTGGTGTATGCTTTTTGCGGATGATATAGTTTTGATTGATGAGTCGCGACAAGGGGTTAATGATAAGCTGGAGGTTTGGAGACAAACCCTGAAGTCAAAAGGTTTTCGGTTGAGCAGGAGCAAGATGGTGTACTTGGAATGCAAGTTTAGTGACTCGAGGCACGAGGAAGAAGTGGTAGTAATGTTGGATTCTCAGGCAGTTTGCAAGAGGAATAGTTTTAAGTATCTCGGGTTTATGATTCAGGGGAATGGGGAGATAGATGAGGATATCTCTCACCATGTTAGGGCTGGTTGGATGAAATAGAGGATCGCTTTAGTTTTTTTATGCGATAAGAAGGTGTCCCATAAGCTAAAAGGCAAATTCTATAGAATTTCAATCCGACCTTCTATGTTGTACGGAGCGGAGTGTTGGCTGGTTAAGAATTCTCATATCCAGAAGTTGGAAGTGGCGGAAATGAGGATGTTGCGTTAGATGTGTGGTTTCATAAGGGCTGACAAGGTTAGGAATGATATTATTCTGGAGAAGGTTGATACGAGTACGATCACGTAGATGGACTTATGAGGGCGTACGTTAGACCCAAGGCTTGGTGTGTGCAATGACGTACAAAGGAGCACCTAAATGGACACCAAAACAATCCACTACATACACTAAAAGGGCCAAATCAGTCTACTACATATACTAGAGGGGTGCCCCTTCACTAATGGGCCTTCTAGTTATTTTACCTATTATTTGTAATACACTATAAATAGAATAATGTAGGGTTTCATCAGGGATATTTTGATGAATATTATAAGTTTATAACACTTGAAACATTTTCTCTCAAAGGAGAGAAGACCATCAACCCGAAATTGTAACTAGGAAAATCAACTTGAGTGTGGAATCGCTCGTGTTGGATTCAAGCTTGGAAATGTTAGATGCTTGGGAGATCGGGGTCACTCTTGTGCCAACGTAAGAGTTAGGTATTTGATGTGTATGATGTTAAAGGTTTAAGAGTGGAATAGGCTTTTGGGTTGTTGATATTATACCTTCAATTTGTCTAACTATCTATCCTTTATTTTATTTTTTGTAATCGTGTAGTAGTTTTGATGTTGTAACTGTGTGTTTGTGTATTTAATGTGGAATCCGAAATTAGTCTATTGTTCATATTTTTCTTGTTGTGTTGCTACTGTTTTGGTGTTATTATGCCATTGTGCCTTGTATTCTTCTTGTTGGTAGCGAATCCGAGAGGGGTCACCAAAAGAGGTCCTCAATTTCTTGTCTAGTGGACTGATTTTGGTGTTTGTTTCATGTTTCCTTGTCTTTATTATATCATTTGGCATCAGAGAATGGTTAGATCTTGTTCCTACAAGATCAATCTTGGGCTTGCTTGTTAGAAAATTCAAAAAAAAAAAGTTGAAATCTGAAAATTCCAAAAAGAAGCAAATTTGTCCATTTTTGTGTCTTGGCCAAAATTTTGCTTGTTTTGAGTCTAGATCTAGGAGTCATTTTATTTGTTTTATTGTTTCTAGTGTTATCTTCTTCATATCTAACACTAAAGAAGTCTAGATCTAGATTTGAGCTTTAATTGTTGATGTTGTTGTTGTGAACCTAAACTTTGGCCATGTGATTGTTGTTGGTATTGTTATTGCGAATTCAAAGCTTGGACGTATGGTGTGTTGTTGGTTCAAGGTTTGAATGTGTATGGTAGTTATTATGTTGTATTTTTAAGCTTGAAAAGGTGTTGTTGATGTTTGGGGTCTAACTTGAACCTTTGAACTTCAAGATTAAAAAAATGTGTTCTTGGTGTTCTTCACATCTTCATCTATTGTTGAAGAAAAAATGGATGTTTGATCTTGAAAGTTGAAGAAAGAGAGTGTGTATTTTGTTAGTCTTGAAAGACATATTTTCAAAATTTAATACCTCTCAAGATTTTTACAACCAATTCCAACCACTCGAAGACTTTAACAACCACATTTCCAACAACCTTTCATGATTTAAGGACCATGTCTTGAGGAGAAAAGTCAAGTCTTGTTTTTGAATTTGAAAGAGAATTTCAAGACTTGTTTTCTTTCCTTAACCAATTCGTACCAATTTTAAATTACAATTGGACCAAGACTTGAATTAGAAAATAAAATTTGATAACAACCACAACCATTACGTGGCTGCCACATCACGTTTTTACTGTTCACCGACAATTTTTAAGCTCAAATTTTATATTTCTTAGTTTCATTTTATTGTTTCCTAGTTCCGTTTGTTGGTTTGAACACTAATTAACAAATTAGTAATCTCCTACTAGATTGTAAGTTAGTTGTAGAGTCCGTTTGTTCGTGTCTACGTTTGTTGTGTACTTTTATCTTTTGTGAATTCATTGTATCTTGTTGGTTCAAGTCCGTAAACAAATTTTCTTTGAGTCAACTCAAACGAAAATCTATTCCAGAAAAGAGTAGACTCGACCCTCAATCACTCGCAAAGTAGAAGCCGACTTTCAATATTTGTGAAACCAAGTGTCAGGTAAAAATCGAGAGTGAGAGTGTGATGAGACATTTTAGAGCTAACAAGTTTTTTGTTTTATTGTTCATTGTTGTCTTTTCTTTTAGGTACCATGGCTGCCACCAATCTCGATACCACGTTTGACCGCATCACTGACAATATTGAAGCCATAAAAGGGCACGTTGAAAGGCTACGCCAATTGGTATCCACACTTATCCCAATAAATTCAAAACCTAAGGTCCAAACACCTTGCGGTGAGAGCTTCCCGAAGGAAGTTGCTGCCCAAACTTGTGAAGGACTTTCACACCGAGGTAAATATGAACATACTCATGAATGTTAAGGAAAAATAGCTAACTCTTATACTTTGGTACATATGAATGATGAACATGTGACTAATAAGCCGTTGAGTTTGAGTAGTAGCTTACCTACATATGAGTATATTGATTTCTTACCACTTGTGGATGATGAACATGTTGTGCGAGTGGATACACTAGTTGATTCTATAGATGACCGAATTGACTCTTCTAGTAAGATCGATTTGTGTCCACCTAGTGTTGAAGCTATTGTGTTAAATGAAATTACATCGTCATGTGGAAATTGTATTGATCAACTTGTGTGTAAAACTTGCTCACCACTTGAGAATATGTGTGATGTGATTAATGAATCTCAAGTGAGTAAAGAATTTGAAGATGTTGGTCAAGGACAAAAGAGTGAACTCGTGAGCCTATGTTGTTGTAAAGATTCTAATATTTGCTTGGCTCATAGGGTTATTCATGTTCCTGACATATCTTTGAAAAATGATTTTCCTTGTACTTCTTTGCATGATACCCCACCCGTGCTTGACAAATATGGTGACTTGAATTGTGATTCCTTTGATGTTAATGGTGGTTTGTGTCTATCGAGGACCGTAGGAAAAATATGTCATTGTCTCTTTGGGGTATTGCTCATATCCGTGCATCCATGCTTGACACACTTGTATTTAAGTTATGTGAACCAAAACTTGAGGATACCAAGTTGTATTCTTGTTTGTGGAAGGGTCCAAGGATGTTAAAAACTTCTTGTCACCTTCATGGGGTTGGACAAGTTGAAGTTTCTTGTGGGACTCTTGGGAGCGTGCTTCACATCATTTGTAGAGGGAAGTCAAGTTCTTGGGCAAACTACTTACCTTGGATTGGATTGTTGCATGGTAGTTCCCTATTCTCCTTATTGGTATGGCTCGCTTGATGGAATGCCTTCCCTCGATAAGTGATTAGAAGGAGAGAGGTCCAACGTGCTTGCAATGACCCTTTCTTTCGTTGTGTCTTCCAACTTGTGAATACATCTTAGATGAGAATTATCTCTTTGGTGCCTTTCTTCACTACCTATATGCATATGATGATATTCATGATGTTGTTGGATATACAACTTATGAGAGGCGTAGTCTTGGTTATTGTCCCTTAATTCTTAATGTTCATCCGAGCCCTTTGGTTCGTGATGTTGTACAAAAGGTTTTCATAATTAACACAAAAGATCCTTGGTTTTACTTCAAGTGTGTACCACCATGGTATGATAGTGCTAATTTTTTATTTTGCTAACCCTAACCCTCATGGTAGTTCCCTATTCTCCTTATTGGTATGGCTCGCTTGATGGAATGCCTTCCCTCGATAAGTGATTAGAAGGAGAGAGGTCCAACGTGCTTGCAATGACCTTTTCTTTCGTTGTGTCTTCCAACTTGTGAATACATCTTAGATGAGAATTATCTCTTTGGTGCCTTTCTTCACTACCTATATGCATATGATGATATTCATGATGTTGTTGGATATACAACTTATGAGAGGCGTAGTCTTGGTTATTGTCCCTTAATTCTTAATGTTCATCCGAGCCCTTTGGTTCGTGATGTTGTACAAAAGGTTTTCATAATTAACACAAAAGATCCTTGGTTTTACTTCAAGTGTGTACCACCATGGTATGATAGTGCTAATTTTTTATTTTGCTAACCCTAACCCAAGGCTTGGTGTGTGCAATGAAGTGCAAAGGAGCACCTAACTGGACACCAAAACAGTTCACTACATATACTAGAGGGGTGCCCCTTCACTAAGAGGCCTTCTAGTCATTTTAACTATTATTTGTAATATACTATAAATAGAATAATGTAGGGTTTCATTAGGAATATTTTGATAAATATTATGAGTTTATATGTAGAAGACCACTAACCCAAAATTGTAACTAGGAAAATCAACTTGAGTGTGGAATCACTCGTGTTGGATTCAAGTTTGGAAACGTTGGATTCAAGAGTGGAATTGGTTTTTGGGTTGTTAATGTTATACCTTCAATTTATCTAACTAGCTATCCTTTTGTTTCTTTGTAATCGTGATGTTGTAACTGTGTGTTTGTGTTGTTAATGTGGAATCCAAAATTAGTCTATTGTTCATCTTGTTCTTGTTGTGTTGCTACTGTTTTGGTGTTATTATGCCATTGTGCCTTGTATTCTTCTTGTTGGTAGTGAATCTGAGAGGGGTCACCAAAAGAGGTCCTCAATTTCTTGTCTAGTGGACTAATTTTGGTGTTTGTTTCATGTTTCCTTGTCTTTCTTGTATCAAAGGTAAGGTTGGAGTGGTATCTGTGGAGGAAAAAATGCGGGAAGTGAGGTTGAGATGGTTTGGTTATGTGATGAGGAGGGGTACGGATGCCCCTGTTCGTAGGTGTGAGAGGTTGGCCTTGGAAGATTTCAAGCGGGTAGGGGTAGACCGAAGAAATGCTGGAGAGAAGTGATTAAGCGTGACATGGAGTAGTTACAGCTGACTAAGGACATGACCCTAAATAGGAAGGTATGGAGGAAAAACATTAGGATAGAGGGATCAGGGTGTGGATGAGTCGTAGCCAGTAATTAGGTGGACTTTAGTGTTCTTTGTTTGGAAATGTACAATCTTCTGTGGATGTCGTACTTATGTTATTTTATCATGTTCCTTGCTTTTGATGCTTTTGTATATTGTCTTTAATCTTGAGCCGGGGATCTATCGAAAATAACTGCGTACACTCTACCCTTCCCAGACCCCACTTGGTGGGAATATATTGGGTTTGTTGTTGTTGTTGTTGTAATTGTTACTAAAAAAATATAATTTAGCGACAATTAAGTTATTGTCTTTAACTAGTTACTGCCAAGTATCTTTTTTTGGTGTTAATGTTTGTTATGATTAAATATCTAAACACATGATAAACTATTTATTGAATTATTTTTATTCAAATTTTTTAAAAGCTTTTCTATAATTTAACTAGTTGAACATATCAGTTCTTTTAACCATACATCTAAGCCTCATTAGTTAGTCGTAAAACTGAGGTTTGGAGGTCGGTGTATAATTTTAAAAAGTGATATATTTTATATAGTTAACTTATATATATAATAAATGATTTAAAATGCATAAATAAATTTTGAAAGTATCTAATATTTAATAGAAACACTTGTTCAGATGCTAAAGTTGTAACATATTCATGCTTGAGTATTTAAATAAATTTAAGAAATTATCGATCTATTTCGTATTTAAAAATGATGAATATCTTTCCTTTAGAATATCTTCTGGATTTTAAAAAGTACAAAAAGTCAAAAACTATTCATTATTTCTGGAGCTTCACATGGTTTTTTGGTGTACACGATGGAGCATTAATGATCCTTTAACATTTAAAAAATATGGACATAAAAAAAATAACATAAATATATAGATTGAAAATCGAAAAAATATATTGAGAGTTGATTGTGTATCCTTATATATCTTTATTGGATATATTATATAACTTGATAAATTCAAAATCAGAAATAATGGATTGATAGGTAATGATTTATCTTTACAAAGAAAAAAATATATCTTCGTTGAATGTATTAAGAACTAATTATATATCTCGATATAATCAAAATTGAATTTTTTAGTAATTATGTAAATATCAAAATTTTCTGTAATTAAACTTCAAATTATTGGGTATGTTGTTTGATCTTTTTTAATTTATTTAGGATCATATGCTAAGGTCGAAAGCAATCACTTAGTGGAAAAGAAAATGATGGAATAATGACATAGTAAAAATATTTTACGTGAGAAAGAAGCGATTTTCCTTATTATTTTTTTAATTTTGAAATATTTGATAAGTAAATAAAGATACGACTCCGAATCTTTTTTATATAATTTATTCGAAGAGGTATGGCCGACATAATAGATACAATCTATATCTATATCTATATCTATATCTATATCTATATCGACATCTATATCTATATCTATATCTATAATCTATATCTATATCTATATCTATATTTATAATCTATATAATCTATATAATCTATGTAATATATTAAAAGTGCAAAGGACCTTAGAAATGTTGTTTGAACTTTTTATCCTTCACTAAAAGACTCCATTTTAGACAAAATCGTCTTTTTACTTTTTTTCTTCTAATTATTATTTATTAAATTAAAATTTCTAAAATATATTGATTTTAATTACCATAAGAATTATGGGATCCGTACTTAAAATATACTCCTAACATCTATGGGAGTACAAGTCCTACCATATATAGATCCTAAAATATATGAAAATAAATTACCATTAAAAGTGTTTTTCCTTATTAAATACGTATGCAAATTATCAAAACAAAAAGAGACAATTGAGAGTCAAAATATTAACACTCGATCACACAAACGTGGGTAAGGGTTCAAAATTTCTATTTTTGTTTTGATTTTAGGTTGTTTTTTGTTGTTCGCGATTTTGATTTAATTTTTTTTTGTTGTTGGTATCTTGCAGACGGACGAATGATGAAAATATCGACACATGAACATAGTTGACCAACAAATCATGAAGATAAAATAATTTTAAAGGTCTTCTTTTGTTTAATGGATGCTACTTATCAAGTAAGATTTTTTTTTTAATTTAAGAAGTTGAAGAATATGAGACATGTAATTAAGGTTGAAAAAACTTCAATCATTCATTCTACCACAACCTATATTGACTTATAGTTTATGAATTTGCCGATATGATTTGAAGACTCAATGTCAAATCTGACTAGAACTTGATGTCCTAATAAATTTTTTGCTAGGCATATTCTGTCACGAATTTTTTCCTCTTTTTTTTTTTTCAGTCTAGAATTATTGCGAAGCTACTTGATCAATCTAAGTACTTGATCAAACTTCGGATATGTCTATCACTCTAAATATAAATTAATTATTTTTTTAAGTTACACTACATGTAAAATTAATTTCATTAGTAAATAGAGAAGCAAATAATTTCTCACATGTATATGAGCACTGGAAATTTTTTAGCTATATAACTTTGATTTTGACCCCTCCCTCCCCCCCCCCCCCCCCTCCCCTAAAAAAAAACTATATAGCTTTGTTCAATATGAATTTGAATAAAAAAATTTAATCTCAATAAGTATGAATTTTACAAGTTTAAGAAATGACTTGCTTTTGATTTAGTATTCAGGTAATTAATTATGCTATTGAAGTCTCTGTTGCACCATAAAAGGAGATTTAAGATAATATATATATATATATATATATATATATATCAACTTTCAGGAACATTATAAACCCAAGTCGATCTTTGTAATGTTTGTTTCTTGGGCACAGAAATTTTTATACGATGATGTTGATAATGAGAAAATAGCTTGCAATAGTAAATTTGCTAGTTAGACGTAAAAAAGTAGGGTGAGAAATTAAGAGAAATATTTACATTGTAGATTAATGTACATACTACATATTAGATTTTTAGTTGTTTTCTTAATATGTAATTTTTGTTTCATCTTTTGTAAAATTGATTTTATGTGTTCTACTATTTATTTTTTATATTTGTGTTGGTGTTGTGATAAAATTATGATGTTGTTAACCTCTTAGCATAACCTTAAATAAGAGGGTACTAAGGATGTGAATTAATTTGATGCAATTAAGTCGATTATATTGAAAGAAGTCTTCTATCTCCACGAGGTATGACAAGATTTGCGTTCACTTGTGATATTTCATGAGGTATATTGTTATTGTTGTAAGCTTAATATGTTTTTAGTCTTTCTTAATAAGTTTTTTTTTTCAAGGGTAGAAGTTATTAATTTGTAGTTTGGAGCTTCTACTAATATACATGTGCTCCTGTCATATTATTGGATATCAGCATCTTATTGAGTTGTATTATCGCTTTGAATTTATATAAAATATCAATGTTATTTGAGTTATTTGTCATTCATTAAAAAACTATGTAATAGATATAGATTCTTCTATTTTCTTAAACATATATGATAAAATCAACTTTGATTATAAAGAGAAAAGTTAGGGTTAATTACTTTAAGATCGAGGTACTTTACATTTATAAATAAAAGAATCGTTATACATGGTAGACTATTTACAAATTTCATTTCTTTTGCGGGCCACACCTAATTGATTTTTTCATTTTATTTTGCAGCATTTGACGACTGATCTCATACAAATAAGACTTTTGATTATTCTTTGATATTATTATTATTATTATTATTATTATTATTATTATTATTATTATTTTAATAGATGATTTATCGTAAATAACCCTCCACCTATAAAAATAATAATTGTAGGGTAGAAATAAGTTATGTGTACATGTATGTTAGTATTGTTTGAGACGTTAGATGTCCTTATAGGTCCTACAATGACTAAGAATTTACTTTGGACGTCCACCTTTTTGTTTTCTATTTATGTCCTCGATTGAATAAAGAAAGTACTGCATAATATTGGTAAGACATTTTTTTGATGTAATGCAATATGAGCTTTAGGAATACTTAAGTTTACCCCAATTTATTACGTTATGGGCGGGGACTCTGACTATTTGAGTAGTTAAGGATATGTTATAACTTTCTACAGTAAGAGTTGACTTGATAATAATTTTTAAAGTTATGAAAAATATTTTCTTAAAAAATATTTTTTAGAAAAAGAAGTTGTCTTTACTTACTTTTTTTTGTTCATTATGCAAGTAGGAAAACATTTTTTAAAAATATTTGTATATATTTAACAGAAATACTGAGAAGGAATGAGTTAAGGGAGGTGCGGAATTTTGAATATTTTTTTAAAAAATAATTAAAAATTTAAATATATATATATATATATTGGGGGTGGGGGGGGGGGGGGTGTTGACAGGGGGCTAGGGGTCGAGGTATGGGGGTAAGAAAAAAATTTAAAAAGTTTTAAAACAAAACACTTACCGTGATTTAGACGTCAGTGTGTTTCTATCTAACAACAAATTAGGGATATTATTTTACGTATTCCTTTATCCTAGCTACTAAGTAGCTTAGTCCGATACGTAGACGTAGAGGAGACTCTTGTAATATATGTATTCACATGTAAATTGTATATCAATAATAAATTTGTCTGGAAAAAGTTCTATTCAAAGATATTATTCTTTCTCTTATTTTTTCTTCTTTTTCAAAATTTAAAATTGGGCAATGCTTTGATTTAGAGTCGTCATGTACTTTTGTCATGTTCACAATTATTTTTGCTTTGATTTGGCATCGACATAATATAAGTTCAATTTACAAGCGATTAGTTTTTCTCGCAACACCCCTTTCTTCTCATAGCGGTAGCTTTAGTGCATTGGACTGCCCTTTTAAAGGGGAGCCTTGGAGTAACTGGTAAAGTTGTTGTCATGTGACCAGGAGGTCACGGGTTCAAGTCTTGAAAACAGCCTCCGACAGAAATGCAAGGTAAGGCTGCGTACAATACACCCTTGTGGTGGGCCCTTTCCCGGACACCAAGCATAGCTATAACTGCACCGGGTTGCCCTTTTTTTAGTTTTTCTTACTTATTTCACATCATAAGTTTTAAGTTCTCCGTTCAATATATTTTTAAATTACAATTAGTCGCAAGGAAAAGAGGTATTGTATGACAAAGGTAAAAGTGACGATCTAATATGTACTTACAATTAACAACAACAACAAACCCAGTGTATTCCCACCTGGTGGGGTCTGGGGGGTAAGATGTACGCAGTCCATACCTCTACCTCTAAAGAAGTAGAAAGGCTGTTTCCGATAGACCCCTGGCTCAGGCACAAGAGTACTTACAATTAAATATATGTTATATTTATATTATTATATTAAAATGTGAAAGATCTTTGAGATGTGATTTGAACTTTTTGCACTTCATTAAAAATCTTTACAATAGATAAAATCGTCTAATTTTAAATAATTAAAAGTTATACATGCGAGGCACGATATATAAAAGTGTGAAGACATTTAAAAAGGTTATTTGAACTTTTTATCCTTCATTAAAAGACTTTCTTTGAACCATGATTTTTTTATGACCATGATGTTCAGGCCAACTTTTATACACCTCGACTAAATCAACAGAATATCTACCACCTCCCACCAGCAACAGATATATAAACATAATTATGACTTACAAAATTCAAAATTCAAGAAAATAATACCAGAGCTCAGGAAAGCCATGTATGAAGAGGACTATTGGACCTTTGCCTAATTCTGCTACATGCATGTTTATGCCATTTACAGTTGCCATTTTGTGCTCTATCTTCTCCATTTTGATTCTTCTCTTTTTCATGGTATGGCGAATACTAAATTGAAACCGAAATTTTTCATACTGCCATATGGATGTTGTGGTATTTGATACGGTATTTGATAGAAATTTTAAATTATTTTGATATTTGATACGTTATTTGGTATTTATGAAATAAATATCGAAATACCGTATACCACACCAAAGTTTTTTAATAACATATAAAACCCATATATATATATATATATATATTATATTTAGGATTATTAAATATATTTATATATCATTCATTAGCCAATTGAACACAAAAGTAGTTTTTATTCAGAAATAAATTTTTTGAAAAGTTTAATATTTAGGAGTACTATGCTTAAGTTTAGGTACTGTTGTTCAAAGTTTGCATCTCGGACTATTCAATCATGATTGAAATGTTATTTTTGTGTAATTGATTAAAAAAAATAACTGTTAGCCTAACATGATTGAGACTTTTTTAAAATTTAAAGTTATAGTTTTTTATATGAATATATGTAATTAGTAATCAAATAAAGTATAGTTACCCAATTACCATACCGTAAAATACCAAAACTAAATTTAAAAATATCAAAGCATACCGAACTAATGATATTATTTTTTCAGATACCAAAAACTAAAGTTACTATACCAAAATTTAAAATACTATACTGTACTATATTATGCTCACCCCTAATTGTGACATGTAACTATAACAAATGTTAACTTGATTTTATTATGGTTGACTGGTTGTCATGTCAATATCACTATAAAGTGCTATCATTGACATATGGGTGTCAAGTGAGTCGGTCCGATCTGGTCCGACTCGATCCTCGTAATTAATTCGGTCCGGTTTGACTCGATCCGGTAAGCCCTAGGGCTTTAGGATTTTGGGTTCAGGATCGGTTATTTTTTAAAATGGGCCCGGCTAATCCGGCCCAGACCAAGCCCGGTTTAGACCCGCCGGTTAATTGGCCCGGCCCGGTCCAGATAAATTTAAAAAAAAAAAAAGAGATTTTGGCTTTTGGGCCAAACTAGCCGTTGGCCCAACGGCTATATAGTTGTTTTTGGGTCCAAACGGCTAGTTTGAGCCCATTTATTAAAAAAAAAAAAACTTTAAGAAAAAAATTTTAATCCCAAAAAAAATCTATAAATACCCTACAACTTCAAATCATTTTTCACACAATTTTTCACTCTCTCAAATCTCATTCTCTCTCAAATATCAATTCTCAATTCTCAAATATTCAATATATTTAATTTCTTAAAGTGTTCACTTCAATTTTTTAATTTTTCGCTTACAAAGTACGAGCGGAAGTTTTTAAAGTCGCAATCTTCGGATACTTCCAAAATTTGGTATTGTCGTTCCATCTCTTATGTTTAATTTTTATTTATTGTATTAATTGTTTAATATTTAATTTTATTATATTTTTGTATTTTGAATATTTTTAGTTTAATTTAATTTATATTATGGATAAATTAAGAAACCTCGCTACTAAAGGTGTTAAAAATTTTTGTCCCGGAAGCGGTAGTGGTAGTAAAAAGCGGATTACTAGCGGTAGAGGTAGTTCAAGTAGTAGATATACCTGTGTGTTTTCGCCTCCGGTACCGCTTGGTACACCTTTTGAGGAAGAAATAGGTGTAGGTGCTCACGATATGGATTATGTAGAAGCTCAGAAAAATTACGGTATAGAAGAAGAAAATGAAGTCAATGCGGTTAATTTAGACGAAGATAATGAAAATATTGCTGAGACACCCACAGTAGGAGATGCTAATGTTAGATCTGAATCAGTTAATCTCCCTTCCCGTCCTCCCAGTGCCCCAAAACCTCGTAAAAAAACTAGTATTGCATGACAATTTTTTGAACGTATATCAGATATTGAGGTGCAATACAATATTTGTCAACAAATATATAAGCATAGAAGTGGAGGCAAGCAAGGGGGTACGGGTATGTTAATGAGACATGTAGCTGAAGATCACAAAAGAGAGTTAAATATTGCAAAAGGTAGTGGGGATGTTGGTGGGTCAACGCAAACTAGAATGGACCCAGCAACCGGTCACGTAGCGAAGAAGTATAATAAATTAAGGGACCAGGAAGAAATAGCTAAAATGGTAGCTGTGGGTTGTTTGCCTTTTAATTTTCCTTCTTCTGATGCCTTTATTCGTTATATACAAGTAATTTATAATTCTATGTTTAACGGTATTCCTAGAACTACTTGTCGGTCTGATATTTTTAGACTTCATTCACAATCTTGTTTTTATTTATCAACATTGTTAAAAAATATTCAATGTATATTGTCCCTAACTTCTAATCTTGATCGTGCTGTAAATAAAAATGATTATTTAACCGTTACTTGTCATTGGATGGATAGTAATTTCGTGATGCAAAAACGTATTCTTGATTTTTTATATGATGAAGATCATAAACATACTGGACAATTTATTGCTGATTCTATTGTTAAAATTGCGGATATTATGGTATTGAAAATAAAATTTTATGTATTGCTTTTGATAATGCTTCTAACAACAACACTGCTATAAAAAATTAAAATCTACGCTATCTTCGCCCTTGCCTGAAATTTTTCATATTAAGTGTGCATGTCATATATATAATTTAATTGTAAAAGATGGTCTTGAGGTTTTTGAGTTTTATATTGAAAAAAATCACCTTGCTGTTGGTTTTATTCAAGAAAATAATCGTACATCGAGAATTAGAGAATTTAAAGTTAAATGTCAAGAAAATGGACTTACACCGATTTTGATGTCTGAAGAAATTGATACTAGATGGAATTCTATGTATGCATCTTTAAAAACTTGTTATAAATATAGAATTCCTATTACACTAGCTTTTAACCAACATTGCGGTTCATTTGCTGATTCTGCTGATTGCATGCTACATAATTCTGATTAGGTTGTAATTAATGATCTTGGTAAGTTTTTAGAAAAATTTTATGTAACTACGGTTGAATTTTCCGGTGCTTATTATCCTACTGTCTGTAATATTTTGGCATATATAGCCGATATTTCTGGTTTGCTCAAAGAATATAAAAATAATGAAAGTTATAAAGAAGCTGTTGGCGCCATGTTTACGAAATTTAAAAAATATTTTTTTCCAATTCCCCCTATTTACTTGGTTGGTGCTATGCTAAATCCGTGCATGCAATATAATAATATGTGTCACTTTAGTACTCTTATTTTTACTAACTTAGAAATAAATACTAACCATTATTCTGAACAAGTACAACCTGATTTGTGGACGGCTACGGCTGATGCAAAGGATTACATAGAAAAATTATATAATCACTGTGCTGATTTATTTGATTTAGCCGTATCTACAAATATCACTCCAACTGTCGCTCCTCATCCTCCTGAGGAGCCATCATCTTCTAAAAGTCCGGCACATAGTGATTTTTCTGATTCGTTTTATGATTTAAATTATTGGAACAGTGTTGATGAGAGAGCTTACACATCAACTTATCGGGAAGAGCTGAAATATTATCTTCGGACGGCACCAAAGGATCGCAGACGACGGATCAACATGTTGGATTGGTGGAGAAGTAATGAAACACAATATCCCGTGCTTTCAAGATTTTCTAGAGATATCTTGAATGTTCCAATGTCAACCGTTGCATCAGAGAGCGCCTTTAGTCAGGGACGACAGCAGCTTGGAGACAACCGACATTCATTGGGAAGCAATGCAATGAATATTCTAGTTTGCCTCAGAGATTGGATTAGAGTGGAAAGAAGAAACCAAGGAATGGAACCGAAGCCGAGCGACGAGCTGAAACTTGAAGAAATTATAACTTCACGGGAGAACTCAGCAGAATCAAGTCCAATGCATGATTTTGCCCCTGTTGACTTTGACTATCCTATGCAAGTCCCATTAATATTAACATGAATGAGTTGGAAAAAATGATGCATAATTTATAGATTTTTCATTCATGTAAATTATAAATTTTGGATCATTTTGCAATTAATAAAATTCCCCAAATTCATTCACTCCTTAATCCTTGCTTTTTTATATTTTTTCATTTAACAATATAAAATTTTAAATTGAATTTCTAGTTTTCTACTTTAAATTAAAAACTTACTTCTAATATATTATTAATTTACTACCAAATATTATTAATTTATTATATTAAGTAGCATATAAGTTGTATATTTGTGCATATATCTTCTATAGAAGAGTATATTTAACGGATACATGTGTGTATGTTTTATAAATTAGTATATAAGTATATCTATATATATTGTAATGTATGTATAATGTAGTATATTTTATAAGTAGTAGTATATATACATTGAATGGTACGTATCCATAGAATGGAGTGTACATATGTGAATAGATCTTCTATAGACGTGTATATTTAATGTATACATGTGTATATGTTTTATAAATTAGTATATAACTATACAAATATATATTGTAATGTATGTATATTATAGTATATTTCATTTAAACTATTACATATACATAGAATAGAGTATATATATGTGAATATATCTTCTATAGACGAGCATGTTTAACGTATACATGTGTATATATTTTATAAATTAGTATATAACTATACAAATATATATTGCAATGTATATATATTGCAGTATATCTCATTTAAAGTATTACATATACATAGAATAGAGTGTATGTATGTGAATAGATCTTGTATAGACGTGTATATTTAATATATATGTATATATATTTTATAAATTAGTATAGAACTATACAAATATATATTGTAATGTATATATATTGTAGTGTATCTCATTTAAAGTATTACATATACATAGAATAGAGTGTATATATGTGAATAGATCTTCTGTAGACGTGTATATTTAACGTATACATGTGTATATGTTTTATAAATTAGTATATAACTATACAAATATATATTGTAATGTATATATATTGTAGTATATCTCATTTAAACTATTACATATACATAGAATAGAGTGTATATATGTGAATAGATCTTCTATAGACGTGTATATTTAACATATACATGTGTATATGTTTTATAAATTAGTATATAACTATACAAATATATATTGTAATGTATATATATTGTAGTATATTTCATTTAAAGTATGACATATACATAGAATAGATTGTATATATGTGAATAGATCTTCTATAGACGTGTATATTTAACGTATACATGTGTATATGTTTTATAAATTAGTATATAACTATACAAGTATATATTGTAATGTATATATATATTATAGTATATTTCATTTAAAGTATGACATATACATAGATTGGAGTGTATATATGTGAATAGATCTTCTATAGACGTGTATATTTAACGTATACATGGGTGTATATATATATATATATATTGTAGTATATTTTATTTAAACTTTAAAGTTTAAAGTAGTACATATATATTTGGATGGTGCGCATATATGTGTAATTGTGTATATGTGTATATATTTTTTAAATTCTAATGTAGTATATACTATATATATAGTGTATATATATTATTTAACGTATTTATAATGTATATAGGTGGGTATATATAATGTATATTGAAAAAAAGTTTTTTTTTATATTTTTGACCAGTTTTTTAATCGGGTTTGACCGGGTTTAGGTGGGTTTGACCGGGTTGGGTTAAGTGGGCCGGGTTAGGGTGGTTTTTGATTTTTTTACTGTTGGGCCCGGCCCGGCCCGGCCCACTTAGACCCCAACCCGGACCCGGACCGGCCCTCAACCCGGTTAAATAACACGGGTCGGTTCTGGGTTGGCCCTGCCCGGCCCACTTGACACAATAATATTTTACTTCCTCAATCCCATTTTGTGTCTTGCATTTTGATCGGGCACAGAATTTAAGAAATTAGTGATAATTTTATAAAGTTTACAAAATTGTCTCTCTTAAAATTTATTTTTTAATTGTCTTTTCTTATTAAATTGGACCCAGTAAAAATAAAATGGGAATATTGTCATTTAATAGTTACCAAATAAGGAAAGATGACATTTTTTTGAGACAAACTAAAAAAAAATTACGACACATAAAATAAAACGGAGAAAGTAGATTTTAAAAAGGCTGAATACATTGGATACTTACCGACATTAGTTAGGGGCATTTACAAAAAGCACTAGAATATAATTGTCACTAATAATTGCTACCAAAAAGAATATAATTTAACGATAATTAAGTTATTATCGTTAACTAGTTACCGCTAAGTATCTTTTTTGGTGTTAATGTTTGTTTTGATTAAATATCTAAACACATGGTAAATTTTTTATTAAATTATTTTTATTCAAATTGTGTAAAAGCTTTTCTATAATTTAACTAGTTGAACTTGAACATATCAATTCTTTTAATCATACCTTGTAAAACTGAGGTTTGTCATGAATGAGGCCTTTAACTATACATATCAGCATCAGTTAATCATAAAACTAACTGATTGAGGTCGATGTGTATAATTAAAAAAAGTGATATATTTTATATAGTTAACTTATATATGTAATAGATGCTTGAAAATGCATACATAAAGTTTGGAAGTATCTAATGGAAACACTTGTTCAGATGCTAAATTTGTAACATATTCTTGCTTAAGTATTTCAATAAATTTATTGATGAATTTTAAAAATTATTGATTATTCCGTAACTAAAAATGATGCATATCTTTCCTTTAGAATA
The DNA here is from genome assembly GCA_030864225.1 of Capsicum baccatum var. pendulum. Classification (NCBI taxonomy): domain Eukaryota; kingdom Viridiplantae; phylum Streptophyta; class Magnoliopsida; order Solanales; family Solanaceae; genus Capsicum; species Capsicum baccatum. The sequence goes on from CM061554.1 coordinate 241,898,900, forward strand.
TCTTCTGGATTAGAAAAAGTACAAAAACTGTGCATTATGTCTGGAGCTTCACATGGTTTTGGGTGAACACGATGGAGAATTAATGATCCTTAACATTTAAAAATGATGGATATAAAAAAGAAAAAATTACCTAAATAAATAACAGAAGTTTCTAAACTTTTAAAAATCTCTCAACTTTTAAGAAAATTACTTAAATCGTAACATTTCATACTTTTTGGTAAAGTTGAAATAACCCACTTCTCCTCTATATATGACGCAATTTGTGGTACAGTTTCTATCCAACTTCTCTATCTAATTCAAAACTTTGAATTAAGATAATTTCCCCCCATAAAATCAGCTTCAATTTATTCTATTCCTTTTTTATTTTTCAAAAAAAAATAAATTTGCGCAAGTAAAGCTAAGTAAATTTTGAGTGTTTTGGTTGAGTAATTTTTTCGATTATACTTTTTTTTATGCTTTATTGTTTGAATTATCATTATGAATAGAGATTCTGGACCTTCTTTTAGTCTTGAATTTTCTCAATTAGAAAGTATCAAAGAATCTCAAGGAGTTGTAAACTTCGTTCCTGGAAATTTTGACTATGAATTTGATAGTTTTGATGAAAATAGATCAAAACATAGAAACGATCTCCAAATTATGAAGAAATTATGGCAAAAGCATCCTAAGAAGGACAAGAAAAAAGAAAGTGGTCCTAAGAAAAAAGGATCCAACAGTCCTGCAAGTAAAACTCCCACCAAGAGAAGAAGAATTGTCGAAGCAATTTCTAGAGATGAGCTTCCTTAGGTAATTGCATGTTTAGATCTGTTGAATATTAGGCCGAGATACATATTTTGACTTGAATGATATGTTTAGAAATTCATTGTTTATCTGGTTCTTTGTTGCCAATTTTATATGTATCTTGTGATTTTTTTTATATTGAAATTTATATAACAAAAGATACAAGTTTATAAGTATATAGATACATGTTATGTTGACTTGTGTCTGTGAGTTATTGTTAATGCTTTAATATGTATCTATTGGTGTTTAAATTTTACTGGAAGTCTTATCATAAGAGATACAAGTTATAACTTCATAGATACATGTTGTGTTAACTTGTATCTGTGACTAACTGTTAATGCCTTAAAATGTATCTAGTGTTGTTTAGTTGCTATTGAAAGTCGTATTACAAAAGATACAAGCTTATATCTATATACATGTTGTATTAACTTGTAGCTAAAAAATGTTCTTAGAGTTTTTGTATATATTGTATTGTCTTAATGTAGAGTTATTGCATCTCAACTAATTTTATCATTATTGTTTTTTTTTAGATACTACATAAATATGACCCTAAACTTGACATTAAATTATAACTTTGACCTTAAACTTTGACTGTGCACAAATGTGACCTTTAACTATTCAAAACTGCACAAATATGACCTCCGATCCTACGTGGCAAAACGCGTGATCAACACGCAAAACTGGACGCGTCCAACTTAAAATCTAAGGGTATAATATATAAATATGACCCTAAACTTGACATCAAATTATAACTTTGACCTTAAACTTTGACAGTGCACAAATATGACCTTTAACTATTCAAAACTGCACAAATATGACCTTTAAATGTCTTTTCACTATAATTTTTTCATTATTTTTGGCTCAAAGATGAAAATGGCATCTAATTTCTTTTGTTATTGCGGAAAAAGGGCAATATTGAAGATTTATTAATTAGGTGGGTATGTATATATATTATAAAGTAGAGGACAAATTTAAGTTATATAATATATCTAAATATAATTTATTTAAATATTAAATTAAATATGAAACTATACTAATAATAAAAAAATTATAGTTTTAATAAAATATTATTAAATTAACGTTATTAAAGATAGTAGTAGTAATATATAAAATTAACGTTATTAAAATATTATTAAATTAATGTTATGAAACATTCTTAAATTAACGCAGGAGCGGGCCTACGTGGTTGCCATGGGGTTCACCCGAACCCCTCGGTAAAAAAATTATGTTGTACATATAAGATAAAAAATCTATATTTATGTACGTATATTAATGTTGCACCACATGAAACAAGGCACTTAGACAACCCAGTGGTGTTAGTTGCTTTTCTTAGGCGCTTCTTTCAGCCTACTGCGCGGGTTCGATCTCTGCTAGCGACTGTTTTGCCGCTATAGAAATAAATAAATAAATAATAATAATAATAATAATAATAATAATAATAATAATAATAATAATAATAATAATAATAATAATAATAATAATAATAATAATAATAATAGCGACGTCGTTTTAACACAAAAAGCAAAACTTTGATAGTGCACAAATATGACCTTTAACTATTCAAAACTACACAAATATGACCTCCCTCCAAGTCAGCCCTTTTAACGACGTGTCACTGTGTGATTGGATTACCATTCCACGTAGGTGCGAGTGAAACTCACGCAAGGGGTTGCAAAATCGAAGGTCATATTTGTTCATGTTTTGAATAGTTAAAGGTCCTATTTGTGCACTATCAAAGTTTAAGGTCAAAGTTATAATTTGGTGTCAAGTTTAGGGTCATATTAATGTATTATCTCTTCTTTTTTTTTTTTTTTTTTTAAGAAATTGATCAGTTACGTTATAAAGGAAATTTCAACTCATCCTCTTAGATTTTTAAGTTCATGCAATTTAAGATTTAAGGATGAAATTAAAGAAGTTGTCGGCCAAGAAGTTTTACACTTATTTGAGAAGACTATTTTCGGATGTTATCTCAACATACCTCTTTCCAATTATATTGGACAAATAACAAAATATCTTCTTATGCTTGAGATCGAGCAACCAAATCAAGAAGAGATACATGTGTTTGTCAAAGGCCAGATTATTAGATTTTCCATCTATAAATTTGCTTTGATAACTGGCTTAAACTGTTTTGGTAATGTTGATTTCAAATATGAAGATTCTTCTCCGAGTTAGCTTATGGAAAGATATTTTCCACAATCAACGAATGGGGTTGATAAGGAGGCATTGGTGGAACGTTTTCTGAAGGAAAATTTTGACAACAAAGAGGATGCCCACCAGATGACAATCTTATACTTCATCCACACATTCATCAACTCACAACTGAATGCTTCTCCTGTTCCATTATCTGATGTCAAAATGGTTGAAAATGGAAAATATGAATTCTTTTCTTGGGGTAAAGTGTCTTTCTCCGGGTTGATGGCCTCACGTGGGCAAGAAGTTTTTGTTGAGAAGCAGCTTTATAGGTTGGGTGGTATCCCTCAGGTTCTTAATGTGTGGATGTTTGAACACTGTTCAAATGTTGATACCAAAGTTACTGTGAAAGAGGGTAATAACGTACCTCGTATATTGAATTAGAAGGTTGTTGCAGTCCGACCTCAGTTTAATAAGTTTATGACCGAAATGTTTAGCAAGGTACGATACTGATTGAATTTTTTTTATACATTGCATTATAGTATTTTTAGTTTTAATCATAATAACTTTTAATGAACACATGTTTTGTACATAGTGTTCATATGCCAACATTGTTTCTAGTGCGGAGAAGTTTGAAAAAATTGATTTGCCGCCAACTAATTTTGTATCTGATTACCCGATGCCATCATCAACTGAAAATTCAGATCAGAGGAGTTACAGAGTGAATTTATCCCAAGTTTTCGAAGATCATGACAATTTTGATGACTTCAGTACGACACCTCTATAATTTTTGATGAGGGAATCGATACACGTATCTCGTATAGTATCCACACCTTTGTCAAAGAGTAAAAAAAATGTTCCTATAGGAAGAAGATCAGATAGTAAAGAAGAAAGGCAGATTCGGAACGCAAAAAATAAAAACAGACAACAGGTATTTCCATATCAACATCTATTACATTTTTCTCATAGTGAAAACGTTTCTATATTGTGTTATTTTTCATGCTTAACAAATACTGGCGAATCCAACAGATACAGAAGAAAAGAGTAAAGTGGATGCCGATTATACATGCATAAATAGGAAAGAGCTTTTGGTTAAAGCGGACCTAGATTCGTTAGAGTCCGAAATAAAGACATATGTGAAGACATATGTAAGGATCTATATATTTTATTGTTGTATAAATTTTTGGTTTGTATGCATTTTAACTAATCAATTATGCATATTTATCTGATTGACCAAAAATTTAAAGCTTTAGAGCGTCTGATGAATGACAGATTCTCTGAAGTTTTGAAGTCATTGCAGCTGAAAAATGAGACTGTGGAGAAGGTAACATGCTTTAAAACAACACACATTTATTAACGACTATATTGAATTTATTCTTACTGCTCATCCTTATGTTGCAGGAAAAAGTTGCAAAACAAAGCCCGAAAGAGGGTCAACATTCAGATGATGTTGCTGACTTTGAAGGCCATAGTAATCCCATTAGTCCACATTTTGTCTCAGAAAAAACAGAGAAAATGAAGGTGGCCATGATACATATTAAATATTTTAATTATCTTGTAATGTGTATATATCTTAATGTTTACTTACTTTTCATAAGTACTAATTATATTGTTTTTCATTTTTTTAACTAATGTTGTATTGAATATTTTTATTCATTCATAAAAAATCTACAGGAAAATATTCTAAAACAGAGCCGGCAAGAAGGTGATCCTTCGGATGATGTTGTTGATGTTGCAGGACGTACTAGTACTGATAGTCTAGTGAAAGAAACTGGCAAACCAATTGAAATGGAGGAGGATAAAGCCAACCAAGCACCATCACCTTTCAAGAATGGTGAACAATATACTTTTTGTCTCTAACTTAACATTTAGGTATTTTGTACAGTTTAATTAATTTAGTAGTAAGAATCTAGTTCACTAAAAAAAATACAAACAGTTATGTAATTAATATTTCAGATTTAAAATAAAGTTGAGATACAAGTTAAAATAAAGTTGAGATACAACTTACAAGTTAAAATAAAGTTGAGATGCAAGTTACTACATTTTGGTAAAGTTGACATACATAAATGGACATTATTGTTACTATTTTGGATTTAAAATAATTGAACTTTTTTGGTAAAATATTTGTTAATGTTTCAAATCATTTTCAGGATGATGGAATTGAGAAACTGAGTGACATTGTTGTTGAAAAAATGCAACCGCTTGATAGTATTATTCCAGGTCGAGAACACGATATGACATTGATAATTTACAAGCCTCCACCAACAACTCCAGACGAGGATATGATTAGTGACACCACAATTTTGTCTGCCTTACCTACACAAAAAAAAAGATGTGTCAGATGTTAATTAGACATCTGCACCACGCTCAAGGAAGCCATCAAAGATTTACCGTTCTCCTTTTTGACTTATTTTGGATCAAGTTCTAAAGAAAAGAAAAAGTTGGCATCTAAAGAGCAAAAAAAAATACTCATTCGAAGGTTATGACATTACTGGGGATTCACCAAATGTAGAGATGGAAATATTTGAAGGTCATTCGATGCTTAATATGTTAAGGGCATGCCATCACAGGGTATCGTCATACCTAAACTTGCAAGTCATTCATATCCTATCTATTTCACAGCCCATCTTATTCAAAACATGCAAGTGACCACCAAAGATTTATAACATCACAAGAGAGTTATCATTTTGAAATCTCAAGAAAACTTATGCAATTACCCTCTTTATGCAAGACTTAAATATGCGGTGATCATGTCAGTCATTCAATCACATGTAATTCTTCTTTTAATGCAAAGAGTATTGTTATAGTAAGAAAAATCCCTCTCATCATATCATAAACCATGCTAAACACCATGATGTTAAGGAACTTACTTTCAAACCTTAGTTCATGCATTCAAAATCACTCACAATACAAATAGACACTATGTTTTGTTACAAGAGAGGGAATTCATTGTTCGTGCTCCCAATTAAACTTTTCAAAACTATAAACGTATATACATAAGGGGCTATAATTCGATTTCCACGAAAAGGAGTTCAACACAATATATATATATATACTTTCATCAAAACGATTTCATGACATGCTTTTTAAATTAATATTCAAACTCTTAGTTTGCAACATGATTATAAACCCTTACACTTGATAAAACGATAAAATCCATGCCCATGAAGTTTAAGGATAGTCACACATACCTTATGTTGTTTAGTTTGAAGATTGGAACCATAATCTTGACTCTTTTCTTGATATCTTGAACTTAGAGGTTGAATTCTTGATTTTTGGGGAAGAGTTGTGTTTAGTTCTCGAGAGAAATTGAGTAATTTTGGGCATATAATGCCCTAATGACGAGTTAATCTACTGTTATCACAATTTGGGGTTATGGAGATGAGATTTCCCTTCGGAATTTAAATTCGCAACCGAAACCCATTTTGGAAACTCACTGTGACGCGCCAAGTGGCCCATCGTAAAATTCTACAAATGAGGTCTGAGAAAGGTAAAGTGTACTTGACCTTACCACTACCAAGCAAAAAATGTAATAATTTTCAATAAAGTAAACCTGTTTTTAGCAACAATTATTATGACAAGCTAATTCACCTTAAGAGCACTCTCTTATAGCATAAAAAGAAATAACCATAAGAACAATCACTTAGAAAGTTATTATCAGAAGAGTTATCAAACTCAAACAAGTACAATCAAGCACAACACACTTTCTATACATCTGTCTCCATCGATCCAATCAAAGACGTGCATGCCATAGAGAACGAGACTCCACTAGTGGTAGTGAGAAAAGAGTAAGCTTAAAACTTTTGAATGAAGTCATAGATGTGTTTGCTAATCTAATTTGGACTTTCTTGGTTGACAAAGTGAGCTGCACCTTCCACAATCACAACTTCCTCCAACAATGGAACATCTTTCTTAAATCCGCCATTGTGTATGTACTCTTTAGCACTCGGTATATGATAGACCAAGTCGAGATCCCCAACGATAAACTTGGTTGGAACTTTAACTTGAGCCCCCGTCCATGGTGCTGTGAGTTCCCAGTCTCTGCATTTCATAAGACACAGAACTTTAGGATGTATGTACAGTTTCAGGCAATTCCAAACTTCAAATCCCAAATATATACGTCAAAAATGACATTTTCTTGACTAAAGATACTAAGCCTTGCTAGCGTCCATGTATGAAGAAGTTGATCAAGACAGTCTAAAAGCAACTAATAGGATCTATGTTGCTCGGACTCTTTAGAAATGCTCTTAATCGTAAATAGTTGAAACAAATATGAACTATATAAGCATACAACTGACTTGTCGAACAAATGCACTCAAATGTACAATATCACAGTAAGGCGAGGAACGCTTACAAGGGAAGAGCTCGGTAATAGTTGATTGGACCAGTGAAACCAGTCTTCTCAAACTTGCTGGCATAGTAATCCAACTCTTCCTCAGACAGCCAAGATGAAAGGGCAGCGGGAGCATCAGGGATAACGTCAAGGCCTTTGCCTTCAGGAAAATAAAATGGTCCAGGATCACGGTATGTCAAAAATTTCTTAAGAACAGCCTTAGCACCATATGGAGCAAATTCAGCTTCAATTTTGCCCGGTACCTGCAGGGTAAAATCATAGTGAACTTTCTGCTGCTGAAATACCAATCAAAATTAAATCTTAACAAACCTACGCCCTTATCATACAAGGTGGTTTATGACCATTAGATCCCTAGAAAGAGGAGCAAACGTCAGCTGTTACCACTAAATGACAAAGTTGGGGACGGACCCCAAACGAGTAATAACTTTTCAACAACAGAGGCGTGACATACTCTTTCAAGTCAAAGTCACAGTCAGGTAGACTAATATGGAGTTAATATTACGGTTGTTCCAAAGAGAACTTTTGAATGGTATGCAACATGTTCCAAACAAATTAATAAGATAATTTCTTGATCTACTTTTGCTTTTCAGATCATCTGCTTCAAATTTGCTCTGAAGACTTGATATCACTAACATAATGTTTGCAAGGTAAGAATTGTCAACAATGGACTCAATATGGTCCAGCCTATCCACGAATGGCCAGGGCTGGAGCTAGACAGGCGGAAGTTTGCCGGAAAATCACACCGTATATACAAGGCCAAAATTTCTTTCTTATGTATGTATATATGGTAGAGGATGAATTCCTCGGTGAAAATCCTACCTCTACCACAACCTGAATCCCGTGTGCATGGAGAGTTTAATGTGCCATGTTGCATTAAACTTGTAGAATACCTATTAAACACAAATGACAAATTAACATATACACAGACAAGAACAAAGAGAACCTGAAATCTCGAGATACAATGATCTTCCCCATATAAAGCCTTAAACCCCTCCACCGGATTCATGTGTGGGTTCCTTGGGAAAAAATGGACACTCAAATTCACCAATGCCTTAACTTTGTCTGGCCTAAAAAGGCATAAATGCCAAGCAATTATGGCACCCCAGTCATGAGCAACAACAAACACGTTATCTTCACTTGGATCTATGGCTTCAAGCAGTGTGGAAGAGAAAAGAACACAGTATTATGGGAATCCGTGATCTATAGGTCACAGAGAGACAACCTTTTTGTTATTCAAGCCCTTTCTGAATCTGTTGTTCTACGGAATACAGAGAAGAAGAAGAAGAAAACACACGTATGAGGATAAAAATATTCTACTTGTTTATTCATCCACATCTGAGAATATAAATAGACAAAAATACTCCTATTCTTTTTCTAACTAGGAAACTAATAAAATCCCATTCTAACTTCAACTTGGATACTAATAAATCCTATTCTATATCAACTTAAATAACTGAATTTCAGAAATAAAAATACTAAACTAAAAAATAAAAATAACAGCAAATAACTCAATACTTCAACACTCCTCCTTGAGATGTTTGCTGGTAACTGCAAGTTGGTCACGAAGAGTTTCAAATCTGAATTTGGGAAGAGCTTTGGTAAATATATCAACGAGTTGATCCTCCTTGGTCTCAGCAATTTCATTGACCATCTAAATACATTTCTTCACAAGGTTCTTCCAAATCACCTTGAGAATCTTGTCCTGTTGTAGCATCTTACAAGAGATGTTGAGAGACAAATAATCAGAGTCCAAAACACCTTTCACAAATCCAAGGTACTCGGGCATAAGCTCCTCACAGTTATCCATAATGAACACCCGCCATACATATAACTTGTGTTGACACCTAATTTTTGCCCTCCGCGACTAAACTTAATCCTGAGTTTCTTCAATTTTTAATAAAATCGAGATATTTATTTCCTCCGAATAAGAGTTTTGAAAGGTATATTTGTACGTGATTTTGTCACCTTAGGTAGCAATTATATATTATCATGCTCAATTATGCGATATTATACAATTGGATTACTTAAATGTTTACTCTATGGAATATCAGATTTTAATTTAAAATTATTTTGAAACTAAGCACACTAATTAAAATCTTGATTTGAAAATGATCTATTTCAAAAATGGCTTATTCAGAAAAATGCTTACTTAATTTTATCAAATCAAAGAAGCTCGGGATTTAGCTATTTGCTAAATTCATTTTCAATCTTGACTCAATTTGGTCAATGTATTAAACTAGATTTAATTGAAGTTGATTTGGCTACAATTGCAATACAATTGGCCGGTTAATCTTTAATTAAGTCAAAGTTTAAATACAATTGACTAAAATCTTTATCAATAGGCTATTTATTAAATAGTTTAAACCTAATCCTAATTGAGGCTATGTCTTAAATAATTCCATTAGCCCAACAACAATAATTACCTACCCACCAGCCATTTTAAAAGGAGCCCAATCCATACTAAACCAACCCGGCCCAGCTCTTTAAAGACCCCTTTTCTTCTTCAAACATGAGAAACCCCCAACCAAAGCCAAACCTTAAACCGCCGTCAACCCGACCTCGACCCCTTCTCCACCCGAATATGGCAATCCATGGTCGAACCAACCCGCTTTCAATACAAATCAAATTCCACATGCCCTAACTATGTGCGAAACAACTCGACCCAACTGTACCCACGCATTTCACGCATTCATAGTATAGGAAAACCCTTGGATCTTCTAAAAGAAAGACTAGGTGTCTCAACCAAAGTCTATATTTTGCGAATCTCGGGTACCATGGTATGAATTCGTACACATCTGATCATTTTTGATTGGTTTGGAATGGAATTTGTTTTACCCTTTTTCAGTTGGTCCGCCTATTCCATTTTGTGGGAAAAATCCAAAGTTTTGGTATGGTGCAGGTTCGAAAATGAGACGGTGGGAGGGAAAGGATTTTCAAATCTTAAACCCTAGGGTTCTTTTTTTGGGGATCCCAAAAATACCCTGGTTCAATCCTCTATATAAAAGGCAATAAGAGTCACTAGCTAGGGGTTGGATTTTAGGAGGTTCAGAAATTGGGGACTAGAGGAATGAGAGGTCACCATATTATATAAGTTTTGAAGTTTTGGGTCGAGAAAAGGGGGGGGGGGTCTTCTTTTCTTTCCAGGAATTTTTCTTTTCATTTTCTTTCGTTAGGGTGGTTTTTTTGAAATTTTGAAGGGAGTTTTAAAGAGCAAAAATTTCACCAGTTGCCATTAAGGTTTTGAAGTGGAAAAATCCATTTTTAGAGCAAAAATTAGTACATGTCTTTTCTTAGTTGAGTAAACATGGCAATTGTGGAACTGTAGATTTAGCTAGAAAATTTTTTGAAGCTATCAATTTGATTCGAAGTTTTCCGAAGGGCTGTTTCCCGATGGTAGCAAATTTGACTGATAGATCGGGTCCTCGTTTTGTTGCCCTAGAGAAGGTGAGCATACTTTGTTCCTTTTAAAATCATCACTTTCTGCTTGATCCCTTTTATTTTTTTCCCATAGAAGTAGTTATGTATTTGTCATGAATGAGGCTGGGATCTATCTGCTGCATTTTGCTATGATGGCTTCAGGGGTTGTATTTTGACTGTTGTTGTGCCATTTCCCTGAAGTAGTGTTCAAGTCATAATTTTAATGTAACCCTGTTGAACATACTGTACTAAATTGATGTGGTGGTTTACCTGAGAGTTCGTGGCACGAATCAATGTATACCTCATCAAGGCTTTGCTTTTCGCTTGAAATTTCATCTTTTGCATCTAGAGTCTTGCTACGCTAGGCTGATTGTCGTTATAATCATTTGATCCCTAATTTTAGCTTTTATTTTGATTTCCTTGGTTTTGCTAGCTTTAGCTTAAACCTTGAACTCGTTGTTTAGTTATTTATTCATTGTTGTTTATTTCACATGCTGCTTTGGCCATCCATTATTTACCTAGATATCGCCATTTGTTTAATTAGAATAGAGTAACTTTCCTATCTTTAATCTTATGTTTTTTAGCAGGTTGCATAGCTTAAGTTATAAGTAAGTTGTTATTTTTTTTGTTGCATTACTCGGGGTATTTGGTTTATGATGTTATTGGATGTGTTGAACATATCGTATCTTGCAGTCTCATGTCTAAATCATTTTATTTTTGAGTCGAGGGTTTAGGAGAAACAACCTATTCAAGTTGCAATCCCTCTTGCTTCTGTATTTTTGATTCAATTTTGGATTTATTTACCTATAGCTCTAAGAGTTCTGTAAGGCAATTTTCAATCATCGAATGATGCGTGCGTGTTTTATTACCTTCTCTCCCTAAACCTGCGTGTAGGTTCTTGTTTGCAGCTGTCTGGCATGCCTAGGTACTATATATATAGTTCAAATAATAATAATAATAATAATAAAAGGAAAAGAAGTTGCAAATAGAATAAGTTTCTTTGTTTGATTTGGAAATCCAGTGACAAGTTTGGTTATCCTAAATCCTTTTAATAAAGTTGACATCATTATGCCTCAGTTGTTTGCCTTATATTATGAAGACTCTCTTTTGAAATTTGGGTTCCCTTAGTTGCTTAACAGAAAATGGTTATATGTGATGCAGTGATTTCTCTTTGCTAAACTTTATTACAATATTTTTGCTTATATTTTGCCAAAGTGCATATTTTTTATACAGACTTATGCTTATCCATTTCTAATCCTTATTTATTTCTTTTGCATGCACTGTGTACTTTGAGCCCATAACGGACTCATCTGCCCCCTAGCATTTTGTTCATGGGCCATCAGGGCCCGGCATCTTTATGATAACTGCTTTAAAACAAAGCCCAAACATCAATCTTATGGCCTATTGGATGCGATGAGATGAAAATAGAAGCATGGGCTAATAACCCATTTTGAAGCGGCTAAGAGATTCAATATCTCGCTTGTTGTTTCGTCCATTTATTCATTGTCGTATTTATTTATGTATTTATTTATTTATTTTCTTATCTATTCATTTGGGCCTCCAAGTTAAGGTTGTGCTTAATACAGGTGGAGCAAACTCAAGCTAAGGGCTTGAAAACATAGAATTAGGCCAGGTGGAAGACGGGAGTAGACCTACCAGATGGGTACAAAGTCCCTAAGTTTGAAATATTTGACGGTACCAAAAACCCAATGGCCCATCTGAGAAGGTACTGTGAGCAACTGGTAGGGTTAGGGAAGAACGAGGCATTATTGATGCGCCTATTCAGCCAAGGTCTAAGCGGTGAAGCCTTAGAGTGGTTCATGTCTCAGGAGCCAAAAAGATGGACTGGTTGGAAAGCATTGGCCAAGGGTTTCCTTGACAGGTTCGCATTCAACATTGAATTAGTCCTGGACCGGTATTCACTAGATCGAATCAAACAGAAGAGTGACAAGAGTTTTTCAGACAATGAGTTTCGTTGGAGGAAGGAAGCTGCCAAAGTGCAACCCCCCATGTCCGAGAAAGAAATGGTATCTGTTTTCTCTCATGCATAGGAAGGAGAATTTTATACCAGGATGGAATCCGCGGTTCGAGCAACTTTCGCAGATTTAGTAAAGATTGGGGAATCATTAGAGGAAGGCATTTGAACAGGAAAAATTGGCAAAACCCCAACATCATTTGAATCTTCTACATTTTCAAAGAAGAAAAGAGAGGACACGGCTGCAGTCTCTACTAATTCGGTTGATAAGTTAAGGAGGAAATTCAAGCCTAGGAATATTCTTTCCTCATCATCATTATTAAGTTTTCACCCTGTATTCTACGCTCAACCCCAGTGCCAAGTTCCACAGCCAAATTATCAGTCTCATACTCAAGCTACTTTTCCAATTAACCAAATAAACGTCCAAATGTCTCCAAATTATCATCAAGAACCTCCTCCCATAATCAAAAGCATTATAACCCTCCACGTCTAAAATTCAAAAAGAAACCTCCCCGAAACTTCACACCGCTAGTTGAAAGTCGTACCCAACTGTTCGGAATATTGATGAAAGCTAGTTATTTACAACCGATCCAGCCAAAGCCTATCGATCCCAACTCTTGATTTTATCATCTCGATCAATATTATGCATATCATTCCGGAGCAGCAAGGCACAGTACCAAGGATTGTATTAACTTGAAACATAAGATCCAAGATTTGATCGATCAGAAGGTCATCACACTTCAGTCGCCGACACCAAACATTAACAGTGATCCGTTGCCTAACCATGGGGGGCCTACATTTAACATGATTGAAATAGAGGGTGAATGGGAGTCTAGCAAGGCCATCGCTAAGGTAAATTCAGAAGGACTCAGAAGAACGGAGGAGGTGGAAAAGACAGAGAAAGTTGTGGCCACCTTAAGTAAAAATTTGGAAGGAATTATCAAACCTGTTATGGTCCCAGAAAAAGCTTTTAAGCATGGAATAGAGTACCAACCAAGAAAGGAAGATGAGATCAAAGATAATTCAAAGGAGAGTCTGTTTAGGCCCTTGCCGCTCTTGTACCAGTCATTTCCCATACATGAGATGTCAAATGATGATAGTCTTGGGGATGGGATAGGAGATTTATTCGAAGGATGCAATACTCTACTATATAATTTCCCAAAGTCCGGTGGGATGGAGAAGGTTGCACATGGAGAGGCTTTACAAAATTGGACTTCCACTCCGCTCCTAATTTGTCGCCCGTCACAGTAGATGAAAGGGCAATTACTAATAGTTTTTAAAATGGTGCTGATCCGGAGGAGTCCCCGTGATCCACCCTTTTATGTCTGAAATTTTTGTTTCGTGTTTTACAATTTTCAAAAAGACATGGTCCCATATTTGTGTGGGTCATAAGCCATAGTTTTTATTTATTTTTTCAAAAGGCCTCCCTTTATTTAACAAGTTATTTTTTAAATATGATTATCTAGCATGGTTTATTTTGGCAGCAATAATTTAAAAATCTGCCAATGTCATGTCATGTCAAGGGTTAGACGAACAAGGCGAAGGAAATAATCCTACCTGAGATGGATGGTCAAGAGTGAACCAAACTAATCTATTCTAATGCATTAAAGAGATATCGTGCTTGAAAGATGTTATAGTTTGTTTCTTGGCTTATTTGTAATCGCCTTTATAATAGTATCAATTTTATGATGTGTAATCGCCTAGAATCCTTTACCTTTATATACGAACTATGTTTGACCTGAATTCCCAATATAGGGATACGTAGGAGGACTATGTCGGCTTCGGTCAACCCTTAGGATAATTTATCCTTTCCTCTTATGTACGAACTATGTTTGACTTGAATTCCCAAGAAAAGGATACGTAGGCAGCCTAAGTCGGTTTCGGTCAACCCGTTAGGATAATTTATCCTTTCCTCTTATGTATGAACTACGTGATGACCTGAATTCCCAACAAAAAGGATACGTAGGCGGCCTATGTCGGCTTCGGTCAACCCATTAGTTTTTCTTTGTATATCCCTAGCATAGTCCTGAACTACGTTTGACCTGATTCCTGTTTCAACGGGATATGTAGGCGCCCAAATGGCTTGGTCATATAACCCCAGGAAATAGAAACTGGGGCAAAATTTTTGAGAAGGAATCTCAAAAATTCACAAGAGAAGATCGATGTCCAACAAAGAGAATAAAGATCAGCAAAGACTTCAGATCCACTCGGATTGGTATCATCTCAAACAACTTTAAACTGGGGCAGAAATTTTGAGGAGGACCTCAAAATTTTCACCAAATATCGGAACGTATTCCAAATTCCCCAACACCAGAGGCTAAATTCAAGATTTGGAAGCCACTAACTGTAACAAAGTCTAGGTAGACTCAATTTTTGGCTATGATAGAACTACTTGAAGAAACCCTCCAACAATGATCATGCAATAAGCATTGAGAGTTTGTCACACAAAAAACGAAATTGAGACGCCGACTGAGCCTTCGTAAAAAGGTCAGCAATCTGCAAAGACGATGGAACAAAAGGAAGCGATATGGTCCCGAGCTGCAAATGATGACGGGTGAAGTGACAATCAATCTCAATGTGCTTCGTACGCTCATGGAAGACAGAATTCTTTGCAATTTGTACCGCACTTTTGTTATCACAATGCAGGGGAGTAGGCATAGAAATGTGAACCCCCATATCTGCAAGAAGCCAACGTAACCAAATAATCTCACATGTAGTCACAGCCATGGCACGATACTCAGCCTCCGTGGAAGATCTAGAGACAACATCTTGTTTCTTGCTCTTCCACGAGATTAAAGAGTCTCCAAGAAACACACAAAAACCAGTGGTGGATTTACGATCATTGCGATCTCCATCCCAATCAGCATCACTATAGTCTCGCAACTCGAGAGATGACGTCGAGGGAAACAAGAGATTCTGAAACTGAGTGCCACGAAGATACCTTAGAATACGAAGTACAGCACCCCAGTGCACAGAAGTAGGAGCAGTAACAAACTGGCTAACAACATGAACTGCATGTGCTATATCTGGACGAGTAACTGTAAGATAAACCAAACTACCCACAATAGTCCGATAAAGACTCGGATCTGATAATGGAACACCATCACTAGGAGAGTAACGTGCATTGGTTTCAAGGGGAGTATCTACAGTCCTGTTGTCAGAAAGACGCGCCCGTGTAAACAAGTCAGATATATACTTAGTCTGAGAAAGAAGATACCCTTTCTTAGACTGAGCCACCTCAATACCCAGAAAATAACGCAGCAAGCCCAAGTCCTTCATTGCAAATCGATGAGCCAAATCATGCTTCAATAACTCAATACCACTATGATCATCACCAGTAATAATCATATCATCTACATATAAGGACAATAGAATTCGCCCTGCACTTGTATATCGAACAAACAATGCTGAATCATGGTTACTCGGGACAAATCCAAGGGAAGTAATAACAGTGGAGAATTTCTCAAACCAAGCACGAGGGGCTTGTTTGAGACCATATAAAGCTTTTCGAAGCCGACAAACTTCACCTGGCTGGTGGTCAATACCTGGGGGAGGAGTCATATAAACTTCCTCGTGGAGATCACCGTTCAGAAAAGCATTCTTGACATCCATCTGAAATATCTTCCACTGTCGAATGGATGCAACAGCAATCATAGTGCGAACAGTCGTCATCTTTGCTACGGGGGAAAAAGTCTCCTCATAATCCATACCATATTGTTGTGAGTACCCTTTTGCCACAAGTCTCGCCTTGTATCGCTCAACAGACCCATCAGATTTTGTTTTTATCTTATACACCCATCGACAACCAACCGCATGCTTACCAGGTGGGAGAGTAACCAAATCCCATGTATGTGTATGATGAAGAGCAGCAAGTTCCTCAGCCATAGCATTCTGCCAAAGAGGATCAGACACAGCCTCTCTATACGACTCAGGTTCAGACAAATGATGTATGTTTGCAATAAAGGAAGCAAATGAGGCTGAATATGTAGAATAGGAAAAATCTGGCAGTTTGGTGGACTTACAAGGTCGAGTAGACCTCCTCAGAGGTGGTGGGTCTCCAGTCTCAACAGTCGAAGGAGCAGACTCAGGCACAGGCGAGGCTGAAGCACTATCAGGTGGCACACCAGATGGCATGGATGAATCCGGAACTGGAACCTCTATGTCAATCCCAAAGGGATCAATAAGCCGAATATCTGACTTTGTCACATCATGGGTTTTAGCTGAAATGGAATAAAAAGGAATATGTTCCAAAAAAGTGACATGTCGTGAAACATATAATTTCTGACTTACAGGATCATAGCAACGATATCCTTTTTGTCCAATACCATACCCCAAAAACACACATATAGCTGATTTTGACCCTAACTTATTTCGTTCAACATGAGGACGAAGAACAAAGCAAGTACATCCAAAAACTCGTAATGCAGAATAATTCGGCGGGTGACCATATAGTTTCTCAAACGGAGACATCCCTGAAGTCAATGCAGTAGGAATACGATTAATCACATATACAGCAGTTAGGACTGCTTCTCCCCAAAAAATACTAGGAACCTCTGCAGACAAAAGTAAAGAGCGTGCTGTCTCAACAATATGACGATGTTTTCTTTCTGCCAGACCGTTCTGCTCAGGAGTGTCGGTACAAGATGACTGGTGTATGGTACCATCAGAGGCAAGTAACTGAGTGAAGTCATTAGAGGTATATTCACCCCCTAAGTCACACCTGAAACACTTTATCACAGCCGAATGTTGTGTTTTAACAAGGGCTCTAAAGTTGTTGTAAATGCCAAAGAAATCAGATCTGCGTTTCATAAGATACACCCAGGTATAACGAGTATAGTCATCTATAAACGAAACATAATAGGTCGATCCACCCTTAGTGGAAACTGGCGCTGGTCCCCATACATCAGAATGAATAATATCAAAAGGAGCAACAGAATAAGACACACTTTTATTAAACGGTAAGGCAGAAAATTTTGCCAGTTTACAACCACTACAATCTGAAATATCACTAGTGTTCACATGACCCAAAGCACCACTAGAGACCAAAAAACGTAAACGTGAAACTGACACATGTCCTAATCTGGAATGCCAAAGATAAAACGGAGAAGACAAAGGACTCAAACGAAAAGAAGATAAATCTATGCTAGAGGCAGCAACTGCAGACACTTTGAGATTCTCCAAGACATAGAGTTCCCCCAATCTACGGCCGGTCCCAATCACCCTCTGAGTGTGTTGGTCCTGTATAACACAAACAGACTCAGAAAAAAACACCCAATTACCAGCCTTACACAACTGACTGACCGAAACAAGATTTAAAGCAAGTTTGGGAATGTAATAAACATCAGAGAGGACAATGTGAGGGGTAGTAACAGAACCAACACCCTCGACTGACATAGGTACAACACTCGCGGACATAACAGAAATTGGTGAAATGGGTGACAAAGAACCAAACGATGACAAATGAGGGGACATGTGATGAGACGCACCAGAATCCAATATCCACAAGGAGGAAGGAATACCTGAGGTACTAGAAGAAACTGAACCCGAATGAGACATAGATGCTGACATGGCCGTAGGATTAGAAACGAAGAACTGTCTGAACTGTTCGAAAACTTGGGGATCCAACGCAGAAGGTGGCATAGTGCTAACAGACTCAACATCTACAGATGGTGCAGCAGCAGCGAACTGTGGAGGACGAGATGACCATGGAGGAGCACCAGAGGAGCGTGACGGAGACTTTTGCTGCCCATATTTCTGTTGCTGCCCAGATTGAGGCTGTTTGACCTTGTTAAGTAATAACGGACACTGAGCCTTCCAATGATTTTTCTGTTTGCAGAATGCACACTCATCAAATGCAACTTTAGGAGATTGTCGAGTCTGAGTACGTGGTGGCCTAGACTGATCAGTTGAAGCAGCAAACACGACAGGAGTAGTAGTTACTTTAGACCCTTGAACCACTTGAGACTTGATACGAGTCTCCTCTGCAATCAGTTCATGAACCACAGAATCAACAGTAGGGAGGGGAGATCGATGAAGGATTGTTCCACGTAGGCCCTCAAAGTCAGAACGTAGTGCCATCAAAAACTGAACCAAGCGTTGCTCTTCCCGTCTAGCAATGTACGGCCCAAAACCTTTTAACTCTGCAGATTCAGTAAGTGCCAATTGATCCCACAAATCCGACATGGCAGCATAAAAATCTTGAATACTGAGGTCATGCTGTTGAAGAGCACGGATATCATACTCCAACTGGTACTGTTTAGCAAAATTAGACTGAGTGTACAGTCTTTCCAAATGATCCCAGACCTCCTTTGCTGTGTCATACTTAGCCAATTGCATACCAATTGACTGAGTTACAGAATTGTTGATCCAAGTGATAATCTTGGAGTTATTAGTTTCCCATAAGTCCACCAACAAATCAAAATTTTCAGTTGTATCATCGATAGGTCTTGGTTTTACTCCAGTGATATAACCCCACATATTCTTCCCACGAAGAAAATTCTTCATGACATAACTCCAATAGGCATAGTTCTTACCATCTAATTGAGTACTAATGGACTGGAGAGAATCATCCTTTCCAGTCATTGTAAACACAGCAACACACAAATAATTCAAAAAATAAAAAGATGCAAAACCCTAGGTTGAACAATTCCGAACGAACAACAATGGCAGCAAGCAAAAGAACGAAAGACGAACAATACCAGACAGCAAACGAAGACAGCAACGAATCAATCCAACCAAAAAAAAAAAACCAACGAAAACAGCAAACGAATACAGCAGCACCTCAAAAACGAATACACACAAATAGTTCGATCCGCGCAGTAGGTGCCTGCTACAAAATCTTCAACCAACAAATCAAAGGACATGGATCGAACTAGCTTTGATACCATATTAATAGAACTTTATTGAAAGAAAGAAAGGCTAAGGTTTACAATTTAATCTGAAAGCATAAAAACTGTATATATACATAGCCAATAACCTAAAGGTCCATAAACTAAAGGCCCAATAACATATGGGCTAACATTGGAAACCATCCGTTGAATATAGTCAAAACCACAAGGAAGACATTCGTTGAGCTGATACATGACATGACTGGCAGAGATTTTCTAAAAGTTTTACAGAAGTTTTCAAAATTATTTTAAAAAATTTAAGACTATTTTTTCAAAAATCTTATGACTCACTTATTTAGTATTTGCTTAGACATCATTTGGGATGGAGTGTCAGGGTGGAAGTCCCAATATGGTGGAATGACCAAGAGATGGCAAGGAGAAAATCAAGGATCGAAAGAGGTCAACATGGAGTAATTTCATTCGAACAAATTATTTTTCTGTAGATGCAGGGTGTAATATACAAAATGAGGGTCTCTTTCAAAAATCCCCGAGCAAAGTGGGAGCCACAATAGAGAACTAATACCCAAGAAAAGTGTTTTAGGGTAGCCCTAAAAATAGGTTTAATGTCCATTTATTGAGGACCTTTTGATTTGTCCATCTCATTTCTTGAGATCGTAGACGACAAACAAAAGCTCTGTCTTCTTTACACATATCGTATTCAGAAGTTTCCTAAAAATAGTCGCTAGTAAAAGCGACTTTGTGTCTACTAATCGTCTACCTTGAGTATAGGTACATGTAGAAAGTAGGACGCTAACAAATAAAATCAAGTAAAATTACACATCATAGCCGCAAGGCATTGCCACAAGGGCTATTGCATATCATCGCCATAATGGCTATTGCATATCATCGCCACAATGGCTATTGCATATCATCGCCACAAGGGCTATTGCATATCATCGCCATAATGGCTATTGCATATCATCGCCACAATGTATATTGCATATTATTGCCATAATGGCTATTGCATGTCATCGCCACAAGGGCTATTGCATATCATCGGCACAATGGCTATTGTATATCATCGCCACAAGGGCTATTGTATATCATTGCCACAATGACTATTGAATATCATCGCCACAATGGCTATTGCATATCATCGCCACAAGAGCTATTACATATCATCACCACAAGGTCTATTGCATATCATCTGGCTATGCATATCATCACCACAAGGGTTATTGCATATCATTGCCACAATGGCTATTGCATATCATCGCCACAAGGGCTATTGCATATAATCGCCATAATGGCTATTGCATATCATCGCCACAAGGGCTATTGCATATCATCGCCACAAGGGCTATTACATATCATCACCACAAGGGCTATTGCATATCATCGTCGCAAAGGCCATCTCATACCATCACTATTGACATACTCGATAGAAATGCTAGCATCGAGGATATCTCCATATTTCACAAATCAGCATATGAATGCATCGAGGGTACACGATTTGAAGGGACGCCTTTAAGTCGCTATCCAAGGATGAATGATATATAAGGTTTCCTGGAAATTGACAATGTAAGGGATTATCTATAAGTGATATTATTTGAAATAGAATAGTGTGAAAGATCACCTATGAGTTGATAGACTGTAGGTCATCCATAAGCCACAACAATATCCTAATCGAATAGTGTGCAAGATCACCCAAAAATTGATAGTTCAAAGGTTATCCTTAAGTCACAACTAAATCCTTACCGGAGAATATGCAAGATTATCAAATTGATATGTCCAAGGGTTCTCTGTAAGCCACGTCATATCCAAGATCGATTATGTGTAGGATTATCCAAAGACCAACAATTTGAGAGATTATCTATGTGTCATATTGTATCCAAGATTGGATGATGTGTAGGAACACCTGAAAGCTAGTGATTGGAGGGATATCTGTAAGCCATCTCTTATCCAAAGTCGGATAATGTGCAGGATTACCTAAAATCTAGAAATTTAAAGGATATATGTAAGTCGCCTCGTATCCAATATCAAATAATATGCAAGATTATCGAAAGATTGATAATTTAAGAAAAATTTATAAATCGATCATCGGCTATAACCGGAAAGGTTATCATTCCACATACAACAAGTGATATAGGTAGCCAAAAGGGTTGCCACTCCAGCATAATATTACACGGTTATAGAGACAGTTCTGCATAAAGTATCACCGGTGTCCAAAAGGGCCACCCCACTTTGAAGATAGATTCAACTAACAAATGTCATAATTATACAACAACCAAGAGGGTTGTTGTGTTTGTTGTTTCTAGTTATTTCATTCCAAACAGGTACATGAAGAAATGACTCTGTTTTTTAGGCCACAACTCATACGGAGATATGGTAAAAGACTACCTACATCTTTCATGAATTATGTTAGTACTAATACTTTTTGCTTGAGAAATTGTCGAGAGCATCTGAAAGGATGAAAATCTCAAATCAAAACCACAGGTGCGGACAAATCCAAAAAGGACGCAGCACAACGTGGAACTTTTTTTCAGCAACAAAACGGGACATAGTATGGAGAGGGATGTCAAACCCTCTAGACGTGAGCTAAGTGATGATCACCACCACCATCTAACCACTCCTATATTAGAAGGCATGTGGATATTTTGGGATATTCTGGTCTCACCTTTACCTCTGGGATGTTTGTTAACTCATACTGAGGGGAACTTTCTTTTTCTTTTTCTTTCAAATTCGGGTGGCACACCCTTAGAGTTATGGAAATTATGTCCGGGTAAGTTCTTACCTATGGATGTGAA
The DNA here is from genome assembly GCA_030864225.1 of Capsicum baccatum var. pendulum. Lineage (NCBI taxonomy): Eukaryota > Viridiplantae > Streptophyta > Magnoliopsida > Solanales > Solanaceae > Capsicum > Capsicum baccatum. Next base: position 241,921,187 of record CM061554.1, read on the forward strand.
GATCTCCACGTTCATGGTTAAAAGGTTACAAGCCTCTTTTCTGCAACTTGATCGACTTGTCACCCATCTTAAGTCAAAAATCGTCTGAAATAAAAGACTATCTTTTCTACCGATTGAGTTAAACTACAAGTAGTCTGATTCCTTGAGTCTGGGGGATATGTAGGCTGAAATCTATGAAGAAAACTCGACTGCATTCCAACCTCCCCCCTAATCCCTCTATTCCCTAGTTTCTCAATTTTATCAAAAACTCTAAAATCGAGATAACTTGTGAATTTTTTGAAAATCACATTTAAAATCAAGCTTTATAAACTACAAGTCGCCTGAATTCTCATAAAACCTGAGATATATAGGAAACCTGATACCAAGGTTCGGCCATAACTCCATGAAACTCGTGCGAAAAACCAACCTCTCTTAGACACAAATTTGTGGTTGGACAAAAATTAGTAACATCAACCTCCCTTTGCCAGGATTACTTGCATCAGCCCTACCCAAAGGGAGCGGACAGTTGTTGACAACCAATTTTTGCCCTCCGCGACTAATCTTAATCCTGAGTTTCTTCAATTTTTAATAAAATTGAGATATTTATTTCCTCCGAATAAGTGTTTTGAAAGGTATATTTGTACATAATTTTGTCACCTTAGGTAGCAATTATATATTATCATACTCAATTATGCGATATTATACAATTGGATTACTTAAATGTTTACTCTATGGAATATTGGATTTTAATTAAAAATTATTTTGAAACTAAGTACACTAATTAAAATCTTGATTTGAAAATGATCTATTTCAAAAATGTCTTATTCGAAAAAATGCTTACTTAATTTTATCTAATCAAAGAAGCTCGGGATTAAGCTAGTTGCTATTTTTTTTTTCAATCTTGACTCAATTTGGTCAGTTTATTAAACTAGATTTAATTAAAGTTGATTTGGCTACAATTGCAATACAATTGGCCGATTAATCTTTAATTAAGTCAAAGTTTAAATACAATTGACTAAAGTCTTTATCAATAGGCTATTTATTAAATAGTTCAAACCTAATCCTAATTGAGGCTATGTCTTAAATAATTCCATCAGCCCAATATTTAGCAAAGACTGATTGCATTTGGATAAGTAGGTTTCCCTTTGAACTTTCTGTAGTGAACATGCATCGGATGTACTCGGTTAATCGGTAGATTTGATATCTTTGAACTGTCGAGTTTTAATATATACTAGACAACACATGTCATACATCCAGTCTTTTACTGTTTATGGTTATCATGGTTTTGTTCTTTTCAGCCATGAACATGTCCCGATTTCATGAGATCATAGAAAATAGGCCTTTATTAACATTTCCTTGAAACAACTTCCAATTCGCCCTAACATAGGTGATTTCTAGACGTTCAATCCTATAGATTAAACTATTGGTCAAATCTGCCAAATTTTGATAATCATTAAAAGACTTTTCACCCTAAGTCTTATCCTTGTTTACTAAACATTGTCTACATCATAAGAATGGGTTGGGTAATTGACAATGTTGAGCCTGTCATACACAACTTTGTTTTATCTCTTTGAACCTAGCTTTTAGGACTTCTAGTCTGCTAGGTAGAGTTACCGCCATTAGGGGAACCAAATCAAACTGCGATCTAAACCAAACCGATTAAAAACATTGATATTTGGCTAGGTTTGGTTTTGAATTTTAAAAAATCGATACTAATTTGTTTTGGTTTTACTCTAAAATACGTAACAAAATAACCAAATCGAACCGATATATATATATATATATATATATATTATAATTATTTATGTATTATTCAGAAATACAATATAAATATTTATTATATTTTATATTTTAATCATGATTTAACTTTAGTCATAACACATTAAATTAGTTTTTCATCTAGTTGATAGTACCTTATTAGATTCTAAGTGAATTTTTCACTTTGGATGACAAATGATACACATTGTGAAAATAATATCTTGTTGTATATTGAAATTTATAGCTGAGATTCATTTGACTATAGAAAATCATTAATTTTAACTTTCTTTTTGAACCTTGTTGAGCAAGAAGTTTATATGTCCATCTTTTGGGGGGTTTACATATCATTCTGTTAAATATAGTTTTAAATGATTTTTCAGAAGCATTCAATGATGTTGTTCATAGCTTTGCCGAAGTATAACACTCAGTTGACATCTTAGTTCCAAGGTTGAGATACAACACTCGGTTAACATCTCATATGTTAGATTGGATTTGTTTTTTGAATTTTCAACTTTTATCATTAGCTAAAGTTATAAATAAAAAAAATTGAACTAAATCAACAAGAACCAGACCGACGATTATTTTTTTGTTTGGTTGGGTTTGGTTTTAGAAATTTAAAAACCGAATAAGTTAGTTTGGTTATGGTTTTGACCAATTATTGAACCTAATCAACCCATGAACACCCCTAACCGCCATGCTGAATTGTCCTAGGCATTAAACCCATTCCCTTAGATGTCCTTTCCACTCCTTCTCTAGATAGGCCTTTTGTAAGTGAATTCGACACATTATCCTTTGACTTTACATAGTCAGAGGTGATAATTCCACTAGAGAGAAGTTCTCTAACGGTATTATGTCTCCGTCTTATGTGACGATATTTACCATTATACATCATGCTCCCTACCCTACTTATTGCCGCTTAGCTATCACAGTGTATAAATACTGGTGCCACTGGTTTGTGCCAATAAGGAATATTTTTCAAGAAATTTCGGAGTCATTCTGCTTCTTCAATGGCTTTATCCAATACTATAAATTCAGATTCCATTGTAGAGTGAGCAATACAAGTCTGTTAGATGATTTTTAAACTACTTATCCTCCACCGATAGTAAATACATATCCACTTGTGAATTTTACTTCGTTTGATCCGATGATCCAATTTGCATCACTATATCCTTCAAGTACCATGTGGTATTTATTATAATATAAGACATAGTCTTGAGTATATTTAAGATACCTCAAAACTCTTTTCATTGTCATCTAATGAGTTTTGTAGGGATTACTCATGTACCGACTCAACTTACTAATAACGCATGCTATGTCTGGTCGTGTACAATTCATTATATACATATAATAGCCCAATACTCTTGCATACACCAATTTTGAGTCACTTTCACCTTCATTCTTTCAAAGTGCAAAGCCTACATCCAATGGAGTCTTGGAAATACCGAATTCAATATACTTGAATTTGTCAAGTACTATTTCGATATAATAAGACTGTAAAAATGCCAACCTTTGTAGAGTTCTATGAATTCTTATTCATAAGATCACATCCGAAACTCTAAGGTCTTTCATAACAAACTTTCTCTTAAGCTTTCATTTTGTAGCATTTATGTCAAAAATGTTTCTACTGATGATCAACATATCATCCACATACAAACAAACAATGACTTGGTTATTTGGTGTGTCTTTAATGTAAACACATTTATCACATTCATTTATATTGAACCCGTTTTCCAACATAGTTTGGTAAAACTTTGCATGCCACTGTTTAGGTGCTTGATTTAGTCCACACAATGACTTAATAAGTTTACACACCTTATTCTCTTTTTTTGGAACCACAAAACCCTCAGGCTGTTTCATGTAAATTTCTTCCTCCAATTCTCCATTTAGGAATGTTGTTTTTACACCCATCTGATGGATTTCAATACCATATACCACCACCAAGGCAATTAATATTCGAATCGACGCTATCCTTTTTACAGGCGAGTATGTATCAAAGTAATCAAGGCCTTCTTTTTGTTTGAAGCCTTTTACTACAAGTCTTGCCTTGTATTTGTCAATAGTACCATCTACTTTTATTTTTCTTTTGAAGATCCATCTAGAATCTAAAGGTTTATTTTCTGGAGGAAGATCAACCAACTCCCACATATGGTTACTTAAGATAGAATCAATCTCACTATTGACTGCCTCTTTGCAAAAGGATGAGTCCGACGCCGACATCTCTTTATTAAACGTTTGAGGCTCATTTTTTAAGAAAAATGTTACAAAATTTGATCCAAATGACGTTGAAGTTCTTTGACGTGTACTACATCTTGGATTCTCTTTATTATGTATATTCTCACTTGGTTCATCTCGAGGTTGTTTAGTTACCCCACTAGACTGTTCATGTCTAGTTTTATACGGATAAATATTTTCAAAGAATTCAGCATTATCTTATTTAATTATCATATTTTCATTAATATTCGAATGTTTGGATTTATGAACCAAAACCGACATGCTTTGCTACTTTTATCATATCCTATTAACACGCACTCCATCGGCTTAAGTCCTATCTTAGCCCTTTTAGGCATAGGAACTTGGACCTTTGCTAGACTCCCCCACACTTTGAAATATTTCAAGTTGGATTTCCTTCCTTTCCATTTTTCATAAGAAATTGATTGTGTCTTACTATGAGAAACTCTATTGAGTATTCGGTTGGCTGTAAGGATAGCCCCCCCTCCCGCCCCAAGCTTTACGGTAAACCTGAACTTATAAGTAAGGCATTCATCATTTTATTCAAAGTTTTATTTTTTCTTTCCATAATTCCATTAGATTGAGGTGAATACGGGGTCATAGTTTGATGGACAATTCCATTTTCTAAACATATTTTGGCAAAGGGAGATTCATATTCTCTGCCTCTATCACTTCTTATAGTTTTGATCTTTTTCTCTAACTGATTTTAACTTTAGTTTTATATTGCCTAAATGTATCTATTGCTTCATCCTTACTATTTAACAAGTAGACATAACAATATCTAGTGCAATCGTCAACATAAGTTATGAAATACTTTTTCCCACCTCGTGATGGTGTTGACTTCATATCACAAATGTCTATATGGATTAAGTCTAAGGGATAGGAATACCTTTCAATGGACTTATACGAATGCTTAGCATATTTGATTCCACACAAGTTTGATACTTTGATTTATTGCACTCAAAGTTTGGTAAAACTTCTAAGTTAATCATTTTATGCAATAGTTTCTAATTAACATGGCCTAATGGTTCATGCCATAGATCATAATACTCAAGCAAGCAAGAAGAAGCTGAACTTTTATTAATTTCAGCATTCCTTACATTCATTTTGAATAGGCCCTCATTGAGGTGTACTTTTCCTACATACATTTCTCCTTTAATAAGAATAATTCTTACGGAAGCAAATACACATTTGAATCCATTTTTGTCTAGAAGTGATACAAAAATCAAGTTCTTTCATAACTTTGGAACATACAAGACAATATTAAGTGTCAACACTTTGCCGGAAGTCATCTTCAAGCACACTTTTTCTATTCTTTCTAGTTTTGCAGTAGAGGAGTTTGCCATGTAGATCTTTTCTTTTACTTGAGCTAGAGTGAACGTCGAAAACAACTCCTTGTTAGCACAAACATGACGTGTGGCACTAAAATCCATCCATTATTCGCGAGGATTTCCCACCAAGTTGAATTCAGAAAGCATAGCTTATTTCTTGGACTCGGCCAGATTTGCTTGGTCCTTCTTATTTTCTTTCTTTGGGGCACAACAATCCATAGACTTGTGGCCAATCTTGCCACAGTTGAAGCACTTTCTCTTGAATTTCTTGTTGGGTTGATTGCTTTTATTTCTAGATTTCTTTCGCTTCTTAGAGATCTTTTGGTCATCTTCTACAATGTTTGCTCCATTTATTGTAGAATTTCCCCTTGACTTTCTTTCCACAACCTTATTATCTTCTGTAATGCGTAATCGTACAATCAGATCTTCAACTGACATCTCCTTTCGTTTGTGTTTCAGATAGTTCTTGAAGTCTTTCCACATTGGTGGTAGCTTCTATATTTTTGTTGCTACTTGAAATGCTTCATTCAAAATCAAACCTACAATAAAGGTTATGTGAATATTAAGACCATTTTTAAATAGTTCGATAAAGATATTTGTCAGAAACATACCTTCTGCAATGACCTACTTGCAGTTCCTCCACATGGGAAACAAAAGACTTGTTGTCTATCATTTTATACTCCAGGGATCTTGCAATGAAGAACTTTTTAGTTACTGCATCATCTATATTGTACTTCCATTCTAACGCTCCCCATAACTCTTTCGCTATCTTTGTTCCACTGTACACATTGTAAAGGTCATCTTGGAGACAACTCAAGATGTAGTTCCTACGAAGAAAATCTAGTGTTTCCAAGCCTCTACAATCATGAAGCGCTCTTGTTCAGAGGTTCCCTCAGGCACCTCTGGAGCTTTCTCAAACGTGAACCTTTGAACACAGAGTGGTGAGGTAGAATAACATTTTCTGCTCCCACCTTTTGTAGTCAATACCTGCAAACTTTTCAGGTTTCTCTGCTGGTGCCATTGCCGGTGGAGCATTCGTGTGACTTGTTGTGGCAATACTCGTTGTCCCCACAGTTGTTGCAGTGTAATGCATTTACTATCAGTCGTCATTTTCCTGTTACCACAAGATAGTACCTTTAGTATATCGAAATACTTATTAAAATATTGCAATATTGCAGCAACTTTAAACACCTCTTGTTTTTAGTTTAACGATGAAGTTTTCATGACTTTCAATCATTAACTGAGTGATCTTTAACTTGTGATGAAGATTTCATGTCTTCAAATCACTAGTTAAGTTTAAACGGAGTAGAAAGCTTAAAGCTTTAATCTCCAGAAATCAAGCTATACAAATTTCAAAAAATTATTCTTTAAGATTGTTATTTTCAATGTTTTCGGGTACCAGAATCTGTATATATATGCAACAACAACTTCAGCATAAGTTAAAGTCTAAGAAAATAACACTTATGAAGTTTCTTAACACCTTTAACACAAGATTATGAATAATCTTTCCAAGAAGTATGTTAATTTTCAGAAAAAAAAATGAAACAGAATTGTTAAGGTCAAGTCCTCCGATTTCACGGAGTGTCCTTAAGGAATAATTCCCCTTGCTATACCCGAGGTTATGGAATCTTCCTCCAAGGATAAAATTCCAATCCGAACAATAGTTGTACCTCAAATTGTTGGATTCATCGAACTCACTCAACATCTTAATGATCACATAGAGTTTTTGAATTGAAGAAGAGGGTTTTTACTGTTAAAAATTATGTTTATACCTAAGGATATTTCAGGTATTTATAGCCTTAAATGTGTCCTTTAAAAAAGGATGCATTGGTTCCGCAGAAAGGTACCTATTCAGCAGCAGTCACGTCCTTGCGCCCAGTCTGTGATAGACTTGTAGCCGCAGGGGACGTTTTTCAAATGATGCGCTTTGGATTTGGAAAATGATACGTTGCGTATGCGTTTGCATGACATCCGAAATGTGCTCGCACTTGAAGAAATTTCACTTGTAAACAATTTTCAAATAAAATTCATCAAAAAAATTAGATCTCATCGATTGATCATTTTCTAAATCCAAATCTGAAGCCAAAGCTGAAGCCGAGCGAGCAACGATGGCGTGAGGCACCACCTTGTTCTTTCCTTACTATCCAGGTGGAGTTAGTATTCCTTATTAAAAACACTCCAAAGTTCCCTTCTCCGACCAATGTGGAAGAATTAGTGAACTTTCCAATTTGAGAGTACACTTTCTAATTTGGTGTCTCTCTTTCCCTCCACCATTTTTCATCCATTTTTCATTCACATATACACCTTGAACCCAACAATTTTGAGGTTTGTAATGCTTGGCAAAAGAATATTTTATGCCTCACTTGTTTTTACAGTTTTGGAGCTTGGCCTAAGAATATCTTGAAATATATTCAGCTGTTTAGTTAACTTAATTGGGACAATCACATAATTTCAATTAGTGGCGTGTAAGTAATGAAATGGATGAACCTATTTTGTAATGACAATGACATAAACGAGATAAACTTTAAATGGATGGCATAATGAGCCATTTCTGATAGTTCGATGGCATATTTTAACCTTTTTCTGTAATTTTAATTCATGATGTGGACCTCTAGTAAGATGACACGTGGCAAAACTGTTTTTAAAAAACCACCATTAACATGTAAAGGCGTGGATGAACCTGCTTTGTAACGGCAATAACGAGCCAAACTTTCAACAGATGACATATATGAGTCATTTCTAATAGTTCGATGGCATATTTGAGCCTTTATCCTGGGAACAATCTCTAAGAAAGTAATTATTAGAAGAGTTATCAAACTCAAAATAAGTACAATCAAGCACAACACACTTTCTATACATCTGTTTGCATCAATCCAATCATTTGCATCAATCCAATCAAAGACGTCCATGCCATAGAGAATGAGACTCAACTTGTGGTAGTGAGAAAAGAGAGTTTAAAACTTTTGAATGAAGTCATAGATGTGCTAGTTAATCTCATCTGGCCTTTCTTGGTTGACAAAGTGAACTGCACCTTCCAAAACCACAACTTCCTCCAACAATGGAACATCTTTCTTAAATTTGCCATTGTGTATGTACTCTTTAGCACCCGGTATGATAAACCAAGTCAAATTCACCAACGATAAACTTGGTTTGAACTTTAACTTGAGCCCCCGTCCATGGTGCTGTGAGTTCCCAGTATCTGCATTCATAAGACATAGAACTTTCGGATGTATGTAAAGTTTAGGTCAAAAATGTCATTTTCTTGACTAAAGATACTAAGCTCGGCTAGCGTCCATGTATGAAGAAGTTGATCAAGTGATACGAGAACGATCTACGAAGTGCTAAAATAGTCCACAACACAAGGAGAAACCGAGATCAAGATAGAGACAAGTCACGGCAACAACACAAATACATGAGATAAAGAAGACAAGATACAAACATACAAAGTGAAATGAGATAAGGGATAGGCAAGATGACATAAGATCTTACGAAACAATGAGAACCACACGTGTATTGAACGAAGAGACCCTCAAAGTCGCAATAATCAAACACCAATCTTCTTACAGTGACCACTAAGGGAATCAACTCACCTCAAGAATCACCGTTTCTAAGCAAATGTCAATATTGACTTTTCCCAAGCCCTAAACTACAATAGCTTTTCCAAGCCCTAACTAAGACTATACTAAGGTGTTCTACTCTCAAAGAGAGGACTTTCAATGTTTCAATATTTCATCATTCATAAAAACTAGTAAGAAAAGACCTAAAGAGACTATATATAGCCTAGCTTATTACATGGCAAAATGACCAAGACACCCTTAATAACCAAGGGGTGGCCTTGGAGTGTTGGAAAACACTATGAATTGTCCAAATTATCCATAAGGCTAAGTGACCAAAATGGCCTTAATGAAGGGAGCCAAAACCGTGAACCAACAAAGTATGGTCCAACCCAAGAGTCCTCAAGTCTTGAAGGGTTCAACCAATCTTCTACACTCGGGTTTGTCCAATGGCATGCTCATAACGACCCCTCCAAGCATGATTCTGTGCCCTCCATACGACCAAACCTTGATTCTTCATGTAGTGAATTTGAAGGATATCATTGAAAGCTAAGGAGGCCATTTGACTTGTATTATCAAGACAGCCTAAAAGTAACTAAAAGAATTTATGTTGCTCGGACTCTTTAGAAATGCTTTTGGATACGTGTCGGATCCTCAAAAAAGTGTATTTTGGAGGAACCGGCGCAAGTGTGGCAACAGTTTTGAAGAGTCTGAGCAACATGGAGTATGATAGTGTTCATGAAGACTAGTCTCTAACTAGAACTAGAAGGCACTTGACAAAGATCAAATCCAATGCGACTGTAAAAGCAACAACTAAAACCTTAATCCCAAATAGTCGAAACAAATGTGAACTATATAAGCATACAACAAACGGATCGAACAAATGCACTCAAATGTACGATATCACAGAAAGCGAGGAACGCTTACAAGGGAAGAGCTCGGTAATAGTTGATTGGACCAGTGAAACCAGTCTTCTCAAACTTGCTGGCATAATAATCCAACTCTTCCTCAGACAACCAAGACGAAAGGGCAGCTGGAGCATCAAGGATAGCGTCAAGACCTTTGCCTTAAGGAAAATAAAATGGTCCAGGATTGCAGAATGTCAAAAATTTCTTAAGAACAGCCTTAGCACCATATGGAGCAAATTCAGCTTCAATTTTGCTCGGTACCTGCAGAGTAAAATCTTAGTGAACTTTCTGCTGCTCAAATTACCAATCAAAATTAAATCTCAAGAGACCTACGCTCTTATTATAAAAGGTAGTTTATGACCATTAGGTCCCTAGAAAGACGAGCAAACTCCAACTGTTACCGCTAAAGGACAAAGCTGGGGACGGAACCCAAACGAGTGATAACTTTTCAACAACAGAGGCAAAGACGTACTCTTTCAAGTCAAAGTCAAAGTCAGGTAGACTAAGATGGAGTTAATATTACAATTGTTCCAAGGAAAACTTTTGAATGGTATGCAACATGTTCCAAACAAATTAATGAGACAATTTCTTGATCTACTTTTGCTTTTCCGATCATCTACTTCAAATTTGCTCTTAAGACTTGATATCACTAACATAGTGTTTGCAAGGTAGACTCAATATGGTCGAGCCCATCACCGAATGGCCAGGGCTGGAACTAGATGGGTGGAAGAACATTCATCCGGATTTTCTTTGCAGGACAATCACACCGTATATACAAGGCTAAAGTTTCTTTCTTGTGTATATATGGTGGATGATAAATTCCTCGGTGAAAATCCTACCTCCACCACAACCTGAATCCCGTGTGCATGGAGAGTTTAATGCACCGTGCTGCATTAAACTTGTAGAATAGCTATCAAACACAAATGACAAATTAAACAGATACACAGACAAGAACAAAGAGAACCTAAAATCTTGAGATATAATGAACTTCCCCATATAAAGCTTTAAACACCTCCAAATTTATGTGTGGGTTCCTTGGTAAAAAGTGGACACTCAAGTTCACCAACGCCTTAACTTTGTCGGGCCTAAAAAGGCATAAATGCCAAGCAATTATGGTACCCCAGTCATGAGCAACAACAAACACGTTATCTTCATTTGGATCTATGGCTTCAAGCAGTGCGATGACTTTGAAATGTCATTAACGGGTGCACTTGTAATATCTCCATAACCCCTTAAATCTGGTGCCACAACATGGTAGCCACGTTCGGCTAAATAGACCATTTGGTGATGCCATGTGTACCTGTTATGGAAGATCTTGGGTTAACTATCATAGAGCCAAAGCATATAGAGAAGAGAAAAGAACACAAAGTATTAGGGTTGACCCAAGCCTAGTCCTAAAGACAAAATCAAAGAGAGATTTTCACTCGGAATACAATACGAAGAACCTCCTAATTACAATCTCATTATAAAAATCTCGGGTAGTTCCTAATCCTACAAGAAATAAAAAGAGCAGTCCAATGCAAAAAGCATCCCGCATTCACGCAGTATCCAAGGAAGGGCCACATCCCAAGGGGTATAATGTAGACAGCCGAACCTAATGAAGCATCATTGGGTTGCTTCTATCACTCGAATCCGTGATCTATAGGTCTCACAGAGACAACTTCATTGTTACTCAAGCCCTTTCAAAATCCTACGACAAGTGAATTCTCAATTTCATCATACAAAGCTTTAGTAGTTCCAAATACGATTGTGTCACATTATGGATTAACTAGTACAGAATCGAAACAACAACAACAACATAGTCTTTAATTCTTTAAGTTAAACAAATTTCCTATAATGGTATTAATTGACCATCACCTGTGGTAAGTTGACTTTCAAAAACACAATCAAAACAAATAGAGAACAAAAAATATATAACACAATAATTTAATGAGATTCGATCAACATTAGTTCTAATAAACATGACAATGGCTTTCTTAAGCCTATAACAAAAAATAAGTTTCCCAAACCTACTAAATCTAACATAATTAAGAGTTTTTATGACCATGGTGTTCGGGCCAACTTTCATGCACTTTAAATAAATTCACAAGATATCTGTCACCTCCCTCCTCCCACCAGCAACACATATTAACTAATTAGGACTTACAAAATTCAAGATTCAAGAAAATAATACCAGAGTTCAGGGAAGCCATGTATGAAGAGGATTGTTGGACCTTGGCCTAATTCTGCTACATGCATATTAATGCCATTTACATCTACCATTAAGAGCCCCACCACAAAAGTGTATTATTCACGGGTTTAAGTCTAGAAAATAATCTCTGGCAGAAATGCAAGATAAAACTGCACACAATACACTTTTATGGTGGGTCTCTTCTCCGAACCATGCGTCTAGCGGGAGCTTTAATTAGTACATCGGAGATCCTTTTTTAACATGTTTTGAAACTCTAAGTTTGACTACTGCTATTCCTTTATATACATCCTTTGTCCATCTTTACATGTTCATGCTATTAAAAATAAATGTTCAACAATATTTGTCTAGTTTAAAAAATTAATAGGTAATTTACTTATTTGTATTCATTTTATCCTTAATAATAAATATTGTTCATTATATAATATATATATATATATATATATATATATATATATATATATATATATATATATATATATGTATATATATATTTTTTAAATATTAAATTTATTATATTCAAAGATTTATATAGTAAAACTACGTCTATTTTTTGTTGTTTTTTATAACTCTTTTAATTTGCTAAAATGAACAAGAAAAATGAAATATTTATTTTATTATAAGGATCGAGTAAAATAAAATGAGGAAATATTATAAGTAGCTGTAGCAAATACGCGGGGATGATATTTATGGCTGTCATTCAGCTTCACTATGACCTTTTGTCTGTTATCATTGATAGTGCATTAATAATACTTCTCCTCAATACATTGAAATCGAACTAATGCTTGGTTTGATAAAATATCAGTAATATATGATAGTGTTTTTATTAGATATTATAAATTTAATTGCTGAAAAAGTTTTTGTATATTTTTAAACGTGTAAAATAACTACTTAAAATATGTCAATTTTTTTTAGTTATATATATTATAAACACGTAATTTTATCCTCCCTAAAAAATTAATTTTTACTTATTTATCTCTCCCTGCCCTATCCCCAACCTATCCCCTACACCACCTAATCCACCCACACTCCCAACATCCCTCTGCACACACCCACTTACACACTCTAATAATTCAACACACACAATCACACAAGTAACAGACCCATCCTTAGAGGATTGATTCGGGCACTGCTGACACTACCCTGAGGTTTAGGGACTGGAGCCCTGTCTCTATCGCATTCTCTGAATTTTGACACTGGAGCACTGGCTGAGGATAGAGCTGGGACTGAAGATTTCTGGCAGAACTGAGAACGATTTTCACCCTTTGACTTTGGCTGAGCGAAGTTGAAACTAACTGTTCTTACTCTCTTGTTCTCTCTATCCTTCTCTCTATTCTTAGCCTTCTCTATCTCTTGAGCATGGACCATGATCCTAGATATGTCCATCTCCTTAATTAGCATTGTGGTCCTACACTCTTTGACCACACTGTTAGACACCCCAGACACAAACATACTCATCCTGGATCTGTTATCTTCTACCACATGAGGAGCGTATCTAGCTAGTTAAGTAAACTTGAGAGAATACTCTTTCATTGTCATATTTCCCTTATGAACTCCAAAACCTTTGCTTCTCTCAACTTCAATGGGAAGAACCTATCCAAAGAAGTAGTAGCAAACTCCTTCCATTTTATGGGCCATGCATCTGTGGCCCTTTCTATTTTCTACTATTTAAACCATGAGCGAGCCACATCCTACAACTGATATGTGACCAACTCAGCACTCTCACTAGCAGTCACCCTCATAATATCTGTAACCTTCTACACCTAATCAATAAAGTCCTGACGTTCCTCATTTGACTTAAACCTAATAAAAGATAGAGGGTTCATTCGGGTGAAGTTCGAAATCCTGGTTGCAACAGTATTGGCCACTGGGTTGGCTAGAATGGCAGTTGGGTGTTCATTCTGGGTTATCACAAAATGATCTAGGGTGGTGAAAGCTGCTCTGAATTCATCGTGGGAGAAATATTAATCCAAGGGATCTGGTTGGATGGACTGAGATGCTGGTTGGTCTCCTGTTCTTCTTTCCTTAGTCTTTTTTGTAGGCATGTTCTATAAAAGGAAGGGGAAAGGATTATACTGAGAGTTTTACATGGACCTCATACTTGCTCGCACGACATGAATATTGAAAGAATGAAAACTTTTCCTAAAATACCTCATAGCGTCCCGTCTATAATTGTAGCGCGCTTTACAACCATGCACAATACTCTACTATATGTAGATTTCAAACTTCCTAGGACTCTGTTGAAACTTAGGCTCTAATACCAAGTTTGTAATGCCCCGAGTATGTACCCCGAATGCTACACGCTGCTAGCAACCCCGAAGGACCACTAGCTAACCCGTGACTGGTACCTGCTCTGAGCACTTAATAATAGCAATACGATAATAAAAATATAACTAAAATAAATGCAGAAATCTTCCATAAGGTTTAAATCTAAAATGAATACTAGACATCAATATTGAAACTGAACATCTGTCTGAAAATAATCTAGTCTGAAAAGCCTCGAACTGCCTGAATGGGGAGTTAATGGGACATGACCCCAACTAACTCCGGCTACTGAAATAAACTGAGTACTGATATAACTGAAATAATAAATCTTTCCTTGAACTATGAGGACTCACCACTAACTCTGCTGCTGATAGATCGGGCTGCTAAGTAGGTCAGGAGCCCGTGCATCTGAACCTATGATATAAGACATCATAATGCAAAAGAAGAGTATGGATCAATACTTTGAATGTACTGGTTTGCTAAGTGAGGTAGGCTGATATACATGGGTTCATATGCATAAATAATAACTTACTAAATAACATGAATATAACTGAAAGAGGGTACATGCATGAATGCATAAAACTGTAACTGAGATCATGGTAACACTGAATACTGAGTTCTGAATCACTGGTTTACTGATATCTGAGTTTATTGATACTGTATTACTGATAACTAAATAATTGTATCTGACAGTCCTAGTTCTATGAAACTGTGCTGAGTTTTGTATTGAGTTGAGCGACTGTGTCTGACAGTCCTGATTTATATAGAACTCGACTGAGTTCTATACTGAGACTGGATCATGATACAGAGAATGTGGGAGGTAATCATCTAATCGACATGCCCCTTTCTAAATTGATTAGGGTCCAACTTATAACCCCAGCTGGAAGGGTGTCAGTATCATGCCATGGGTAAAGACAAGCTGAGTCACCCTTATCTGGCAGGTGCTCTGAATGAGAACGGTGATACTCTCAACTGGTAGGTTAAAACACCTCATCAACCCTTAAATGGCAGGTTAATGTCCCAAACTATGCTAGCTACATAGTTATGGAACACAGGGACTGCTTCTAAGGATCACACCCTCTGCTATCAGGTAAGTCCCTATCCTTGGGTTCACTCAGTGCTGAATCCTACTCACAACTGAATAAACACTGGACTGATTTCTAAACTGTTTTAGTCTGGACTGAACTATTACTTATCATGTTAACTGACTGAACCAAACTGAGTTCATTGGGTTCTGAATTAATTAGTAACTAAGTTCTAAACTGATTACTGACTGAGTTCAAGACTGATTACTAACTGAGTTCTGGACTAATTACTGACTGAGTTCTGAACTAATTACTAACTGAGTTCTAAACTAATTACTGAACAACTGATCATGATACTACCGAGTCTATTCTATAATTACTATAGCTCTAAGTAAACATCTAGATTGTCCAGTATTAAATACTACCAGGACTCGATCGCATAGATTATTGGATATAGCATAAATCTTGACACATGATAACTAATTTATTTGATCCCCATCATTTATTGAGGCATTTTGACAAACAATTGCATAACATGAAACTTGTATAAATGCTAACAGGATGAAATTTCACTATTCAACTCACATGAACAATCCATCAAATATTTGGAGGGCATATTATATGCACATAATACTAAACAATATGTGGGCATTACAATTGAAAATACCAAATTAACAATCTAATGGTTTTAGCATGAATTCACATGACACAACACATATAATAAATAATTTCATATGAATCTTGCAACTAATCATGGATTAGGAACCCCATTAACATGATAATCATGAACACATTGAAATACAACCATGAAATTCATCAAACTCATTAACTTATAGTTAAAAAAGAGTTTCTTGAACTCCAAGGGTAGAAGGAAACCTTTGGATGAACACTTGACATACCTTAATGCTTGAATGTGAAATCCTTGGGATTTGAATCTTGAATTGAAAGCCCTAGGGTTTGTGCTTGAGTGATTTTGAGAGAAAAGGGTGTAATTTTGCTTTGTGAGGGCTGAATTTCATGTTTTAGGGGATGATTCAAAATATGAAAAATATCCCAAATACCCTTCTAAGCTGTTTTAATTATAGAAAAATATGCCTAGTGATCGGAAACCGACGCACCGCATCGATGGGGGCGACGCTATGGCCGATGTGTTGCGTTGAGTCTGCATAGGCTCACGAGAAATTGACACTGGGAGATGAAAAAATATTTATCAATGCGATAGGCGATGCGGCGCGTCGAGATCATGTTGAATCACTGGTTTGGACTCCCAAAGTTGAATCAAATGAAGTCCAAAAAATCTAAAACTTGTCCTAAAACAACTACTAACATTCCTGATCATGAATCAACCTAAAAATTGATATTTAAAGGTCATAAAGGTTGTGAAAAAGGATCGTCAACTTACAAAGACTAAAATAACTCTATGTATGAATACTTAGTTAAAATGGGAATTTAATTTATGTCCAGGACCCTTTTGGAAAATGAAATTTACTTTAATTTCAGGATCCTCCTGGAAAATGGGAATTTACCTTTTATTCAAGTCCCTTTTGGAAAATAAAAATTTACTTTATGTTTAGGACCTTACTAGAAAATGGGAACTTACTTTATGTTTAGGACCCTCCTAGAAAATGAGAATTTACCTTCTGGTCAGAACGAATTTACTTTATGTTCAGGACCCTCCTGAAAAATGAGATTTTTTCTTTATGTTCAGGACCCTCCTGGAAAATGAGAATTTACTTTATGTTTAGAACCCTCCTGAAAAATGGGGAATTTACTTTATGTTCAAGACCCTCCTGAAAAATGAAAAATTTACTTTATGCTCAGGACCCTCTCGTAAAATAGGACTTTACTTTCCGTTCAGGACCCTTCTGAAAAATGGGATTTTATTTTTAGAAAAATAGAATCATTCATTACCATAACTCTTCAAGATAATTTGTGTTCTAGTTTTTATTTTGATTTTGATTTCAGGAGTCCGCCTGGAGAACACGGTAAAGAATTGTAAGTCAGGAGCCCACCAAGAAAACTGGGTGAAAAATTATAAGTCAGGAGCCCACTGAAGAACAGGGTGAAGAAGTTGAAAGTCAGAAGCCTTCCTGAAGAATAGGGTGAAGAAATAACAAGTCAGGAGGCCGCCTGAAGAATAGGGTAAAGAAATAGCAAGTCAGGAGCCCACTTGAAAAATAGGTTTACGAAATTACAAGTCAGGAGTCCGCCTGAAGAATAAGGTGAAGAATTTAAATTCAGGATCAAGTTCAGAAATACCACCTGCAGAACATGATCAATTTTGAGTTTATCTCTAACACCAAATTTTGTATGGAGAAAGAATCTATTCCAAAGTTTAACCCCCAAAAAATAAGATCTTTTGTCACTTAAGAATCTATTCCAAAGTTTAACCCCCAAAAAATACGATCTTTTGTCACTTTTAAGAGCATTGGAGAGTCAAGACAAGAATCAAGAGATGCTGCATAGATAGGAATTTTGTAATGTCATTTATCTTTTAACTTGTAATTTTATTTTGATGTAATGATAGGGCCGCAGACCAGAACATCGATAGGACCTCACTCGACTCTCTAATTCAGTATAGTCCATCTCCTTGTCTATTTTGAAACTATATGTAACTTTATTCCCACCTAATCTGGAATAGGTAGGACACCCAAAGTCAAGATTCCATTACACTCCATCTTTCTTCACCGTTCTTTTGAATAATGGTCAGTCAAAAGTTTGTCTCGTTGTCTACTTCTTTGTCTAAAAACACTTTGTGTTTATATCCAAAAAAGGGCATAATGTAGACACGTAATTTTTTCCTCACCAAAAATTAATTTTGTACTTATTTATCTCTCCCTACCCTACCCCTACCTATTCCCTACCCCCACCTACCCACTCCCAACAACCCTCTGCCCACACCCACTTTCACACTCTAATAATTTAATACACACAATAACACATAGCAACAGACCCATCCTTTCCACTCAGAATTTCACTCATTTAACACATATACCCTCACACACTCACATACGGAGAAACACACACGGGCTTTAATTTTTTTTATCCCATTAATCCTCCATTTTGATTGAAAATAAAATATATACACACACAAATGATAAATGAGAGAGAAAAAAAAAGATGAATCGAGGGAGATAAAAAAATTGGCAAAGGAAAAATAGAGAGAAGTAAAGGACGTAATGGAGAGCAGAGGGATTGAGAGAGAAGTAAAAAAGGGAGGAAGTGCACGGAGAGAGAAGTAGACGGATTTGATGGTTGTCGATGAGTTTCTCAGCAGAAATATGTCGAATTCACCACTGGTAAACACTGCAGTCACCGTCCATTGTCATTCCGATAGGGCCCGTTGGCAGACGTCTCACCAATACAATTTCTTTCTCAAAATTTATCCGGATTTGGGTTGGTGATTGTGTTTTGCTTGAATTTAGGGTATCATTGTCTCAAGATTCATTTTTTCTTCATGAATTTATGTTCAAATCTATTTGGGTTGCATCTTTTTAGATAACGAGTAGGTCTGGTTCATTGTTTGAGGTTCTTCATTCGATTATTTCAAGTTCGGGTTTTGTTATCGCATTATTATCAATGAAATCCATTCTTGTGAGGTCCAATTCTCAACTTTACTCATTTTTTATTATCTTAACGTGGTTGATGATTTGATTAGTGGTGTGTTTGAAATGTATTTGATCTTTTATAATTATTATGGCTTGATTATTATTTTATATCAAAATTAGTTAATCATTGATTAAGGATGGAAAGCGGGGAGGGATTGATCTTGAAAATGTGAATGTGGATATATTTGATTTATTGTTGATAGTTTGAATCACAACAAGTATTGATATTTGTCGAACCCGATAGTATAATGTTTTAGACCGAAATCAATAGGCAAATCTTAATTGGGTAGGCAAACTATAGGAATCAATATTGTTGGGTGATTGAATGTTTGTTGAATGATTTTGTTGCACAAAGTTAAAATTGTATTCACTTTCACCAGGGAATGCCCCGAGGAAATTGTATTTATTCATCATGGAATGCCCCGAGGTATTATGTATGTGAAGGATGTTCGTGGTCAAGACCCGAAATACCTGGTTGTATAATTCGGATTGTACATTATTTTGTTTTGAATTTCTGTTTGGTTTTGTTTGTTTGTTTTGTTGGTTTATACACTTCATAAGGTCGTACTAGTCGATATACTCCATGAAGAGACCGTGGTTGAACCACGGGATCAAGTGGTGCCTAACACCTTCCCCTCGGTCAACAAAATTTCTTAACTGGAATCTCTATTCTTGGACCAGTTTTGAGAGTCAGTTCATTTTGAAAAAGGATTTTTCAAAGGCGACTTGGCATACATGATTCATGCCAAGTGGCGTCTCTGAGTCTAATTATAAAAAATCCTTTTCGAAACAAAATTTTCATCTTTTGTCATTTAATAATAAAAACCCTTTCAAACTTAAAATTATTTTTTTTGGTAAAAAAGGGGTGTGACATATGTTAGTCTACTTTAGTCGCAAAACTAATCATGTTTGTTTCAGTTGAGGGTAAAAATTAATCATGTTTATGACATTGTGATCATACATAAAAACTTTTTAAATATTTGAGTTGAAAGTGTCTAATAAGAACACGTGTTTAGGTGTTAAATTTAAAACATATCGTAATTTGAATGTCGAAATTAATTTATTTGTTATGAAATAAAAAATAAATACAACAAGAATAGAGAGTGAAGAGGGAGATATTATTATTTCTCTTGAGAGGTTTTGGGGGTGAATTACAATGCAGAAAAATCCCTTTATTTATTGGGATAACTAACCTTGGAATTTCTAACTTTTCCATAAATAGACACGTTATATATGGTAAAGTAGACACTCACTATATGGTAATATATTTATAACACTCCACCTTGAATGTCTAACTGATAGAAAATATGTCTCGTTAAACCCTTACTAGAAAAAAATCAGTGGAAAAAATATCTAGTGAAGAAAAAAGAGTACACATCTCTAACAATATGCATAAAGGTTGCCTCATTAAAAACCTTACAAGGAAAAATCAATGGAACAAAACCTCATAAGAAAAAAAGAGTACAACGATTAACTCCCCATAATGAGAATATCCTTAAGTCTTTGCATTACGATCTTCTGCACCATCTTGTTGAAAGTTGTAATTGGAGGAGATATGGTGAATAAATCAACTACATTGTCACTTGAACGAATCTGTTGCACATTAATATCACCATTCTTTTGTAGCTAGTGTGTATAGAAAAGCTTTGGCGAAATATGCTTCATTTTATCTCCTTGAGTTCTTTATTAAGTTGTATTGTGCATGTTGCATTATCTTCATAAAAAAAATTATGGGTACTTTATCTCATTTCAAATCATATTTTTCGCGAATTAGATGTATCATGGACCTCAACCACACACACTTGGCTTGCTTTATGAATAGATATTATCTTAGCATGGTTCACTAAAGTAGTTATGATAGACTACCTTTTATATCTCCAAGATATGACGGTACCCTATATATGAACACATAGCTTATTTAAGATTGAGCTTTATACGATTCAGATAAGTACCCAACATCAGCATAACAAACAAGATTGGGACTACAATCATTTGAATAAAATAAGCTCATATATTTGATCTCATTCTGATGTCTCCTAGTAGGAGCAGAACTATTCCTTGCCAACAAATTGATCGAAAGACTATATCAGGTCTTGTAGTATGTGCACCAATTGCACTAAGATATGACACTTCATAACCAATTCAAATTGACATATTTATCATTTCAACAAATAATCTATTGCTTTTGAAAACTCTCCAAGAGTTCCAATAATTTTCATGCTATAAATTTATGCAATATAAAGATTATAGATAAGTTTTCCAAAAACTATTATATGCTTCAAATGTTTTGAATGCTTAAAAGTTTTCATATAAATTTTGTCTAGTCACAATATTCAGTATTTCACGTGTGACATCTTCTAGTGTTTTGACAATAAATCAAATAAGTTTTATGCTTATCAAGATGCATCCTTTCACGTCACTTGATAAATATTTCTACGTCTTCATGCTTAGATAAACGTAGGATTCAGATCCTCATGATCTTTCACAATATTGCATCAATATTGTATCAAAGATATTGATAATATATCATTTTGTATTGGTTCACAATGTGACATAATATTTTGAGATCTCATCACTACATTATTTTTAGGTACCTGAACCTCTCAAAGGTTTCATGAAGTGTTATGTCGTAGGCTCTTAAAAAGCACATTCCTTTCTTATTACGATTATTTTCTCCTTATCCTTTTCAAGAATTAATTCATTTGGAACCGATTGGTCTATCACGCTTCACACATGCATAGACATTGTCCTTGAGGGATATAAAATAGGAGCACTTGCAGCTTAAATATGATATGTTTTGGCATTTGACTTGAATTATCTTTTGAATACGGATATGATAATAATTCCTAACATATTTCATAATTGCTTATAATCTCCTTCTTATGTTAGGAAAACTAACATACATCCTCCATCTTTTTTGAGGAACCCATCTTTATGCATTATGGTATATTCATTTATCAAATACCACACACCAAAACTATTAGATGGAATAATTGATTCCTGACCTTGAACCAATTGAGAGGGAAGTATTAATCATAATTTTTTTCTAATGCAAACAAGTGTTATTGTATGCAATACATCATACTTTAGACCTACACATGTGACTTTGTTCTCATAAATAATTATTCAACTATTTATCGAAGGCATTTAATACCAACTTAATTAGCATTATCAAGATGAATTGCCTTGATTACACAATCTGAAAACTATGCTCTTAACTCAATTTTATTGAGCAAGCAACTTTATGAATGACAAATTGCAGGTTGACAATAAATGTACATGCATGTGATCATCTTATTGATGCATCTTTTCAACATATCACATGATAGGTGAACGGGCCCATATTCACCTTTTATAATTTTCAGATTTTAAGGGATCAATCCCAACTTTAATTGGTCCAACCAACTTATCGTGAGAACAAGCAACATTAAAAGTAATGAAGAATTTTCTAATTCTTCAATATATATTAAATACTCAGTGTGCACATCTTTGAGATGGCTCAATCGTTTATGTCAATTTGATGAACTTTTATTTAAGCAAACTCTAAGTTTACTATGGCATGTACCTTTTTACTTTAGTAAATTTCAAATTTACTATTACATGAATAAATTTCAGATTTGCTACTTTAGAAGTAGATTTCAAAATAACTCTTCTCAATTATTCTGCCTCTTTCGGAGATGAGTTGTGATACCATCACAATCAAGTGCAAATTTACATTAATAAGCTTCTGATTCTCCAGGAATGGAATATAATTGTGCCTTAAGACTATCAAATTATGATAGCTTATAACCTCTTTCATGATATTTCTACTTCAGGAGCAAATATATTTTATAAAATATAAAATAAATAAAACAAAAATAGAGAGCGAAGAGGGAGATACTATTATTTCTCTTGAGAGGTTTTTGGGGTGAATTACAATGCAGGTAAACTCCTTTATAGGGGAAAATTAACCTTAGGGTTTCTAACATTTCCATGAATATACACATTCACTATATATAATAATATATTTACAACATTACTGACAATTTTAATAAATTGTCGATGTTCCCCTTTCTTGAAGCAAATCTTTTGCCTTAGAAAAGTCCAAAGACTGTCAATTATATCCGCAGCTTCAGATGGTGTTTGGCCTACACGGGGCTTGCTTTTGTGCTAAGAATAAATTGTTAGTTAAATATAATGTTTGTATGCAAAACGTCAAACTCTTATCGTTGGAAGATGCATCAGTGCGTATCTCATAGCAACTCACTAATTTTTTTCATCTGTTCATACAAAACAATAAAATAAATATATAATAAAATTAATACATAATTTTTGTAAGTATAAATCAGTGTAAAATAACGACAATGATAAGTGAGGATTGAAAAGATAGAGTGTACGTAAACTTTATCACAAGGCCATGGAGGTAATCAGTATAGAATACAATCATTGAGGTCTAAGAAGATAGAGTATATGTAGGCCTGATAACTACCTCGTGGAGGTAAACAGTATAAAATAACAAACAACAACATGTAAGGTATGGAAAAAATAGATGGTACACAGATATTACCACTACCTCATGAAGGTAGAGATTACCACTACAAGATAGAGGTAGAAAGGTTTTCGAAAAAACTTCGGCTCAAGTGTAAATCAATATAACATGCTTTTTATATAAAATGAGCAATATTAATGAAAAAATGATATACCAAAATTCCTAGGAAAAGCCAAACCGTATAGCTAGAAATATCAAGAGAAGACATGAGTAGGACCTGAATAAAGTCATTGGAGAGATTTTGATTTGTGTGTTGCACTATAATGGTATATTTGGGTGGTATTTATGATTTTTCGTGATAGATTTAAATGGAAAAAAATTATAGAGAATCAATTATTTATGATAAAATTATATATTATGAAATTAAATTTACATTTTTTAAAAGAAAAAGAGAAAAGATAAGCAAAAGGAAATGATGCATATATTCACGTATATAGGAGTCTTTTATGACATACTTTTCTTAATCTTTTACTTCCCATATATAGGAGTCTTTCAATAATACAAAACTTTTCACATATTCCCGTAGTACCTACGAATCAAAATTTCCCATATATCTATTTGCATTTGTTTAGGAGTCCTTTAATATATTTTAGGAGTTTGTACCATATAATTTTTCATATATTTATCAAATCACTTTTTCTAAGATATTCACACTTTTAATATATTATATAGATAGATTATAGATTATAAATTAGTATAGACCCAAACTATTGACTTTAAAAATAATTACTTTTGGCGGCATTTTTTTTTTTGTGGCAATATAAACCCGAGTTGAGACCCTGGCCGCGATGGGCATCCCGAACCATAAAGGTCCGGACGCTCCTTTCCATTTGCGATCATGCACAACACTCATACAATGAAAAGAAATGCGGAAGAAAATATAATACGGAATCATGGTCATTCTCATAAATCAACTAAGCAGTTTGAAAAGGAAATTCTTAACAATTAAAATGCATGACACCCATCTGCGAAATCTCTAACAATTCAAGAACTACCATATCTCTAAAACAAAACTGGAACAAGGAGCCATAAACCAAAATAAGATAATGCAGTACGATAACCAAACCTTCCGAAATAGAGAAGGCTCACCAACTGCAACTTCAGACAAACAATCTAGTGCTTAGAATGACCCCGGGAATGTGCCTCAGATCCTGAAATATAAGGGTCAATACAGATGTACTGATATGTGAAACAACTTAAAATAACATGTTTTTATACAAGATAGATGAGAGCATTTTGGGAAAAATTATACATAAGTTAAATAAAACACATGGGCATAATTTAGAGTTTCAAAAACCTTCTTGCAATCATGAATCAATACTTTGTTACTCTTCTGAGCTAATCGGTACACCCTACATTCTGTAATTTCATAAGTTATTTGAAATCCGCTCTTGACTCAGTGGCCAAGCCTCCAATCCAAGTGTACTACAAGAATTGGAGTTTTATAAGTTAGTATGCTCCCTTATAAGTATATTGTGGCATCACCCTTACATAACGTCCACATTATTCTCCTTTCGGGATAATACTCGTATCGGCAACTACAATTTTCAACAATGAGCCCTTATACTCAAACGCTTTTTTCGGGTAACCAATTAGCTCTCTTAAGCCCAAATTTTAGTTCTTCGAAGTCATACTTCATACTTTCAAAATGATCAATACTTTTTTCTATTAAGGGAAGGTCATCACCGGGTATCGTCATATCCTGATTTGCAAGTCAATATTATATCAAATCCACAGCTCATCATATTCAAAACATACACATACCACCCAAGATTTGTAACATCACAATAGAGTCATCAATTTGAAATCTCAAGAGAACTTGTGCATACACCCTCTTTCCTCGGCACACGTTAAGGGCAAAACCTCTCAGTGCACGTTAAATAACGATTTGCTAACATGCACCAAGCAGTGATAGCAAGATGACGTACAAATACTCGACCACCAGTGCAACCACCGCAGGAACCCCAAGGAAAAATGATTACCCCAAACTCCGGTATTCCATACACACTTGCTCCAATGAAGCAAAGTAGCCGGCATAATGGAGATGATGTGACCAAAGCAAACTCGATATTGAAAGGGGAAGTGTTACAGGAGGAGAATGAGGTGGAATGCTCAAATGCAGCTCGGAAACTTCAGTTCTCAGCTATGTTTCAAGCTACACCACCTATGGAGGAGGATTTAAAGTAGACCAAATCAACTCCAGCTGGTAATCGCCAAGTGCAGGTGTAATACCCTGTAAAATCCTAAGTCTAAAGTTCAACTCATTAAGCTTTTCAAGATCCTATACTTAGAAAATTTTTTCAAGTGTTTAACACTTAGTATCATTTTAGACCTCTAAAATTTGAGAATTTATTTGATGACTTTCCTGACCTTCGTTTTTGGATTTTGAAGTTGCGTTGCGATGGGGCAAGGTCATAGTACATCTCGGGTAAGTTTCAAAATTTTTTGGATAGCGTAAGGGCATGTTTGGATTTCCAAAGCAGTAGCTCAGGGCGATAAGCCCGCGTCACCCAGCTTTCAGCACCGATATTACCAGGCATCGCCCAGGAAACTCCACCATTATTGCCAGGCATTGCCCTGGAAACTCCACCGCTATTTTCAGGCATATCCTTGCAAGTCCAGTGCTTGCCCAGTTTTCAGCATTTCACCTCTGTGTCTTGGAGGGTATTTTTGTTATTTTACCTTTATATATATACTCAAAAACACGAGATTAAGCCTCCATTATACCAAAATATAACTTCTTTTCTCAAAATTCTCTCAAGAACAAGCTAGGGTTTCAATTAGGGGATTCAAGTTCAAGCAAATTCTGCCATCAAATTCCAAGAATCTTTTCGTCAATCTTCATTAAATCAAGAGCTAAGGTATGCATAGTGTTCATCCACGAATTCCTTTCATTCGTGGAGCCCAAGAATTATGATTTGAATAATATATTGTGATTTAGTTGTTGTGATTGCTCATGTTCATGTTAATGGTTGTTATTCATGTTTATGGATGGTGTCTTGATGACTTTTCATGAAGTATGCGAGTTGTTAATTGCAAACCTATGAATCTGGGTAGTTTTAGAGTGGAAGTTGATAAAGACACCGATGTTCAATGTTGTGCATGTAAGGTGTTTGATAAAATTCCTAGAATGGTAGAAATTTGATAAAATTCCTAGAATGGTAGAAATCATGCATTATAGATTGCTAATGAATTATATGATAAATTCATGCTAGTCTATTATAGTCAAAAGGCTCATATGTTGTTGTTGTGCAATATATGTATTAATGGAATGTACATAATGATTGGATGATGGTTTTATAGTGTGACCATATGCATTCCATGCTATGTACAAGATCAAGATCATGAAATACCACATGAGTTATTCCCTAATTATTACAATGTGAACTAAATGTTACATGTTTGCCATTTCCTTATGCTTAAACGGTATTCATCTTATCGTTATGAAAAGTACTTGTTGTTGGATTGTCCATGATATTAGAACATGAAGTTTATGACTTGATTACAAGAATTCCCATTCATATTAGATAATTATGATGACCCTGGACTTCATGAAATCCCTCAGTCATGTATTATGGATTGTTATTGATGGTCATGTACTCAAGAAGGTCAAGTTATGTCAGTTTCCTTCCATCGAGTCCTGGGGGTACTTGTACCCGCAAAATATAGTTATATGCCTAGAGCCATGTTATGTTATCATGATACTCACAGTCAAACCATGATCTATAGAATTCAGTCAGTCATGTGACTCAGGAAAACTCAAAAATCTCAGCAGCCTTAGTAGTTCAGTAATCTCAGTACTCAGTAATCTCAGTTAATCTTAGTAATCTCAGTACCCAGTAACTTCAGTAATCTCCATAATTCAGTACTCTCAAAAATCTCATGAACTTAGTACTCAGTAAGATCAGTAATTTCATGAACTCAGTTAGCTATTAGATATCAGTAGCATTCCGTTAGTTACAAAACTCTGTAAACTCCGAATCAGTCCAGTTCAGTTAATCAGTTCAGTGTCTTTTAGATGGGAGTAGAAATAGCACCGAGTGAACCCAAGGATAGGAACTCACTTGCCAGATTAGAGTATGATTCTTAGCAGTCATCCTTGTGTTCTCGAACTACGTAGCCAACGTAGGTTGAGAGATCTTAACTTGTCAGATTAGGGTTAATGAGGTGATTTGACCTGTCAGATTAGGGTCCCACCGTTCTCATTAGAGTAACCTGCCAGATAAGGGTCACTCACAGCTTGTCCTTACCAGTGGTGCAGTATTGACACCCTTTTAGTCGGGGCAGAGATTGGACCCTAACTTAGTTATATGCGCTATTGGGGCATATCTGTTAGATGACTACTTCCCACAGTCTCACTTACAGTCTCAGTCTAAGTAAAAGAACTCAGATAGTTCTTCAGATTTCAGGACCGTCAGATACAGTTAACTCAAAAATAGTACAAACTCAGATAATTTCTTCATATCCAGGACTGTTAGATATAGTCACTCATGTTATCAGTTATATCAGTTCTCAGAACTTATGTTATCAGTCATAATAATTATCAGAATTCATGATATAAGTATTCAGCTTTAGAACTGTCAGATACAGTCAACTAGACCAATTCTTCATAATTTGAACTATCAAAAATAGTCATTTATCTATTCAATATCTCAGTATCATTACACCCATGTTATCAGTATTCAGACTCAGTAGTCAGTATCTCCATGAGTTCAGTTACAGTTACGCATGCATGTATGAACCTTAATGCATTCAGCCTACCTCACTTGCATACGAGTACATTCAAAGTACTGACGCATTTGCGCTATGGTGTCTTATACCATAGGCTTAGAAGCACGAGCTCCAGATCAGCAGTAGCATTCCAGTGTTCAGAGTTGCAATGAGTCCTTCTCATTCGAGGACTGTATGATTATTACTTAATTTATTATTTCTATTCAGTTGCTAGATGGAGTTAGTTGGAGACATGTTCCTTCAACTCCTTATTTAGTACAGTTAGAGGCTTTCAGACTATAGCATGTGAGACAATTATTTCAGATTTGTTTTGGTATTATTATACTATTTTCAGACATTGTGTTATCAGATGTTTATTCAGTTTGGACCTTATGGCCTTCAGTTCATATTTCCGCATTTATATTCATGTATTATGCAGTGTACAGGTACAGATATCAGTCATGGTTTAGCTTGTGGTCCTTTGGGGTTATGAGCACCATGTAGTGTTTTGGTTTAGAAAAATCGAGGTGTTACAGCAAAAAGGTATGAAGCTTACTTACATCTCTCCGATGGTTAAGGATGGACGAAAAATAGTGGAAATAAACCACACGGAGGTTGAGGAGAAGTGTGGTAAATGGGAAAATGCACTAATAGGCTGTGTAGTTGGAGGAACACCAAGCTTCAAGGATATGTTGAAGTTTGTCTATAGCATATGGAATTTTGTCAGTACATCGCGAGTATACTCCCATGATGAAGGCTGTTTCGTGTTATTATTTGAAAATCAGGATGACAAGAATAAAATCCTATAAAATAGGTCATATACGTATAATAATCATCTTATGGTGTTATGGAATTGGGCGAAGGACTTTCGATTCAAAGATGAGATACTATGCTTCATACCGCTTTAGGTTGTTCTCCCTAGGCTTCCTATATACTACCAGGTAGAGGATAGCCTCAGCAGAATAGCAAGTTATATTGGGAAACCTATATGTGCTGATAGATTAACTGTGGAGGTTGAAAGAATTTCATACGCCGAGATGCTTATCGAAGAAGATATCACTCCAGAGCTGCCTGAGGAGATGCATATTGAAAAGCATAATGGTACGATTTATACACAGGCTATAAAATTTGAGTGGGCACCAAAATTCTGCCAGGATTGTAAGCATATGGGTCACAGAACAAGCCAGTTCAAAGAAGTAACCAAGGAGGAATAACCACCGAAGGTTGTGACTCGACCCAAAGCTGGAAGGAGAAAAATTAACTCAACATGGCTACCAAAAGCCATGAATAAAGAACATGGTCAGAAGGAACCAAGTAAAAAGACACAAGAAAATCAAGGTGAAGAGGGACAACAACCAAATAGGAAAGAAATTATGATGGATCGTGTTGGTTCCTTTCCTACTCTACAACAAGCTTATCAGAAGAGTCCTAAGAGCACAGTTAGTCTAATGCAACACTTGACATCTCAAAGAAAGGAGAAAGGCCAACCATATGTACCTACTGATAGGGATAAAGCACCTGAATTGATAGGAGGTACATGATGTTTAGCTCATGGAACGTAAGGGGGCTTAATAAGCCCTTTAAATAAAAGAAGTAAGATCCTTCTTACAAATAAATAAGGTAGATATCATTCGTTGTTTGGAGACAAAAATACAAGCTACAAATGAAAAAAAAGTTCAGAATTCATTTGGCCAGGAATGGAAGGTATATGCTGAGTATCCTACTATAGCAAATGGAAGAATATGGGTATGTTGGAAATAGGGGAGTGTGGATGTTACAATCTTGGAAACTTCAGCACAACTGGTACATTGTCCAGTTTAAGATAAGAACTCCTCTTTAACATGCTGGATGATATTTTTGTATGGGTTCAACACACCTGCAGCAAGAAGAATTCTATGGAATCACCTGAGACACATAGGACCAAATTGCCAAAATCCCTGGATGGTGCTGGGTGACTTCAATGCTATTTTATCTCATCATGATAGGATTAATGGTGAACCGGTTACTCCACAGGAACTGGTAGACTTTCAGTAATGTATAGATGATTTTGGGATGGAACCTTTGCCTAGTAAAGGCCAAATGGTGGGCTATAGCATATCGATTTAGCCCGAAAATGCCCCATTCACACCGTTTCGCCCGTTTGTCCACCCAAATGGCCATGCAAAATTTAAACGGATCACACTGGCATGATCCCCAACCTCCCAGACATACCCCATTCAATTTTCAACCCACTACACACCCGGACCCTGGGTGAAACCCTAAAATCGTGGGCTATAGCACACCAATTTTGCTCGAAAATGCCCCGTTCGCGCCGTTTTGCCTTATTATCCACCCAAATGCCTTATTAGCCCATAAAATGCCCGAACCATGGGCCCATCCCCAAAACCATGGGCTATGACACAACGACTTGGCCCGAAAATGCCCTGTTTGCGCCATTTCATCCGTTTGTCCACCCAAATGGCCACAAAAATTTAAAGGACCACATTAGGATGATCCCCAACCTCCCTGACATTTCCTGATTAATTTTTGACTCACAGCGCACTCAAACCCTGGGCCCACCCCTAAAATCGTGGGCTATATCACACCAATTTAGCCTGAAAATATCTCGTTCTCGTTTTTTTACCCGTTTATCCATCCAAATGGCCATAAAAATTTAAACGGACCATACTGGGATGATCCCCAACCTCCCTGGCATGGCCCGGTCAATTTTTGGCACACAGTACACCCGGACCCTAGGACCACCCTTAAGACAGTGGGCTATAGCACAACAATTTGGCTCGAAAATACCCCGTTCAAGCTATTTTGCCCATTTGT
Source organism: Capsicum baccatum var. pendulum (assembly GCA_030864225.1). NCBI lineage: Eukaryota > Viridiplantae > Streptophyta > Magnoliopsida > Solanales > Solanaceae > Capsicum > Capsicum baccatum. Next base: position 241,952,084 of record CM061554.1, read on the forward strand.
CCACCCAAATGGCCACGAAAATTTGAACGGACCATACTGGGACGATCCCCAACCTCCCTGGCATACCTCGGTCGATTTTCAGCCCACAGAACATACGAACCCCGGGCCTACCTTCCAAACCATGGTATATAGATCACTGATTATGCTCGAAATAACTCGTTCCCGCTATTTTGCTCGTTTATCCATCCAAATAGCCACAAAAATTTAAACGAACCAAACTGGTTCGAATTCCAACCTCCCTGGAATGTCCTGGTAGATTTTTGACCCATAACACACCCGGACCCCTCGCGCACCCCCAAAATTGTGGGATATTGCACACCGATTTGGCCTAAAAATGCCCCGTTTGCATTGTTTCATGTGTTTTTCCACCTAAATGGCTTCAAAAATTCAAACGAACCACACTGAGATGATCCCCAACCTCCCTGTCATGCCTCAATCAATTTTCGGACCATAGCAAGCCCGAACCCCAGGCCCATCCCCAAAACCGTGGGCTATAGAACACTAATTTTGGCTGAAAATGCCCAATTTGCACCGTTTCTCCCATTTTCCACCTAAATCACCACAAAAATTTGAACGGACTACACTAGGATAATTTTCAACTGATAGGGGACAAATGATCATCTTATCTTTTGATGACATCTTTAGAGGCCACCACATAGAGGCTCGAGACTTGTTCACCTTGAGGATATGAGAACATGCATGGAGGACCTGTTTTGGGCATTCCATTAAACAAATTCGTGTGTGGAAGATTGTGTGGGGGCTTACATTTGATGCCAATTCAAGACTACAAGTTTTGATGTGTGACCGCATTGTTTTGGAGCATTGAATAAGCACTCTTCATTAAGGGTATTTTGGGGTTTGCATATGTTAAAGAAACAACCCATGACCTCCCCTTTCATTAAGGGTATTTTGGTCCGTTATACTATGTAATAAGCTAGGCTATATAGTCTCTTGTTGGGTCTTTTCTCTTTAGTTTTTGAAGGATTAATGTATGAAACACTTGAACATCCTCTCTCTTGAGAGTAGACCACATTAGTGTAGTCTTAGTTAGGGCTTGAAAAATTCATCCTTAGTATAGGGCTTGGAAAAGCCAATATTGAGCTTTGGTTGGAAACGGTGGATCTTGAGGTGGGTTGATTTCCTTGGCGGTCACTGTAAGAGTGTGGTTTTGATTATTACATTAATTAGGGTTAGTGTTGAAATACACTTGGTTCTTAATCTTGTAATAATCTTGGTCTCACTATCTATCCTTTCATTATTTTGCAAATCCGTGTGTTTTTGTGTTTGTCATCTTGTATCCCTTTTTGTTGCTTGTTCTTCTCACGTTAAGTGGACTGTTTTGGCATCTTGGTGGGATATTTTTGTATCAGTTGGTATCAGAGCCATCAGTGATTTCGTTCCCAGGAGATCAATCTTTGGTTTGTTCACTCAAAAATAAAAAAAATTGTTGAAAAGCTTAAAAACTCAAAAATAGTAATCTGTCCACGTTTTTGTGTTTAGTTCGAAATTTGAAGCCTAGTTTTCATGTGATTTTTGTGTGTTTTGTGTGTTCTAGTGTTATATCTTTGTTTCCTAATATTAGAAGAGGTGTCTAAGGTTGAAAATCTCACAAAAAGAAGTTATTCTACTGGTTTGGTGTCTTGGCCAAAGTGTTGTTGTTGTTTGGCCGAATTTGTGTCTAGATTTAGGTGTTGTTTTGACTGTATTTGTTGTTTCTTGTGTTGGTTTTCTTTATCTCTAACACTAATTGAGTCTAACCCAAATTCTTGAGCAAAAAAAATTACAAGTTATTGTGGGAAGAGTGGACGATTTTGTTGTTGTTGTTGTTGAAGTTCTTGTGTTGTATTGAAGAAGTCTTGTAAAAGGTTGTTGTTTGATCCAAATTCAAAGGGAAGAGAGTGTGGGCTTTTGTTAGTCTTGAAACAACTTTCAAGACACTACCAAAGAGGAAAAATAACAAAAGACCTCCCAAAAGTCTTCATACCAAAAGGGAGTAAGTTCATTTTTCTAGACAAGCCAAAAGAGGAAAGGGGGACAAGACCTCTAAAAGGTTGTCTTGTCAAAAAGGTGAAAGTTGTTCAAGGTTTGAATTTTGAAAAAAAGGACTTAAAGTCTTGATTGTTAACCTACCAAAACCAAAATTCCCCCATCTTTGTGAAATTTGAACAACCAAAATTGTGGAACAAAATTTTTCAACTTCAACAATATTTTTTTGTCCATCGACCAATAGTCGAGTGCCACATCATCAATAGCTCAAGAACGTTGGAATTCCTAGTTTCACTTTTTTGATTCTATTGGTTTCCATTTTGTTAGTTCTCATACTGATTAGCAAACTAGTAAATACCTACTATATTGTAGATTAGTTTTTGAGTATGTTTTCTTTCATGTTAAGCGTTGTATTTTGTACTTTTCTTGTTTATAAGTCATAGTATTTTCTTTGTTTCAAGTTCGTAAGTAAATTTTGTTTTTGTGTCTTGAGTCGACCAAACAAGAATCCATTCCGTCCGCCAAGTAGAATTGACATCCTATTGACTACTGGAGTATAAACAACTTTCAATATTCTCGGCTTCAATTGTGAGAATCACAAAGGTGGGTGTATACGAGTGTTGGTGAGGAGCTTTTCCTACTAATCTTATTTGTTCATTGTGTAGGTACAAAAGTAATATAAGGGTAACATGTCTTCGATAGCCGGGGATTATTGTGACTACAACATGGGAGACTATGATTGTAGTGAGGGGTTTTATGGCTATGAAGTTGAGGGAGATTACAGAGGCTATGAAAATAGCCATGATCAAAACTTGGGCAGATTTGAGAGTTACGGTTTTGAGGGAGAAAATGAGGTGAATGAAGTGCCTAGTGCTTATGGTGAACTTGGAGATGATGTAGGACCTCGTGATGGATCTTATGATGAAATTGAGGCATGTGAGGAGTCTTACACTTCTCACTCTGAACCTAGATTTGGTGTTAGGTATAACCCTTTCATTCGCCAAGCTTATGAGAGCTATGATGAGACTTCACGTGAGGAGTGTGAAGATTCATATTCTCCACCTTGTAGTACTTCTTATCAAGGTCGATTTAGAGTGAATGGTTATACTAGATCTAGTGGAGGTTGTCCAATGAGAAGAAAAAGGTATGCATCTCCAAAATTGAGGGGTACTCGTGTTCTTTACAATGTTGATCCGAGAAGGAGTATACACTCTGGAAAGGTGATCATTTGTGGAGTACCCGGCTGACTCGTTGTGTTAAATAATAGGTACTATAGTAACTACATCGTTCCATCCATGGTTGGCTACTTGGGGTTGCTTCGCGAGTCTTTACTTGTTCCATATTTCTTGGATGGGTTTAAGGTTACCGAAAGGGTCAAAATTGTCTTCTCCCAATTTGAATACCATGAGGAGGTGTGGTGCGATATTATTCCATTAACATACGATCATTTATTATTAGGTGCCGATTGGTTTGCACAACATAGAGTTCCAAATGTGCAAAATTAGTCTAATGTTGTAAGAGACTGGTGGGGAAATCACCTCGTGACATACATGCTGCCCGAGCCACAAAGAGAAGTGAATACTTACTCCAATCCAAATTCTTATGAGATACAAAAGATTGAGAGGAGTAAGGGTGTGCAAGGTGGTAATCTGAGAGTGGAAAAAGAAGAGGTTGTGTGGAGCGAAGTGAGGGGATTGCCACCAAACCAAGCTAACATTGTTTGTCCTTCTATTTCTAATGATAATTGTGTAGGTACCGACATGGCAAGTTAAGGAGCACAATGATGAAGTGAAGTTGCTGCCCAATCTTTTAGAGGACCTTCACAACACAGAAAAGGAGAGTCGACTCAAGAACTTTAAGGTAAAATAGCTAGTTCTTACACTTTTGTGCAGGTGAATGATAATTGTGTGGCTAGTAACCCAGTGAGTGTGAGTAGTAGCTTACTTACTTGTGAGTCTAATGATTGTTTACCTTTTGTTGATGATGTACATGTTGTGAGTGCGGATACACTAGTTGATCCTATTGATGACCAAATTGACTCTTCTTGTAAGATCAATTTATGTCCACCTAGTGTTAAAGCCTATATGTTGAACGGAAGTACATCATCTTGTGTAATTGGTGTTGATCAACCTATTTGTAAAAATTTTCCACCACTTGAGTATGTGTGTGATGTGATTAATCAAACTCAAGTGACTGAAGTATTTGAAAAAGTTGGTCAACAAAAGGGGAGTGAACCCGAGAACTATTCTTGGGACAATCTTGTGCTTGAAACCGCTTTGAAACTTGATATTGATCTCTTAGAGAGTGAGGAACTTGCTTGTTCCAAATCTACCCATGGGTTGGATCATGCACTCATTAGGTATAATGTCTTGTTTTAAAATGATATAAACACTCCTAATGATCCTAGTGGTGAAAAAGATGGTATAGCTTACCTTGGAGGCTATAGCCTATATGTTAACCCACTACGGTGTAACAACATTCCTCCTAAAGATGGAAATCTCTTCTTGGAAGATGAGAGTACTCTTAAGGGTAAGGAATGTGTAGTCTTGGAAGTTACTCCTTCTACTTTGTATGACTTTATTATTGAGACTACTCGTGGTGATGATTGGGAAACTAGTAGTGAGTACACACTTGAGGGAACCTTAGTAGAAGTCGACTTGAGAGATACTTTTCTCTACTCTCTATTTTCTTTCGATGATATGTATGCTATTGTAGAGAGTATGTCATTTAGTTTGGGTGGAGACCATGGGAAAGGGGAGTGTTGTCTAGACCCGTGTCTATGGCCACTCTTCCCATTTGACCCCGGTGCCAAATATGGAAATGGTGATGTTGGTGCACCCAAATTGTTGCTTGGTCTACATGACAAGCAAAGTGTCACTCTTGGTGAATCCCATAACCAAATCCTTCATAGATATTTCATTGAGTTCTTAATATTTCATTCAAAGGATCCTTGGTTATATTGAAAATATGTCCAACCTTGGCATGTTGCGATCATTTGTTGTGCTAACCATAAACATCGTGCCATGAGGAGTTTGTGTTTGTTTGTTCTCTCTTTGGTTTTGCAAGGTTTGGATTCGAGGTCGAATCCTTTTCAAGAAGGGAAGAATGTTACGGGACAAATGGTCATATTATCTTTTGATGACATCTTTAGAGGCCACCACATAGAGGCTCAAGACTTGGTCACTTTGAGGATACGAGAACATGCATGGAGGACCCGTTTTGGGCATGCCATTAAAACAATCCGTGTGTGGAAGATTGCGTGGGGGCTTACATTTGATGCCAATTCAATACTACAAGTTTTGAAGTGTGACCCCATGGTTTTGGAGCATGGAATAAGAACCCTTCATTAAGGGTATTTTGGGGTTTGCACATGTTAAAGAAACAACCCATGACCTCCCCTTTCATTAAGGGTGTTTTTGTCCATTATACTATGTAATAAGCTAGGCTATATAGTCTCTTATTAGGTCTTTTCTCTTTAGTTTTTGAAGGATGAATGTATGAAACACTTTAAAATCCTCTCTCTTGAGAGTAGACCACCTTAGTGTAGTCTTAGTTAGGGCTTGAAAAAGTCATCCTTAGTATAGGGCTTGGAAAAACCAATATTGAGCTTTGGTTGGAAACAGTGGATCTTGAGGTGGGTTGATTTCCTTGGCGTTCACCGTAAGAGTGTGGTTTTGATTATTACATTCATTAGGGTTAGTGTTGAAATACACTTGGTTCTTAATCTTGTAAAAATCTTGGTCTCACTATCTATCCTTTCATTATTTTGTAAATCCGTGTGTTTTTGTGTTTGTCATGTTGTATCCCTTTTTGTTGCTTGTTATTCTCACGTTAAGTGGACTGTTTTGGCATCTTGGTGGGATGTTTTTGTATCACCAACCTCCCTGTCATACCTCGATCGATTTTATGCCAAAGCACACACGAACCCTAGTCCCACCCCCAAAACCGTGGGTTATAGCACTCCGATTTAGCAAGAAAATGCCTCATTCGCGCCGTTTCGCCCGTTTGTCCACACAAATGGAAATGAAAATTTAAACCAACCATTTTGGGATGATCCCCAACCTCCATGGAATGCCCCGATCTATTTTTTCCTACAGCATGCCCGGACCCCAAAACTACCCACGAAATTGTAGCCTATAGCACATCGATTTAGCCCCAAAAAGCCCTGTTTGCGCCGTTTCCCCTGTTTGTCCATACAAATGGCCGCGAAAATATAAAAGGACCATGCTAGGATGATACCCAACCTTCCTGGAATACCCCGATCAATTTTTGGCACACATAACACCCGAACCCCGGACCAACCCCCAAAACCATGGGCCATAGCACACCGATTTGGCTAAAAAATACCTCATTTGCATTGTTTCACCCGTTTAACCACCCAAATAGCCACGAAAGATTAAACGAACCACACTGGGATGATTAATAACCTCCCTGGTATATCTCGATCAATTTTTGGAAGATAGCACGCCCAGACCCTGGGCCCACATCCGAAACCGTGTGCTATAGCACACTGATATAGCCCAAAAATGCCCCGTTCGCGCCGTTTCGCCCGTTTGTCCATCTAAATGGCCATGAAAATTTAATCGGACCATACTGAAATTATCTCCAACCTCCCTTACACTCCCTGGTCAATTTTTGACCCACCACATGCCCGAACCCTGAGCCTACCCCCAAAAATCGTGGGCTATAGCACATCGATTGGGCCCTAAAACACCCCGTTCGTGCTGTTTCGCTCGTTTGTCCACCCAAATATCCATAAAAATTTAAATGAACCATACTGGGATGATCCCCAATATTCCTGAAATGCCCCAGTCGATTTTTGACATACAGCACGCCTGGACCCCGAGCCTGCCCCTAAAACCATGGGCTATAGCACAATGATTTGGCCTAAAAATGCCCCGTTCACGCCGTTTCATCCATTTGTCCATCCAAATGGACATGAAAATTTAAATGGATCATACTGGGATGATCCCCAACCTCCCTGGCATGCCTCAATTGATCTTTGGCCCACAGCACGCCCGAATCCTGGGCCCAGCCCCAAAATTGAGGGCTATAGCACACTGATTTGCCCCGAAGATACCCCGTTCGCGTTGTTTTGCTAAATTTTCCACCCAAATGGCCGAAAAAATTTAAACAGACCACACTGGGATGACCCCAACCTCCCTGGCATGCCTTGATTGATTTTCAGCACACAGCATGCCCGGACCCTGGGCCCACCCACAAAATCGTAGGCTATAGCACACCAATTTGGCCTAAAAATACACAGTTCACGCTGTTTTGCATGTTTGTCCACCCAAATAGCCACAGAAATTTAAATGGACGAAACTAGGATGATACCCAACCTCCCTGTTATGCCTCAGTCAATTTTTATCCCACAACACTCTTGGACCCCAGGCCCACCCCCGAAACCGTAGGCTATAGCACACTAATTTAGCCTGAAAATGCCCTGTTTGTGTTGTTTCACCTGTTTGTCCACCCAAATGACCGTGAAAATTAAAACGAACCACATTGGGATGATCCCCAACCTCCCTAGCACTCTCCGATCGATTTTTGACTCACAGCATGCTTGGACCCAGGATGACCCCCGAAACCGTGGCCTACAACATATCGATTTGACCCGAAAATGCCCCGTTTGCGTCTCTCGCCCGTTTGTCTACTAAAATGGCCATGACAATTTAAACGAACCACACTGCAATGATCCCTAAACTCCCTGGCATAACTTGATATATTTTTGGCACATAGCACGCCCGAACCTCGGGCCCACCCCCAAAACCGTGGGCTATATCAGACCGATTTGGCCTGAAAATGTCCTATTTCATGTCGTTTACCCCGTTTATTCATGCAAATGGCCACAAAAATTTAAACGGACCACACTAGGATGATCCCCAACCTCCCTGGCATGCCTCAGTCAATTTTTGACCCACAGCACACCCAGACTCCAGGCCTACCCCCGAAACCATAGGCTATAGCACATCGATTTGGCCCGAAAATACCCCGTTCACACTGTTTTGCCCGTTTTTCTGTCCAAATGGACTCAAAATTTAAACGGACCATACTGCGATGATACCCAACCTCCCTGGCATTCCCCAATTAATTTCTGACTCGCAGCTCACTCGGACCCGAGAGCCACCCCCAAAATCGTGGACTATAGCACAACGATTTGTCCCAAAAATGCCCCGTTCACATCGTTTTGCCCGTTTGTCAACCCAAATAGACACAAAAATTTAAAAGGACTATATTGGAATGGTTCCCAACGTCCTTGGCATGCCTCGGTCAATTTTGGCACACAACACGCTAGGACCCTGGCCCAAAAATGCCCCGTTCATGCTGTTTCTCCCATTTGTTTACCTAAATGGCTACGAAAATTTAAACGAACCATACTGGGATGGTACCCAACCTCCCTTACATTCCTTGGTTGATTTTCGGCCCACAATACTCCCGGACCCCGGGCCTACCCCTGAAACCATTCGATATTATTATTCCATTTCGCTCGTTTGTCCATCCAAATGGCCATGAAAATTTTAACGGACCATACTGGGATGATCACCAACCTCCTTGGCATGCCCCGGTCGATTTTTATCCCACAGCACACCCGGAACCTAGGCCCACCCCTAAAACTGTGGGCTATAACACACCAATTTGGCCTGAAAATGCCCCGTTCGCATCGTTTTGCTAGTTTTACCACCCAAATGGCCGAAAAAATTTAAACGGACCATACTAGGATGATCCCCAACCTCTCTGGAATGCCCTGATCAATTTTTGGCCAACAGTATGCCCGAACTCCGGGCCCACCCCTAAAACCGTGGACTATAGCACATCGATTTATCCCAAAAATGCATAGTTCCTGCCGTTTTCCCTTTTGTCCACCTAAATGGCCACAAAAATTTAAATGGATCACACTGGGATGATCTCCAACCTCCTTGGCATGCCTCAGTTGATTTTCGACCCACGATACTCCCGGACCCCAGGCCCACCTCCCTGGCAAGCCCCTGGCAATTTTTGACTTACAGCACACCCGGACCCCGGGCTCACCCCAAAAATTGTGGGTTATAGCACACTAATTTGGCTGGGAAATGCCCAGTTTGCATTGTTTTGCCCGTTTGTCTAACCAAATGGCCATCAAAATTTAAATGGACCATACTACGATGATCCCCAACCTCCATGGCATGCCCCGATGGATTTTTGTCACACAGCACGCCCGAACCCCGAGCCCACCCCCAAAACCGTGGGCTATAGCACACCAATTTGGCCCAAAAATGCCTCGTTTCAAGTTGTTTCGGCTGTTTGTCCACCCAAATGGACAAGAAAATTTAAACGGATCACACTGGGACGATCCCTAACATCCCTAGCATACTATGATGAATTTTTGACCTACAGCACGCCCGAACCCTGAGCCTACCCTCAAAATCGTGGGCTATCGCACACTGATATGGACCAAAAATGCACAATTCGCACCGTTTCTCCCGTTTGTCCACCCAAATGACCACAAAAATTAAAATGAACTGCACTAGGGCAATCCCCAACCTCCCTGTCACACCCGGTCAATATTTGGCTCACGGCATGCATGGATCCACTCTCACTCAGGAAACCGTAGGCTATGGCACACCTATTTGACCCCAAAATGCCACGCTAGCGCCGTTTCACTTGTTTATCCACCCAAATGGCCACGAAAAATAAAACGGGCCACATTGGGACATTACACAATCTCCTTGGCATGCCCTGGTCAATTTTTGACACACAGCACGCCCAGACCTCGGTCCCACCCCCAAAAGTATGTGCAATAGTGCACTGATTTAGCCCAAAAATACCTCATTCACACCGTTTCACCCATTTTCCCACCCAATAGGCCACAAAAATTTAAACAGACCACACTGAAATGATCCCCAACGTCCCTGGCATGCCACGGTCGATTTTTGGTACACAATTTGCCCGGACCGCAGACCCACCCCAAAACCGTGGGCTATAGCACACTGATTTTGCCCGAAAATGCCCCGTTCATGTTACTTCCCCCGTTTTTACATCCAAATGACCATAAAAATTTAAATGAACCACACAAAAACGATCCCCAACCTCCCTGAAATACCCCAGTCAATTTTTGGAACATAGCAAGCCCGGACCCCGAGCCCACCCCCAAAACCATGTGCTATAGCATGCCAGGAAAAATGCTCCGTTCGCGCTATTTCGCCTGTTTGTCCACTCAAATAGCCATTAAAATAAATACGGACCATACTGGGATGATCCCCAACCTCCCTTGCATGCCCTGGTCACTTTTCGGCCCAGAAGCACTCCCGTACCCTGGGCCTACCCCTAAAACCGTGGGCTATTGCACACCTATTTGGCCCTAAACTACCCCGTTTGGGATGTATCACCCGTTTGTCCGCCCAAATGGCCATGAAAATTTAAATGGATCATACTGGGATGATCCCAAACCTCCCTGTCATGCCTCGGTCAATTTTCAGCCCACAACACGCCTAGACCCCAGGCCCACCCCTAAAATTGTGGGCTAAGCACACTGATTTAGCCTAAAAATGCCTCATTCGCGTCGTTTCGCCTATTTTTCCATCCAAATGGCTGCAAAAATTTAAACGGACTACACTGGGATGATCCCCAACCTCCCTGAAATGCCCCGATCAATTTTTGTCCCGCAGCATGCCCGAACTACGGGCCCACCCCCGAAACCATGGGCTATAGCACATCGATTTTTCCCTAAAATGCATAGTTCGCGCTGTTTTGCCCGTTTGTCCACCCAAATGACCAATTAGATTTAAATAAACCACACTAGGATGATATCTAACCTCCCTGGCATGCCTCGGTCAATTTTTGTCCCACAGCACTCCCGGACCCCAGGCTTACCCACGAAACTGTGGGCTATAGCACACCAATTTCGCCTGAAAAATCTTCGTTTGCGTTGTTTCGCATGTTTGTTCACCCAATTGGCCGCGAAAATTTAAACAGACCCCATTGGGATGATACCCTACCTCGCTGGCATGCCTCTGGAAATTTTTGACTCACAGCACACCTGGAGCCCAAGCCTACCCCAAAAACTGTGGGTTATAGCACACCAATTTGGCTCGAAAATGACTAGTTTGAGTCGTTTCGCCCGTTTGTCTACCCAAATGGCCATGGAAATTTAAATGGACCATACTGGGAAGATCCCCAACCTCCCTGGCATACCCCGAACAATTTTTGTAACATAGAACACTCGGACCCCGGGTCCACCCCTAAAATCGTGGGCTATAGCACTCAGATTTGGCCCAAACATTCCTCGTTTAACATCGTTTTAGTCGTTTTTCCACCCAAATGGCCACAAAAATTTAAACGGATCACATTGGGATGATCCGCAATATCCCTAGCATGCTCCGATCAATTTTTTACCCATAGCACGCTCGGACCCCGAGCCCACCCCCAAAATTGTGCGTTATCGCACACTGATATAGACAAAAAATGCCCCGTTTACATAGTTTCTCCCGTTTGTTCACCCAAATGGCCACAAAAATTTTAATGAACCACACTAGGATGATCCCCAACCTCTGTGGCACAGCTGATCAATTTTTTCCTCACAGCACGCGTGGACCCCAGGCTCACTCAGGAAACCATAGACTATGGCACACCGATTTGGCCCCAAAATGCCACGTTCGCGCTGTTTCACCCATTTGTCCACCCCAAATGGCCACAAAAATTTAAACGAACCACATTAGGACAATCCAAAATCTCCTTAGCATGCCCCGATCAATTTTTGACACACAGCACGCCTGAACCTCGATCCCACCCCCAAAAGTATGGGCTGTAGCATATCGATTAAGCCCAAAATACCCCGTTCGCACCGTTTCACCCATTTTTCCAGCCAATAGGCCACAAAAATATAAAAGGACCGCATTGAAATGATCCCCAACCTCCCTGGCATGCCACAGTCAATTTTAGGTACACAGTTTTCCCGAACTCACGCCTAAAACCGTAGTCTATAGCACACCGATTTGGCCCCAAAATGCCCCATTCACGTCATTTCCCTCTTTGTATATCCAAATGGCCATAAAAATTTAAACGAACCACACTGAGATGATCCACAACCTCCCTGGTATGCCTCGGTCTATTTTTGGAACACAAAAAGCCCGGACCCCAAGCCCAACCACAAAACCGTGGGCTATAGCACACAAATTTGGCTCAAAAATTCCCCATTCGCGTCGTTTTGTCAGTTTGTCCACCCAAATAGCCAAAAAATTTTAAATGGACCGCACTAGGATGATCCCCAACCTCCCTGACATGCCTTGGTTGATTTTTGACTTACAGCACACCCGGACCCCACACCCACCCCCAAAACCGTAGGTATAGCACACCGATTTGGCCTAAAAATACCCAGTTCGCACCGTTTCGCCCGTTAGTCCACCCAAATGGCCAAAAACATTAAACGTACTACACTAGGACGATTCCCAACCTCCCTGGCATACCTCAGTTAAATTTCTGCCACAACACGCTCGAACCCCTGTCCCACCCCTAAAACCGTGGGATATAACACATCGATTTAGCCCCAAAAAGCCCCATTTGTGCCGTTCCACCCGTTTGTCTACCCAAATGGCCATAAAAATTTAATCGAACCATACTCGGAGGATACAAACCTCCCTGGTACGTCCCGATCGATTTTTGGCCCACAGCCCGCCCGACCCGAAAACTACCCACGAAATCGTGGGCTATAGCACACCGATTTGTCCTAAAAAAGTCCTGTTCTCGCTGTTTCCCCTGTTTATCAATCCAAATGGCCGAGAAAATTTTAATAGACCATATTGGGATGATCCCCAACCTCCCTGGCATGCCCCAATCGAATTTTGACTCACAGCACACCTGGACCCCGGACCCACTACCAAAATAGTAGGGTATAGCACACCGATTTGGCCCGAAAATGTTCCGTTAGCAACGTTTCACTCATTTGTCAACCCAAATAGCCATGAAAATTTAAACAGACCACACTGGGACGATCCCCAACCTCCCTGGCATGCCTTGGTCAATTTTTGGCACACAGCACGCCAGGACCCTAGGCCCACCCCCGAAATCGTGTGCTATAGCACGCTGTTTTGGTCCAAAAATGCCCCATTCGTGCCGTTTCGCCCGTTTGTCCACCCAAATAGCCACGAAAATTTAAACGGACCATACTGGGATGATCCTCAATCTCTCTTCCATACCCTGGTCGATTTTTGGTCTACAACACTCCCGGGCTTACACCAAATGGTATCTACAACACAAAACAGTCCGCAAATGAGATACAACAACACACCTTAACCCACAACAAGATAACAAGACGATACAAGAAGCAAACACGAATTTAAAATGATAAAGGATAGGTAACTTGACACAAAGAGAATACGAAATGTATCAAATAAAGAGTATATTAAACTCTAAATCCTCTACAAATCACATTAACAAGAACCAAATTCTTACGGTGACCGCTAAGGGAATCAACGCCTCCTTACAACCACTGTTCCAAAGAAAAGATCAATAAAAGCTTTTCCAAGCCCTACACTAAGGATGTTACACTCTCAAAGAGAGAACAAGTCTTTTAAATATTTCATCATTCATAAAAACTAACTAGCAAATGAACTAATAGAACCTATTTATAGTCTAACTTATTACATAACAAAATGACCATAATACCAATAATGAAAAGGGAAGGTCATGGAGTGTTACATGGATAAGGCTAAGTGACCAAAATGACCATAATGAAGGCCCAAAACCGTGAGTCCTCAATTTTTAATGCACCAAAAAATCTTTCACACGTGGGATTGCTCTTTGGTGTACTCAAATCGCCCCCTCCATGTAGGATCCTGTGTCCTCGATGCGACCAAAACTTGATGCCCCACGTACTGACTTTAAATAATGACATCGAAAGATAAGGTGGCCATTTGACTCGAATCATGAACCCTGGGCCTACCCCTAAAATCATGGGCCATTGCACACCGATTGGCCGTCCACCCAAATGACCATGAAAATTTAATTGGACCATACTGGGATTATATCCAACCTCCCTAGCATGCCTCGGTAGATTTTCAGCCTACAGTACACCCGTACCCTAGGCTCACCCCCAAAACTGTGGGCTAGAGCACACCGATTTGGCCTGAAAATGCCCTGTTCACATCGTTTTACCTATTTTTCCACCCAAATGGATGCAAAAATTTAAATGGACCACACTAGGATGATCCCCAACCTCCCTAGAATGCCCTGATCGATTTTTGGCCCACATCATTCCCGGACCCCGAGCCCACCCTAAAAAACGTGGGCTATATCACATCGATTTATCTTGAAAATGCATAGTTCGCGCTGGTTCGCCCGTTTGACCACCCAAATGGTCACAAAAATTTAAATGGACCATACTAGGATTATCTCTAACCTCCTTGGCATGCCTCGGTTAAGTTTTGGCTCACAACACTTCCAGACCCCAGGCCCACCCCCAAAACTGTGGGCTATAGCACACCAATTTTGCCTGAAAATGCCACATTTGTGCTATTTTGCACGTTTGTCCATCCAATTGGCCGTGAAAATTTAAATGAACCCCACTAGATGATATCCAACCTCCCTGGAACGCTCGAACCCCAGGCCCACCCCCGGAACTGTGGGTTATAGCACATCGATTTGTCTTGAAAATGCCCAGTTTGCGTCGTTTCGCCCGTTTGTCTACCCAAATAGCCATAGAAATTTAAACAAACCATATTGGGAAGATCCCCAACCTCCCTAGCATGCCCCAGTCAATTTTTATCACACAGCATGCCCGAACCTCGGGTCCAACCCCAAAACCGTGGGCTATAGCACACCGTTTTGGCCAAAAAATGCCTCGTTTCGTATCATTTGACCGTTTGTCCACCCAAATGGCCACTAAAATTTAAATGGATCACACTGGGATGATCCTCAACATCCCTAGCATACTTCGATCATTTTTCAACACACAGCACGCTCGAACCCCGAGCTCACCTCCAAAATCGTGGGTTATCGCTCACCGATATAGCCCAAAAATGTCCTGTTCGCACCGTTTCACCCGTTGTCCATCCAAATGGCCATAAAAAGTTAAATAAACCACACTAGGATGATACCCAAACTCCCTAGCACATCAAGTCAATTTTTAGCTCACAGCACGCGTGGACTCTGGTCTCACTCAGGAAATCGTAGGCTATATCACACCGATATGGCTCCAAAATGCCACGTTCGCGCTGTTTCACCAGTTTGTCCACCCAAAATGGCCATAAAAATTTAAACAGATCACATTGGGATGATCCAAAATCTCCCTGGCATGCCCCGATTAATTTTTAACACACAGCACGCCCGGACCTCAGGCCCTCCCCCAAAAGTATGGGCTATAGCACACCAATTTAGCCCAAAAATACCCCGTTCGCAACGTTTCGTCCATTTTTCCACCCAATAGTCCATAAAAATTTAAACAGACCACACTGAAATGATCCCCAACCTCTCTATCATGCCACGATCAATTATTGCTACACAGTTTGCCTGGACCTTGGGCCCACCCCTAAAATCGTGGGCTATAGCACACCGATTTAGCTCGAAAATGTTGCGTTCACACCATTTTCCCCGTTTGTACATCCAAATGGCTGTAAAAATTTAAATGTACCACACTGGGATGATCCCCAACCTCCCTGGCATGCCCCGGTCAATTTTTGGACACAACAAGTTCGTACCTCGGGCCCACCCCTCAAAACCGTGGACTGTAGCACACAAATTTGGCTCGAAAATACCCCGTTCGCTTCGTTTTACCCATTTGGCCACCCAAATAGCCATGAAAATTTAAATGGACCATACTAGGCTGATCCCCAACCTCTCTGACATACCTTGATCAATTTTTTACTCACAACATACCCGGACCCTAGACCCACCCCCAAAACCGTAGGCTATAGCTTAATGATTTGGCCTAAAAATACCCAGTTCGCACCATTTCGCCCATTTGTCCACCCCAATGGCCAAAAAAATTTAAACGGACTACACTAGGATGATCCCCAACCTCCCTGGCACACGTCGGCTGACTTTCTGCCACAGCACGCTCGAACCTCGGTTCCACCCTGAAAACCGTTGGATATAGCACATCGATTTAGCCCAAAAAGCCCCATTTATGTCGTTTCACTCGTTTGGCTATCCAAATGGACATAAAAATTTAATCAAATAATACTGGGATAATTCCCAACATCCTTGGCACGCCCCGATCGATTTTCGGCCCAAAACACACCCGACCCCAAAACTACCCACGAAATTGTGGTCTATAGCACACCGATTTGGCCCAAAAAAGCCCTATTCACGTCGTTTCCCCCATTTGTCAATTCAAGTGGCCGCAAAAGTTTTAATGAACCACACTGGGATGATTCCCAACCTCCTAGTCACGCCCCGGTCAATTTTTGACTCATAGCACACCAAGACCCACCCCAAAAATCGTGGGCTATACCACACCAATTTGGCACCGAAATGTCCCTTTCGCGTCGTTTTGCCCGTTTGCTAACCCAAATGACCACGAAAATTTAAACGGACCATAATGAGATGATCCCCAACATTGCTAGCATGCCTCAGACAATTTTTGACACACATCACGCTAGAACCCTGGGCCCACCCCAAAAACCGTGTGTTATAGCACACTGGTTTGGCCCTAAAATGCCCCGTTCATGCCGTTTCGCCCATTTGTCTACCCAAAGAGCCACAAAAATTTAAACGAACCATAATGGGATGATTCCCAACCTCCCTTGCATTCCCTGGTCAATTTTTGGCCTACAGCACTCCCGGACCCCGGACCTAACCTCAAAATCGTGGCCTATTGCACACCGATTTGGCCCTAAACTGCCCCGTTTGTGCCTTTTGACCCGTTTGTCCACCGAAATGGCCATGAAAATTTAAATGAACCAGAATGGGATGATCCCCAACCTCTCTGGCAAGCCCCGATTGATTTTTACACCACAGAACGCCCGACCCTAAAACTACCCACGAAATCGTAGGCAATAGCACACCGATTTGGCTAAAAAAAGCCCCATTCGCGCCGTTTCCCTCGTTTATCCATCCAAATAGTCTCAAAAATTTTTACAGACCATACTGGGATGATCCCCAACCTCCCTATCATGCGTTAGTCAATTTTTGACTCAAAGCACACCCGGACCTCGGACCAACCCCCAAAATTGATGGCATAGCACACCAATTTGGCTCGTAAATGCCTTGTTTGTGTCATTTGCCCGTTTGTCAACCCAAATGGCCACGAAAATTTAAACGGACTACACTGGTACGATCCCCAACCTATTTGGCATGCCTCGATCAATTTTCGCTGCACAGCACGCCAAGACCCTAGGCCCACCCCCAAAATCGTGTGCCATAGCACACTATTTTTAGCCCAAAAATGCGATGTTTACACCGTTTCGCCCGTTTGTCTACCCAAATAGACACAAAAATTTAAAATGATCCCCAACCTCCCTTGCATACCCTGGTCGATTTTTAGCCCACAGCACTCCCGGACTCCAGGCTTACCCCCAAAATCATAGGCTATTGCACACCGATTTGGCCCTAAACTGCCCCGTTTATACTGTTTCGCTCGTTTGTCCACCGAAATAGCCATGAAAATTTAAACGGACCATACTAGGACGATCCCCAAACTCCCTGTCATGCGCCGATTGATTTTTTACCCACAACACGCCCTGACCCTGGCCTACCACCAAAACTGTGGGCTCTAGTACATCGATTTGGCCTGAAAATGCCCCGTTCGCATCGTTTTGCCTATTTTTCCACCTAAATGACCGCAAAAATTTAAACGGACCAAACAGGGACGATCCCCAACCTCCTTGGCATGCCCTGATCAATTTTCGGCCCATAGCATTCTCGGTACCCAAGCCCACCCCCAAAATCGTGGGCTATAGCCCGTCAATTTATCCTAAAAATGCATAGTTGGCGCCATTTTGACCGTTTGTCCACCCAAATGGCCACAATAATTTAAATGGACCACACTGAGATGATCTCTAACCTCTCTGGCATGCATCAGTCGATTTTCGACACACAACACTCCCGGACCCCAGGCTCACCCCCAAACCTGTGGGCTATAGCACATCAATTTTGCTTGAAAATGCCCTATTTGCGCTGTTCCGCACGTTTCTCCACCCAATTGGCCGCAAAAAGTTAAACAGACTACACTGGGATGATCCCCAACTTCCCTGGCATGCCCCTGGCAATGTTGGACTCACAGCACGCCCGAACCCCGGGCCCACCCCCAAAACTGTGGGTTAGAGCACACTGATTTAGCTCGAAAATGCTCAGTTTGCACCGTTTCGCCCGTTTGTCTATCCAAATAGGCACAAAAATTTAAATGGACCATACTGGGAAGATCCCCAACCTCCCTGTATGCCCCGGTCAATTTTTGTCACACAGCACGCCTGATTCCGGGCTCACCCCCAAAACCGTGGGCTATAACACACTGATTTGGCTAAAAAAAAAACTCATTTCGTGTCGTTTTGGCCGTTTGTCCACCCAAATGACTACAAAAATTTAAAAGGATCACACTAGAATGATCCTCAATATACCTAGCACGCTCCGATCAATTTGTGACACACAGAATGCCCGAAGCCTAAGCCCATCCCCAAAATCATGGGTTATCACACATCGATATGGCCTACAATGCCCCGTTCGCACCGTTTCTCCCATTTTCCCACCCAAATGGACACAAAATTTTAAATAAACCACACTAGGACAATCCCCAACCTCTCTGGCATACCCACTTAATTTTTGGCTCACAGCACGCATAGACCCCAGTCTCTCTCAGGAAACCGTAGGCTCTGGCACACTGATTTTTCCCAAAATGTCACGTTTACATTGTTTCACCAGTTTTTCCACCCCAAATGGCCACGAAAATTTAAACAGACCACATTGGGACAATCCACAATCTTCCTGGTATGCCCGAACCTTAGGCCCACCCTATAAAGTATGGGCTATAGCACACCGATTTTTCTCGAAAATACCCCGTTTGCACCATTTCACCCATTTTCCACCCAATAGGCCATAAAATTTAAACGGACCATACTGAAATGATCCCCAACCTCCCTGGCATTCCACGATTGATTGTTTGTACACAGTTTGCCCAGACCCCGGACCCACCCCTAAAACCGTAGGGTATAGCACACCGATTTGGCTCAAAAATAACCCGTTCACGCTGTTTCTCCCATTTGTACATCCAAATGGCAGTAAAATTTAAATGGACCACACTGGGATGATCCCCGACCTCCCTGTCATGCCCCGGTCGAATTTTGGAACACTACAATCCTGGACCGCAAGCCCACCCCCAAAACCGTGGGCTGTAGCACACAAATTTGGCTCAAAAATACCACGTTCGCATCATTTTGCCTATTTGTCCACCCAAATAGCCACAAAAATTTAAACGAACCACACTGGGATGATCTCCAACCTCCCTGATATGCCTTGGTCTATTTTTGACTCATAGGGCACCCGAACCCCAGACCTACCCCTAAAACCATAGGTTATAGCACACCGATTTGGCCTAAAAATACCTAGTTCGCACCATTTCGCCCATTTGTCCACACAAATGGCCAAAAAAATTTAAACGAACTACACTAGGGTGATCCCCAACCTCCAAGGAATACCTCAATCAATTTTCTACTACAGTACGCTCGAACCCCGGTTCCACCCCTGAAATCATGGGATATAGCACATCGACTGAGCCCAAAAAACCCTTATTTGCGTCGTTTCACCTGTTTGTCTACCCAAATTGCCATGAAAATTTAATCAAACCATACTGGGATGATCCCAATCTCCCTGGCACATCCCGATCAATTTTTGGCCCACAGCACGCTTGACACGAAAACTACACACGAATCGTGGGCTATAGCTAACTGATTTGGCCCCAAAACGCCTCGTTCGCGCCATTTCCTCGATTTCTCCATCCAAATAGCCGTAAAAATTTTAACGGTCCACACTGGGGTGATACCTAACCTCCCTGGCATGTGTTGGTCAATTTTTGACTCACAGCACACCCGAACCCCAGATCCACCCCCAAAATCGTGGGCTATAGCACACCAATTTGGCCCGAAAATGCCCCATTCGTATCGTTTTGCCCGTTTGTTAATCCAAATAGCCATAAAAATTTAAACTGACCACATTAGGTTGATCCCCAACCTCCCTGGCATGCGTCAATCAATTTTTGGCACACAGAATACCAAAACCCAGGGCCTACCCTCGAAACCGTGTGCTATAACACACTTTTTTGTCCCAAAAATGCCCCGTTCGCACCGTTTCTCCCGTTTGTCCACCAAAATAGCCACGAAAATTTAAACAGACTATATTGGGAGGATCCCCAAACTCCCTTGCATGCTATGGTTAATTTTCGGCCAACAGCACTCCCGGACCCCGGGCCTATCCCCAAAACAATGGGCTACTGCATACTGATTTAGACCTAAACTACCCTGTTTATGTCCTTTCTCCCATTTGTCCATCCAAATGGCCAAGAAAATTTAAACGGACTATACCGGGATGATCCCCAACCTACATGGCATGCCCCGATTGATTTTTGGCACACAGCACGCCCGAACCCCGGACCGACCCCCAAAACTGTGGCCTATAGCACACCAATTTAGCCTAAAAATGCACCGTTCCCGTTGTTTCTCCTATTTTTCCACCCAATGGCCGTAAAAATTTAAACAGACCACATTGAAATGATCCCCAACCTCCCTGGAATGCCTTGATCGATTTTTGGCCTACAAAATGCTCAAACACCGGGCCCACCCCCAAAACCATAGACTATAGCACGTCAATTTATCCCAAAAATACATAGTTCGCTCCGTTTTACCCGTTTGTCCACCCAAATAGCCACAAAAATTTAAATGGACCATACTGGGATGATATCCAACCTCCCTGCCATGCGTCGGTCGATTTTCGGCCCACAGCACTACCGGACCCATGCCCACACCCGAAACTGCAGGCTATAGCACACCAATTTTGCATGAAAATGCCCTGTTAGCGTTGTTTCACACGTTTGTCCATCCAATTGGCCGAGAAAATTTAAACGAACCCCACTGGGATGATCCCCAACCTCCATGGCATTCCCTTAGCAATTTTTGACTCACAGTACGCCCGAAACCTGGGCCCACCCCCAAAACTATGGGTTATAGCACACCAATTTGGCTCGAAAATGTCCAGTGTGGGTTGTTTCGCCCGTTTGTCTTCCCAAATGGATACAAAAATTTAAATGGACCATACTGAGATGATCCCCAACCTCCCTGCCATGCCTCAATTGATTTTTATCACAAAGCACGCCCGGACCCCGGGCCCACCCCAAAAACCGTGGGCTATAGCACACTCATTTGGCCCAAAAATGCCTTCTTTCACGTTGTTTCGGTCATTTGCCAACCCAAATGGACACAAAACTTTAAACGGACCATACTAGGAAGATCCCCAACATCTCTAGTATGCTTCGATCGATTTTTGACCTACAGTACGCCCGGACCCCGGGTCCACCCCCTAAATCGTGGGCTATCGCACACCGATATGTCCTAAAAATTTCCCGTTCGCATCGTTTCTCCCGTTTGTCCACACAAATGGCCACAAAAAGTTAAATAAACTACACTTGGATGATCCCCAACCTCCCTGGCATACCCAGTTGATTTAAGGCTCACAGCATGCGTGGACCCCAAGTTCACTCAGGAAATCGTAAGCTATAGCACACCGATATGGCCCTAAAATGCTACATTCCCGCCGTTTCACCCGTTTGTCTACCCCAAATGGCCATAAAATTTAAACAAACCAAATTGGGACAATCCACAATCTCCTTGGAATGCCTCGGTTAATATTTGACACATATCACGCCCGGATCTCGGGCCCATCCCCAAAAGTATGGGCTATAGCACACTAATTTAGCCCAAAAATACCCCGTTCGTACGTTTCACCCATTTTTCCATCCAAATAGCCACAAAAATTTAAATGGACCATACTGGGATGATATCCAACCTCCCTGCCATGCGTCGGTCGATTTTCGGCCCACAGCACTACCGGACCCATGCCCACACCCGAAACTGCAGGCTATAGCACACCAATTTTGCATGAAAATGCCCTGTTAGCGTTGTTTCACACGTTTGTCCATCCAATTGGCCGAGAAAATTTAAACGAACCCCACTGGGATGATCCCCAACCTCCATGGCATTCCCTTAGCAATTTTTGACTCACAGTACGCCCGAAACCTGGGCCCACCCCCAAAACTATGGGTTATAGCACACCAATTTGGCTCGAAAATGTCCAGTGTGGGTTGTTTCGCCCGTTTGTCTTCCCAAATGGATACAAAAATTTAAATGGACCATACTGAGATGATCCCCAACCTCCCTGCCATGCCTCAATTGATTTTTATCACAAAGCACGCCCGGACCCCGTGCCCACCCCAAAAACCGTGGGCTATAGCACACTCATTTGGCCCAAAAATGCCTTCTTTCACGTTGTTTCGGTCATTTGCCAACCCAAATGGACACAAAACTTTAAACGGATCATACTAGGAAGATCCCCAACATCTCTAGTATGCTTCGATCGATTTTTGACCTACAGTACGCCCGGACCCCGGGTCCACCCCCTAAATCATGGGCTATCGCACACCGATATGTCCTAAAAATTTCCCGTTCGCATCGTTTCTCCCGTTTGTCCACACAAATGGCCACAAAAAGTTAAATAAACTACACTTGGATGATCCCCAACCTCCCTGGCATACCCAGTTGATTTAAGGCTCACAGCATGCGTGGACCCCAAGTTCACTCAGGAAATCGTAAGCTATAGCACACCGATATGGCCCTAAAATGCTACATTCCCGCCGTTTCACCCGTTTGTCTACCCCAAATGGCCATAAAATTTAAACAAACAAAATTGGGACAATCCACAATCTCCTTGGAATGCCTCGGTTAATATTTGACACATAGCACGCCCGGATCTCGGGCCCATCCCCAAAAGTATGGGCTATAGCACACTAATTTAGCCCAAAAATACCCCGTTCGTACGTTTCACCCATTTTTCCATCCAAATAGCCACAAAAATTTAAATGGACCATACTGGGATGATATCCAACCTCCCTGCCATGCGTCGGTCGATTTTCGGCCCACATCACTACCGGACCCATGCCCACACCCGAAACTGCAGGCTATAGCACACCAATTTTGCATGAAAATGCCCTGTTAGCGTTGTTTCACACGTTTGTCCATCCAATTGGCCGAGAAAATTTAAACGAACCCCACTGGGATGATCCCCAACCTCCATGGCATTCCCTTAGCAATTTTTGACTCACAGTACGCCCGAAACCTGGGCCCACCCCCAAAACTATGGGTTATAGCACACCAATTTGGCTCGAAAATGTCCAGTGTGGGTTGTTTCGCCCGTTTGTCTTCCCAAATGGATACAAAAATTTAAATGGACCATACTGAGATGATCCCCAACCTCCCTGCCATGCCTCAATTGATTTTTATCACAAAGCACGCCCGGACCCCGGGCCCACCCCAAAAACCGTGGGCTATAGCACACTCATTTGGCCCAAAAATGCCTTCTTTCACGTTGTTTCGGTCATTTGCCAACCCAAATGGACACAAAACTTTAAACGGATCATACTAGGAAGATCCCCAACATCTCTAGTATGCTTCGATCGATTTTTGACCTACAGTACGCCCGGACCCCGGGTCCACCCCCTAAATCATGGGCTATCGCACACCGATATGTCCTAAAAATTTCCCGTTCGCATCGTTTCTCCCGTTTGTCCACACAAATGGCCACAAAAAGTTAAATAAACTACACTTGGATGATCCCCAACCTCCCTGGCATACCCAGTTGATTTAAGGCTCACAGCATGCGTGGACCCCAAGTTCACTCAGGAAATCGTAAGCTATAGCACACCGATATGGCCCTAAAATGCTACATTCCCGCCGTTTCACCCGTTTGTCTACCCCAAATGGCCATAAAATTTAAACAAACCAAATTGGGACAATCCACAATCTCCTTGGAATGCCTCGGTTAATATTTGACACATAGCACGCCCGGATCTCGGGCCCATCCCCAAAAGTATGGGCTATAGCACACTAATTTAGCCCAAAAATAACCCGTTCGTACGTTTCACCCATTTTTCCATCCAATAGGCCACAAAAATTTAAACAAACCATACTAAAATGATCCCCAACCTCCCTGGCATGCCATGGTCAATTTTTGGTACACAATTTTCCCATACCCATCCCAAAACCGTGGGCTATAGCACATCGATTTGACCCAAAAATGCCCCATTCACGTTGTTTTCCCCGTTTGTACATCCAAATGACCGTAAAAATTAAAACGGACCACACTGAGATGATCTCTAACCATCATGGCATGCCCTGGTCAATTTTTGGAACACAACAAGCCAGGACCCCGGGCCCATCCCCAAAACCGTGGGCTACAGCACACATATTTCGCTTAAAAATATCCCGTTCGTGTCATTTTGCCCATTTGTCCACCCAAATAGCCACAAAATTTTAAATAGACCATACTAGGATGATACTCAACCTCCCTGACATGCCTCGGTTAATATTTGACTCACAGCACACCCGGACTCCGGATCCACCCCCAAAACCGTGGGCTATAGCACACTGATTTGGCCTGAAAATACCAAGTTTGCACATTTCGCCCATTTATCTACCCAAATGGACAAAAAAATTTAAATGGAATACACTAGGACAATCCCCAAACTCCCTTGCATACCCCGGTCACACCCCCAAAACTGTGCGATATAGCACACCGATTTTGTCCAAAAATGCCCCATTTGCCCCGTTTCAACCGTTTGTCTACCCAAATGGCCATGAAAATTTAATCAACCCATACTGGGATGATCCCCAACCTCCCTGGCACACCTCGGTTGATTTTCGACCCACAGCATGTCCGACCCCAAAACTACCGACAAAATCATGGGCTATAACACACCGATTTGGCCCAAAAAATCTCCATTTGCGCCTTTCCCCCGTTTGTCCATCCAAATGGCCGTAAAAAATATAACGAACCATACTGGGATGATACCCAACCTCCCTGGCATGAATCAATTGATTTTTCACTTACAGCACATCCGAACCCCGGATCCACCCCCAAAATCGTGGGCTATCGAACACCGATTTGGCCCGAAAATGCCCCGTTTGCATCCTTTCACCCGTTTGTCAACCTAAATGGCCACAAAAATTTAAATGTACCACACTGAGACGATCCCCAATCTCCTTGGCATGCCTCGATCAATATTTGGCATACATCATGCCAGGACCCTGGGCCCACCCCCAAAACTGTGTGCTATAGCACACTTTTTGGCCCAAAAATTCCCTGTTCGCACCGTTTCTCCTGTTTGTCCACCCAAATAGCCATAACAATTTAAACGGACCATACTGGGATGATCCCCAACCTCCCTTGCATGCCCTAGTTGCTTTTTAGCCTACAACACTCCAGGATCCTGGGCCTACCTCCAAAACCGTAGGCTATTGCACACCCATTTGGTCCTAAACTGCCCCATTTGCGCCGTTTCGCCCGTTTGTCCACCCAAATGGCCATGAAAATTTAAAAGGACCATATTGGGATGATCTAAAACCTCTCTGGCATGCCCCGATCGATTTTTGGCCAACAGTACGCACAGAACCTGGGCCCATCCCCAAAACTGTGGACTAGATCACATTGATTTAGCCTGAAAATGCTCCGTTCACGTTGTTTCGCTTGTTTTTCCACCCAAATGGCTGCAAAAGTTAAAATAGACAATACTGAGGTGATCCCCAACCTCCCTGGAATGCCCTGATCAATTTTTGGCTCACAGCATGCCTGGACCCCGGGCTCACCCCCAACACCATGGGCTATAGCACATTGATTTATCCTGAAAATGCATAGTTCGCACCATTTTGCCCGTTTGTCCACCCAAATGGACATAAAAATTTAAATGGACCACACTGGGACTATCTCCAACCTCCCTGTCATGCCTCGGTCGATTTTCAACCCACAGCACTCTCGAACCCCAGTCCCACCCCCAAAATTGTGGGCAATAGCACATACACTGTTTGCGCTGTTTTGCACGCAAGCGTTGGGGTTATGTCCACCTTCTGAGGTATACGTCTCTATTGGCTATGAGTGTGTAGAGTCTTGACATGCAATTGCTTATAGAGAATTGTAGTCGATGGTAAATCCAAGCGTCTCTCGACCTGAACAAGGACTATTTCACTTTAACTCTCTCGAGCTTAAAGCGTGTCTAGCGGTACGAATTCTCCAAGAGGTTAGTCCAGTTACGGCACTAGCTTTTTAATAGGAAAGGGTGTCCTACTACATTGACATTATCTCTTTTCCAGACAAATAACCTTTCTGTCGAACAAGTTAAATGTTAGACTGGCATATTCTTGCGTTTACAACCGCAAAGAATGTAGATTAAGATGAAGAGCGTAATGATATAAGCAATATACGTGTCTTGAACTCACAAACTCACAGCTATAGTTAGTAACTCATTCGGCTTTCATAACCCCAACTAAGAGGTTTAGTTACCCATGAGTGCGAAGGATATCACATTTTGCATGGTGGATGGCGTGAAAAGTAGGTGTTTAGGCGTGTGGTTTTGGTGATTCCGTAGCAAGTAACGATTCTCTTGTTGTGGAATTTAAGAATAGAAGAGTAGATTAGAAGTGTTTGTAGTGGAAGATGAGAGGGATGGAAGAAAATTGATTGTTGAATTAAGCGAAGAATTGAAGAATTTAGAATTAAGAATGTCTTAAAATCTCTACCATGATAGGGTATTTATAATACTCCTATCCTACTCCTACTAAACTAATGAAATAAATAACAAAATCCTAATATACTAATGAAATCCTTGACCCAAATGTACTAGGGTAAGGTTACAATATCATAATCCAAATAGATTAGTGAAACACATAACCTAATTGCACTAGGTTAATGTATCTTGGTAAAAATCCAGCTTTGTGTCTGTAAGTCCCCAAAGTCTTCAGAATTGTTGTTTTAGCCCGGGACAGATTTTCCATGCAGCAGATTTGGTCCTTTAGGCGTCCAGCTCCTTTCCACGTCGTTTGTGAGCTTTCTTTTGCGTCAAGTAAGCCATAAAATGCTGTATTTTGCATCATTTATACCTGAAACTTTACTAATCATGTTTGTTAGCTCATTTATAGGAAAAAGGACTAAAAGTGCATGAAATAGATAATTAGTTCTCAAAACTAGGCTAAAATATGGTCAAAATATATTAATATAGGCACGTAAATTCGCCTATCATCAACACCCCACACTTAGAGCTTTGTTCGTCCTCGAACAACATATCATGTCCTTCTAAGCATCGACTTAAGGTTTTTACAGCAGCAACACAAAACATTTATCAAGACAAGCACAACAATTATCAACAAAGAGTAGCTTTCCGATTAAAAGTAGAAACAATTTAACCTCAAGCATAGACTCGTGATGGTGATCAGCTCGCATGCAAACGTTAAGGTACATAGAATCATCTACAACTATCCAAAACTCATCAACCATGTGTGTCTCACAATATAGTACCCATAATCACTCACAAATAAAGCATATTTTTCAAACATGGGTATCAAAATGTCCTTGCTCTCACTCTCACAAAGAACTCATATGTAGCAACTAATGACCATAAGCTTGCCTTTAATGTAGTACTCTACTAAATATCGGAATGTTAAGATTAGGATCAAGTAGGTCTTTTGATGGTTGTAATGTAGGCTAAGGGTCGGGTAGGATCAACTATTTTGGCCAGGAATAGTGACTAAGTTCCTAAGCACTTTAATACATCACATTGTATCATTGACACTTTCTTCTTTCAACCTTTCTTCTTTCTTTTGTTCCACCACCCTTGTTCTCCTCTTTTGTTTTTCAATTTTAAGCACAACTCACTTTTCAGCTTTCTTTTCCTTTTTTCTTTTCACAACATACCTCTTATGACAGCACTTTCTTTTTCATAACACATTCAAGCACCATTACAATTTAAAGCATCATACTCACCCAATTTCCTCTTATGTAGTCACATGACTTTTTCACTTTAAAGCACTTAGGAATTTGGATCAAATTACGGTCTTGAAAAAAATGGATTAGGCTTGCATACAAGGTTGTCAAAGAAATAGGCTAAAGGCTCAAAAGGGTTAACTAGGATGATGTACATGGGTAGGTAAAACTGAAGGTAAACATGTATAGGTTGCCAAAGAAATGCCTAAATCATATCCTAAACTTACACTCCTTATTTTCGCTTTGCATACATACCAGGCAAGTTCTAGCATCAGCCACAAACATAGAATATACTATTATCTCGCACACACAAGGCACATGGTCGACTTGATTGGAAGTAATATAGACTCTCGACCCAACAAGTGAAGGAATTGAGTCACACAATATCACATAATAAGTCACAACTAGAGCCTAAATGTCTCAATAGTCACAATTGTAGCACATACTCTTGTTCTAATCTCATGCTGCCTATCAAAATAATTTCATGCGTAGCTAGAAAAATTTTACTCCTAAAAAAAAATGAAGTAAACAAGCAAACATACAAACATAGGTGCAAACAAAGAAGTATAGCATGCAGATTCTGCCACCCCACACTTAGACGGGACACTGCCCTCAGTGGAAAATAAATGCGAAGAACCTGGTTTAGTCAGACTCCTCATCAATGTCGGGGGTCATACCCCCTTTGTCTGAATCATCATAAGAGTCACCGTCAGAGTTCTCCTCATCATCAGAATCAGGCAAGCGTCTATCATCATCAGTTGGCACGTCATCGTCAAGAGGTTCCTCAAAATATACGCCAACTCCACACATCTCCCGGGCATGCCTGTTCATTGGGTAGTCGTGGTCCAGCTGTTGGAGCTCTTCAGCAGTTGGAATATGTCCACCACTCATCATAGTGAATCGTGTCATGCCATAGAGATGACGGAAGAAACTCTCGTCACGAGCATGTCTCTCCGCGGTAGTAAGGTTGACTCCATGCGTTGTTTCAGCATCTTTGACCTTGGTGAGGTCAACCTTCTTTGGGTTATGTTGGAGTTTGTGGTCAGCTGGTTCCTCTTCTATATCCTCCTTCCGCAACATTGCTGTCAACAAATTGCCGAATGTGAAATGGGACCTTCGGTGGAGTCTGGCCTTCCTCATGGTAGATCGAATGATTGCCCCAAAGTTGATAGGGACATTCGTCATCAACGCATAAACCAAACACACTCTATCTCTCGATATCTTGGTGTATTGCGTCCCAGGAATAAGACATGAGTTGACAATGCGCATCCAGATTCTTGCTTCCCTATTTAGTGGAGCATAGGGGAAGGTGTTGTGACGGCCTGTTTCCTTATGTCTGCCCCATCTTGCCATTGATCTGCTTCCACAAAGTGTGTGTCTTATCGCTCTGTAAGGAGGCCTGCTGTACAGCTCTTTGTATGGTGCAGGGTCGACCGAAGGTAGGCCAAGAAAAGAGTTGATCCATTCCGCTGTAAGCTGTAACACTTGGCCCCGAATTTTGACTTCGTTGCCTATTGTGTTTGGCGACCAGTTGGCATAGAATTCTCTTGTCAAGTCAAGATTGCACTCTCCCATGTCGCGGAAGATGAAATCTAGCTTCAAAGCCATTATTTTAGCCAACATTTGTGGCTCTTTCTTTGCTAAGGTCTCCTTGTTGATCAAGTCGACATGCACATATTTCATTTCTTTGTTGCTGCTGTACCATGCTTTGGCTTCTTCCTCAAGAACCCATTTTATTCCGAACATTCTGCGTGGTAGGTGTGCTGAAGATGATTCTCCTTGGTCTTTTCGACTTCTCTTCTTGTCCTTTCGGGATGTGGTAGCCTTCTCCTTGCCTTGCTTTGCTTTAGGTGCCATTGTACCTGAGACTAGAAACAATGTTAGTTGCAGCACAATCTCACCTTATACAATCTATATGCAGGCACTAGGGGTACCACCCCACACTTAATCTTGTTAACACAAATCAGTGAAGTGAAAGTGGTCGAGTACTCAGATTTCGTCGACATCCGTTTTAGGATTGTATTCCGACAAGAAAATCAGCGTTACATCACTTATTTACAGCCATTGGACTACTTTTATGGTGGATATAGCAACACTACAACCTAGGGGATACCACATGGAATTATTATTCTTACAACAAGCACAACCTCCTAAGTCGATGGGCACTATAACCTTATCCCGATGTCCGGGATAGTCTATCATGTAATCATCCAACCAACAATCTTAGGCAATATTCATAGCCATATCAATTCAGCAATTATCATAACAATGCTATCGGAGCAAAATTCAAGTCGGAAACAAGTCAAGAATTCCCTACGTAGATATTCACTCACACGTTTTTGCAACAATTATCCAAACACATGAACATCACCATCAATCTCATATGATTTAGCAATTTATAATAGGCATAGCAACGTAGTACTTACGATAAATAGATGAAGAATAAGAGAGTACTTACTTGCTTGAAGATTGTGGAGAAGTTGTTGTGAATTGGAAGAACAAAGGAAGAAAATTTTGAGAGGATTTGGAGTGATATGCGGCGCCTTTAGGGTTGTTTCTAATGTGGTTGTGTTATAAAACCAAGTCCCCTTTATATAGGAAGAGTATGGGTCGGGTTATGACCCATTTACAATCGGATTTGGAGACAAGATCACCACATATGCGGCGCATATCTCTCGGCATATCAATTACATATGCGGCGCATTGTCCATGGCATAATGGGACATATGCGCCGCATAGTCTATGGCATTTCTAGACATATGCGCTGCATAGTCTATGGCATTTGGTCTCAGTATCTCAAATGCCATAGCATAGGCGGCGCATAGTCAAAAGCATACCTAGGAATAGGCGGCGCATAGTGTATAGCATACTAGATTCCGAGTCCTTAGGCTATAGAATAGGTTGTGCATCGTTCGTGGCCTATTTTTACCAAGGCCTAGCCTTCCTCGAAGCCTATTATGACGTGAGAAAGGCTCAATTCATAGCCTTATGCATCACCATTCCTACCTTACCGACTTTACCATACAATGCGACCAAATCGTCAATTGAAATCAATCTCCTCGTTGCATACTTCTTGCACCTATATTAGCTCAAAACAAATGAAAACGATTAGTACGATGGGTTGCCTCCCACCAAGCGCCTTAGTTTTGGTCATGGCACGACTCTTATTTTTGGATTTTCATTTATCAAAAAGAAAAAAATACTAAAATGACGAAATGATAAAACAATAAAACGACAAAACGATAAAACAATAAAACGATGGGTTGCCTCCCATCTAGCGCCTTATTTATTGTCGTGGCTCGACGTAGTAATCTCGAGTACTTAGACTTCGTCGAGATAAGTGATGTCCATGTCATTCATCGAGTCAAGAGGACCGATATATGGCTTGACACGTTGGCCATTCACTTTGAAGATAACACCCTCATTGTTTTCCAATTCGACTACTCCAGACGAGTAGACTTGGATGACTTTAAATGGACCAGACCATTTCGATTTTAACTTACCTGGGAAGAGCTTGAGTCTGGAATTAAAGAGTAGTACCATGTCACCTTTTTGGAAGTTTCGTCGAACAATCCGCTGATCATGATACTTCTTCATCCGCTCCTTGTATAAATCTGATCTTTCATATGCATGGAGACGAAATTCATCTAGTTCGTTCAGCTGCTCCAACCTCAGGTTCTTCACATCATCCCAATTCAGATTCAAGTGCTTCAATGCCCATAATGCCTTGTATTCAAGCTCGATGGGTAGATGACAAGCCTTCCCATAAACTAGCTGATAAGGTGACATGCCAATGGGTGTCTTGAATGCAGTCCTATACGCCCATAGTGCATCATCTAGCTTCCGAGACCAGTCCTTCCTATTCGCATTAACCGTCTTGGCAAGGAATTGCTTGATCTCGCGGTTGGAAACCTCAACTTGTCCACTGGTTTGGGGATGATAAGGCGTAGCTACCTTGTGTTGCTTGACTCCATACTTGGCCAATACAGATTTGAATAGCTTGTTGCAAAAGTGAGATCCTCCATCACTTATGATAGTACGAGGTACTCCAAAGCGAGAGAAGATATTCTTCTTTAAAAACGCTACAACACGCTTTCCTTCGTTGTCAGCCAATGCTACAGCTTCAACCCATTTTGACACATAATCCACAGCAACCAAGATGTACTTCATTCCAAACGAATTCACGAATGGTCCCATGAAATCAATACCCCACACATCAAAGAGTTCTACCTCCAGAATTTTGGACATGGGCATTTCATGGTGTTTTGAAATAGCACCTTGACGTTGGCATTGGTCACACCTTCGCACATAGTCATATGCATCTCTGAATATTGTAGGCCAATAATAACCGCTTTGCAAGACTTTCCTTGTCGTTCGATTCCCTGCATGATGTCCTCCAACTTGCGAAGTGTGGCATGCTTCCAATATAGTAGGCACTTCTTCATGGGATATACATCGTCGAATGATACCATCCGCGCATCTTCGAAACAAATAAGGCTCATCCCAATAGTAGTGCTGAACGTCATGCATAAACTTCCTCCTCTGGTGGTAAGCTAAATTGGAAGGTAACACATTACTCACCACGAAATTTGCAAAATCGGCATACCATGGTAATTTCTCCATTGTTGTTGCTAGTATCTCCTCGTCAGGGAATGCATCATCAATCTGATTTTCTGGTTGCGCCACATACTCATTCTCAAGTCTGGATAGGTGATCCGCCACTTGGTTCTCACAACCTCTTCTATCTTTGACTTCGAAATCAAACTCTTGCAGCAGCAATACCCATCGAATCAGCCTTGGTTTTGCATCCTTCTTTGTCATTAGATACCTAAGAGCTGCATGGTCTGTATGAACGATCACCTTAGTACCCAATAGATAGGCACGGAACTTCTCAAATGCATACACAACCGCTAAGAGCTCTTGTTCAGTAACAGTGTAGTTCCTTTGGGCTTCATTTAGGACCTTACTCGCATAGTAGATAGGATGAAATAATTTCTCCTTTCTCTGTCCAAGAACAGCACCAACGGCTACACCACTAGCATCACACATGACTTCGAACGGGAGCGTCCAATCTGGTGCTACCATGATAGGGGCTTCAATGAGTTTTTCTTTAAGGCATTCGAATGCCTTTAAGCAATCATCATTAAAGTCAAACTTCGCATCTTTCTCCAATAGTTTGTACAATGGACTAGAAATTTTGGAGAAGTCTTTGATGAATCTACGATAAAACCCAGCATGGCCAAGAAAACTACGAACTCCCTTCACCGAAATTGGAGGTGGTAGCTTCTCAATTACCTCTATTTTGGCGCGATCAACCTCTATTCCTCTTTCGGAAATCTTGTGCCCAAGAACGATTCCTTCTTTTACCATGAAGTGGCACTTCTCCCAATTCAGCACAAGGTTGAACTCTACACATCTTTGCAATGCCATGCTCAAGTTTGCCAGACATGCTTCAAAAGACTCACCAACAACTGAAAAGTCATCCATAAATACCTCCAAAGTGTCTTCTACCATATCAGAGAAAATAGACATCATACAACGTTGAAAGGTGGCTGGTGCGTTACACAACCCAAATGGCATGCGTTTGAAGGCAAAAGTACCATATGGGCATGTAAACGTTGTCTTCTCTTGGTCTTCGAGGGCAATACAAATCTGATTGTAACCTGAATAACCATCCAAGAAGCAAAACCATCCTTTCCCTGCTAATCGATCTAGCATTTGGTCCATAAATGGCATGGGGAAGTGATCCTTGAGAGTCCAAGAATTCAGCTTGCGGTAGTCCATGCATACTCTCCATCCAGTAATGGGCCTAAGTGGAATAAGCTCATTCTTTGCATTCGCAACTACCGTCATACCTCCTTTCTTGGGAACACATTGTACTGGGCTTACCCATGTGCTATCAGAAATAGGATACACGACTCCTGCGTCTAACCACTTGATAATCTCCTTCTTCACCACTTCTTGCATTGGTGGGTTTAGACGTCTTTGATGTTCAATGGTGGGCGTGCACTTTTCTTGGAGCTGAATTTTATGAGTGCAAATCCCAGGTGGAATACCAATGATATCCGCAATGGTCCATCCAATAGCTCTAATATACTTGTGTAAGATTGCAATAAGAGCTGCAACTTGTTGCTCACCCAAATCGGCTGCCACTATGACTGGAAGAGTGTTTCCGCTTCCTAAGAATGCGTACTTCAAATGGCTTGGCAGCTCCTTTAATTCTAACGTGGGTGGCTCTTCAATAGATGGCTTAGCTGGTGGTGTGGGTCGATTCTTGAGATCAAGATCCAGCTTCTTGGGAGTATAACGATATGTTCCTAATCCCGATAGATCACAAATATCATCTTCAGAAATTTCAGCATCATCATTCTCTTCTTTCATGAACAAAACCTCCAAAGGATCATCAAGAATTTGCTCTTCAACAAGTAACTCGTTCTCATCATCAAATACAACATCAGCCATAGAAAATACACTCAGATCTTTGGGTTGCTTCATTGATTTGCAAACATCAAAGCGAACCACTTCGTCATTTATTCGGAATGAAAGCTCATTAGCTCTCAAATCTATGAGCACACTTCCCGTAGCAAGGAAAGGGCGTCCCAAGATTATGGGAACCTCTGAATCTGCTTCACAATCCAAGATGACAAAGTCTGCTAGAAATATGAATGAAGATACCTTCACCAAGACATCGCATAGAATACCAACCGGTCGTTTTACCGACCTATCCGCCATCACAAGCCTCATATTAGTTGGTGTAGGATCTCCTAACCCCAACTTCTTATAGATCGATAATGGCATTAAGTTGATGCTGGCTCCTAAGTCACACAATGCTTTAGCAAAGTCCAAAGATCCGACGGTGCAAGGAATCGTGAAAGCTCCGGGGTCGGCCTTCTTCTGAACTATCGATCGAGTAGCTATTGCACTACAATGGTGCACATCATCTTTAGGCTCATAACTTGCTTCCCTCTTCTTAGTCAAAAGATCATTCATAAACTTCGCATACCCAGGCATTTGTTCAAGTGCCTCTACCAACGGAACATTAATAGTCAGCTGCTTCAACATGGTCATAAATTTGCTGAACTTAGTGTCATCGGCCACCTTCTTCAATCTTTGTGGAAAAGGTGGTGGTGGGTATGGAAGTGTTCTCTCCATGGCTTTCTCCTCATCTTGCTTCCGTTTATTATTTTTTTCAGGCTGCACGTGACTAGGTAAAACATCCTTGACGTTTGAAGTAGTTGTTGCGGCTTCTTCTCTTGTAACGTCACTAGGTGTGGCGTCAATGTCTGCTGCTACGTCAACCACTTGCTTGCCTTTTGCTGAAGTTTCCAGCACTTTGCCACTTCTGGTAGTGATGGCCATGCATGACCCATCATTCCTTGGGTTTTGCACAGTATCGCTTGGTAAGGTGCCAGCCTTTCTTTGATTGAATGCTGCTGAAAGTTGGCTCAATTGCTGCTCTATTTGCTTGATAGAAGTGGAATAAGAATCAACTAGTTGCTTCATGGAGGACAAATCATCAATCACCTCCTTAACTCCCGCGCTCGTTGCTTCCACTCCTTTTAATAACTTAGCCATCATGTCTTCCATAGAATTAGATGTGGTGGTATCACGTCTACCAGGGGGAACGTACAAACCACTATTTTCATTATTTTTCTTCCAACTACCTTGGTCTTTACCTCCAGATTTATCATAATAGTTCCGACCTTGGTTTCCTTGGGCATTCCCACGGAAACCCCCCTGATTGTTCAAGTAGTTGGCCTCCTCTTCCGAATTAGATTCGTCTCTTCCTTTTGACGCAATAGCTTTCACTTTTTCAGTCTTCCCTAATAGATGCTTTGTAAGAAGATCCATTTGGGTTTTCATGTGCGCCATATCTTGATCACGTTCTTCTTCTCTTCTTCTTTGGTCTGCAGACATGCCAATAGATAAAGTGGGGCTTGCTACCTCAGAATCCCTGGTATGCCAAGCTCTACTTTGTTTCGTCATACGATCTAGCATGTTGCTTGCTTGACCAAAGGTGAGGTCCATAAAAGAACCTCCAGCTGCGTTGTCCACCACTGGTTTAGTTACTGAATTCAAGGCTCTATACAAGATCTCCATGAGGTGAACATTAGTCATGTGATGGTTTGGGCATCTCGTTAGCTTTGTCTTGAACCTCTCCCATGTTTTGTGAAGAGCTTCAGAGGGAAGCTGACGAAAGTTGCTGATTTCATCTCTTAATTAAGCCCTCTTGGATGGCGGAAAGAATCTTTCTAGGAAAGCGTCTCGCAATTGCCTCCAATTTGTAATTGAATCAGGAGTCAGCCCATTCAACCATAATGTTGCCTCCCCAGACAGAGACAATGGAAATAGACGTAATCGAATAGCATTCTGACCAACACCAGGATTGTCAAAAGACTTGCATGTAGAAATAAAGTTGATGAGATGCATATTCGGATCATCGCCTGCTAGTCCACCAAATAATCCCTTGAGTTGCAATAACTGAATCATGGTGCTTGTGATGTTGAACTTGGCTCCGGGCGCTAATGGTGGTGGAATTATAGCTCCAGTGGCTCCGGTACCATCAAGATCATCATCATCGTCGTCGAAAGCTGGTTGCAAAGGTTGGCGATCATATCTGTACCGAGCTTGTCGACCTCTTCTGTTGGCAGGTGTTATAATTTCAGCATCACGCCTAGGGTTTAGTAACTCGTCATCACCTAAATCTTCATCGTCAGGATTTGTTGCTCGCCCAGGATTATCAATGTTTTGTTGTTGGACTTGAGCAGCGGCAAGAGCAGCTAATCTTGTTTGCTCGTGTTGAGCAGTCATCCTGTCGATTTCAGCTTGTGCTTCCATTCTTCTAATTCGTTGTGGTTCAGGATTGATTGGTAATAACGGTTGACCAGAACTTCTAGTATGGGGCATGCACTAAAAGAAAAACCTGCAATAAAAAAAAAACAAAAACTAAACGTAAAAGTACAAGAATCTTTGACCAAAGGGTCTAGTAATTATCACGAACTTGATTGACACTCGTATTCCCCGGCAACGGCGCCAATTTTTGATAACGCTCAATCTACAGCTCTCGTTTGAGTGTAAAGCGGTCGTTAGCAAATATAGAACCCAACCTGGGTTGGGTGTCGATCCCACAGGGAATAGCTTGGCCAACAAGTAAGCAAAATTAATAGACTTTTGGTGCAAGTCTCGTAAAAGGGGGGATTGTAATATGTAACCAAAACAATAAAGTAAAGGCTGAAAATAGCAAAGTAAAGAGAGAAAGATTGTTACGTAAGTTGTAAACAATGAGAATTGAAGCGTTGGGGTTATGTCCACCTTCTGAGGTATACGTCTCTATTGGCTATGAGTGTGTAGAGTCTTGACATGCAATTGCTTATAGAGAATTGTAGTCGATGGTAAATCCAAGCGTCTCTCGACCTGAACAAGGACTATTTCACTTTAACTCTCTCGAGCTTAAAGCGTGTCTAGCGGTACGAATTCTCCAAGAGGTTAGTCCAGTTACGGCACTAGCTTTTTAATAGGAAAGGGTGTCCTACTACCTTGACATTATCTCTTTTCCAGACAAATAACCTTTCTCTCGAACAAGTTAAATGTTAGACTGGCATATTCTTGCATTTGCAACCGCAAAGAATGTAGATTAAGATGAAGAGCGTAATGATATAAGCAATATACGTGTCTTGAACTCACAAACTCACAGCTATAGTTAGTAACTCATTCGGCTTTTATAACCCCAACTAAGAGGTTTAGTTACCCATGAGTGCGAAGGATATCACGTTTTGCATGGTGGATGGCGTGAAAAGTAGGTGTTTAGGCGTGTGGTTTTGGTGATTCCGTAGCAAGTAACGATTCTCTTGTTGTGGAATTTAAGAATAGAAGAGTAGATTAGAAGTGTTTGTAGTGGAAGATAAGAGGGATGGAAGAAAATTGATTGTTGAATTAAGCGAAGAATTGAAGAATTTAGAATTAAGAATGTCTTAAAATCTCTACCATGATAGGGTATTTATAATACTCCTATCCTACTCCTACTAAACTAATGAAATAAATAACAAAATCCTAATATACTAATGAAATCCTTGACCCAAATGTACTAGGGTAAGGTTACAATATCATAATCCAAATAGATTAGTGAAACACATAACCTAATTGCACTAGGTTAATGTATCTTGGTAAAAATCCAGCTTTGTGTCTGTAAGTCCCCAAAGTCTTCAGAATTGCTGTTTTAGCCCGGGACAGATTTTCCATGCAGCAGATTTGGTCCTTTAGGCGTCCAGCTCCTTTCCACTTCGTTTGTGAGCTTTCGTTTGCGTCAAGTAAGCCATAAAATGCTGTATTTTGCATCATTTATACCTGAAACTTTACTAATCATGTTTGTTAGCTCATTTATAGGAAAAAGGACTAAAAGTGCATGAAATAGATAATTAGTTCTCAAAACTAGGCTAAAATATGGGCAAAATATATTGATATAGGCACGTAAATTCGCCTATCATCATACCCCGAGACCAATACCAAAATCGTGGGCTATCGGACACCGATATGGCCTAAAAATTCCCCGTTCGCACCATTTCACCTGTTTGTTCACCCAAATGGCCACAAAAATTATTTAAATCACACTAAGATGATCCCCAACCTCCCTGGCATACCCGATCTATTTTTGTCTCACAGCACGCGTGGACCCTAGGTTCACTCAAGAAACCGTAGGCTATGACACACTGATTTGGCCCTAAAATGCCACGCTCGTGCTGTTTCACCCGTTTGTCCACCCCAAATGGCCACGAAAATTTAAACGGACCACATTAGAACAATCCACAATCTCCCTGGCATACCCCGATCAATTTTTGACACACAGCACGCCCGGAACTCGGTCCCACCCTCAAAAGTATGGGCTATAGCACATCGATTTAGCTCGAAAATAACCTGTTCGCACTGTTTCACCCATTTTATCACCCAATTGTCTACAAAAATTTAAACGGACCATACTAAAACAATCCCCAACCTCCCATGCATGCCACGGTCAATTTTTGGTACACAGTTTTCCCGAACCTGGGACCCTGGACCAACCCCTAAAATCGTGGGCAATAAGCACACATATTTGGCCTAAAAATGCCCGGTTCACACCGTTTCTCCTATTTGTACATCCAAACGGACCACACTGGGATGATCCCCAACCTCCCTAGCATGCATCGGTCGATTTTTGGAACATAGCAAGCCCGGACCTCGTGCCAACCCTTAAAACCATGGGCTGTAGCACACAAATTTGACTCAAAAATACCACGTTCGCGTCGTTTTGCCCATTTGGCCACCCAAATAGCCATGAAAATTTAAACGGACCATACTGGCATGATCCCCAATCTCGCTGACATGCCTTGGTCAATTTTTGACTCACAGCACACCCGGACCCCAGACCCACCCCCAAAATCGTAGGCTATAGCACACCAATTTTGCCTGAAAATACCCAATTCCCACCATTTCGCCCGTTTGTCCACCCAAATGGTCAAACAAGTTTAAATAGACTACACTAGGACGATCCTAAAAATTCCTCGCATACCTTGGTTGATTTTTTGCCACAGCACGCTTGAACCCCGATCCCACCCCTAAAATCGTGGGACATAGCACATCGATTTAGCCCAAAATAGCTCCATTTACGCCATTTCACCCGTTTGGCTAACCAAATGGCCATAAAAATTTAATCAAACCATACTGGAATGATTCCCAACCTCCCTGGCATTCCCCGATCAATTATCAGCCCACAGCACGACCGACCCCAAAACTACCCACAAAATCGTGGGCTATAGCACACCGATTTGGCCCAAAGATGCCCTATTTGCACCGTTTCCCCCATTTGTCAATCCAAATGGCCACAAAAATTTTAATGGAACACACCGGGATGATCCCCAACCTCCTGGCATGCCCCGGTCGATTTTTGACTTACAGAACACCCAGATACACCCTTAAAAGCGTGAGCTATAGCACACCGATTTGGCCACAAAAATTTAAACGGACCACATTGGTATGGTCCCTAACCTCCTTAGCATGCCTCGATAAATTTTTGGTACATAGCACGCCAGGACCCTGGGCCCACCCCCTAAACCGTGTGTTATAGCACACTGGTTTTGCCTAAAAATGCCCAGTTTATGCCATTTTGCCTGTTTGTCTACCCAAATAGCCATAAAAATTAAATGGACCATACTGGGATGATACCCAACCTCCCTTGCATGTCCTGGTCGATTTTGGCCTATAGCACTCCTGGGGCCCACCAAAACCGTGGGCT
This sequence comes from Capsicum baccatum var. pendulum, assembly GCA_030864225.1. Taxonomy (NCBI): domain Eukaryota; kingdom Viridiplantae; phylum Streptophyta; class Magnoliopsida; order Solanales; family Solanaceae; genus Capsicum; species Capsicum baccatum. The sequence goes on from CM061554.1 coordinate 241,992,318, forward strand.
ATTGCACATCGATTTGGTCCTAAACTGGCCTATTTACGCCACTTCGGTCGTTTGTCCACCCAAATAGCCATGAAAATTTCAATGTACCATATTGGGATGATCCTCAACCTCTCTAGCATGCTTTGGTCGATGTTTGTCCCACAGTATGCTCGAACCCCGGGACCACCCCAAAAACTGTGGGCTATAGTACGTCGATTTCTCCTAAAAATGCATAGTTCGCGTTGTTTTGCTCGTTTGTCCACCCAAATGGCCACAAAAATTTAACTGGACCATACTGGGATAATATCCAACCTCCCTGGCACACCTCGGTCGATTTTTGGCCCACAACACTTCTGGAACCCAGGCCTACCCCCAAAGCTGTGGGCTATAGCACACTAATTTTTCTTGAAAATGACCCGTTTGCGCTGTTTCCCACGTTTGTCCACCTTATTAGCCATAAATATTTAAAAGAACCCCACTGGGATGATCCCCAACCTCCCTGGCACACCTTTGGCAATTTTTGTCTCACAACACGCCTGGACCCTAGGCCCACCCCCAAAACTATGGGTTATAGCACATCGATTTGGCTCGAAAATGCCCAATTTGCATCATTTTGCCCGTTTGTCTATCCAAACGGCCACAGAAATTAAAACAAACCATACTGGGAAGATCCCCAACCTCCCTTGCATGCCCCAATCAATTTTTGTCACACAGCATGCCCGGACCCCGGGCCCACCCCCCAAATCGTGGGCTATTGCACCCCGATTTGGTCCAAAAATACCTCGTTTCGCGTTGTTCTAGCCATTTGTCCACCCAAATGGCCACAAAAATTTAAACGAATCACACTGGAACGATCCCCAACCTTCCTAACATGCCACGGTCGATTTTTGGTACACAGTTTGCCCGGACCCCAGACCCACCCCTAAAATCGTGGGGTATAGCACACCGATTTAGCCCGAAAAATACCCTGTTCACATCGTTTCCCCCATTTGTACATCCAAATGGCCATAAAGTTTAAACGAACCATACTGGGATGATCCCCAACCTCCTTGTCATGCCCGGGATGATTTTTGAAACACAGCAAGCCTGGACCCCAGGCCCACTCCCAAAACTGTGGGTTGTAGCATACAAATTTAGCTTAAAAAGACCCCGTTCACATTGTTTGTCCCGTTTGTCCACCCAAATAACCACAAAAATTTAAACGGACCAAACTGGGATGATATCCAACCTCCCTAACATGCCTTAATTGATTTTCGGCCCATAGCATGCCCAAACCCGGGCCCATACCCTAAACCCCAAACCGTGGACTATATCACACCAATTTGACAAGAAAATGCCCCGTTCGAGCCGTTGTGCCCGTTTGTCCACCCAAATGGCCATAAAAATTTAAACAGACAACACTTGGATGACTCCCTAAACTGTGGTCTATAGCACACTGATTACGCCCGAAAATGCCCCGTTCCCATCGTGTTGCCTATTTGTCTATCCAAATGGCCATAAAAGTTTAAAGGGACCACAATGGTTCGATCCCAAACCTTCCTGGCATGGCCTGGTTGATTTTTGACCCACAACACGCCTGGACCCTGGGCCCTCCCCCAAAATTGCGGGTTATTGCCTATCGATTTGGCCCAAAAATGCTTAATTTGTGCCGTTGCACGTGTTTTTCTACTTAAATAGTCGTGAAAATTTAAACGGACCACACTGGGACGATCGCCAACTTTTTTGGTATGCCTCAGTCAATTTTTGGACCACATCAAGCCCGTACCCTGGGCCCACCCTCAAAAACGTGGGTTATAGCACTCTAATTTGGCTTTAAAATGCCCAGTTTGCACCGTTTCGCCCGATTGTCCACCGAAATGGCCAAAAAAATTTAAATAGACTAAATAGTATGATCCCCAACCTCCCTGGCATACCTTGGTCTATTTTCTACCACAGCACGCTTATACCCTGGTCCCACCCCTGAAATCATGGGCTATAGCATACCGATTTAGCCTGAAAATGTCCCGTTCCTGCCGCTTCACTCGTTTGTCCACCCAAATGGCCATGAAAATTCAAATGAACCATATTGGGATGATCCCCAACCTCCCTGGCATGCCTCAGTCAATTTTCATTCCACATCACGCTCGAACTTGGGCCCACCCCCGAAATCGTGGGCTATCGCACACTGATTTATCCCAAAAATGTCCCGTTCACGCTGTTTCACCCATTTGTCCACCCAAATGGCCACAAATGTTTAAACGGACCATACTTGGATGATCCCCAACCTCTCTGGCATGCCCCAATCTATTGTCAGCTCGTATCATGCCCGAACCCCGAGACCACCCCCAAAATCGTGGTCTATAGCACACCGATTTGGCTCAAAAATGCCTTATTCATGCTGTTTCGCTCGTATGTCCACTCAAATGGCCAAAAAAAAATTAACTGACCACACAAGGATGATCCCCAACCTCCCTAACATACCTCGATCGATTTTTGACCCAGAGCACGCCCGAACCGAGGCCCACCCATAAAACCATGGGCTATAGCACACCGATTTATCTCGAAAAAACCTCGTTCGCGCTGTTTCACTCGTTTTTCTACCCAAATGGCCACAAAAATTTAAAAGGACCATATTGGGAAGATCCCCAACTTTCCTTGCATCCCCAATCAATTTTTGGTACACGACACTCCCAGACCCCAGGCCCACCCCCAAAATCGTGGGCTATAGCATTCCGATTTGTCCCAAAAATGCCCCATTCGTGCCATTTCACCCGTTTGTCCATCTAAATGGCCGCAAAAATTTTAAAAGACCTTACTGGGATAAACCTAACCTGTCTGGCATACCCCAGTCAATTTTCAACCCACAACACGCCCGAACCCCGGGTCCACCCCCGAAACAGTGGTCTATAGCTTACTGATTTTTCTTAAAATTGCCTCGTGTACGCTGTTTCACCCTTTTTTCCAGCCAAATGGCCACAAAAATTTAAACGGACTATACTAGGATGATCCTCAAACTCCCTGGCATGCCCCGATCGATTTTCGGCCCATAGCACACCCAGACCCCGGGCCTGTTCCTGAAACTGTTTGCTATAGCACAAAGATTTGACTAAAAAATGATCCGTTCATGTCGTTTTACCCGTTTCTCCACCCAAATGGCCATGAAAATTTAAACGGACCATATTAGGATGATCCCCAACCTCCATGTAATGCTTCGGCTAATTTTTGGCACACATCATGGCCGAACCCTAGGCCCACGCCTAAAGCAAAGGGATATAGCACACCGATTTGGCCCAAAAACGTCACATTCGCGTCATTTCGCCTGTTTGTCCAACCAAATAGCCACGAAAATTTAAATGGACTATATTGAGATGATCCCCGACCTCCCTGGCACGCCCCGATCAATTTTTGACCCACAACACGCCTGAACCCCGAGCCCACCCCCAAAATCATGGGCGATCGCACACTGATTTAGCTCAAAAATGCCCCATTCGCACCGTTTCGCCCATTTGTAAACCCAAATGGCCACGAAAATTAAAACGAACCATACAAGGATAATACCCAACTTCCCTGGCATGTCCTGGTCAATTTTTGGCCCACGGCACGCCCGAACCCCGAGCCTACCCCCAAAACCGTGGCCTATAACAAACCAATTTGGACAAAAAAATTCCCCGTTCACACTGTTTCGCCCGTTTGTCCACCCAAATGATCATTAAAATTTAAACGAACCATCCCAAAATGATCCTCAACCTCCATGGTATGTCCCGATCAATTTTTGGCCCACAGTACTCTTGGACCCAGGGCCCACCCCAAAATCGTGGGCTATAAAGCACCAAATTTGCCCAAAAATACCCCGTTCGCGCCGTTTGACCTATTTGTCCACCCAAATAGACACAAAAATTTAAATAGACCACACTGGGATAATCCCCAACCTCCCTAGCACGGTGCCCCGATCAATGTTTGGGCCACAGCAAGCCCAAACCCCAGGGCCACCCTTAAAATTGTGGACTATAGCTCACCGATTTGGCCCGAGAATGCCCTGTTTGAGCCTTTTCGCCCGTTTGTCCATCTAAATGGCCACAGAAATTAAAACAGACTACATTGGAATAATCCCCAACCTCCCTAGTATGCCTCGGTCGATTTTTGGCCCACATCATGCCCGGACCCCTATCCCACCCCCAAAACCTTTGGCTATAAGCACACCGATTTGGCCCAAAAATGCCCCGTTTGCAGCGTTTCGCCTGTTTGTCCACCCAAATAATCGCAAAAATTTAAACGGACCATACTGGGATGATATCCACCTCCCTGGTATGCTCTGGTCGATTCTTAGCCCGAAGTATGCCCGAACCTCGATCCCACCCCCAAAACAGTGGGCTGTAGCACACTAATTTGGCCTGAAAATGCCCTGTTCATGCCGTTTTGCCCGTTTGTCCAACCAAATAGCCGCAAAAATTTAAACAGACCATACAGGGATACTCCCCGTCATCCCTAGTACACCCTGGTTGATTTTTGGCCCATAGCACGCCCGGATCCTGGGCCCATACCTAAAACCGCAGGCTATAGCACACCGATTAGGCCTTAAAATGCCCTATTTGTACTATTTCGCCCGTCTGACGACCTAAATGGCCTCAAAAATTTAAGCAAACCATACTAGAATGATGCACAACCTCCCTGGCTTGCTCCGGTTGATTTTTGGCCCACAGCACGCCCAGACCCCGGACCCATCCCTAAAACCGTGGGCTATAGTACACTGATTTGGTCTAAAATTGCCCGTTCAAGTCATTTCGCCCGTTTGTCCTCCCAAATAGCCAAAAAAAATTATATGGACCATACTGAGATGATCCCCAACCTCCCAGGCATGCCTCGACCTATTTTCAGCACACAACATGCTTGGACCCTTGGTGCAACTGCAAAATCGTGGGCTATAGCACATTGATTTCGCCCGAAAATGCCCCGTTCACGCAGTTTGCCCATTTGTCCGCTCAAATGTCCATGAAAATTTAAACGAATCATACTTGGATGATTCCCAACCTCCATAGCACGCCTCGATCATTTTTTGGCCCACAGCACACTTGGAACCCGGGACCACCCCTCAAAACGTAATCTATAGCACACTGATTTGGCCCGAAAATACTCCGTTCGCGCCGTTTCACCCGTTTGGCCACCCAAATAGACACAAAAATTTAAACGGACCACAATTAGATAATCCCCAACCTCCCTGGCATGCTTTGGTCAATTTTCTACTCACAACACGCCCGAACACCGGACCCACCCCAAAAACCGTGGGAAAAAGCACAATGATTTGGCTAAAAAACGGCTACCCAAATGGCCAAGAAAATTAAAACGGACCACACTGGGATGATCCAAAACCTTACTTCCAAGCCTCGATCGATTTTCGGCCCACAGCTCTCCCGGACCACAGGCCCACCCCCAAACTGAGGGCTACGGCACAACGATTTAGCCCAAAAAAGCCCTGTTCGCGCAATTTCGCCCGTTTGTCCTCCCAAATGTCCATGAAAATTTAAATAGACCATACTGGGATAATCCACAACCTCCCTGACATGAACCAATTGGTTTTTGACTCACAGCACACCTAGACCTTAGGCCCACCCCAAAACCGTGTGCTATAGCACACCGATTTAGCCTGAAAATGCCCCATTCGGGATTGTTTGCCCGTTTGTCAACCCAAATGGCCACGAAAATTTAAATGGACCATACTGGGATGATCCTCAACCTCATTGGCACTTCCCAATGAATTTTTGGCACACCGCACGCCCAGACCCCAGACCCACCCCAAAACCGTGGACTATAGCACACCGATTTAGCTCAGAAATGACCCGTTCGTGCCGTTTTGCCCGTTTGGCCACCCAAATTGCCACAAAAATTTAAACGGACCACACTGGGATAATTACCCAAACTCCCTGGCATGCCTCGGTTGATTTTTATCCCACAGCACACACGAACCCTGAACCTACCCCCAAAACCATGGTCTATAGCGCATCGATTATGCCTGAAAATGTCCCGATCCCGCTATTTCACCCATTTGTCAATCCAAACGGCCATAAAAATTTAAACGCACCACAATGGGATAATCCACAACCTCCCTGGCATGCCCTGGTTAATTTTTTGCCCACAGCATGTGTAACGCCCCGCATTTCGGGCTACAATATAGACCATGACTCTGATGCGTTGATAATCCAGAAGCCATAAATCCTATGCCAATTTGTCATGTTAATCAATGTTGAAGTATGTGAATCCATTTGAGCACAAATTTAGACCATAGAAGTCCTTCAACTCAAGGACGAGTTGAAACCATTTCGATCGATTAAGTTTTAGTGGACGTTGTAATTTGTGTCAAATTCTATTGACCATAACTCATTGTATATGATGAACTGGGTGACCTAATATATACCAAATTGTAGATAATTGAATAATCTTTCCAACGATACCAAATTCGCCTAAAACGGACACCCGGTGAAGAAGTTATGACCTTTCAAAGTTGAATGTGTCGCATACGCACATATAGGCGATACATAGTGCGGCGCCTATGCAAATATAGGCGATGCATAGGGCGGCGCATATGTAAAATTAGGCGATGCATAGAGCGGCGCATATGTAAAATTAGGCGATGCAAAGGGCGGCGCATACTTATGGTTTCAGGTGACGAAAACACTCTGTTTTTCTTAGATTTTCAAGGTCAACTTCAAACGATCATAACTCTCTGAATATAATGAACTGGGAGAGCTGCAACCTATCAAATGAAAGCGCTTTCTGTCCTCTTTCCAATGCAACTGGTTTCATCCAAATACAACAATGGCGTAAGGATTTATATCCGTTTTACTTCAGCCTGTCAGTTTGTCAACTGAGGGATAGTTTCGACTTTTCTTGTTTTCTTAGGGGCATTTTAGTCATTTCACCTCACCCCTATTTCGTCTATAACACCAGATTCAGCTCCAATTTCAGCAAAATACAATTCTTTTTCTCAAATTCTCTCAAGAACACCCTTTAGGGTTTCAAACAAAAATCCCAAATAACTCAAGATTCAACCGTTGGTTTTGGAAGATAATTTCAGATTTGGAATCCTCTCGATGTAGGCTTTGATAAACACCCAAAATTCGTGGAGAACAAGGTACGCGGGGTTTTCCTAAATTCTCATGGGCATAGAAAAAATCATGTTTTAGAATGGGGTTTTTAAATTATGTATATATATTTATGTATAAGATGTTTTAACATCATTGTTTTGGTCTTTTGACCATCTCCAAAGCGATTTGACAGTTTTTATACATATATGAATTGAGAGCATGATTTACATGAAATTCCTCTCTTGATGTAATTTTCCCATGTTTCACATGATATAGATTGTTTTGAAATAAGTCTTGAAAAAAATCATGGTATGAAATGCTTAGGCTTTGCTATGTTTCGAATACGATTTTGAACACGAAAGAGAGGGTTGTAAATGTTGAATATGCATATAATGAAAGACTGCATAATTTTGCCAAAAGCACATGACCACCATATGTTTGATGAAAGATTTTGCATGGTTTTGACTTGAGTTTCGGAACATGAAACCTTTTATACAAATTACATGTTTGGGTGGTCTGAAACTATGCTTTTATGAAAGATCATGCTTAATGCATTATGGCTCAGAAATAGAACCTGTAGGTCTTGGTATGACGATACCAACTCAGATAAATACCATATAAGACTCAGACTAACAGACTTTTCAGACTAGTTCAGAAATCAGATTTTATCAGACTTTCATGATTTTAGACATTCAGAATGTTGCATGTATAGAAAAGGTTAAAAATGGGCATACAGAGATGTTAGGTGGTTACCCGAAGAGGGCTTGAGTTCAGACAACTCTTTGCCTAAAACTGTGGTTTGCCGACCCGGGTATATTATTATGCGCTGACTTAAATGTCCTGTGGCGTATCAGAATCAGAAACTCTAACTCTTGCGGCACACTTGGGTTGGGGGCTTCCCCGCCGAGTCAATGGCGGATTCCATACAGCCCGTGGAATTTTCAGAAATGTAGGGGATACCACCTAACTCAGAAGTAAAACACAGATCATGATTTGAAATGAACAGACAGGTTGCATGTTTTCAGAAAGTGCCCATGTGTTTCTCAGAAATAGTTTTATACATGATGTCTTGATGAAAAATTGCTTTCACTTAATATATATATATATATATATATATATATATATATATATATATATATATATATATATATATATATATATATATATATATATATATGTATGTTCCATTATACTATTTTTGGAGTGCTTCGCGTGCCAGTACTTTTGTGCTGACCCCCCCTCCTTCCAGGTTTTGAGGCACAGTCTAGGGGTCCAGCTACTCTGTAGCCATTCTCGGGCTTGCAGACTTGATCTCACAGTGGTGAGCCTTCTATTATTCAGAAGGCCTAATTATGTCAGACATTATCTTATTTGTTATGTTTTTGGTCTACTGGGGGCCTTGTCCCAGTTTCTTTTCAGACAAATGTTTATGTTCTTAGTAGAGATTTCGCAGACTGATGTCAGATAGTACTATTCAGAAATGTTGCAGAACTTGACCATGTTTTCCGTACTCAGTTTCAATTCCGCATTTTATTATGATTATGAATGTTGTGCATGATAACCAGACAGAGAATGGGTGTTCCGGGCCTTCATGGTTCGGGATGCTCGTCACGGCTAGGGCCTAGGCTTGGGTTGTGACAGCATGCCCGAACCCCGAGCTTACCCCAAAACCTTGGGTTATAGCGCATCGATTTGGCCCCAAAATGCCCCTTCTCTCTATTTCGATCGTTTGTCCACCAAAATGGCCACAAAAATTTAAATGGGCCACACTGAGATGATCCTCAACCTCCCTAGTATGCCCCAATCAATTTTCAGCCCACAACATGCCCAGATCCCGTGCCCACCCCTAAAACCATGGACTATAATGCACCGATTGAGCCCAAAAATGCCCTGTTCGTGCCGTTTCACCCGTTTGTCCACCCAAATGGCCGTGAAACTTTAAACGGACCACACTAGGATGATCCCCAACCTCCCTGACATGCCCTATTCAATTTTAATCCTATAGCACGCCCGGATCCTGGGCGCACCCCAAAAACCGTTGGCTATAGCACATCGAATTGGCCTGAAAATGTCCCATTCACGTTGTTTCACCTGTTTGTCCACCCAAATGGCCACTAAAATTTCTATAGACTATACTGTGACGATTCCCAACCTCCCTGGCATGCCTTAATCGATTTTTGACCCATAGCACATCTGAACCCCTGGCCCACCCCTGAAACCGTGGGCTATGGCACACCAATTTGGCCCGAAAATGCCCCATTTGCGCAGTTTCACCCGTTTGTCCACCCAAATGGCCACAAAAATTTAAACGAACCACACTAGAATGATCCCCAACCTGCCTGGCATGCCCCAGTCGATTTTAAACCCGCAGCACGCCCAGAACCTGTGTCCACCCCTGAAATCGTGGGCTATAGCACACCGATTTAGCCCAAAAATGCCTCGTTCACGCTGTTTCACCCGTTTGTCTACCCAAATGGCCACGAAAATTTAAACGGACCATATTGGGATGATCCCCAACCTCCCTGGCATGCCCTAGTTGATTTTTGGACCGTAGCATGCTCGGACCCCGATCCCACCCCCAAAACCGTGGGCTATAGCACATCAATTTAGCCCGCAAAAATGCCCTGTTAGCGCCGTTTTGCTCGTTTATCCACCCAAATAGCCACAAAAATTTAATTGAACCACACTGGGACGATCCCAACCTCTCTGGCATGCTCTAGTCAATTTATATCCCACAGCACGCCTAAACCCTGGGCCCACCCCTGAAACCATGGGCTCTAGCACACCGATTTTGCCTGAAAATGCTGCGTTCGCGCCGTTTCGCCCGTTTGTCTACAAAAATGGCCACAAAATTTAAAAGGACTAAACTGGGATGATTCCCGACATCCCTGGTACGCCCAGGTCAATTTTCGGCCTACAGCATGCCCAGACCACGGACCCACCTCCAAAACTGTGAAAATTAGCACACCGATTAGACCCGAAAACACCACGTTCACACCGTTTCGTCCGTTTGTCCACCCAAATGTCCACAAAAAATTTAAACGGACCACACTGGGAAGATCCCCAACTTCCCTGGCACGCCCCAGTCATTTTTTGGTCCACAGCACGCCCGAACCCCGGGCCCACCCCTAAAATCGTGGGTTATATAGCACACCGATTTGGCCCGAAAATGACCCGTTCGCGTCGTTTCTCCTGTTTGTCCACCCAAATGGCCATAAAAATTTAAACAAACTACACTAGGGCGATCCCCAACCACCCTGGCACGCCCCTGTCATTTTTGGCCCACAGCACGCCTGTAATCCGGGCCCCCTCGAAACCATGGTCGATAGCACACCGATTTGGCTCGAAAATGCCCTGTTCGCAACGTTTTGCCCGTTTGTCCACCCAAATGGCCATGAAAATTTAAACGGATCACACTAGGATGATCCCCAACCTCCCTGGCACGCCCCAATTGATTTCAAGATCGCAGCACGCCCGGGCCCACCAAAATCGTGGGCTATAGCACTCCGATTTGGCCCGAAAATGCCCCATTAATGCCGTTTTTCCTGTTTGTTCACCCAAATGGCCACAAAAATTTAAATAGACCACACTGGGACGATCCCCATCCTCCCTGGTACACCCCGGTTGATTTTTGGAATTTCCCTCTCAACCCTTGCCGCCGCCTTCTTTCTTTTCTGATTAGAACCTTCTATCTAAACGTTGAAGCTTCAGTTATGACCTTTATATCATTGTAATTTCGTACAGTTTCCTCTTGGTTGATTAAATTCCTATTTCGAGATCGTATCTCATACGAACTTTTTCTTCATACGCAGTCCTACTTGCATATAAGTGTTAGCCGCCTCTCTTCTGTTAGCAGTATGATCAGTACCTTAGTATGATGTCACGAACACTGTGTCAAGAGACCTGGTTTTTCCAATAGTCTCTGTCAATTATCAAAACAGATTTCATCACAGCTCAACACTTTATATATGAATGACATGGGAGGGTTAAAACAGACCTCGACACAAAGGCACTTTATACATAATCTTTCGACAATAGTTAAAAAGATTGGAATAAAATGAATGGCAACACACTACTACTGCATGAAGTTGAGAAATTTGTGACTCCTCTCTGCTAAGAGAATAAATTAATGCCACAGAGAAAGGTAAGACAGTTAAGGTATGATACAGTACTCCATTGGCGAAGAATGCAACCTTGAAGCAAGCTTTATTATTTTTCTGCATGTTCCTCTCCAACTTCAGAAAATAGTGGCAACAGCTTCAGTAATCTTTAATTTATCTACAAGTAACAGCTCTGGTTTTGAGCAACTACGAGGAACCAAATTGTGCATCACCAGCTTCCACGTGTTGCAGGCGGGAGTGGTTGAACAGCAGCAAGAGGGTTCACTTGATACGAGAATGCTAGTTGCCAGAAATCAACCAAAGCCTTCTTCGTAGATGAAGCTTGTCGAACAACGCTGTAATACAAGACGTGGAAAATGTCAGTGAGACAATAGGCCCAGATATCACGAAGCTGACACACAGTTCATGTCTAACATCAGCCAATTTCAAGCACGTCGTAGCCTAGCATTTCCAAATCTAAGTATGCCAGGAAAGATGGCAGAAAGATCTGATACAAATACAATATGCCCAACTGAACATCTCCAAAGCATTCCACAATTTCATTAGAGTTTTTCATTGACAGTAAATTAAACACAAATAGAGGTGACTGACTATGGAATGAGACTCTCATAGACTCACAGGGTATAACAAGTAACCACTACTAGAGAGTCATAGTTGCATCATATGCTTGAATGAAATTTACTAGCTACTTATGTGCATATGACAACAAAACCAGGTGACTCTTAACTGATGTAACTAATGCAAGATGATCTACTGGACCCGGGCACTGTTACCAATCTCCTAGGGCTGCTAGGGTGCTAATAGAATTGAAGAATGCTCAAAATCTGCCAAAAAGCCCCTTTTATACGATTTTAGATGTGCCCGCAAGGTCAAAATGTATTTTTGACCTTCCGGACCCATCCGGACTCCGTTTTTTGGAAACGAACTATGTAACCCCACTAATTTCGACATTTTGGATGCATTGGTGAACTCAGATTTTCCATCCGAGGTCATTTAAGCCACTTGTGGGTCCCACACCCATATATTTGATTTTGACTTTTTTGACTAAAAAAATTGAAATGAGTTCGAGTGCTGTGGGATCCAAACCAAGGGTTTATCTATCCTAAAATAAATATTACATTGTTACTGGCATAGTCAAAATTTGCATCTGAATTCATTTTACTGAATTTTTTTCTCGGCGACCATTTGGAATTGACGAAGACTCAAATTGGAAAAGTGGTTCTATAAATCAAACGAACCGTCAAGTAACCGAACTATCGGTTCCATCAAGTCACTAATGACTTGGGACGGCTATGGAGGAGATATATTGAGAAAAATAATCAAGAACACGGCTAAGGACCCAAAGGGTCATTACAGATAAGTAGTGCTAACAATGGGATTCATGGTTCTAGAGGTGAAAGTTGTGCTGCAAAACTCTTAGAGGAGGGGAGCCGTGGTATTCTAGTATTTCTGGTACATGAAGGGGTGCATCTTATCTGGCCCAAGGGCTTTGGAAGGGGCAAATAAGAACACAACTCTCTTGATTTCTTCAAGACTAGGAATGGAATAAAAAAAGGTGTGGTTTGAAGGATTAACGGAACCCTGACTATAAGGGTTAGTCTGACACCTAATGGGGGAGGGGTATGGTTGAAATTATAGAAGGAGGTATAGAAAGAGGTAATGGCCCTAGTGATCTCTGTTAGATCATAGATCCAAGAGCCATTATCTTGGAGGGAGTTGATCATGTTTCTTCTCCTCCTATTCAGGGTGGAGATATGAATGAATTTGATGTTCCTATCCCCATCAATGAGCCAGTTGATTCTGGATTTAAGTTTCCAGATATCATTTTCCAGGTCAAGAATGTAGTTGATCTCTTTGGTTAGGGTGCCTTCCAGATCCTAAAGGGGCTAGTTGGGTACTGGGGGGACTTTTGAATCCCAGCCAATCTAGCTAGGATCTGCTTTTTCTTTTGAAAAATATTACCAAAGAGGTCTTTGTTCCAAGCTCTAGCTATGTCAGCAAATAGAAGGGTGGCATTGGTGAGATCAGCTTCCTCGGGGAAGAAATTCTTAATGAGATCACTAAACTCTGGGTAATTTCACCAAATGGATTCTATTATAAAGGGTCTAGTCTAAGGATGGAAAGTTCTAGTAAGACCAAGGAGTAGGGGAGCATGGTCTGAGTGGATTCTAGGGAGATGAAGGACAGAGGCCTCAGGGAACTGGTGGATCTAGTAATCATTGGCAAGACATCTATCAAGACTTCCATGATCAAGCCTTTCCTGTTCCTATATCTCATGTTAGACCAAGTGAACTTGCATCCCTTATACCCAAGGTCTAGGATATTATAGTGATTGATGCAATCCCAAAAGAGAGATGACCTATGAAGGCTAATGTGGATACCACCAAACTTCTCACTACCTCTTAAGACTTCATTTAAATCCCCACCCACTAACTAGCTATTACTTCCTAAGGAAGAGAGGTGGTCAGCCATAAATATTAGCTCATCCCAAAGAAGCTTCCTAGAACTAAAGTCAATGCTAGCATAAATAATGCTAAGGATCCAGACAAAGGAGGGGAGCATACCTTAATTACTGTACGAATGGCTTGGGAGTAGATGGAGAGACTATTGATGGAGATATTGTCCATTGTCTACATAATGACAATGCCACCAGAATTGCTAGTGGTACTAGACTCAATGAAGTTGTGGTAATCCAACTCTTCTGAGAGGTTCTTGTGGTATGCCATCCTTATTTCTAAGAAGGCTAAGATACAAAGTTGATGAATACTTATCATGGATTTGCAATTTCTAAACTCCATACCATTGGCTCCCCTCGCATTCCAAATCAGACAGTTCTTTATCAGTGGTTTGGGGGGAGTAGTGGATCCTGCATAACTGCTTTCCCCTTCCCTAGTGGGCTGGAAGGTGCAGCTGATTCCCCGATCTTTGTTTTCTTGGAAAGTGGAGTGACTTTGTCTATGTAATGCTCTCCTATCATAAGGCTTAGCATATTTAGCTTTAGTTCTAGCTTTGTCAGCACTTGGGTAAATAGCATAATGACCATCTCGTGGATAAGGTCCATAACTCTAGGTTTATAGGACTTTCCAGAGTAAAGACATCTGTTTTGGGGATTCTCAGTTCTTCTGTTAGGCTTTCCATTTCTCTGTTGCTCTCCCTCAGGGCCTCTAGAGTTTTTCCTCTTTCTATCCTCTCCAGAGTTAGATGGGGAGGTGATGACGGCATTGACAAGGGGGATGGTGATTGGTTTTGGCTTTTCTCAAGTAGACTCACAAAAGTTGGGCCCTGGATTAGTAGCATGGGGTTCGAAGGTGGAAAAAGGGTAAGCTCATGCTTACTTGGTTCATGATGGTTGAAAGGCTCTACAAAGATAAGTCCTCCTGATAAGTTGAGCCTATCATATGATACAAAGATGCCATCCATACGTTTTAGCCAAAACGGTACAGCCCCTGACTCGGGCATTACATGGCTAGTTGAGCTAGATAAGTGGGGTCTTGGATGAAAAGAGTGACCTGTCTCCCCTCCCATTGTGCATGGAGGGGCACTGTTTGATTGGAGAGGCAGATCTCCTGCCAAGAAGATGAGTGGTGGTCAAGAGGCAGGGTTGTCGTGAAAAGAGTGATCATGGCTAAGCTCTGAGGGATATTCATGGAGTTTGGCATTAGAATTTTCCCCATCCTCCATATTGTTATTATAAGTACCATCTGGAGGGGAAGGGGAAGGGGTTGGACATTGGAATTGACACTAGCATTAAATGCTATGTCTGCGTGATGGACATGTCTATCAAATTACCCAGGGGAGATGAAGGTTTTCCAATGGGCGTGGGAGTATTTTCATCTTTAAGATCATGATTGATTGAGCTGGCGTTAGTGGGTCCCATAGTGGGTTTCTTTCTTTCTAGTCATTTGCTTAGGAGGAATAGAACTGTTAAAAATAGAAGGAGACTCTTTTAGGTTGGGCCCTCGCTGGTTTAGAAGGGTGTTGTGCCCGGATGAAGATGATACAAGAATGACCAAGAACATATGAAAACATACACCAAAAATAGTCCACAAGTTCAAGAGAACCGAGGACCCTTTGGTGACCACTCACAGATTCACTAAGTAGAATAAGAAAGGAGGGAATACAAGGTGATTAAAGCACCAATCATCCAACACACAAACTATATTAGTAATAAAGAAATGAAGAACAAAAATATTACAATAACAATGATTGATGGTTTCATTAATAAGAACAATAAAATTGAAACTTACAACAAGATACAATATAGATAGTTAGACAAGTAAGGCTATAATCTTAAGAACCCAAGAATTTGGTGGACTCTTGGACCCTTAACACTACACACGATAAGCACCTAACTCGTATGTTGACACAAGAGGTACTTTACCTCCTCTAAACACCAACATATCAAGCCAACAATGCAAACACAAGTGAATCTTCACTTGCCTAGCCCTAGTTATGGTAGGAGTTTCTCAAGAGAGAACTAAAGTGTTAAAATGTTGTAAGTCTCAACAATAATCAACTAAGTCCCAAAAACCCTAAGTTTTTCTATTTATATTACATCACAAATAAAAGGTGAAAAGACAAAAAGGCCCTTTAATGACCAAGTGAGCAATATATGCCTATGTAGTGCACCTTATGGACGGTTTTGGAGCCTCCCTCACACTTAAACGTGTGCACTTACTCGGTTGCGTTCAACATGCTCAAAAATGTCCATCTATGAGGTCGTACTTGTATCATCCTCTCTATCTTGAAAGGAGTTTGACCTCAAACTCACGGTTTCATCAACCTCACGGTTTCTCCATTTAATCAATTCCTCATTTTCTGTCCCAAAGCTTGGATGCTTAGACAAGGGATCCTTGAGATCTTGAAGCATGTGTTGGTGATAAATATGCTTTGTATCCCCTCTAGGATGAACATGATCATGAACCTGCACACAAGAAAAGGCGGTACTAGGCAAAATGCTAGTACCTACGTTAGTGAGAAATAAAGGATCCCTAAGGGTAAGTCCCAAAAAATGATGAACCCTTTCCTCTTTTCTCCTTGGTTCCCTCCCCTTCTCCTCTACTCCCACTCTCGGCCTTTCCCTTTCTCTCCTTCTTCCTCTTTTCCTCCAACTCCCTCACTTGTTGATTAACTTCGACCACTTTTATCAGTGAGAGAGGGTAGAGTGTATACCTTTGGCCATGGAGCTCCAAACTGTAGCTATTGGTTCGTCCATCATGCACGGTAGATCTATCATATTTCTATGGTCTCCCCAACAATAGGTGGCACGCTTGCATAGGAATAACATCACACAACACCTCGTCAAAATAGTTTCCTACCTTAAAATGTATCACCACTTGTCGGTTTACCTTTAACTCCCCATACTCATTCAACCATTGAAAGTGGTATGGGTTTGAATATCGGATAGTGGGAAGCCTCAAGACGTCAACCAAAGTACTACTAGTAATATTGGCACAACTACCTTCAGCAATGATCATGGAACACACAACTCTTTTAATAAGGCATTTGGCGTTAAAAAGATTTTCCCTTTGACCAGGATCAACCAAAGCCTTACTAATTATGGCCCTTCTCGCTACAAAACATGGAACCTCAAGCTCACTATCATACGGCCAATCATCTTCCTCCTCCCCTTCCTTTGGCCTCTCGGGTTCTACTCTCTCTCCATCTTGAGATTGATTATTAATCTTTGTTAGTTCAAGTCCCACCTCTTCCTTCAGAAAGTACAATTTCCCCTCCCTTAGGATAAAATTTCTCCTATTTGGACACTCATTAGACTTGTGTCCCCAAACCTGGCATTTAAAACATTGAAAACCCTTAGCTTTAAAAAAAAATGTGAATTACTTTCATTTCTCGGAGGGTACATTTGGTGATCCTTGTTCTCGGCTTGGGCAGCCTTGGCCTTGGGTTGCTCCACATTGGATGATTCATTCTTGTCCTTGTACCAACCCAAGGGTGATTTACCTTTAGGCTTATGCTCCGATTTCTCCCGTAACTCCCTTTCAACCTCCAAGGAAGCTTTGAAGATGGCATCAAGGGTGTCGAACATGTAAAGTGTCAAACGTGAGGCAATATATCTATTCAAACCCACATTGAATAGAATGATGTCGTGACTCACTTTCTCCTCTTTGTGATCAAGTTTCAAAATGAGTTGTTGGAACTCATCGTAGTAAGCTACGACACTCTTGTTTCCTTGCCTCAAGTTGTACAACTTGGCAAGTAGCTCTTGTTGATATATTTCAAGTAAGTACCTTTGTCTCATGAGGTACCTTAATTGAAACCAAGGAGGGGCTTTCCCTCAACTAAAACATTACCAAAATGCTTAACATATTCCCACCATGTAGTAGCATAACCCTCAAAGTGAGCAATCGCATAGTAACTATTTTTCTCCTCAGTAAGATTATTGACTTGAAAAAAACTCTCACATGCGGATTCCCATGCAAGAAACTCTTCGGGATCACTCTCACCCTTGAAGATTGGAAGTCATATCTTGATGGTATTTAGCCCTACATCACGGTTTTGGTTCCCTTATTGGTTCCAATGACCAACTCTACCTTCTCGGCCATGAACTTTCCTCGGATCACCATTCCGTCCCCTTATCTCTCCCTCTCTCATGTAAGCATCATCACACGTTCCATAACCATTATGTTGTTCTCCCTTACTATATCCCTAAATATGGATGGGTCTATTTGGGTTAACTGGAGCTTGTAGTGGCGAGATTGGATTCGGATAGTGAGGTCTTTGGTCAAGTAGAGTTTGGATGAGAGCGTTTGGGTTTGGTGGTGGTATTTGGGTTCCAAGACCTTCTTGTTGGACTTGGTGGAGTGGAGGATGGCTTGTTCTATCTTATTCTTGGCTTCGGGGGTAAAGATTGGTTTGACATGTGGCAATTGGTGGATATAACATTTGGTACAAGGTCTCGGGAGTATTAGTTGGGGAATTTTGAGGGGTAGAAGGTCGACTCATTTGGATTTTCACACGTTCTAATCTCCCACTCATTGATGCCACATCCGTATCTAATTTCTCAAGACCCACATTCAACCTAGCCACATCTCGACATAGTTTCAAGATGAGCCAAAATGAGATTGGTGTCATTATTGTCCATTGTTTGAGCATTTGAAGCCTCGGGTTCCATTGTGGTTGTACCAAAAATAAACCCTTCAAGTTATGGTTAAAAAATACACCCAATCAGTCCACACGATCACACACAACAACACAACACAAATCCTACAAAACAAAACACACGTTAGTTCAAAACAACCTCACTACACTCTCACACACTTTGTGATCTCACACTTGATTTCACAAATGTTTGCAAGTCGGCTTGTAATTCGTGGTGAGTTGAAGAGTAAGTCTACTACTTAGTCGGAATGGATTCTTTATTTGACAACTCAAAGAAGTAATGTCCAAACTTGAACCAAGAAGTACTACAATTTAAAAACGACAAAAGCACAAACTATGTAGAACAAAAAATGAGGGAATACAAGGTGATTAACACACCAATCATCCAACACCCAAACTATATTAGCAACAAAGAAAGAAGAACAGCAATATTAGAATAACAATGACTCACGGTTTCATTAACAAGAACAAGAAAACCGAAATTTACAACAAGATACAAGATAGATAGCTACACAAGTGAGGTTATAATCTTAAGAACCCAAGAATTTGGTGGACTCTTGGATCCTTAACACTACACACGACAAACACCTAACTCCTACGTCGACACAAGAGGGACTTTACCTCCTCTAAACACCAACATATAAAACCAACAATGCAAACACAAGTGAATCTTCACTTGCCTAGCCCTAGTTATGGTAGGAGCTTCTCAAGAGAGAACTAAAGTGTTACAATGTTGTGAGTCTCAACAATAATCAACTAAGTCCCCAAAACCCTAAGTTGTTCTATTTATATTACATCACAAATAAAAGGTAAAAAGACAAAAAGGCCCTTTAATGACCAAGTGACCAATAGGTTCCTATGTAGTGCACCTTATAGACGATTTTGGAGCCTCCCTCACACTTAAACGTGTGCACTTTATCAGTTACATTTGACATGCTAAAAAATGTCCATCTATGAGGTTGTACTTGTATCAGAAGAGGATCGAGGTGCTCCATATTTATATTGGGCCTTAAAGAGACCTACTTGATATTGGGAATGGGGGTAAGGAGGCCCAGAGGAGTCTCCTACTTTAGCCTTCCCCGAAATGGCCCAGGAAGCTTGGGCTGCCTAGAGATCCCTCCGCCGCCAACAGTTCCATCGAAAGGCACAGAGAGAGGTAGAGAAAGTATAGAAGACTTACCTGTTGTCGACTCCGTAGTATTACCTTCCTTTTTGAAAAGGTCATGGTTTACCACTCCATCCCATTCTCTGGCGAAGATAGTACTGTTGGATTGGTTTGGACTGCCGACGTCCTTTGATTATGACAATTGCAGTGGTGTGACCTAGCCGGCCACATGGTGTGCATAATATCCCATCCCCCTCATAGATGATCTTCTGTTGATGGCCGTCAATGTTGATGGATGCCAAGACAGGGACCAGTTGGATTTGGACGCATAATCGAGCATACCTCCCCCTCAGCGTAGCTGATGTGTAGGCATCAATTTTCAATAACTTTTCAATTTTTCGCTCAACTCTTTGGAGAACTTGGGCATCATAGAACTCCATGGGGAGTTGAGGAAGATGGACCTAGATTGCTGCGGACTCAATTTTTGTCGCGCTTGGAACGAAATTGGGCTCCCACTTTCTAACGGAGATTAAGGTTCCGACAATAAACCATGGACCTCCTTGCATAGACTTGGCTTGACTTTTCGGGTCATTGAATTTTATGGTGTAGAAATCAGAGCCCAAATCGATTAGGCACAATGGGCGAATTGGCTTCCGTAAGGACTCTAATTTGGTGTTTAGGTATTGCTGGGAGAATTTTTTCCGAAAACGTTAGATGATTACCGAGAATTTCCACAGATCATAGAGTCAATTTTTGTCCTTAATCGATAAGTTAACTATATCCCGCTCCACAGGGTTATCTTCTCTGTCTGGGCAGGGTGAATCTAGAAGTGGATCAATGAAAGGTAGTTGATTTGAGACTACGTCCTTGTAGGAGATTTGGTTCTCGACCATGGTAGCATCGTTGGTATTGGTGGGGGAAGCCATGGGGAGGGATGGTTCTTGCATATCGGGTGCCGATTTGGTCAAAGAGATGGGGTAGAGTGAAGTGGGATCCTCTCTCTCTAATCCATACTTCGATGGGTTTATTGCTAGTAAAGTTGCCATAGATACGTGATATCAAACATTCTCTTCAGCTTTACAACAACATATCGAGTAAAATTTCAAAAGTGAGGTCTGGGGAGGGTAAGGTGTCGCAGACCTGACCTTACCACTACCTTGGGGAAGATGCAATAATTTTCAATAAAGTTAGCCTGTTTTAGCAACAATTATTATTACTGGTAAAAATGACCACCAATTCACCTTAAGAGCAATCTTTTATAGCATAAAAAGTAATAACCATAAGAACAATCTCTTAGAAAGTTATTATTAGAAGAGTTATCAAAATCAAAACAAGTACAATCAAGCACAACATACTTTCTATACATCTGTCTCCATCAATCCAATCAAAGACGTCCGAAAGTTGGACTCGACTTGTGGTAGTGAGAAAAGAGTAAGTTTAAAACTTTTGAATGAAGTCATAGATGTGTTTGCTAATCTCATCTGGCCTTTCTTGGTTGACAAAGTGAGCTGCGCCTTCCAAAATCACAACTTCCTCCAACAATGGAACATCTTTCTTAAATCCGCCATTGTGTATGTACTCTTTAGCACCCGGTATATGATAAACCAAGTCGAATTCACCAACGATAAACTTGGTCGGAACTTTAACTTGCACCCCCGTCCATGGTGCTGTGAGTTCCCAGTCTCTGCATTTCATACGACACAGAACTTTAGGATGTATGTAAAGTTTTGGGCAACTCCAAACTTCAAATCCCAAATATATATATACATCAAAATGCCATTTTCTTGACTAAAGATACTAAGCCTTGCTAGCGTCCTTGTATGAAGAAGTTGATCAAGATAGTCTAAAAGCAACTAATAGAATCTATGTTACTCGGACTCTTTTGAAATGCTTCTGGATGCGGGTCGAATCCTCCAAAAACATTGCATTTTGGAGGATCCGGCACAAGTGTGCAACAGTTTTGTAGAATCTGAGCAACATAGAATACGATAGTGTCCATGAAGACATGAAATTCACAGTTTTCTAGACTTCCTAAAGAGCATGATAAGTTATATCGATCAATTAACTACGCATCGATTACAAATTAGTTAGGCTCTGTGCAGCTCCACATCATCGATTCCGCTCCTTTCAGGTTTGTTTCATTCTAATAAGGTCCAAGTAATTTGTCTTCTAAGACAAACTAAGGTAATTTTTTTTATAGTCCAATTGACCAAAGTTTCAATATCACAGAAGCCGAGGAACGCTTACAAGGGAAGAGCTCGGTAATAGTTGACTGGACCAGTGAAACCAGTCTTCTCAAACTTGCAGGCATAGTAATCCAACTCTTCCTCAGACAGCCAAGATGAAAGGGCAGCCAGAGCATCAGGGATAGCGTCAAGGCCTTTGCCTTTAGGAAAATAAAATGGTGCAGGATCGCGGAATGTCAAAAATTTCTTAAGCACAACCTTAGCACAATATGGAGCAAATTCAGCTTCAATTTTGCCCGGTACCTGCAATGTAAAATCATAGTCAACTTTCTGCTGCTGAAATTACCAACCAAAATTAAATCTCACGAAACCTACGCCCTTATCATACAAAGCAGTTTACGACCATTAGATTCCTAGAAAGAGGAGCAGACTCCAGCTGTTACCGCTAAATGACAAAGCCAGGGGCGGACCCCAAATGAGTGCTAACTTTTCAACAACAGAGGCAAACACGTACTCTCTCAAGTCAATGTCAGGTAGACTAAGATTAAACAAATATACAGACAAGAACTAAGAGAACCTGAAATCTCGAGATATAATGATCTTCTCCATATAAAGCCTTAAACCCCTCCACCGTATTCATGTGTGGGTTCCTTGGGAAAAAATGGACACTCAAATTCACCAACGCCTTAACTTTGTCTGGCCTAAAGAGGCATAAATGCCAAGCAATTACGGCACCCCAGTCATGAGCAACAACAAACACGTTATCTTTATTTGGATCTATGGCTTCAAGCAGTGCGATAAGATCACCCACAAGGTGAAAGAGACTGAACTTGGAAATGTCATTAACAGGTGCACCTGTAGTATCTCCATAACCCCTTAAGTCTGGTGCCACGGCACGGTAGCCACGCTCCGCTAAGTAGACCATTTGGTGGCGCCATGAGTACCTGTTGCGGAAGATGTTAGGAATCCGTGATCTATATGTCACACAGAGACAACTTTATTGTTACTCAAGACCTTTCAGAATCCTACAATTGTGAATTCACAAATCTTAAGATCATCAATTAACTAGCACACAATCAAAGCAATGAGAGAACAAAAAAACAAATAGCACAAGGATTTAACGAGATTCAGCTAAGGCTAGTTTACAATTTCATCATACAAAGCTCAAGTAGTTCCAAATACAATTGTTGATTAACTAGTACACAATCAAAACAAAAACAACAGTCTTTAATTCTTTAAGTTAAACATGCCAATGGCTTTCCTAAACCTATAACAAAAATAAGTTTCCCAAACATACTAAATCTAACATAATTAAGAATTTTTTTTAATGACCATGGTATTTGGGCCAACTTTCATGCACCTCGATTAAATTCACGCAATACCTCCCACCTAGCACC
Organism: Capsicum baccatum var. pendulum; assembly: GCA_030864225.1. Taxonomy (NCBI): domain Eukaryota; kingdom Viridiplantae; phylum Streptophyta; class Magnoliopsida; order Solanales; family Solanaceae; genus Capsicum; species Capsicum baccatum. The sequence continues at coordinate 242,015,283 of CM061554.1, forward strand.
TACTACCTCCCACCAGCAACAGATATTAACATAATTAGGACTTACAAAATTCAAGGTTAAAGAAAATAATACCAGAGTTCAGGGAAGCCATGTATGAATAGGATTGTTGGACCTTGGCCTAATTCTGCTACATGCATATTAATGCCATTTACATCTACCATTTTGTGCTCTATCTTCTCCATTTTGCTGCTTCTTTTTCCAATTCTGTATTCTCTTTGAGTTTTCTCTGAGTGATAAATCTGGGGGATTTTATATTAGCCTGTTACTCCTTACGTTCGGCATGTTGATTTGACACACCTCTAGAAAAAATCATTAATTAGAGGTGTACCTTGGAGTAATAGTTAAAGTTGTTGTCATGTGATTAGAAGGTCACGCGTTCAAGTCTTGAAAACGGTCTCGGAAAGAAATGCAAGATAAGACCGCATACAATATATCAGTAGTGGAGCCACATTGAATTAAAGGTTTATCCGAACCCCTTTCATCTGAAAATTATACTATTTTTACATGGTAAAAAATAGTTTTATGTATATTTACTTCTGAATCCTCTCAATAAAAATTCTGACTCCGCTACTGCAATACACTCTTATGGTAGGGCTCTTCACCATGAGTATAGTGGGAGCTAGTGCACCATGCTATCCTTTTTTTAGCATGTTTTGAAACTCTAAGTTTGACTAGGGCTATTATATATACATCTTTCGTCCATCTTTACATGTTTATGCTACTAAAAATAGATGTTCAATAATATTTGTTCAGTTTGAAAAACCAATAGGTAATTTACTTATTTGTGTTCAGTTTATCCCTACAAGAGCCTTGGAGTAACTGGTAAAGTTGCTACCATGTGATCAGAAGCTCATGAGTTCAAGCCTTGGAAACAGTAGGAGGTCATGGGTTCAAGTTTTGGAAACAGCCTCTGGCAGAAATGCAAGGCAAGGTTGCGTATGATACACCCTTGGGGTGAGGCCCTTTCCCGAACTCCGCACATAACGATAGCTTTAGTGCACCGGACTAACCTTTGTGTTCATTTTATCCTTAATAATAAATATTGTTCATTATAAAATATATTTTTTAAAATATTAAATTTATTATAATCAAAGAGTGATATAATAAAATTATTTTTATTATTTATTATTTCTTAAAACTCTTTTAATTTGCTAGAATAGACCAGAAAAATGAATTATTTATTTTTGTTACAAGGGTCAAATAAAATAAAACGACCAAATATTATATGCAAGCTGTAGCAAATATTTTGGCGATTATATTTTTGGCTGTCATTGTTAATTTCACTATGAATTTAGTTTGTCATCACTGATAGAGCATCAATAATACTTCCAAATTCTAAAAAGTCTGAATACATTGAAATCGATCTAAGGCTATATATATATATATATATTAAAAGTGTGAAGACCCTTATAATTGGCGTGTGCCCTTTTTACCCTTTATTAAAAGTCTCCTCTTTAAACAAAATCGTCTTTTCACTTTTTTTTCTTCAATTATTATATTATTAAATTAAGAAATCCTAAAATATATGAAAAGAATCTTAATCATTAAAAGTCTCCTTTTTATACAAAATCGTATTTTCACTTATCCTCTATTATTTTAATAATATTAAATATTTACTATATTACAAAAAGTAAAACCTTTCCTCATAAAAATAGGATCTATTTTTCACCATCTAAAGAAACCCTATCATTCCTAACCAAAAGAGGACAACCCAAAACCCTAAATACAATATTCAGAAATCAAAAAAATAATTTTTTAAAAAATACCCATTAAAAATCCCAATATAATTGCAGACAAACTTAATTAATTAATAGTGAATTAGTGAATAATAATTAATTACAGAATATATCTATGATCTATTGCTCAAATAAAGTGATTTTAATTGTAGGATACTAATTTTACACATAGAAGTCATTAAATATAGAATTTGTTTAGGTGTAAAACTATTGTCATATGTTTAGTAGGCTAAAGCAACTTATTTTCCTTCCCTGTTCCTTTCAATATATACGTGTAGTAGACAGATGGGTTAGGGTTTTTTTAGATTGGTTAATTTGTTTCCTTCTCTATTTCAATATGTATGCTTAGTATATTTTGTAATTTTATTCATGTATTTGTTTCGATTTCAACTTTTAGGCAGAGGGTTTACGGGTTGTTAAGATTAGTTAATTAGTTTTTTTTTTTTTTTTTTAATATGAATATGGTTTAGATTTATCGAAAAATATATAATTATTTTCTACTGACGTGATTTTGATTTAGGCTGCAATGTATTTATGGGCGTACTTCATCAACTCTATCTATCTTCCGAAGAAAATTAACAAAGAATCATATTTAAGCTTTAATATTAAACTACAAATAAACATATTTTTGCATTCTCGTACTTGTACTACTGAAGATAAATGGAGATTTTATCGTAGAGGGTTGCTGATTTCACCTTCATATCAATAGGTATGCAGTTCCCTTTTTTTTTTCTGGCAAAGAATGTAACTAGATGAATATGCATTTTTTATTTTATTTTTTTGGCTACATTGAAATAGATTCACCACAAAAAAAAATAATATTCAGGGTAAGTTGACATTACGCAATTAATTAATAGTCGAAAAGAAAAGAGAAGCTATTAGCTTCAAAACAATTACAATCCCTATTTCGTTAATAAAAGCTCAACAAGATGTTATTTTATATCGGTTGATTTTATTAATCCTCTTCTCAATCTCCAAAATCGTTCTAGCTTGCTTGTGTATAGTTATAAAGTTTTTTTTTTATGTCCTTTTCTATGATGCTCGGATACTTCAAAAATATTAATAGGCATATGTTGAATCTTTCAAGATTAATATATTTTTGGAGGATTCAATACGAGTATGACATCAATTTTTGAAAGTTTGAGCAATGTAGTCCCTTTACAAGATACTTTTATCTTTACACATAAGAAATTTAAAAAAGGGCTAAATAATCATAAAAGAATATTTCCACCATATAATTGTTGCCCATGCCTTTAGCTTTTATCCCGTCAAGAGGCGAGCAAAACAATGATTCCCTCATCTATCAAGTGATGTGGTGAAATAGATAAGATTTCTTGTCGTAAACTAGATACTAGAGGCCTTGAGCCAAGTCAAGAATTTTATTAAGGGGATTCAAGATTTAATATATACATATAATTGTATAAAATAAATAAATTACAATAAAATATGAAATATAAGAAATGTGCATGTCCTAAACAATATAAATATTTAATTATGAAATTTAACAATGGAAAACAAATGATTGCATGTTCCTGTTATTAAATATTTGATATAATATACATTAATATATATTTGATATAATATACAATAATATTCCCGTGATGTTGTTAGTTTTTTATTCTTAAATTTAGAGACGGAATTTATACCATTACATTGGATTGTCACATGCTACATTGTCTTAGATAGTTATGTTTTACATATTTCATTATTTTATATTTTTGCAATTAAATGACTAAAAATTAAGTTATGATATTGGCAGACGCGGTTGTGTTTGTAATTAAAATCACGCCTTTTTATTTTTTTAATATAAATGTAAGCTCTATATATAACACATTAATCTATACAGATTTATTTAGAAAAATATTATGCATTAAATAGCTATTCTCTCCGTCCATCTTTATGTGTTCATTATTGACTTGACACATCTTTTAAAAAATAATAAATAATAGAAATAATTTTATATATTACCCATTGATTAGAATAAATTCAATTTTTTGTAACATATATTAGATAATGATAAGTTATCTATTGCTTTTTCAAGGTGGATAAGTATCATTGGACTACTTTTTATAACATGTATAAATTTTATATAGTATGGAATAAACGTGTAACTACACGTTTCCTTAAACTATATCTATATCTATAATATATTAAAAATGTGAAGGTCCCTAGAAATATTGTTTGAACTTTTTGTCCTTCATTAAAATGCTTAGTTTTAGACAAAATCGTCTTTTCACTATTTTTCTAATATTTAACGGATGAAAATTAACTAAATAGTTATATTAAAACATTTTCTTATTAGAAGTCATCAAAATTAATGACAATAAATATATTTTTCATTAGTTTAAAAATTCTAAATCAACTAAAGGTGATTTTAAGAAGAATTGAAAAATCTAGAAATAAATATGAAAGAGTTAGAATAAGAAAAATATAAGAAATATCAAATTTTTAAAACTTTTAAGTAAGTAATCAAAATTTTTCTAAATATTTAACTTTAAAAATAAAAAAAAGTTTAAATATAAAAAAAAAAATAGTCGTACTACAAATATGGTTCAAATCGATGTGTCTCTCTTAGACTCTAACGGCAAGGGAAAGACATACGCAAAAGTGACGATCCGTTAACCACTTGAAACTTATGGTGGTAAAAAATATATGTGCTGACAATAAAATACATAATCTTTGAGTAGTGATTTAAACTTTTTGCAGTTTATTAAAAATATTCGCGATAGACAAAATCGTCTAATCTTAGTTAATCAAAAATTACACGTGCAAGGCACGCGCGATTAAACTAGTTATATTAAAAGTGTGAAAACCCTTAGAAAAGTAATTCAAACTTTTTGTCCTTCATTAAAACACTCTGCAATAGACAAAATTGTTTTTTCACCTATTTCTTTCAATATATGGGAAAACACTGAGAAAATAAATATATGGAAAGATTAAGAATCCTGGGGCTTTGGGCTCTAGGTGACAAAATAGTTTTAAAATAAAGTGTGGGTGACACAAGTCTTAATAATTGAGTAGAGATGACAATTACTTTATTAAGGATTAAGAAAGTAAGAACAGTTTGAAAGTAACCCACAAGTTTTTTAATTTACACTTTGATCCAATGTAAAACCTAATATAACTAGAAATGGAGGAAAAAAAGGCACGTTTCTCTCTCTTCTCATTTATTGGAGTTTTCTCTCTCTTCGAGATTTTTGTTTTTCATTGTTGTTGTTGCTTTATTCATCATCTTCTTCTTCATTATTATCATTTTGTTCTTCATTATCATCTTTTCTTGTTCATCATCATTATCTTCTTATTGTTGAACATTGTTGTTACCGCTACTATTACTAATTGATCAAATTTTTTTAGGTCAAATTTTATTCATATATCACTTGGGAATTACTTATAGGTGATTTTAGTAAGTAAAATTATAATTTTTAGTTGAATTTCTCATCTGGGTGCATCTGCTACTGTTATTTTTTTAACAGTAGATAAAACATGTAACGTGAATCCAACAGATGAGTAATTTGTTGCACATATGAGTAATCTGTTACAACATATTGACTAATCTGTTGCAACATATTGACTAATCTGTTGCAACATATTGACTAATCTGTTGCAACATAGATGACTAATTTGTTGCGACAGATTACTCATCTGTTGGATTTTTATTATAGTGTTGTAACATGAATTCAACATATGGGTCATCTGTTGCAATAAATGACTCATATATTGGATTCATGTTGCAGGTTCTATCCATTGTAGCAGTAGCAACTATACCAAATAAAAAATTCAATCAAAAATCATAATTACACTTATAAAAGCACCTATGAAGTAATGTCCAAGTGATATAGAACAAAATTTGACCTAAAAATTTCAACAAGGGCACAACGAATAGGTGAAACACATGAAAAATTTCATGAAACATATAAAGAAGACAAAAATAGTGTATCATACATCAAATGCAAAAGGGTCGAGGGGACGAACGTTTGTTTTCTCCTAAAAATATTTAAGTTCCCTAGTATTTTAATTGTTTTCTAATGGATAACCCATCTATTATAACAGATTTTCTATCTGTTTGATAATTTCCAACAGATGAATCATCTGTTACAACATGTTAGTCATTTGTTGATTCAAATTAAACAATTATTACTAATAACTAAATTAATTTAGCTAAAATTAAAGACAAGTCTTTAAGATAATGGGACAAACATTTGAGTTCTCCTAAAAATATTTGAGTTCCCTAGTATTTTAATTATTTTTCAACAGATCACTTATTTGTTGCAATAAGTTAGTCATCTGTTACAATAAATTCTTATAACAGGTTAGGCATTTGTTGATTCAAATTAAGTAATTATTAATAATAATTAAATTGATTTAACTAAAATTGAAGACAAGGCCTTAGACAAGGTGGAAAACGTTTGAGTACTCCTAAAAACATTTGAGCTTTAGTATTTTAAATTGCTTTTCAACACATATTTTGTCCATTTAGTAATTTCCAACAGATGAGTCATATGTTGCAACAACTTAGTCATCTGTTACAACAGATGTCTATATCTGTTTGATAATTTTTAATAGATGAATTAGTTGTTGCAACAAGTGAGTCATTTGTTGCAACAGCTGTCTATATCTGTTTGATCATTTTCAACAGATGCTTTTATTTGTTTGGTCATTTCCAACAGATTACTCATCTGTTGTAACATGTTAGTCATCTATTGATTCACATTAAGTCTTTATTAGTAATAACTAAACTGATTACTAAAATAAAATATGAACTAATAAGTTCAATTATAGTTTCAATTAATCTCATGATAATTACACGATCAACTAAGTATGTTCTTCCTGAGTAGAGTGATCAACTGATCAATTTTATTTGAAATGATTCAAACTAAGTCATCATTAGAAATAACTATATTGATTTAACTAAAACTAAAGATGAATTAGTAAGTTCAATTACGATTTCAATTAATTTCATAATAATTACATGATCAATTAAGTGTTTCGTACCGAGTAGAATGATTAATTGACAAATTTTATGTGAAATAATTCAAATTAAACCATTATTAGAAATAAATACATTGATTTAACTAAAATTAAAGATGAATTAGTAAGTTCAATTACGATTTCAATTAATCTCAGTAATTAAATGATCAATTAAGTGTTTCATCCTTAGTAGAATAATTAATTGACCAATTTTATTTTAAATGGTTCAAATTAATCCATTATTAGTAATAACTATGTTGATTTAACTAAAATTAAACATGAATTAATGAGTTTACTTACAATTTCAATTAATCTCATCGTAATTACATGATTAACTAAGTGTATTCGTCCTGAGTAGAGTGATCAATCGATCAATTTTATTTGAAATAATTCAAATTAAGATATTATTAGGAATAACTAAATTGATTTAACTAAAATTAAAGATAAATTTACAATTTCAATTAATCTCAAAGTAATTAAATTATCAACTAAGTGTATTCGCCATGATTAGAGTGATCAATTGACCAATTTTATTTGAAATGAATCAAATTAAGCCATTATATATTCGTAATAACTAAATTGACATAACTAAAATTAAAGATGAATTGATAAGTCCACTTACAATTTCAATTAATGTATTCGTCCTTAATAGAATGATAAATTGATAAATTTTATTTAAAATGATTCAAATTAAGCAATTATTAGTAATAACTAAATTGATTTAACTAAAATTAAAGACAAGATCTTAGACAAGGGGACAAACATTTGAGTTCTCTTAAACATCTCAGCTTTAGTATTTTAAATTATTTTCCAACATATATCATATATGTTCGATAATTTTCAACAGATGAGTCATTTGTTGCAACAGATATCAATATTTGTTTGATAATTTTCAATAGATGAGTCATTTATTGCAACAGGTTAGTCATCTGTTGCAACATATGTCTATATTGTTTGGTCATTTTCAACAGATGTCTTTATCTGTTTAGTCATTTTCAAAAAATTACTCATCTTTTGCAACATGTTAGTGATCTATTGATTCATATTAAGCCATTATATTAGTAATAGCTAAATTTATTTAACTAGAATTAAACATGAATTAATAAGTTCAATTACAGTTTCTATTAATCTCATGGTAATTATACTGTCAACTAAGTGTGTTCGTCCTGAGTAGAGTGATCAATTGACCAATTTTACTTGAAATGATTAAAATCAAACCATAATTAGCAATAACTATATTGATTTAACTAAAATTAAAGATGAAATAGTAAGTTGACTTACAATTTCAATTAATTTTATAGTAATTACATGACCAACTAAGTGTTTCGTCTTAAGTAGAATGATCAATTGACCAATTTTATTTGAAATAATTAAAATCAAGCAATTATTAGTAATAATTAAATTAATTTAACTAAAATTAAAGATAAATTGATAATTTTAATTATGATTTCAATTAATCTCTAGTAATTACATGATCATCTAAGTGTATTCGTCTTGAGTAAAGTGTTAATTGACCAATTTTATTTGAAATGATTCAAATTAAGATATTATTAGTAATAACTACATTGGTATAACTAAAATTAAAGATGAATTGATAAGTTCAATTACGATTTCAATTATTCTTATATTAATTACACGATCATCTTAGTATGTTCGTTCTGAGTAGAGTGATCAATTGACTAATTTTATTTGAAATGATTCAAATTAAGCCATTATTAGTAATAGCTAAATTGATTTAATAATTACAATTTCAATTAATCTCATAGTAATTACATGATCATTTAAGTGTATAACCTATTGCAACAGATTAAACCTGTTTCAATAGATGAGTCATTTATTGAAAATTATCAAACAAATATACACATATGTTGCAATAGATTAGTCATCTATTGTAACAAATGTCTTTATCTGTTGGTCATTTCCAACAGATGACCAATCTGTTGCAACATATGACTTTATCTGTTTGTTATTTCCAACAGATTACTAATCTGTTGCAATAGGTGACTAATCTGTTGCAACAGATGTCTTTATCTGTTTAGTCATTTTCAATAGATTACTCATCTTTTGCAACATCTTAGTCATCTATTGATTCATATTAAGCCATTATATTAGTAATAACTAAATTGATATAACTAGTATTAATAAGTTCAATTACTGTTTCAATTAATCTCATGGTAATTACATGATCAACTAAGTGTGTTCTTCCTGAGTAGAGTAATCAATTGACCAATTTTATTTGAAATGATTCAAACCAACCCATAATTAGAAATAACTATGTTGATTTAACTAAAATTAAAGATGAATTAGTAAGTTCGCTTGCAATTTCAATTAATTTTTTAGTAATTACATGATCAACTAAGTGTTTCGTCTTAAGTAAAATGATCAATTGACCAATTTGATTTGAAATAATTTAAATTAAGTAATTATAAGTAATAACTAAATTTATTTAACTAAAATTAAATATGAATTGATAATTTAATTACGATTTCAATTAATCTCATAGTAATTACATGATCATCTAAGTGTATACGTCTTGAGTAAAGTGTTAATTGACCAATTTTATTTAAAATGATTCAAATTAAGACATTATTAGTAATAAAAACATTGATTTAAATAAAATTAAAGATGAATTGATAAGTTCAATTATGATTTCAATTAACATGTTGTTATAGATGAGTGTCTGTTGGAAAAGACCAAACAGTTAAAGACATTTGTTGAAAATGACCAAACATATATAGACATCTGTTGCAACAGATGACTAACCTGTTGAAATAGCTAAATCTTCTATTGAAAATTATCCAACAAATATAGACATATGTTGCAACAAATGACTAAATTGTTGCAACATATGACTCATCTATTGAAAATTATTAAATAGACAAGATATATGTGAACTCATAACCAAAATGAGCCACAAAATTTAAAAAGTGACCAAAATAGGTCACCTATTTAAAAAGTTACCAAAATAGGCTAAACGTAATAATTTATTACATTTTCTATTTTTTTCTTAACGATCAACTAACGGAGTTGACTATTACAAAAACGTAAGAATTTTTTACGTTTTACATTTTTTTTGTAAAACGTAAAAAATTCTTACTTTTTATAAAAAAAAATATAAAACATAAGAATTTATTACGTTTTATACAATGATCGAGGAAAAAAATGCAGTGACTTATCAAATCAATTAAAAAGATACTAAAAAATGAGTTGTTCAATATAACAAAAAGTTACGTTCTTAACTTTTTTATAGCAGTGGTCTCCCACCCACAATTTCTTTTTCTACAAATGTCCCATCACTTCTATTTTTTTCTCTTTTTACTATGATAATTATGAAATTTTTGATTAGTTAAATTTATTTATATTTTACATGTAGTTCAAATAATTTATTGTTTCCTCTATCTAATAAATTTTTCCATTTTACATAAAAAAATTTAAAAATAGAAGTATCAATTACCTCATTAACTTTACAATTTTCTTATATTTATTCTATATAAAAAAATAATCACTTCTATCCTTAATTATCCGATTTCTCTCAAAAAAATTATACTTTTGAGTTTTTCTCTACTCCAAAATAGTGAAATGTTGAATTATCGTCGATCAAATATGCTACTATATACAAGAATTATATTTTTTTGGTGTGTTAAAAATATGAAATTAATTTTTTCGGGTAGTGATTCATCGTAGTTTTCGATTAGTGTTTCAATCAGGATATTGAGGAGACTCACATGCACAAATACATTTTATATTATAATTAATGGAGTAAAAAATCACAATTTAATTTAGGAACACTCCTAAATTAATATAAGAAAATATATTTTTTAGGAACACTCCTAAAAAAATATAATTTTTGTATATAGTAGCATAGTTGATCGATGATAATTCAACATTTTACTATTTTGGAGTAGAGAAAAATTCAAAAGTATAATTTTTTTAAAGAGAAATCGAATAATTAAGGATAGAAGTGATTATTTTTTGATATAGAATAAATATAAGAAATTTTTTAAGTTAATGAGGTAATTGATATTTCTTTTTTTAATTTTTTTATGTAAAACGTAAAAATTTATTAGAAAAATAAATTATTTGAACTACATCTAAAATATAAATAAATTTAACTAATAAAAAAATTCATAATTATCATATATAAAAAGAGGAAAAAGTAGAAGTGATGGGACATTTGTGTAAAAAGAAATTGTGGGTGGGGGACCAATGCTATAAAAAAGTTAAGAACGTAATTTTTTGTTACGTTGAACTACTCTTTTTTTTAGTATCTTTTTAATTGATTTGAAAATTCATTATATTTTTTCCTCAGTTATCGTGTAAAATGTAAGAAATTCTTACGTTTTATATTTTCTTTTTTATAAAACGTAAGAAATTCTTACGTTTTTGTAAAAGTCAACTCCGTTAGTTGACCGTTAAGAAAAAAATAGAAAACATAATGAATTATTACGTTTAGCCTATTTTGGTAACTTTTTAAATAGGTGACCTATTTTGGTTACTTTTTTAATTTCGTGGCTCATTTTGGTTTCGAGTTCGATATATGTTGAAAAACAATTTAAAATACTAAAGCTCAAATGTTTTTAGGAGAACTCAAACATTTGTCCCCTTGTCTAAGGTCTTGTATTAAAGACTTGTCTTCAATTTTAATTTAATTAATTTAGTTATTATTAATAATTGTTTGATTTGAATAAACAAATGACTAACTGTTATAAACATCTGTTGCAATAGATGACTAACTTATTGCAACAAATAGATAATCTGTTGAAAAATAATTAAAATACTAGGGAACTCAAATATTTTTAGAAGAACACAAATGTTTGTCCCATTGTTATAGAGACGTCTTTAATTTTAGTTAAATCAATTTAGTTATTACTAATAATTGCTTAATTTGAATCAACAGATGACTAACATGTTGCATCAGATGATTCATCTGTTGGAAATTATCAAACAGATAGAAAATCTGTTGTAACAAATGGGTCAACTATTATAAAGCAATTAAACTATTAGAAAACTTAAACGTTTTTAGGAGAACTCAAATGTTTGTCCCCTTGATCCTTTTGCATTTGATGTATGGTAATTATTTTTGTCTTCTTTACCTGTTTCAAAAAAATTTTCATATGTTTTACTTATTCGTTGTGCCCCTGTTGAAATTTTTTTAAAAAAAATTAGACCAAATTTTGTTCGTATATCACTTGAACATTACTTCATAACTTATTTTGTAAGTAAAATTATAATTTTTGTTGAATTTCTTATTGGTATATCTACTACTGCTACAATGGATAAAACCTGCAACATGAATTCAATATATGAGTCATCTATTGCAACAAGTGAGTAATCTGTTGCAATATATGACTAATCTGTTGCAACAGATGACCCATATGTTGGATTCATATTACAACACTATAAAATGAATCCAACAGATAAGTAATCTGTTGCACAGATTAGTCATATATGTTGCAATAGATTACTCATTTGTTGTAATAAATTAGTCATATATGTTGCATCAGATTACTAATTTGTTGCAACAAATTAGTCATATATGTTGCAACAGATTAATCATATATGTTGCAACAGATTACTCATTTTTTGCAATAAATTAGTCATATATGTTGCAACAGATTAGTCATATATATTGCAATATATTACTAATCTGTGCAACAGATTAGTCATATATATTGCAATAGATTACTAATCTGCGCAACATATTAGTCATATATGTTGCAACAGATTACTAATACTCATCTATTGGATTCACGTTACATGTTTTATCCATTATTAAAAGACAGCAGTAGCAAATACATCCATATGAGAAATTCAACTAAAAAATAACAACATTAAAAAAAATAACAAAAAACATACAAAAATAACAAACACCAACAAATCAAGTTCCTCATTTTCGTCATAACTTAAAAGGCCTAATTTTTTACTTGTGAAAATTGAAAAGAAATGATGAAGAACTCGAAGTTGTTGTCGCCGGAGAATGTTGTCACGTCGAATGACGGTTGAAAGTCAAAAAGGAACGGGCAAGAACTCAAAACTATTTGTTACCAGAGGTTGAAGTTGCACAAGATTGAAAGGAGAAATTTAAAAAGTTGTTGGTTGGGAGAAGTTAGAGAGAGAAACTATCGAGAGAAAGAGAGAAGAGAGAGAGAGAGAGAGATTGATTTGCAGAGGGAGAGAAGTTTTGTGGGTGTGGGTTAATTTGTATTTTTGAAAAGATTTAAAAGTTTAGAAAATATTAATCATGTCCACAATTAACCTAATCAAGTTTTTAAATTATGTTTGACCAAGTTCTTTAAAATGGTCAATGACACCAATCCTTCATTCAAGACTTAAAAACACATTTCCTTCAATTTTCTCAAGAATCCTAAACTACATAAAATATATGAATCCTAAAATATATGAAAATAAATTAACAGTCCTAAAATAATATATGTAAAGAATCACATTAATTTTTTTAAGCTTCTATATTTGATGCCTTTTTTTATCTGTTTGTTTAAATTTACCTTCAAAATAAGTTCAATTTTTCTTTATTGTTGCTTTAAATTAGGCTTTAACAAAAATGAAGATCCTTTAACTTCTAAGATGATTTTTTCATAATCTTTTATTATTTGTATTTGCCTTCATAAATAAATCATTATTGATTGATTTTTTAATATGTTTGTGCAGATAAAGAAAGATTTATGTGAAACACGCGGATAAAACTTTGTTTTAATTACAAGGTATCGATTACAAGTAAATTTAAGGTATGCTTTTTTATTCTAATTTTTTTTTTATTCATATTAGTTCTACTTCTTATTAAGGCGTAATTTATGTTAATACTCTTTTGTCAAAATCAAATTTACATTAAAACAGCTATTGAGAGAAAAAGAAAGTAAAAATTGTGATTTTTCATAATAGCAAATAAATCATAGTGTCAAACAAATATTAAATAAAGTCATTCGTTGGCTAGAAGATAAAACATAGTGATAATTAGAGATTTCATCCGTTAATAAATCAAATTTATAATCAATTTCATTCTTCCATCAGGAATAATTTAAATTGCACATTTTACGTTTTAGTATCGTTTGTTTCCATTGACACTGCATTTTATATGTAGTTAACTTGGATCATTGAGATCATACATGAAATTTTTTTTAATACTTGAGTTGAAAGTGTCAAATAAAAACACTTGTTTATATGTTAAATTAGAAACATGTCATAATTTGAGTGTATTAAGATTAATTTGCTGATAAATTTAAGAAATTGTGGATGTTTCCCTTTTTTGAAGCAAATCTTTTGCATTAAAAAGTCCAAAGACGACTGTCAATTATGTCTGGAGTTTCACATGGTGTTTGGCCTGCACGATTGATACAAGAACAACTTGGAACGTATCAAAAAAGCAAGCCAAAAACAGTCCACAAACAAAGAAAAATCAGAGAGCAACACAAACACAATTCTCGGCTCCAACAACAACAAGAAACAAGGTGAAAATGACTAACAAAACAAGAGATAAACAACATTATGATAGGAAGAACAAAACTAGGATAACAACAATCCAACGTTACAACATGACAAGACTCAACAAGAACACACGAGTTCACTAGACATCACAAACTAAGACATGAAATGTAAAGATAGAAAGTGTGGCATACACTATTACAAGGTTAAGAATCCAAAGATGTATTAAATCTAAGGACCCCTTAGACTTACAATAGCAACACCGCACCCTTACGAAGACACAAGATCGGAATCCACCTCTCAAGTACCAATGTTCCCAAGCAATACACATTCACAAGTGATTCCACACTTGCTCATGTCCTAGTTTTGGCCTAGGGAGGGCTCTCTCTCAAGAGAGGTGTTCTTTGTGTTCTTACATCAATATTCAATAACTAATGAACTAAAACTCTATCATGTTCTATTTATAGACTTATTACAATAAGAGATAAAAAGATAAAAGAGCCTTTTAATGAAAAGGGCACAAAATAGGCGCCCATGGAGTGTGTTTTGGGGCGACCTTGGGCACACCAAGGCCCTTCTTCACACTTCAATTTGCACACTCCCTCGGTTACATTCAAAATACTCAAAAACGTTCATCGTCGTGATCGTGCCCGTATCAACGATGGACCACTAATAATAATCTGACGGTTTAGTGCACTAAAATTCTCGTCATGTGCGAAACCAGAAGAAGAATTGGACCACTTTAATTATGAAGTGAAATGTGTAGTAGATAACATCATCTTTTGATAATTCTATCATTGATCCGTCGTTAAATTGGATTTGCCTTAATATCGTTCATTCCTAATCCAGACAACTAAGAAGCCAAATTATGAGATCTTTTTTCTCCAAAAAAAAAATAAAAAATGCATAGGACATTGCACTAAAAAGAGATACATTTAGTGGCAATACATTTGTCTTCTAACAACAATAAATATAGCCGCAAACACATTTATCGCCAATTGATTAAATGTCATTTGCATTAATTATTGCCGTAAACACATTTATCTGCAATTGAGTAAATGTCATTTAAAACTCAAATATGCCATTGAACTATGAAAAATAAATTATTTATGTTATCAGTTAAAAGTTCGATTTATTTATGTCATCGTCGTTACAAAACCTTCTCATCCATGTCATTACGTTTTAATGATGGGTTTTCAAAAATAACTTTGCCACATAGCCTTTTATTAAATATCTACGTCATTAATTAATTGAAAGAGTCACCACTGAGTTTGGCCACACAATCTGCTCACCCAGGTTACCTATATATACTGGTGAATATGCTTAAGCTAAGGCAATTTCAATTAGTCAATATTCTAACTACCACACTATTTGAAACTTGGGTTCTTAACCACCTCTTTCCTCTATTTTATTTTTCCATCTAATTACCATAGCATATAGATCAATTTTTGTTGTTAATTTTCGTGTATTTAATTAAAAGCTTCAAAGGAAGATTTTGGCTGGTGTTTATTCTGTTGCGGAAGCTCGGGATATTTCAAATAGCGTGTAAATTATTTGTACTAGAAAATCACACCAGATAAATTCCCAGGTAAGAGTGGAGGGTCACAAGCGGACCACTTAAATACCAGTCTAGCCTTGACAGAATTATCACTAGTAATTTAGTAGCACAAATAGATCACAACAACTATACCCGACAAATATTAACTGAAAACAGTTAGACAAGACAATAAGAAGAACACCAGAATATAATGAGGTTCGGCAAATTGTGCCTACGTCCTCGGACACTATTATATTTATATTTCACTAAGGAAATATTACAAATGGAGAGAAGCTAAGGAAGAAGAGAAGAATTGTGTTTTTGGTGTGTGATTACAAATGAGAGGTGAGGGTATTTATAGGCCTCAAGTTTTCCAATGGACGGTGTGGATCGATTCTAATCCGACGGTCCTAAGCTACCCTCACCAACCCTTTTCACCAACCCCCCACCTACCCTCTTTTAATTGGGTTTGGGCTAATTTATGATTGGGCTTCTATTTAACAATTTGGGCTCAACAAATACAAATACAAAATGAGCCCACCAAATTACAACAAATCTCCACCTTGGGCGATATTTTTTTTTTTTTCCTCATGAACATAGTAGTGTCCCCAAATGCTATCTTCAATCATTAATCAAGTTCAAACAGTGTTGAAACTTGATCGACGTTACCACCTTTGTCAACATATCAGCAGGATTATCTGTCGTTCGAATTTTCTGTACTTTGACTCCACCTTCTTCTATAATCTCTCGGACAAAATGATATCGGACATCAATGTGCTTCGTCCTTGCATGATAAACTTGGTTCTTCGCTAAATGAATAGCACTTTGACTATCACAAAATATTGCGACGCCTTCTTGTTTTATACCAAGCTCTCTTAGCAATCCTTGAAGCCAAATTGCCTCCTTCATAGCCTCTGTAACAGCCATGTACTCTGCTTCAGTGGTAGACAAGGCAATTGTTGACTGTAAAGTCGACTTCAAACTAACTGGTGCATTTGCAAGAGTGAAAACATAACCAGTAGTTGATCTTCGTTTGTCCAAATCTCCAGCATAATCTGAGTCATAATATCCGACCAGATATTGACTATCTTCAAAGACTAAACCAATATCTACAGTATTGCAAATATACCGTAGAATCCATTTCACAGCCTGCCAATGCTCCTTTCCAGGATTGTGCATATATCTGCTCACAACTCCCACAGCATGTGAGATATTGGGTCTTGTGCAAACCATTGCATACATCAAGCTACCAACAGCATTCGCATATGGTACTCTTGACATATACTCTCGATCAACATCATTTTTTGGTGACAAAGAATCACTTAGCTTAAAGTGAGGGGCGAGTGGGGTGCTAACCGACTTTGTTTTTTCGTTCATTCCAAAACGATCTAGCACCTTCTTCATGTATTTTGCCTGAGATAAGTAGAGCTTCTTTGAATGTCTATCTCTTTTTATCTCCATGCCAAGAATTTTCTTTGCCTCACCCAGATCCTTCATTTCGAACTCCCCTTTGAGTTGAGATTTTAACTTCCCTATTTCTTCTTTACTTTTCGAAGCTATCAACATATCATCAACATACAGGAGAAGATATATAAAGGATCCATCTTCAAGCTCACGCAAATACACACAATTATCGTATTTGCTTCTTCTGTAATTTTGTCCCAACATAAACTCGTCAAATCGTTTGTACCATTGTCTAGAAGATTGTTTCAATCCATACAACGATTTTTCAAGTTTGCACACCATATTTTCTTTTCCAGCAACTTTGAATCCTTCTGGCTGAGTCATGTAGATTTCCTCTTCCAAGTCTCCATGTAAAAACGCTGTTTTTACATCCAACTGAACTAGTTCCAAATTCAACTTTGCTACCAAAGCCAACAAAACTCTAATGGAGGAGTGTTTTACGACTGGAGAAAACACTTCATTATAATCAATTCCCTCCTTTTGAGCATATTCTTTAGCCACCAATCTTGCTTTGTAGCGTACATCTTCTTGGTTAGGAAATCCTTCTTTCCTTGCAAATACCCATTTGCACCCAATTGCCTTCTTGCCTTCTGGGAGATTGGCCAATCTCCATGTGTTATTCTGATGAAGAGATTGCATTTCTTCATTCATGGCAATCCTCCACTTATCTTCTTTCGAACTTTTGATTGCATCTTTATAAGTGGTAGGAATACCATCAGCTACAATTGAGTCTGCACAAGCCACCGTATCCATTAGTCGAGCAGGTTTCCTTATGGTTCTTTTTGGCTTGCTCGTTGCAATTGATTCAAGTTGTTGTTGAGATTCGTGGGACGGAATCTCCTCTTCAACTGGCTCTTCTTCCAGAGGAACATTTTCTGTTGTTTCCTCATTTGATCTTTGTGAGGGAAAAATTATTTTTCCCTCAAACTCCACCTGCTTCGAAGTACCTTCAA
Source organism: Capsicum baccatum var. pendulum (assembly GCA_030864225.1). Classification (NCBI taxonomy): domain Eukaryota; kingdom Viridiplantae; phylum Streptophyta; class Magnoliopsida; order Solanales; family Solanaceae; genus Capsicum; species Capsicum baccatum. The sequence goes on from CM061554.1 coordinate 242,033,378, forward strand.
TTTGTTTGGCAATCTCAACTGCTACCTTGTTTGTCAAGGAGGATTCATCGAAGGTAACATCTCTGCTGAATATAATTTTTCTAGTCTCTGGACACCATAAGCGGTATCCTTTGACTCCAGAAGTAATCCCCATAAATACAGCTTTTTTTGCCCTCGGATCCAACTTTGACTCTCTTACATGATAATATGCAATTGAGCCAAATACATGCAAAGAACTGTAGTCTTCAGCAGGCTTTCCATACCATTTTTTCAATGGTGTTTTGCCATCAATAGCGGCAGATGGTAGACGATTAATGAGATGGCACGCATATGTTATAGCCTCAGCCCAAAATTCTTTGCCCAAGCCAGCATTGGACAACATACATCGAACCTTCTCCAGCAAAGTTCGATTCATGCGTTCTGCCACTCCATTCTGTTGTGGTGTATGTCTGACAGTGAAGTGTCTAACAATACCATTTTCCTCACAAACTTTCTGAAAAAAATCATTTTTGTACTCTCCGCCATTGTCCGTGCGAAGACATTTGATCTTTCGGCCAGTTTGTGTTTCAATCATTGACTTCCATTTGAGAAATATTCCTAGCACTTCATCTTTTGATTTCATCATATACACCCATACTCTCCGGGAAAAGTCATCAACAAAGGTTACAAAATAGTGCTTCCCACCCAATGAAGGTGTTTTGGAAGGACCCCAAACATCAGAGTGAACATAATCCAAAATATTTTTAGTATTATGGATAGCTGTTCCAAACTTAACCCTTGTCTGCTTTCCCTTGACACAATGCTCACAAAACTCCAAGTCGCATATTTTTACACCTTTTAGCAATCCTTGATCTGATAAAGCTTTCAAGGATTTTCCTCCAGCATGTCCCAAGCGCATGTGCCACAACTTGGTCATTTCTGCTTCCTTATTAGTGGATGTCACTGCCGCTGTCCCAATAACTGTACTACCTTGATAGTGGTACATGTTATTGTTTTTCCGAATTGCCTTCATCACCACCAATGCGCCAGAGCATATTTTCATCACCCCATTATCTGCACGAACTTTGAACCCTTTTGATTCTAGGGCTCCCACAGAAATGAGATTTTTCTTCAAATCTGGCACATATCGAACATCTGTCAATGTTCTGCTCAATCCGTCATGGTTTCTTAGTCGAATTGAACCAATACCATGGGCGGTAAGAGAGCTATTATCCGCAGTGTGAATAGTTCCACATTTTTCTTCTTGCAGATCGATAAACCATTCTCGATTAGAAGTCATGTGATAACTACAAGCTGAGTCCATCAACCATACATCAGATGATGTGGATGACTCCGATATGACTAGTGAGAAATCAGAGTCATCACAGTCAGCTACATTTGAATCCATGACAGCCTTACCATTGTTAGGTTTGGCCTTTCCTTTTAACTTTGGACAATCTTTCTTCCAGTGTCCTTTTTCTCGGCAAAATGCACATTCATCTTTGCTGGGTCTGGATTTTGACTTGGATCTTCCTTTCTTCGTTCTCATATTGTTTTGAGAACGACCTCTCACGAACAATGCTTCTCCATCGTTGACCTTTTGTTTTTCTCTCTTTCTTTGCTCGTAACTATACAATGCGGAGCAAACTTCTTTTAGAGAAATTTCATCATTCCCATGAAGTAGAGTAGTTTCAAGGTGCTCGTATTCATCGGGAAGTGAACTCAACAACATCAAGGCCATGTCTCCATCGCTGAAGGTCACGTCCATGTTCTGCAAATCTGTCGCCAACTTGTTAAAGCTGGTGATATGATCATTCATTGTGGTACCAGGAACATATGTGAAGCGTAACAGTCTCTTCTTCATGTATAGTTTATTTTGACTGTTTTTCTTCAAGAATTTATCCTCCAACGCATTCCACAATTTGTTTGCAGAAGTTTCCTTTGTGTATGGATACTTCTGCTCTCTTGCAAGGTAGGATCTAATGGTACCACAAGCAACACGATTGATAACCTTCCAATCGTCTTCTCCAATTCCGTCTGGTTTCTTTTCTTCTATTGCAATATCTAGCCCTTGCTGAAAAAGAACATCAAGAACTTCACCTTGCCACATCCCGAAATGTCCTGATCCGTCAAAAATTTCAACTGCAAATTTCGCATTTGACACAATTCTTGTCATAAGCGAAGATGCCAATGATGACGTATTGTTGACACTCGACGCGGCTGTTTCAATAGTCTTGTCTTCCATTTTTAATACAAATATTATTTTCAGTTAACAACCAGATTACCAAAGTAATTCTTTTCTGATGTGGAAGATCAGACTGTGCTGCAACCACAGAGCATACTCAGATAAAACCTTGGGCTCTGATACCAATTGTTGCGGAAGCTCGGGATATTTCAAATAGCGTGTAAATTATTTGTACTAGAAAATCACACCAGATAAATTCCCAGGTAAGAGTGGAGGGTCACAAGCGGACCACTTAAATACCAGTCTAGCCTTGACAGAATTATCACTAGTAATTTAGTAGCACAAATAGATCACAACAACTATACCCGACAAATATTAACTGAAAACAGTTAGACAAGACAATAAGAAGAACACCAGAATATAATGAGGTTCGGCAAATTGTGCCTACGTCCTCGGACACTATTATATTTATATTTCACTAAGGAAATATTACAAATGGAGAGAAGCTAAGGAAGAAGAGAAGAATTGTGTTTTTGGTGTGTGATTACAAATGAGAGGTGAGGGTATTTATAGGCCTCAAGTTTTCCAATGGACGGTGTGGATCGATTCTAATCCGACGGTCCTAAGCTACCCTCACCAACCCTTTTCACCAACCCCCCACCTACCCCCTTTTAATTGGGTTTGGGCTAATTTATGATTGGGCTTCTATTTAACAATTTGGGCTCAACAAATACAAATACAAAATGAGCCCACCAAATTACAACATATTCGTGTATTTGAAAGCTACCAAGGGAGGTTTCGATGGCAGATTTTCTTTGCTGTTAATTGGTGAATTTGAATTTTGAAAGCGTCAAAGGGAGTTTTCAATGGAAAGAATACATGCAATACAAGATTTTATAAAGAGTATTGATTTATTTTAATTAATGACGTAGATATCTAATAAAAGGTCACGTGGTAAAACTGTTTTTGAAAATCCACCATTAAAAAATAATGGCATGAGTGAGCTAATTTTGTAACGACGATGACATGAATGAGCCGAATTTTTAACTGATGGCATAAGTGAGTTATTTCTGATAGTATTTGAGCATTTTCCCTTTGCATTAAATATTGCCGCGAACACATTTATCGGCAACTGCTAAATGTCATTGCATTCAGAGTTACTTATAAACCAAACGGGAGAGTCCAACCCAAAAGACTAGCCTGATAAATGTGGGACAATTGGTTCATCACAATCGCCTCCGCTGGAGAACCAACAGGGGACAATTGGTTCATAACAATCGCCTCCGCTAGAGAACCAACGACCTTGTTGGTCAAGGCTGACACCCTCTCTTTGGTCCAGGCTACCACACCCCTGGCGCACTGGCCACCACACCGAGTCGCGGATAAATGTGGAACAATTGGTTCATAACAATCACCTCCGTTGGAGAACCAATGACCTCGTTGGTCACGGCGGACACCTCCTCTTTGGTCCAAAAGAACCACACTCCTCATGCGTAGATCGATCCTCGTTGGTCACGACTGACGCCCCTCTTGTGTTCAGGCCACCACTTCGAGTCACGGCCTAACCTCGTTGATCACGACTGGCACCCCTCTTGTGTTCAAGCCACCACTCCAAGTCTAGCCTGATAGGTGGGTGAACCCATTTGGCCTATAAACCCCTTAGCATTTCTCAAATTTTTCAATGTGGGACAATTGGTTCATAACAGCGACATTTACCAAATACTGGTATAGACCCATACAATTGACGCTAAAATAATTACCTTTGGCGGCATTTTTTTAGCGACAATTATTATTACTAGTAAAGTTGCCATAGATACGTGATATCAAACATACTTTCTATCTTTACAACAACATACTCAGTAAAATTTCATAAGTGAGGTTTAATGAGGATAAAGTGTACACAGATGTTACCACTATCTGTTTTAGCAACAATTATTATGATGGCTAAAAATGATCATCAATTCACCATAAGAGCACTCTTTTATAGCAGAAAAAGTGATAACCATAAGAACAATCTCTTAGAAAGTAATTATTAGAAGAGTTATCAAACTCAAAACAGGTACAATCATACACAACACACTTTTTATACATCTGTCTCCATCCAATCAAAGGCGTCCACGCCATAGAGAGTCGGACTCGACTTGTAGTAGTGAGAAAAGAGTAAGTTCAGAACTTTTGAATGAAGTCATAGATGTGCTTGTTAATCTCATCTGTCCTTTCTTGGTTGACAAAGTGAGCTGCACCTTCCACAACCACAACTTCCTCCAACAATGGAACATCTTTCTTAAATCCATCATTGTGTATGTACTCTTTAGCACCCGGTATACGATAAACCAAGTCGAATTCACCAACGATAAACTTGGTTGGAACTTTAACTTGAGCCCCTGTCCATGGTGCTGTGAGTTCCCAGTTTCTGCATTTCATAAGACAAAATTTTAGGATGTATGTAAAGTTTCGGGCATCTCCATACTTCAAATCCCAAATATATTGTAACACCCTATAAGGAGTCCACATCGGCAAAACACATGAGGGATATTGGGTTTATAAGTAGGCAAGCCTTACTCCCTAGTGACGTGTTTTGAAGCCATACGGGTCTGGGCCCAAAGCGGACAATATTACTAGCGGGTTGAGGAGTTATAGGGTCTCTCTGGCCTTCGTGGTTCGAGATGCCCATTGCGTCCAGGGCCCCGGCTCGGATCGTGACATATATATACACGTCAAAAATGTCATTTTCTTGACTAAAGATACTAAGCCCTGCTAGCGTCCATGTATCAAGATCTGGTCGTGACATATATATACACCTCGTTGGGGATTGCTGTTACAAAACTGCTTATTTGAGAAACACTTTTGTAAAATGGCTTTTCAGAAAAGTGCTTTTACAAAAAGCAGTTTGTGTTTGGTAAATTTATTTGAAAAGAGCTTTTGATAATCAAATTGTGTTTGGATAATCTTTTTCAAGAAGTGTTTTTTTGAGACAAATGACCAAAAAGGACATCTATCAATAGACTATTATTACTAAAATCAATTTATATAGAAAAATTATTTTAAATATCTATATAATATTTTTAATTTAATTAAAAAATACGTACTCTAAAATTTTCAATCAATATTTATATACATAAATACATTAAAAAAATTAAATGGTGATATATTACTTAAATAATTTAAATATTACTTAAATCATCAAACAAAAATGAATACAGAAGTTATTTCATAAATTAAATTTCTAAATATGAAAAAATTAATGACAAAAATAACTTGCCCTTCATACATCACTAAAATTGTCAATGATTTCATCCCTAATTTTATCACGCAATGTCTCCATACTTATAAAACATATGTCTTGTATTTCTGAAGGTATACCAAAAGGTTGGTCTGCTTCTTTGAAATATGAAATATAAATTCTTAAAAATTAAACGTTAATCAAACTTGTAAGATATGTTAATTAATTAATAAGGGGTGTGTGTGTGTATATATATATAAATATTTCTGTGATAGGGATATTTTTGACATAAAAAAAAAAAAATTCTGCTTCTGCTTATTTTGAGAAGCAAAAATTTTCTGCTTCTTCCTAGAAGCAGAAAAACTGCTTCTGCTTATTTCTAAAAGCAGTTTTACAAGTTTACCAAACACCTTCTTTTACAAAAAGTATTTTTTTTCTCAAAATAAGTGCTTATTTTGAGAAATAAGCAATCTCAAACAGCTATAAGATACTAAACAACGTCCATGTATGAAGAAGTTGATCTAAAAACAACTAATCGGGTCGTGACATATATATACAAGTCAAAATGTCATTTTCTTGACTAGAGATACTAAGATACTAAGCCATGCTAGCGTCCATGTATGAAGAAGTTGATCAAGACAGTCTTAAAACAACTAATGCGTGTTGGATCCTCCAGAAATAGTGCATTTTTGGAGGATCAGACACAAGTGTGGCAACAGTTTTGAAGAATCTGAGCAACATAGAATATGATAACGTTCATGAAGACATGAACTTCACAGTTTTCTAGACTTCCTAGAGAGCATGATAATTTATATCGATCAATTAACTATGCATTGATTACGAATTAGTTAGGTTCTGTGCGGCTCCACCGCATCGATTCTGCTCCTTTCAGTTTTGATTCATTCTAATAAGGTCCAAGTAATTTGTCTTCTAAAACAAACTAAGGTATTATTTTTATAGTCTATTTAGAATATCACAGAAAGCGAGGAACGCTTACAACGGAAGAGCTCAGTAATAGTTGACTGGACCAGTGAAACCAGTCTTCTCAAACTTGCTGGCAAAGTAATCCAAGCCTTCCTCAGACAACCAAGATGAAAGTGCAGCGGGAGCATCAGGGACAGCTTCTATACCTTTGCCTTTAGGAAAATAAAATGGTCCCGGACCGCGGAATGTCAAAAATTTCTTAAGAACAGCCTTAACACCATATGGAGCAAACTCAGCTTCAATTTCGCCCGGTACTTGAGGGTAGTGTTTTAAGCAATCAAAATTAAATCTCAATAAACTACGCCCTTATCATACAAGGTGGTTTACGTCCATTAGATCCCTAGAAAGAGGAGCAAACTCCAGCTGTTACCGCTAAATGACAAAGCCAGGTGCAAACCCCAAACGAGTGCTGACTTTTCAACAGCAGAGGCAAAGACGTCCTCTTTCAAGTTGAAGTCAAGGTAGACTAAGATTGAGTTAATATTAAGGCTGTTCCAAAGAACTTTTGAATGGTATGCAACATGTTCCAAACAAATAAATGAGATAATTTCGTGATCCACTTTTGCTTTTCAGATCATCTGCTTCAAATTTGCTCTGAAGACCTGAATATCACTAACATAATGTTTGCAAGGTAAGAATTGTCAACAATAGACTCAATATGGTCCAACCCATCCCTGAATGGCCAGGGCTGGAGCTAGACGGGCGGAAGTTTGGCGGAAAATCACACCGTATATACAAGGCCAAATTTTCGTTTTCATGTATATATGGTAGAGGATGAATTCCTCGGTGAAAATCCTACCTCCACCACAACTTGAATCCCGTGTGCATGGAGAGTTTAATGTGCCATGTTGCATTAAGCTTGTAGAATAGCTATCAAACACATATGACAAATTAAACAGATACACAGACAAGCACAAAGAGAACCTGAAATCTCAGGATATAATAATCTTCCCCATATAAAGCCTTAAACCACTCCACCCAATTCATGTGTGGGTTCCTTGGTGAAAAATGGACACTCAAATTCACCAACGCCTTAACTTTGTCTGGCCTAAAAAGGCATAAATGCCAAGCAATTATGGCACCCCAGTCATGAGCAACAACAAACACGTTATCTTCATTTGGATCTATGGCTTCAAGCAGTGCTACAAGATCACCCACGAGGTGACAGATACTAAACTTTGAAATGTCGTTAACGGGTGCACCTGTAGTATCTCCATAACCCCTTAAGTCTGGTGCCATGGCACGGTAGCCACGTTCGGCTATGTAGACCATTTGGTGGCGCCATGAGTACCTGTTGTGGAAGATCTTGGGTTAACTATCATTATTATGGGTTGACCTAAGGCTAGTGCTAAAGGCGAAATCAAAGAGAGATTTTCACAATGAATAAGAGAAATTGTATAATACGAAGAATCTCCTAATTACAATCTCATTATACAAATCTTGGGTAGTTCCAAATCCTACAAGAAGTAAAAAGAGCAGACCAATGCAAAAAGCATCGTGTGTTCACGCAGAGTCCAAAGAAGGGTCACATCCCAATGGGTATAATGTAGAAAGCTTACTACCTAATGAAGCATCATTGGTCTGCTTATATGACTCAAATCCATGATTTATACATTATAGAGTGACAACATTCTTGTTACTAAAGCCCTTTCAGAATCCTACAACAAGTAAATTTCCAAATCTTAACATCATCAATTAACTAACTAGCACACAATCAAAGCAAAGAGAGAAGAAAAACAAATAGCATAAAATTTAACGGCATTTAGCTAAGCCTAATTTACGATTTCATCATATTTGCAATTTCATCCTACAAAGTTTTAGTTTTTTAATCACTCACGATCCTTAAATCCTGGTCCGAAACAGAATAAACGGTATGCAAACTTTACTTTTACCTCATTGTGGACGTGGATCAAGATAGTAACAGTTTGACGAGAATGAGTTTTTACCTCACTGTGATGTGGATTAAGATGTGGATTAAGATAGAAACAGTTTGATGAGGACGAGTGTGCAACTTTATTTTTAATCACTGTAAATGTGGATCAAGATTGAAACAGTTTGATGAGAATGAGTGAGTTTTAACCGGTGCTATTTATTTTCTTCCGATTTGTTTTATGGATATTGCACACATCCATCACACAATTAGTGACGATTTCATGAGAGACTTTATCAAATAACTAGTTACCAATACAATTGTATTAACTAGTTAACAATCATAACAACAATACCACAACCTAGTATTTAATTTTTTAAGTTAAACTGACCAAGTTAACTTTCAACAACACAATCAAAGCAAATGAAAATGACACAATCAAAACTTCGAAGGACTTATCAAACCAAGTACTTCTCAATAAAATTAATGGTCTAAATCCAAATTTTAATGTGAGGCCTTAAAAATACACGTATACATCATAAAAAATATTAATGTTATTTTTTTCATAATTATTGTTGTTAGTGTACTATTATATTTCACATAGTAATATTATTATTTATAATAATAAGGATTGATTTAAGTTAACAATACATTAACCATACGTTTCCAACATATTGTCTGAGATATTATTGTAAACATATTATTTATTATTATAAAAATTTGAGTAGTTTAATTCAAAGTTTTAAAATACTTCTATTGAATAGTGATAATATTTTTTACTACATTCAATATTGTCAAAAAGAAAATAAAGTTATAAAACTAACAATAAAATTTTTTAAAAATCTTTTGATGTCTTGAAATTTTGAGGGGTTAAAACAAAGATTTTACTAGTCTCGCACTTGAGCCACCCTGATTAAACCTATAACAGTAATAGGTTTTCCAAACCTACTAAATCTAACAAAATTAAGATTTTTATTTTATTGAACATAGTGTACGAGCCAACTTTCATGCACCTCGACTAACTCAACTAAATCAACGGAATACCTACCACCTCCCACCAGGAACAGATATATAAACATAATTATAACTTACAAAGTTCAAGATTCAAGAAAATAATACCAGAGTTCAGGGAAACCATGTATGAAGAGGACTGTTGGATCATTGCCTAATTCTGCTACATGCTAAAAAAATTTATCAGCATTAGGTAGCGCATTTACAAAAAGTATTATAATACTATTGTCATTAACAATTACTATTAAAAATATAATTTAATGACAATTAAGTTACTGGGTGTTACTGTTTATTCTGATTCAACATCTAAATACATGATAAATTATTTTTATTTAGACGTTCATTACATGGATAATTTAACTAGTTGAAAATATCAATTCTTTTAACTATACATCTAAATCTCATCAGTCAGACATAAAACTGAGGTTCGTTAAGAATGAGGCTTTTAACTATACATATTAGCATCAATTAATCATAAAACTGACTTATTGAGGCCGATGTGTATAATAAAACGAAGTGATATACTATTTTATATAGTTAATTTATATACGTAATAGATGCTTAAAAATGCACGCATAAATTCTAAAAATATCTAATCAAAATACTTATTCAGGTGCTAAATTTGTAACATATTCTAGTTTGAGTATTTAAATAAATTTATTGATAAATTTAAGAATATCGATGTATTCTGCCTTTAAGAAATGATGCATGTCTTTCCTTTGGCATATCTTCTGGATTAAAAAAAATACAAAAACTGTTCATTATGTCTGGAGATTCACGTGGTTTTTGGTGTACACGATGGAGCATTAATGATACTTAACATTTGAAAAAATAATGTATATTTTGATTTGTTTGGATCATATGCTAAGGTCTAAGGTCCAAAGCAATCACTTAGTAGAAAAGAAAATGATCGAATAGTGACGTACAAAAAATATTTTACGTGAGGAAAAAGCGATTTTTCTTATTTATTTATTTTTGAAATATTTGATAAGTAGACAAAAATACAACTATGATCTTTTATATTATTTATTTGAAGAGGTATGGCCGGCATAATATATATATAATTAAATTCAAAAAATTAGTCACTTAATAATCTAAAATTTAGAGCTAATTAAGTCAACCCCAAATGCACAAATGGTAGTTAAATACTTAAATTGTATCGTGCTATATGTTATACCTACTCCCAACAACTATGTTAGATTATTCTAGTCAGTGGCAGAATCAACATCTTAACTAAGGGGTTTAAAATTGAAAAATGTGAATAAAAGAACTAATCAAAAGGGGTTTCAATGTCTGTTATATGTACATGAAAAATAATTTTAAATATGTATATATAGTATAATTTTTCGCCGAAGGGGATTCGGATGAACCCCCTCACTATTAGCTGGCTCTGCCACTGGTCTTAGCAACATATACCTTCAAAGATAAAAATGGTGTTCAGATTAATTTGTATGTATGTTTAATACTGGCGTAATATATAAATGTATTTTTTAAATTGGATTTAATTTTTATTTACTCCCTCCAACTTTATGTGTGCACAAGTAGACACTTAAACTTGTATAAAGTTGAACAAGTACATGCATGTGTCCTATGTGACATCTTAATGGCCAAATCATGTCTTACATGGCATTCTACGTGTATTATGCCACATAGAACACATGCGTCTATTTGTTCAACTTTATGCTAGTTTAAATGTCTTCTTGTGCACATTCAAAGTTAGAGATCATCAGGGGCAGACCTACGTGGTTGCCAGGGGGTTCACCCGAACCCCCTCGAAATTCAGTATACCCTGCATTTCACAATTCCTCATCTCATGCATAATTCTTATTACCACTCCCACAATCACATTCAACTTCAGATTAGACATTCACAAACACTCAAGGCATCCATCCATATGTAAACAAACATGACATTCAAGCCTATATTCTTACCCACATATGAACTTCTAAACAAAAACTCGTAAAACACCTTCCTCATATTCTCTAATACTTCTATCCATAACAACTTCCCTGTACTATTCAGACGATACACATAAAATATTCTCAACTAACCAAGCCATACACGAAACTTCACCTCAAAATTCTTTCAAACTTATAGACTTGGACTCAATCTTACTCAACAATTACTGCCTTAACTCAAATAAGCACACAACCATCTTTCATCAACAAGAAATGTTTACTCTCTTCCATCTAGACAATTGTTTATCATCACTATCTCGACCTAAGAAAAAGGTCACTGAAAAGTTGAAATATCGGGATCCAGAACATGAGGGGAGTACTAAGCATAAGTTGATACCCTTCTGAGGCATGAGGAAAAGAGCACTCACGGCATGGACTCATTAAAGAGATCTAATCTGAAGATATACCTGATATAAAATCTAAATTTTTTTTTTCACTGATCGTTACAAGTATAACATGCGTACAAGAGTCATGGGAACTCATCATACTTGGAGCTAGGAGAGTACATGATTCCCTATCATATTCATGAATACGAACTATGATCGTGGATCTGAAATATAAGACATGAGTATGTATCGGAATAACTGAAGCAAACTGCTGAAATAAGAATAGATTGAGCATCACTCTTCTCATAGCTATGTCACCACTTACTGGCACAACAATTAAAATTTAAACGCTGGACTTGGTTACTCGCTCTATCATCTCCCCCTTAGATTCAAGCCATCACTTTGAGTCTGTGAACCACTGTATACATGCTGATATAAACTGAAATCACTCTACTCTAGAGTCTGGGATATATAATACACATAAAACTAAACTTACTCTGAAAGACGGTATCTTCGTGTATAACACCCAATACTAATATCTCCTTCTAAGATTCAACCATTAGGCTTCTATAGCCCCAAAAGTCGCCATATAACAACTTAAACATTCACTAACTTAGATTCTAACACTAAACATAGATATCATCAACCTCAAACACATCATACTTCTTCCATCATAGTCTACCGATATCGCATCTCAAAACTTATATTTCTCTTCCAAGCCATGAGAATCAAAATCATACATAAAAGGGCTCAACATCCTTAATCATAACTCCATAACTTAGCTATCATGAACATCACATATTATTTAACTAGTCTTTCTCCACCTAGCAACTCAATGGTACTACTAATCCACACAGCATGCAATGATCCAAAAAAATAATACAGCCCCATAGCACCTTAGGCGTACTTCTACATCATACTTACAACACCAGACTTAATTTCGAATCAAATAAACTTAAGATCTTGTATAAGTTGTTCAAGCCTACTAGGTCATTTTTACACAACTAACATCTACCACATTATTCATTATACCCACCTTGATCACCATCTACTATTCCAACTTAGTGTCTAGTTCTAGCTACGAAGAACCACAACTTCATACAATATTCTTACATGCCAAACATCTGAAAACATTAATCCACCAAAACTTCATAACAATAATGATCGATCACAGTCCTATGATCTATCTTATTTAAAACCCATTAACACGTCCTCCTTCTACATAATATTACTATCTACCCTTTATACAGCTGAAATTAGGGCAAAGCTCTATAAGTCTCAATTAAACTCCCATTTGAAATCTCAGGGACAACTAATTCAACAACACTCTTCCACCAAGTACCTTCATCAATAAACTATACCTTCCTTGCTCATAACAAACACCGTCAACAACTCTTTTCATACTTCAAGCAAACAACAATTTACCTTAACTAATAACTCCTTCTCTAACTTCTACTAAACTAACACACAAGGACGTATTACTTCATTACTAGATCACTCTTATGCGAAAAGATTCGGCTATACATATATTCAACCAACACCAAAACAACAAGATGAACAACAAACTGCTAGTGAATCGAAATAGGCCTCACACAGCTTCACTAGACTTTGATTTTGTGTTTTGAACAAGAAAAAGAGATGAATAACAAGACAACTATGCTAGTGAATCGAAAAAGCCCTAGACGGCTTCACTAGACTTTGATTTTTTTTTTTTAAAAACACCATGATAACAAGGTTGCATACTATAAGAGATAGTAGATTGACACACGATGTTCAATGACCTAAGAATACACATCTTACTCTGTATAAATAGAAATTTGAGTCAAACACCTCCCCCACTGACTACCATACAATCCATACATGCTACTAGCTACCACATTAGTCTACCACTATAGAGAGGTAAATTATTCTCAAACATCGGATATTCAATTAAAATATTTATTTACACAAAAGTTTCCCTTACTCTGACTTCTAACTCTGTCACTTCACATCGCCAACTTCTTCATCTAATTTTTTTATTACCAATAGGTCATGACACTGACAATTTAACTTATACTACTATTCGGGTGGAAATACAGTTCCAACATTCTTCTATATATTATTCCCTCTGAAATATGACATCTGTAAAATAATTTTGAAAAGGACCGAATTCTCTTAGTACTGCAGGCTGAAGAGCACGATTTCATTAAGGTCAAGGTTCACACTAGAACCAATACACCCTGAAGAACTAAAGGACCCTTCCCCCGTCCTTGCAAAACTCTTATATAATTCAATCAGAAAGAACCATACCAGTTAGACTCTAAACTTATGTACTTGAATCAGCCTAATAATGAGACATGTCTGAGAACATCAGAGTAAGGAAAGAATTGGGATGACAATTACTTTTGTATGGGCAACACCATAACACAAATTAGAGGATGAAAGGAGAACATTCTGACTCTATTGCACGAACTGGAACATGAAGAAAGAGAGACATTCCTAAACTCCTTGTAGCCTACTGCTTATAAGTGTGGTGCGCTACACACCCATAAAAAAGACTCTACCCGACGCAATTTTGCAGACACCCTGAGATCAGAACCGTGCTTTGATACCAAGTTTGTCATGACCCGAACTAGGGCCTGGCTGTGATGGACGTCCTAAACTAGGAAGGCCCGAAATGACCTTCTCTATCTGGTAATCTTGCACAACATTCATATAAAAAAATGCAAAATTATACATCGAATACAGAAACATGGTCATACTCTGAAATTAATTTAACAATGAAGGAAAACTCCAACAATATCTGAACATCATCTGACTCAGTCTGCGAAATATCTACTACATAAAAATCTGACAACGGTCTAAAGCTGGGACAAGGTCCCCAATAGACCAAAACTGAAAAAAGTGTCATAATCTGAAAAAACAGGCCTTCTGGAATAGAGAAGGTTCACCACTACCCAATCTGATCACCTGTCGGAATTATCTACTGCTTATCTGGACCCCTAGACTGAATCTCAGAACCTGGAGGAAGGAAAGGGGGTCAATACAGATGTACTGGTATGCAGAGCAAATACAAAATAATCATTTATAATCAACATATATGATAGCAGTTTAAAACAGTTCATAAACATGTCATACAGTAAGAAATCACATAGGCATTTTAAAAGACTGTAAAAATCATCATGACTCTGAGAAATCTGTATTACATCTGCGTTAGGTGGTATACCCTACAACTCTGAAAAATTCCATAGGCTATATGAAAACTGCCATTAACTCGACAGTGAATCCCCCAACCCAAGTGTGCCGCAAGGGTCGGAGTCTCTGAATCTACTATGCCACACGGCCGTCTACAGTGTACAATTATAATCTACCCGTATCGACAAATACGGTTTCAGGCTAAGAGTTGCTTGAACTCGTACCTTCTTTGGGTAACCACCTAACCCTCTTTAAGACCTTTTTTAAAACTTTATCAAAACATCCAGTCTCTGAAAACATGCTCTGAAAACATACTTTGAAAACATGCTCTAAAAACATACTCTGAAAACATAATCTGTTAAGGCATAAATACATATGGTATCGTCATACTATTGACTTGCAAGTCACATCTCTGAGCCATTATTAGTCTGTCATAAATCTCTATTTTCAAAACACAAGTTTGGAACCACCATTTCAATAATTCAATTCAAAAAGACTCTTTCTCAAACCTCATGTAAACACATGCAAAGGACTCATCTTTGTCAAGCATTTTAATAGCACTGGGTGGTCATGTCAAAGTTCTCAATTCACATGCAATTCTTTCTTTCAAACACAAGGACACATTTATATCTAGAAACACCCTCTCAATAATTTCAAATCATACTCAAATGCTATAATATTGCGAAGATATCTTCTAAATCATAAAACCATAATCTTTAATCCAATACAAGAGAGAGAGTTCATAATTTATGCTCTCAAACAATCTTAAATCTCAAATTCCATACATATATATGTAAATCCATTTAGGGGATAAGACCATAAGGTCAAAACAATTAGAACATTAAAACATTCAGAACATGTAATTTAGAACATAGATTTCAAAACCCCTTTGAAATTCATGCATAAAAATCTTAAAGTCATGCTCTTATGTATTTTAAGCCCATGTATTTTTTTTAGGAGGAACCCCATGTGCCTCTATTTCGGAAAATAATGGATGCTTCTTGATGCCCACGGCTTGGGGATTTCAAATCTCCAATTTATTTTGAAAATTCACAGTTGAATCTTGATTTATTTGGGAATCTTGTTTGAAATCCTACGGAGTGTTCTTGAAGAAAATTGAGAGAAATACGAGCAATGGGATGTTTTAGGGTTGTAATCCCGTGTTTAAGAGGATTGGGGGATTGAAAAATACCCATTATGAAACGGACAAGGATGCTGAAAATAGGATGGGCATGATATCTCAGGCGGCGCCCTTCCTAGAGCACCGGAGTACCCCAAGCGTCGCCCGCCTTAGAGCGGTGAGATAGCCCGGGCGGGGCCTGCCTTAGAGCGGTGGAGTAGCCTGGGCAGCGCCCCCTTATCGCGCGGAGGTACTGTAATAAAACACCAAAATATACCCTTAGGCTGGTCAAAAAATTGTGAAACTCATCCGAGATGTACTACGACCTTGCCCCATTGCAACGTAACAAGAAAATCTAAAATCAGAGGTCGGGAGGACTGAAAATAAAATTCTTGAAGATTGAGAGTTAAAAGTGAGACTAAGTCTCTTTGACACTTAGAAAAATTTTCAAGTTTTCAACTCTATAAGCATGCTACTAGATGATAACATATGGAGGGTTTCTTACGGGGGTGTTACAATGACGGTTCGATTTCTAGTTCGAAAATTCGGGGTGTTACAAATCCTCTTCTTACTAAACTCCTTGATCAACTTGACTTCTTCAAGACTTCTTGTTTGACTCAGCTTCTGATGTGATCAATGTTATCTATGCTTGTCTTGAACGCAGAATCATATCATCCAAACTCCTATACCATCTAGACTATTTCACTTGAATGGACCAGCTTCTACAACACGTTTTATTCACATTTCTATCACCAAAACTCCTCATGCCTTAACAGCTCATTTATGTCATAGGTTAAAAGTTGGCTCGTTTATGCCATCGCCGTTACAAAATAGGTACATTCATTCCATTACTTGTTAACGGTGGTTTTTCAAAAATAGCTTGCCACGTGTCGTATTACTAGAGGTCCACATCATTAATTAAAACAAAAGAGAAAAGGCTCAAATATGCCATCGAACTATCAAAAATGGCTCATTTATACCATCCATTAAAAGTTTGGCTAATCTATGCGATTGACGTTACAAAACAGGTTCATATATGATAGTGCTTGTTAATGGTAGTTTTTCTAAAATAGCTTTGCCATGTGTTAGCTTACTAGAGTTCCACATCATATTTAATTAAAAAAAATTAGTAAGAACTGATTTATTTTCTCTTACATTTTGTTCATACTAGTCAGTGCCTTGAATCTGTGAGGAAGATCACCCGTCATAGCATTGAATGAAAAATCCAAGAAGTATAAACATTAATCAACCAAAATGTATGCAACAGAGAATGATTAACTAGTCATTTTGAGGTTTGTAAGGCTTGGCAAAAGAATGTTTTAGGACTCACTTGTTTTTTTAGAATTATTGGAGCTTGTCCTAAGAACATCTCGAAATATATTCAGTTGTTTAGTTAACTTAATTGGGACAATCACATAATTTTAATTAGTGATGTGAACCTCTAGTAATTTTAATTGGTCTGTCTAATTTTTGGGCCTCTTCGTGGTTTAGCCTCGGGCACAACAGTCTGGCTAGCCTCTGGGGTATCCGTGTTCACAACATGTCCTTTGGATCCTTCACCGGTCATCCCACTTCAATGTTCTAGACTCGTATTTTTAATCTTTAGGAATTCAATTACTAACACTTGAAATCATTGTCTCCGCTCATGTTCATGAATTTCACTAGTCTTTTTTGCACATACTACTAATATATATATCGCGAGTTCAGTTCAAGGAACATAACAGAATTTTTGTACACAAGGAAAGAGGTGCAACCAATGAATTTATATTATGTATAAAGAAAATTACACAAAGTATACATGTCAAAAATACTTTTTGTACGTATACATTGCCTTTTTGCTACACGTATCTAGCATACTGGCCTCAGCGCTGCCCACACGTACATAATGAAAGAGATGCAACCGATGAAATAGACAGTAACAGCGATACCAATTGAATGTGCTAAAGTAGCATACATACCAGTTACAAATGCAATTACAACTGCTGACATTGCCACGATCTGCGACCTAGCTACAACTTTACTGAGATACCACAAAAAACCCAAATCCTTATAGGACATTGGACGAGGATCCATATGGTTCAGCTTGGGTGAACGTCCTCCCAACTGAGCAATGGAAATAAAGAAATCGTTAAATAAGTGGGCGTGATTCTATCCTTGTCTACCGTCCACTCTGTGCAAGACACTGCTACGTCAAAAGGAGTCTTGTTTTCCTTGTTATATGACATCTTCTTTGCTCGGGGATGATATTTTAATTCCAATGGCACATAGCCCCAAAAATCAGAGGAAGCAAGCAAATGGAGAGGAGTGTTGCCATCGTTGTTTGGATCCTCAATAAGCTTATCCCACTTTCTGGACTTCAGTAAGTAACTGACCACATTTGCTTGACTGCAGAATATGGCTTCGTGAATAGCATTTAGCCCATTGTTGTCGAGCATTTCCCAGCAATCAGGGCAGTGATTTAATAGCTCATGTAAAACGTCTATCTTACCTGCACTGGCTTCAATGTGAATTTCTGTTGTCCAGTCGTTTTCAGTGCCTGCTGGAAGGTAGGCAAAGGATCTTTTCC
The DNA here is from genome assembly GCA_030864225.1 of Capsicum baccatum var. pendulum. Taxonomy (NCBI): domain Eukaryota; kingdom Viridiplantae; phylum Streptophyta; class Magnoliopsida; order Solanales; family Solanaceae; genus Capsicum; species Capsicum baccatum. The sequence continues at coordinate 242,051,753 of CM061554.1, forward strand.
ACACCAGCATATCGGAAACTACTTCTTTCAATCTAAAAAGAGCAGCAAAGTGCAGCGAATTCCAACCCCCCACGTCAGGTTCCTCACACAACGATCTATTCCATTGCGTTAGCAATCTCGCGCAATCTGGATGCATGTGTCAAAAGTTACTAGTTAACTAGAATAATAGCTTGTTTTGTCAAAGCTTTCAAAATCTGCTTATTTTGAAAACTCCAACAACAAACCCAGTGTATTCCCACATAGTGGGGTTTGAGGAGGGTAAAATGTATGCAGTCCATACCACTACCGCCAAAGTAGTAGAGAGGCTGTTTCCGATAGACCCCTGGCTCAAGACAAAGGACAGTAAACAAAGTTGTAATAAAACATGAAACAAGATGGAATAATAGAAATAAGATACCCACAAAGTAATACCGTACACTAACAAACTCTCCTAACATGCAGCTCCAACCTATGGACACAGTGTTTGGTTAAATGCAACATTAGAGCAGCAAATAGTCTTTGGTAATCGTTCTATAAGTACTTAGAGAGAAAAACACCACAACTCTCTAAAATAAGCACTTCTGACTCACCAAAAAACTTGATCAAATCGACTGTGTTTAGACTTTAGAGAGGTCTCATGAAACAAGTGATGTGAATGTTAATTTTATATTGCATGAATTTGAATGGAGTATGTTACAAAGATCCTACCGAGATTATGTGAAATGATTACTCCGAATTTATGTAGACAATAATGTTTTGGGAAAATCAAAGTGTAGCTAGATGTTAATATAGAGACACCAACAATATACCCAGTGTACTCTCACTAAGTGGGTCGGGGTAGAGTGTACGCAGACCTTACCACTATTTCAGAGGCAGAGAGACAGTTTCCGATAGACTCTCAGCTCAAAACAGTCCAAAACAGAACAATAGTATACCATAGTCGAAGTACAAGAAACAATAGATAGTAACAAGAATCGAAAAGAGATGTTAATACAGTGAGAGTAATGGTAAGAAAATATGTACATACCTGTGTGTTCCTGAATTACTTTTGCATGCAGAGGTGTTCGATTTAATGGACCTGCAGAAGAAGTTGGTTGCTTGCATGAGTCCAAGATGTCACTCAAAGCTTCACGAAGACCAGACTCAGCTGCCAGATACAGTGGTATCTCCCGAGCCTTGTTGGATGGAAATTCGAATTCAGGATCTTCTTTCACCAAGATTCTGGCTACATCTTGATGTCGGCTTCGTGTGGCCATGTGCAGCGCTGTATCTCCATTCTCATCTGTCATCCTCATGAGCGTCTCCTTATAATACTCCTCCATACTAAGTAGCGAATGGACTACGCTTCGATGTGACCTTCATTAGCTGCTACGTGATGCGCAGTTTCATTCTTCTTGTTCCGATGGCATAACAATGCCGGACTAATCTTAACGACTTCTGCCACGAAATGTGAGTGGCCATAATGGGCCGCCACGTGTAAGATTGCGTTGCCTGTTGGAGTGACACAAGGTTGGATATTCATCCCTTTTCAGATATTCAACAAGTGAAAAATCACCATTACTGATATTTCAGATACAAGGTTGGATCCATTTTTGTTTCTTTTATTTGGTTTGCAGATTTATCCAAAATCTCCGATATTATAATCTTCTGAGTTCTTTGCTTTCTCTAGATAAAAATTATTTATAAATATTCTGAATACACAGATCTTCGCCTTTGATCGAAAGAAAGGTATTTATTGTTTGCTTTGCTCATAAGAAAGGAATTAATAAAGAAAAACAACATGAATAAAGACAGTTTTTTACTGTTTAAGATCTTCTTATGACTCTTTTTTCCAACACAAACAAGGCTATGTAATTGAAAATGATAGAACAAGAAAAATATTTTCACGCGGTTCAAATAAATTTGGAAAATCAAGTTTTTTATCGTATTACAAATTCAATGCTTCATATAATGCAGACTCTTGCAGAAATGCAGGATAAGGCCACGTACAATAGACCCCTGTGGTCTAGCCCTCTTACCCCGACCGTACGCATAGCTACAATGCTTTACACTGCAATCTTTTCTTTTGGTGAAATGACATTCACTTTGGTGCTTAAGAAGCAACCTATGATAATATTCTCTTTTTTTGCTCTTTTTTCTTTTTTTGGTTCCTTTCTTAACTTGTAAAGTCGAGTATGTCGTAGCTTCCTATAGATAATATCACCATAATTATTTCGTTAAGTTTTGCTCATTTGAGTTGGCTACAAGATTTTCTTTGTTCTGTAGTCATGTTTTGTTCATTTCTTAAGTAATCGACTACTCTACTTGGTTGTTTTTATGAGAAAAGAATCATAAGATGAAGTGAATCTTAAGAGATCCAAGTATTACTTTTTATGTTCATGATATTCTTTCAGTTTTGACATGAAAGCAAAAATACAGAAACATCAAAATCCCTTTCTTGTGATCAAGGCAAGCACCAGATCCCTTTCTTCTTTGAAATTCATTAAGAATCTAATTAGTTTTTCCTATATAATAATGTTTCATCAGAGAAAGCAAAGGACTCACAGGATTGTCATTGGGAGATCTTGGATAAAACTCCGAATCAAAAGGAATGGATCCGACCCTGTATAATGCTGCGATGAGAGGCAATATCGGAGATGCCAATTTTCTACTTGGTGATCATTTGAAAAGGGATGAAGAAAATGGCTACGAAGTCACTCCAAAGGGAAACACGGTCCTCCATGTCGCAGCCCTCTATGGCCACTCCCATTTCGCGGCAGAAGTCCTTAAGATTACTCCGGCAATGTTATGCTGTCAAAACAAGAAAAATGAAACCGCTCTTCACATAGCAGCTAACGAGGGGCACACTGAAGTAGTACGTGTGCTACTTGCATGTGTCAAAGATCATAATACTAAGGAGAAAATCACGAGGATGACAGATGCTAGTGGAGATACAGCCCTACACAAGGCCATGCGGAGCCAACATCTAGATGTGGTTAAGTTCTTGGTGAAAGAAGATCCTGAATTTGAATTTCCGCCTAACCATGTGCAGGAGACACCACTCTATCTGGCGGATGAATCTGGTTTTCATGATGCTTTGATTATCATCTTGAAATCCTTCAAGAAACCAGCTTACACTGCAGGTCCATCAAATAGAACGCCTCTGCATGCAGCAGTAATTCAGAAATATAAAGGTACATAATTTTTGTTTTGCAGTATCAATATCTAACCTCAGTTGACTTTCCTATAATTAACATCGTCCACCTAAATTTGGATTATCATGTCGATAGTCTCAATAGGATCCTCTCATTAGCCGCATCAACTGATAATCAACTTAAATAGCATTCAGATCTCTTGTAATAAGACAAGTTGAGATCCGCTCTAAAAAACATTTATCTGCAATTTCTGTTGATGGTTTCTTAATGTCTGTTGTGCAACTATATTTGCAAAAAGATCTAACCCCTTATTTATGCATTTATCGTGTAGACACATCCGGATTTCATTAGATCACTCTGGCAATGGAATAAGCCTTTATGCGAGGAACCTGACTTATGGGGTGGAATCCATTGCACTATGCTGTCAAATTAGGATTGGAAGACGTAGCTTCTGATATGCTGGGGTGGAAAATATCCTTAGTGTACCTTCCAGCAGGCAGTGAAAATGACTGGACAACAGCAATTCACATTGCAGCCAGTGAAGGTGATGTAAACATGATCATTGAGCTATTAAATCACTGCCCTGATTGTCGCGATATGCTTAACAGAAACAATCAAAACGCTCTTCATGTTTCCGTATTGAACAATCAAGACAAGGTAGTCTGCTTTTTATTAGACTTTGATAAGTGTGACAGCCTTGTTGATGAGCCAGATAGTCATGGCAACACTCCTCTTCATCTGCTTACTGCCTCTGGTAACCATGTGCCTGAACAAATAAATCATCCTAGAGCAAAGAAGATTTCATTTAACAAACAAAACCAGACTCGACTTGATATAGCATTGTCATACAAAGAGACAACAAAGAAGGTAATCAGTCGCACATTTGTTTTTCAAATATCGATTGCTACCGACTCAATATAAACTGCACTATTGATGAAAATAGGAGAAATTGATGGAGGATTTTTGTAGCATTGGATGACTTGGAAAACGTGACTTTGAGGTAAAGCGGAAGTACGAGTACATGCATAATCCAAATGATGAAATGGAAACAGGAGTCAAAATGCAACTGAGGGAAGATGATAAAGATAAAGCTAAAAAAGGCAGATCAAACAAAAGTCAAAAGTATTATGAAAGTAGCTCAAATCCATATTGTTGTGGCCACTTTGATAATGACAGTCACTTTCACCGCTGGTATCACATTGTCTGGAGGTTTTGAGAGCGACTCCGATGGCGATCAAGGGATGGAAATTCTAATAAGGAAAACAACATTTCGTGCATTTATTGTTTCCGATGCCATTGCCTTCACATGCTCAGCTATTGCCATATTCATCTACTTCCTCATGGCAGATGAAAGTAGACCACCACATTTGGAAATTATAAATAAGCTTTATGATCTCGTAGGTATTTTTCAGTGCTTGTCACTGTTTGCAGTTGTAATTGCATTTGCAACGGGTATGTTTGCTACCTTATCACATTCCCTTGGTCTTGCTGTTACTGTCTGTTTCATAGGTTTCCGCTCTATTTTATTGTACTTCTTGGCTGTTATCTATATTATTAGATATATAGATGAGAGTAAGATGATGAATATAAGCGAGCGACAAGAATGCTAGCTACTACTTGTACTTATTGCTTGCAAATGTATAATTCATCTACGTATTTCAGTTTTTACCCAATACCTTGAAATACATATGACAAATTTGGTTTTTAGTCCATTACATGTTATTTTAGCTATACATCCTTATCATGTGATATAACATCTATGTAAGATCATTTTCTTCTATTCAAATAATAAGTTTTTACAGGAGATCTTTATTTCGTCACCGACAATGCTATAGACCCAATATACATTCACTAAATAATTCATAGTACAACAACAACAATATAGCTAGTGAAATTCCACAAGTGGAGTATGGGAAGGATAGAGTATACACGAATCTTACCTTTACATTTGGAGGCAGAGAAAGGTTTCTGAATTTTGGTAGTTCTTCAACGGCTAGCTGTAATGCCCTGAATCTGGTACCCAGAATGCTACACGGTGTCCATGACCCCGAAGGATCACAAGCTAATCCATGACGGATATCTGTACCTGTACACTGCATGATATACGAATATACATGCGGAAATAAAGGCTGATAGGCCATAAGGTTCAATACTGTAATAAAACTGATAAAAACATGACATCTGGGTTGGGTATGAAATACCCAAAACAACTGAAATAAACTTTTCTGAAACATGATAGTCTAAAAAGCCTCTAACTGTCTGAATAAGAAGTTGATAGGACATGTCCCCAACTAACTCCATTTACAGTAATAGACTAAGTACTGAAATAATAAAATAATGATCATGTCCTCAAAGGATGAGAACTCACTGCAGCGAAAACTGACTTGCTACTGATTGAATGTACCGGTATGCATGTGGGGTAGGCTGAATGCAAAGGGTTCACATGCATGAACTATACTAACTAACTGAATAACATGAACGTGAGATTACATGCATGAATACATGATAACTATAACTAGGTTCGTGATAACATGATTACTGAGTCTGAGTACTGATAACATGAGTTGATAAATGTAAAAACAACAACTGAATGAATGTTTCTGACAGTCATAATTTTGATTGAACTAGCTGAGTTCCGTACTGTTCTGAGTTGACTGTATCTGACAGTTCTGAAATCTGAAGAACTATTTGAGTTCTTTTACTGAGACTGATACTGAAACTGTGGGAAGTAGTTAACTGACATACCCCATATATGCTATTATAGCTAAGTTGGGGTCTAATCTCTTCCCTGATTGGAAGGGTCTTACTACCGCGCCACTGGTAAAGAAAAGTTGTGAGTAACGCTCATTTGACAGTGTCCCTAAAAGAGAACAATGGGACCTTATCTGACTATGTTTATCCACCTCATCAACCTTCATCTGACAGTGTTGATGTCTCAACCTATGCTGGCTACATAGTTCTGGAATGCAAGGATTGCTTCTAGGAATCACACCCTCATCTGAAAGTGTGTGTTTCTATCCTTGGGTTCGCTCGGTGCTAACTCCTACTCTCATCTGAATAGACACTGAACATGGATTTACTGAACTGAACTGTACTGATTTAACTGAGTTTCGTTGACTAATGGAATAGTATTGAGATTACTGAATTACTAATCTCTCCTGAGTCACATGACTGACTGAGTTCTATGGATCAGGTCTTGACTAAGGGTATCATAAAAATATGACACTATCTCTAGGCACACAACTATATTTTTTGGGTACAAGTACCCCCAGAACTCGATAGAAGGAAACTGACAAGACTTGACATTCTTTAATACATGACCCATATCAACTATTCATAATAAAATGAGTTGGGGATTTCATGAAGTACATAGTGCACACAATCTTGTATATAGCTTGGAATGCACATAATCATGTCATAATTTCATCATTCTAATATCATGGGTATTCCATCAAACAATTGCATTTCACAACAATATCATGGAAGTTATTTAAACATAAGGAGAAAAAAAAATCATACATTCATAGCTTGGGTCACAATTTAGCTATATTGCCTAGTTTCTAGTCCTTTAAGAATTTTATCAAACATCTTGCATGCACAAACTAGGGCATAGGTATGATCATCAATTAAATACAATATGATTCCACAATTTAACTGCATTGCATGGAATTCAATCCTATACTAACATGGTTTCATGAAAACAAGATAAAGATTCAATCATGGATATCGTACAACCCTAACAACTTGAGCAAAATCAATTCACAAACATAAATATCATAGTATATAATTTATTAGAGGATTTTTGGAATTCATGGATGAACACTACACATACCTTTGTTGTTGTTTTCACGAAGTTTGGTGGTTGAATTTCTTGAACTTGAATCCCCAATTGAACGCCTTAAGGTGTTCTTGAGAGAATTTTTGAGAATATGGGTGTATTTTTGTTTATAATAGGTTAAATACCGTGTTTTTAATATACATAGGGTGGGTAAAAAGTCCAATTTACCCTCAAATACGCTGAGCTGGAAGCTGGAAAAATTTGGCAACGTGTGGTAGAGCGTGTGTCGCATGCTCTATCGCATGCTAGGACCTGCGAGATGGAGCATGCATTGCATGCTAATCTCATGATGCTCTGTTTCGAAATCCAATCGTGCCCTAAACGGATTCCGAAAATTCCGAAACTCACCCGGAATGTACTATTGACTTGCCCCATTGCGACGCAACTTGAAAATCGAAAACGGATGTCGGGAAGGTCGTCAAATAAATCCCCGAAGTTCAGAGGCTTAAAATGAGTCTAAGTGTTGAACACCTAGTTATGATGATATTCTCTTGTTTTTATCTTTTTTCTTTTTTTGGTTTCTTTCTTAACTTGTAAAGTCGAGTATTTTGCAGCTGCCTATACGTAATATCGCCATTATTATTTCGTTAAGTTTTTCTCATTTGAGTTGGTGACAAGATTTTCTTTGTTCTGTCGTCATGTTTTGTTTGTTTCTTAAGTAATCGACTACTCTGCTTGTTTTTTTGATGAGAAAAGAATCACAAGATGAAGTGAATCTTACGAGATCCAAGTATTACTTTTGTTTTGGGGGGTTTAATAAGTTCTCAAAACTGTTCAATATGAATCTAAACTAATAAGTTCTCAAAACATCAAAATCCCTTTCCTGTGATCAAGGAAAGCACCAGATCCCTTTCTTCTTTGAGACTCATTAAGAATCTAATTAGTTTTTCCGATATAATAATGTTTCACTCAGATAAAGCAAAGGACACACAGGATTATCAAAAGGAATGGATCCAATCTTGTTCAGTGCTGCGATGAGAGGAAATATCAGAGATGTCTGTTATCATTTGATAAGGGATGAAGAATATGGATACCAAGTCACTCCAAAGGGTAACACGGTCCTTCATGTCGCAGCCCTCTACGGCCACTCCCATTTCGCGGCAGAAGTCCTTAAGATTTCTCCGGCAATGTTATGCTGTCAAAACAAGAAAAATGAAACCGCTCTTCACATAGCAGCTAACGAAGGGCATACTGAAGTTGTCCGTGTGCTACTTGCATGTGTCGAAGATCATAATATTAGTGATAAACTCACAAGGATAACAGATGCGAGTGGAGATACAGCCCTGCACAAGGCCGTGCGGAGCCGACATCTAGATGTGGTTAAGCTCTTAGTGAAAGAAGATTCTGAATTCGAATTTCCACCTAATCATGCACAAGAGACGCCACTGTATCTGGCGGCTGAATCTGGTTTTCATGATGCTTTGATCAACATCTTGGAATCCTGCAATAATCCAACTTATGCTGCAGGTCCATCTAATAGAACGCCGCTGCATGCAGCAGTAATTCAGGAACATAAAGGTACAAAATTTTTATTATTTTCAGTATCAATATCTAACCTCTGTTGATTTTCCCATAATTAACATCGCCTACATAAGTTTGGATTAATCATTTCGATAGTCTCAACAGGATCCTCTATTAGCCGCATCAACTTATAATCCAATGGACTAATTTTCTTCTTAGTTAATCTCGGACAACTATCCCAATCCCTCTTCTCCTCTCCAAAAGACTATTTCGCCAAGGTGTAGAGAATGATGTGAACAAAGAAATTTTGGCCTGCTCCCGTGACTTTCTAAACTAGCCAACCAAAATCAATCGTCATGTGGTTATTTAATGTCCAACAGTTTTTGTCCCACCTGAATAGATATTCTGCCGTAAGAAAAATTAGGAGGGAAAAGAAGAAGACTTAGCGGAGGGGTGGGTTGAGCCATGTCATTTCAGTATCTCTGTGCAACTTTATATTCTTTGACTAAAATTTTTTCTAAACAGCCTCTCTACTTCTTCGAAGGTAGTGGTATGAGCTGCGTATATTTTACCCTCCCCAGACCCCACTATGTGGGAATACACTCGGTATGTTGCATTTGTGGATTTTCTAACAGCGAGACAGGTGACAGCACTTGTCTTTTCCAATGAACTGGTTTTTTCAGCATCCTAAATTTGATATCCATTTTACTGGTAATGGAAGTTGTTTCACTCGTGGAAGAGGAGAAAAGGGGATTGTTGATTGTGAGATAGCTAATTTTTCCATTATATTCAAATGGTACTCGAGACACTGGACGAAATTAAAGGCTCTCTAAAGAGGAGCTGCATCTGATATCTTTACCATTTAAAATGGTATAAATGCGTGAAATAAAATTATGTATCATTGGGATTATAGCTATGTGACTGCTCTAAAGAATATTTATCTGCAATTTTTGTTGATGATTTCGTAATGTCTGTTGTGCAACTATATTTGCAAGAATATCTAACCCATTATTTATGCATTTATCGTGTTGACACATCCAGATTGCATTAGATCACTTTGGCAATGGAATAAGCCTTTATGCGAGGAACCTGACTTATGGGGTTGGAATTCATTGCACTATGCTGTCAAATTAGGACTGAAAGACGTAGTTTCTGATATGCTGGGGTGGAAAAAATCCTTAGTGTACCTTCCGGCAGGCAGTGAAAATGACTGGACGACAGCAATTCACATTGCAGCCTGTGAAGGTGATGTAAACATGATAAAGAAGCTATTAAATCACTGCCCTGATTGTTGCGATACGCTTAACAGCAACAATCAAAATGCTCTTCATATTGCCGTATTGAAAAATCAAGACAAGGTAGTCCGCATGTTATTAGACTCTGATAAGTGCGACAGCCTTGTTGATGAGCCAGATAGTAACGGCAACACTCCTCTCCATTTGCTTGCTGCCTCTGGTAACCATGTTCCTGAATTAATAAACCATCCTAGAGCAAAGAAGATGTCATTTAACAAAGAAAACCAGACTCCACTTGATATAGCATTGTCATGCAAGGTGACAACAAAGAAGGTAAGCAGCCGCATATTTGTTTTTCAAATACTGGTTGTGATTGAGTATATGCTGGTGAAATATTGATATACTAGTTCAAGGATGATATCAAGCAAAAGAACAATTTGTGGGAACGATATGTGGTGTTGAAACATCAAGTGAAACGTTAATTCTATTTCTTGCTCTACCTTCGCCTGAATTAATTTTACATGATATCATTGTCTCCTAAACTATGAACAGATTAGTTCTCAGTTAAACAAGTTCCTGTGTTAAATTTTTCGACAGACTCAATATAAACTGTACTATTGATGAAAATAGGAGAAATTGATGGAGGATTTGTCTAGCACTGGCCGATTTGGAAAACGTGGCTTTGAGGTAAAGCGGAAGTACGAGTACATTCCCAATCCGAATGGTGAAACGGGAACAGGAGTCAAAATGCAACTGAATGATGAAATCGGAACAAGAGTCAAAATGAGATCGAGGGAAGATGATCACGATAAAGCTAAAAAGGCAGATCAAACAGTAATCGAAAGTACTATGAAGGTAGCTCAAATCCATATTGTTGTGGCCACTTTGATTATGACAGTCACTTTTACCGCTGGTATCACATTGCCAGGGGGTTTTGAGAGCGACCCTGATAGCCATAATCAAGGGATGGCGATTCTGATAAGGAAAACAGCATTTCGTGCATTTGTTGTTTCCGATGCCATTGCCTTCACATGCTCAGCTATTGCCATATTCATCTACTTCTCCATGGCAGATGTAAGTAATGTACCTCACAGTAAAAATATTGTAAAGAAGCTTTATTATCTCGCAATTATTTTTCAGTGCTTGTCAATGTTAGCAGTTGTAATTGCATTCGCAACTGGTATGTTCTCTACTTTATCACATTCACTCGGTCTTGCTGTTACTGTCTGTTTCATAGGTTGCCTCACTATTTTACTGTGCTTCTGGGTTTTTATTTATATAATTAGGAAATTGTTAGAGAGACAATGAATGCTAGTTACTAGTATTTATTGCTTACAAATATATAATTCAACTACATATTTCAGTTTTTACCCAATGCCTTGAATTACATATGAAAGATAAGGTTTTTTAGTCCATTACATGTTATTTTCTTCTATTCAAATTATAAGTTGTCGCTGGAGGTCATTTATCACAATTCTATAGACCCAATGTACCTTCACTAAATAACATCTATGGAAGATCATTTTCTTCTATTCAAATTATAAGTTGTCGCAAGAGATCATTTTTTATAATGCTATATACCCAATGTACCTTCACTAAATAATCCATGGTACAGCAACAACAATATACGCGGTTAAAACTCCACAAGCGGAGTTTGGGGAGGATAGAGAATATAGAGCTATTACCCCTACATTGAAAGGCAGAGAGAATTTTGATAGACCTTCAGCGCAAGGAAAAATAATTCAAAGCAGTTAAGAAAAGAACGTTAGAAGAGGAGAAGCCATGGAAAAATACTATCGAGTGAATGACAAGAAAAGAAAGGCAGTCCCGATGCACTAAAGTTCCCCCTATGCGCTGGGTTCGAGAAATGGCTCCACCATAAGGGTGTATTATACGTAGTCTTACCTTGCATTTCTGGGAGACAAAATGCCTTTCTTGGGGTCGAAGGCAAAAAATGGCACTACTTATTTTTCTATTTTGGAGATTCATCAAGAAGAATACTATAGTTGCCACAACTAAATGCATTTGAGCTGCCTTCATAATGTTTTCGACTAATTTTTCATCTCGACTAGCTCTGTCATCATGATCATTATCCCTCGACTCTGCATGTGGTTCCACCACTATCATCCTTCTTGTCACAAACATCACAAGCAGGACTGCTTGAAATAAACAATTTCCATCTTAATTCAAAGATTCTAATCTAGGAGCATCCAAAGGTGTCGTCTAGTGGTCAATGAAGTTCATTGTGCACTATGAAGTCTCGGATTCAATTTTCACAAGAATCTAACGCTAGGGTGATTTCTTCCAATCTGTTCTAGCATTGTTGATGTCCCAGTTAAAAAAGTTAAACGAATTCCTTGCTTCCAATTAAAGCAAAGAAAAAAATTAAATACCTTATTTTTTCTCTTTTATCAAAGATAAATGTTTGTGGGTGTCCAGAATATTTCTAAAAAAGAAAAAGGGCAATCCGGTGCACTAAGCTTCCGCAATGTGTAGGGTCCGGGGAAGGGCCCAATTACAAGGATCTATTTTATGCAACCTCAACTTACATTTTTGCAATGGGTTATTTCTAAGGCTTGAACCCGTTACCTCTTGCTCACATGGCTACAACTTTACCCGTATCCAAAATATTTTGATGATAATATAATAAAGGACACACAAGATCATAATTTGAAATATTTATAAATCCTAAAATCCAAAAACTAAGGGAAAAAATGAAAAGAAAATGGATCCAATAGTGTACAATGCTACAATGGAAGGTAGCGGGTTGCAAATTTTGGTTTAACTAACATATGAATAGTTCCTTTTTTCGATATACGAAATATGAGATTTTCTTAGTTGATTCTTTGAAAATATCGAATCACACTATTTGTCCTTATTTCGACAAAAGAATCACAAGCTTCTTCGCAAGAAAAACTTTTTTTTTTTTTAGAGCGGGGGGGGGGGGGGGGGGGGGGGGGTCTTGGTTGCAATGTACGTAGTATTATACACGCTTTCTTGAAAAAATGTACCTCGAAATTATTGGAACAATTCTTAACGTCTGAAAATTTAAACAAGTGTATAGATGTTTCTTAATTCTAGTGTTTAAGTGTGTAGATGTTTTATTTATTCAGGTTAGTTCATACATAAGTCGGGGATGAAGAGTTTAATTTTGTGGTCTTAAACATGTCACGTGGAAAGTTAAAACTAAAAAGTTGATAAAAAAGGAAAGTGTCAATCTTAAACCTGTCACATGGAAAGTTGAAACTAAAAAGTGTTATTTTATGTAGTGTTTCGGGTACAAGAATATGTATAAAATGCAACACCAACTTCATTGTAAAATGAACACCACCTTCAATACTAGTTCAAGTCTAAGACAAAAACACTTTTGAAGTTCCTTAACACCTTCAACACTAGATTATTAATAATCTATCTAAGAAGTGTGTTAATTTTATTTTTTTCAGAAAAGAGATGAAATAGAATTTTAAGGCCAAGTCCCCCGACTTCACGGAGTGTCCTTAAGGAACAATTTCCCTCACTGTACCCGAGGTTATGGAATCTTTCTCCCAGGATAAAATGGCCTTCAATCCTAACAATAGCGGTACCTCAAATTGTTGGATTCAACGAACTCACTCAGCGATTTGATTGATCACAAGGAATGTTTTGAAGACAAGAAGAGTTTTTATTTCAGAAAATATTTTCATTCATATCTAAAACTGTGGATGAAAGCAGGTTTATATAGCCATCAGATGCCACTTCTGAAAGGTGGTAATGGTTCACTTAAAAGGTGTATCCTTTGAAAGAGTCATGTCTATTCATTCGAAACATTGTGTCTTTTTCTGAACAGACACAACTATCTGAACAGTTGCACCTTTTCCAAAACAATATGTCTTTTGCTCAAAGGTTGTGTCCCTCCATTTTCCATTCACACCAATTAAACCCAACAGTTCCCCACATTAATGGGGAATAGCTATTCTTTGTAAAACTTTACAGACAAGTATGTGATCATCAAGCAAAGACTGTTTGCATCTGGATAAGTAGGTTTCCCTTTGAACTTTTCGTAGTGAACATGCATCGGATGCACTCGGTCAATTGGTACATTTGATATCTTTGAACCGTCGAGCTTTAATGTACACCTAGACAAATACATGTCACACAACAAGCCTTTTACCATTTATGGTTCTCAAGGTTTTGTTCTTTTCAGCCATGAACACGTCTCGATTTCGTGAGTTCTTAGAGAATAGGCCTTTACTAACATTCTCCTTGAAGCGGCTTCCACTTTGTCCTGACATAAGTGATTTCTATACTTTCAATCCTATAGATTAAACTACTTGATCAAATCTTCCAAATTTAGATAATCATTAAAAGACTTTTCACTTAAGTCTTATCCTTGTTTACTAAACATTATCTACATTACGAGAATGGGTTGGGTAATTGACAATGTTGAACCTGTTAGACACAACTTTGTTTGATCTCCTTGAATCTAGCTCTTGGGATCTCCAGACTACTAGGTAGAGGTACCACCATGCTAACTTGTCCTAGGCCTTAAACCCATTCCCTTGGATGCCCTTTCCACTCCTTCTCTAAATAGGCCTTTTGTAAGTGGATCCAACACATTATCCTTTGACTTTACATAGTCAACAGTGATAATTCCACTAGAGAAAAGTTCCCTAACTATATTTTTAATGCCCCAAAAACAGGTTCCGAAGTGTCACACGGTGCTTGAATCTACGAGTAGCCCCAAGCTAAACCTGGCACGCCCCAAATCCCATTGGAGCGGACTGGCACCCGTAGCCGAGGAGGCCCGGGAGAACCCGTTCATAACCTATACTTTCACATTTACATTACTTATGAAAATTAGAAATTTGGGCAGCACTTCGTTGTAAATAGAAGAAAACAGTACCTGTATCAGCCCAGCAGACACGCATAAATATATATATGAACAGTAATTGGCCGTCAGAGCCATCACGTCTATCAACTAAACACTCCTATGGCAGTACAATATGTCTACAAAAGCCTCTACATAGATACACAACTGAGTTGGGGTCTGGACAAACTCCCGCCCACAAAAGACTTTTATGCAAATACCAAAAGTACATATAGAGACGACTTGGGATGCCCCGAAGCAACTGGAGCTCACCACTAATAACAAAATGTCCTAGCTCTTACTGCGGAGGTGTACGACCTGAAATACTTGTTCCTGCAGGCATGAATGCAGGTCCCCCGTAAGGGACGTCAGTACGGAAATATGTACCGAGTATGTAAGGCAGTGAGCATCAAGATGAGATACAAAAGATCAACAGAACCCAGATACCAGTGAATAAACAGTATGAGTAGACCACACTTAAAAGAACTGATGGGATACCTGCACATTACTTTCATATCATTACTTCCCGTAATCCTTATCAATACATAACATATGTCATACAATGGCCAACTGATCAGTGGTACTAATACAATACATCAGGGACCACCCCTGGAATAGCATATATACATAATCTTTATAATACAATGGCCAACTGATCAGTGGTACTAATACAATACATCATATTATCAATTTAAAATACAGACATTCCATTTCTTAATTCAATTAATCTTTGAGATTGGTTACTTTGTGGTCACACTTTATGGTCCTTGAAACCATGATACCTCAATAGGAAAAATATGTAAATAGGTAATCAGTATCATGAAGATGAAGTAGAGAATCATGGATACCTCATTAAACCATTTCGGAGTCAACAATAGTATATGGACATTTTTTGACTAGCCAGACATCTTAAAAGTGAAAACAAGTTCAATTGGTAGTGTCGAAGATCATATGATGTTATTATGTGTCATGTGTCGTAGGACAATGTTGGAAGCTTACTTGAGAGTGCCATGGGTCATTATTCATGCCAAAGATTATATAGAGTATGTCTTACATACCTTGATATAACCACTTCAATACAAGTGACTTCCCGTACTCTTCGAACACTTATCTACAATAAGTCATTTGTGGCAAACTAGTATTAGCAACCAAACCTTACCATTTAGGTATTAACTTCACCAAATAATGTCTAGGAAGTAATCCTTTAGCTCATCAATAAGAGTACTACATACATCCTCTTATACTCTTATTACATTCACATATCATGCATTTTCATGAAATATCTCTCAAAATCACTCTTAGCCTTATTTCCGTTCTTAATCACCATCCAATACCAACATGATCACTTGGCATACAACCACTACTATAATGATATATCACCACAATTCATCCTCCATAATCCAATACAGCAACTTCCATAATTTACTACTAACAATTTATACACAACAATTCATAACTATGTTTCTAGTTATCTTCCAACATCAAGACAATACTCATAATCCTTTATCAATACTTATTCATGGATAAGAATCAAGAATAAACAATATTCATACCTTAACAATGAACTCTTGTATTTAGGATCCTCCTTACATAACCATGGGGTGCTTCTTGAAGCTTCCGAGACGGTGAACACAACTACGGAACCAATTTGAATTTTCTACGGTTGAATCACAAAATATTTGAGGTTGAAATTGGATAGGGTTTTCACCTTTCCTAAAATTTGGATAAAATATGATAAAATTGAGGCTAAGTGCAGGTTTTTAAGACCAATTTTCGTCCAAATAGAAAATGACCATTGTACCCTAAAAATTGAAATAAATCCCGAATCTGTCCCCAGTGGACAGTTTTGACAGGCTGAAGTAAATCGAGTATAACTCCTTACTCAGATGTTGAATTTGGATGAAACCAATTGCATTAGAAAGGAGACTCAAAGATATTTCTTTTTATATATGGTAGCTCGCCCAGTTCATTATATTGAGGATGTTATGATCGTTCAAAGTTGACCCAAAAACTGGCAGGCCTCAGTATTTTCCTGCTAATTTACTGTTCACAAAAATCTGTTTTGAGAGGCTGAAGTAAAACGAGTATAACTCCTTACTCCGATGTTGGATTTGGATGAAACCAATTTCATCGGAAAGAAGACTCTCCGAGATTTTCTTCTATATATAGCAGCTCACACAGTTCGTTTTGTACAAGGAGTTATGATCGTCTCAAGTTGGAGTGCCTAGCTGCAGAAATTTTCCTGCAGAATTACTGTTCACAGGCTTCCCGGCCACCGTTTTGAAATTTCGAATGTGCTCGCTTATATGAAATACTACTCTGTTTTGGGCAAACTTTATATCGTTGGAAAGATTATTCCAATACCTACACATACAACTATTGACGGGATACTTCTGAACACCATAAACT
Source organism: Capsicum baccatum var. pendulum (assembly GCA_030864225.1). Classification (NCBI taxonomy): domain Eukaryota; kingdom Viridiplantae; phylum Streptophyta; class Magnoliopsida; order Solanales; family Solanaceae; genus Capsicum; species Capsicum baccatum. Next base: position 242,068,655 of record CM061554.1, read on the forward strand.
TAATTTAACCCATACGCAAGTCTTTAGGACTCCATATAATCGCGATAAGTGTACGAAAAAATTTACGGGTTATTACAAAACCTTTGAGCCATTTTCATTCAGTTCAACAAAAATCAACGGGATTTCCATAAATAACCCTCAAATATCAACAGAGAAATCATCATCCAAGAATAAAAGAATTTCAGAAAGATAATAAAATACGACTTATTAGTCAACTCCCAACATCTATACTAGTCTGACAAGCCTCTAAGAGAATCATAGTTAAGCGATACTAGATTCAATCTCACATATGATTATTGAATATATTTTTGTGAACGTTATTTGATATAAATATATGGCATCTCATATGCTTTTATCACTGTTATTATCAACTAGTGAATCATGAGAAAACTCAAGGTTGCGCCAGTGACGACCTCTTATATGATAACAGTTAACCAATGATAATATCTGCATAACAAGACTGCAAACCAAACTACTCGATAGCCCTAATAAAGGGATGTCGATTCTATTATAAAGAACACTGTGTTTTGTGCACTTGTTGTTGTGGATGTGATCTCCTTTACATGCTCAGCTCTTGTTATATGTACCTACTTCGGCATTATTGCAACTATAATAGTTGACAGTTATATACACAGAGGCTTTACGCGATCACAAGTATTTTGCAGCTTCTATCCATTTCAGCAGCTGTAATTGCATTTGTAACTGGCAATTATGCTACTTTAGCACATTCCATTGGTCTAGCTCCTACTGTTTGCATTACCTTATAGATACAACATAATTTTTTGTCAAGATGGTGTTAATGGGTTCCAAACTAATCATTTGTAAATGTATATTTTAAAAACAAATACAAATTAAATTCTAATAGAAATTACTAAATTCTATCAAACATACCACCTTGCCTTTGACAAAATGGGTTGGTGTGGGGTTATTGATCCCACTCTAAAACATTTTAATAAAGTAATAATAATACAACTGACATTAAGATGGCAAGTTGGGCCACATCTCCTGAAACAGTGTTATGGACCGTGTACACTTACCCTCTCAAAAACCCACTTGGTGGGGAAGTGGGAAATATACTGAGTATGTTGTTGTTGTTTCACCTCAAGGAACCAAAAGACTTTCAAGTTCATTGCAGATTTATTTATTAATTATCGGTGACCTCCTAATCAAATAGCAACAATTTTACCAATCACTCTAATGCTCTCCGTGAGATGAAAGAATAGTCAAAAATATTATGAAGACAACTCAAATACATTTAGTAGTGGCAACTATCAATTTATGATAGTGACCTTAACAGCTAGTTTCACATTATGAAAATGACATTGATAGTCCTATAACCAGATGTGAACCTAGAATTTGAAGATAGAGGGTACACTATTATCTTTAACATGGTCATGTCTATTAACTACATAATTTGGCATACAGTTTTTTTAAACTTACAAATTACAAAAAAAATTATGATCAAAGTATAAACTTCAAAATGATCTAGTACTAATACTACAAAAGTAGACTATCCTTTCATACTAGACATTGACGCATTTTCATATTCTGAAAATGGTCAATGATTGCATCGTTGTTTATATTTACAAATATATCCTTCTTAATGTAACAAACTAAATAATAAATTAAAAAAATGCATCACAAATACTGCTACACAACTCATTCTTGATATGCTTCATGGATGAAAAACTTCTCTCTACAGTTGCGGTAGCTAGAGAATTGAAAAATCTATCAGTTGAGTGTGACTGTTCAAACGTATATTTAGTAGTCGTTTGGTCATGAAAATTATTTTCGAATTTTCGAAAAATTATTTCACTTTAGTGAAAAAAGTGAAAACAATATAGGTTTGGCCTTCAAAATTCCAAATATAATTCTGGAATTATATTTGGAAAAATAAAAATAAGTTTTACTCGTTTTCACTTTTTTCACTCATATTTCTCTCACTAAATTTTAAAAACAACTTTAATTTATATTTATGGTCAAACACAACTCTAATTCCAAACTCTAACTCCAATTCCTACTCCAAGAAATCATGATTTTCATGGCCAAACGGGGTATATTTGGCTTGAAGAGAACTTGAGAAAATTGTAAATTTTAGGTATTTGATTTTGTGGGCTTGGGAGTTTTGGGTTTGGGTCCTTGGGATTGGAGAATTTCCATGGCCCATGGGCTTATTATTTTCTGGGTGAACAATTGTAACTTGTAAAATTGTTGCCATGTGACTAGAAAATAGCCTCTGACAGAAATGCATGGTAAGACATGCGTACAATATACCCTTGTGGTGGGCCCTTCCCCGAACCTTATGCATAGAGGAAGCTTTAGTGTACCGGCTACACTGTTTTAGCTAGTTGCATCCAAAGGTAAAGCCCAGTAGTCAACGAAGTTGGTATTTCTTCTCATCTATTCGAGCCTTGATGGATAGAGATACCTAATATTTGGTATTTGATATTTGTTGCTGGTAGAAGGTAGTAGGTATCCCTTAGAAATAGAAGCAAAGGACTCTCAAGTTCAATGGATTCTTTAATATCAACAATGTCAGCTGATAGCCACACCATATATAAAAAATGACCTGTCTGGTATCTTAAGATATTCTAATATAAAGACTCAACAAAGTTTCATTGAGAAATATAACACACCTAGAAGTTCTACACCAGGCTGGCATAATATTAAGATATGCTATAGCAAAGACTTGGGTAAATAGACTTCATCAAACATAATTATAGTAGAAATATTTGGCCTCGAGATGCAAGCTAACAACTGTGAAGTGTATGAAAACCTGAGGCTAGTCGGGCCAAATCGGTGTCCTATCGGTTCTGGGGTGTGCCCGGGGCCCGGTCATGTTTTTGGCCGAAAATAGACCAGGGCACCTAGGTAGGCTGAGGAGCGGCGTAGTGTGGGCCTTTGGGGTCAGAGGGGCCATTTGGGTGGTCAAACGGGCGAAACGGCGCAACTGGGCGAAACAGCGTGAACGGGGCATTTTTGGACCAAATCGATGTGCTATAGGCCACGGTTCTGGGGGTGGGTTTGGGGCTTGGGCGTGTTTTGGGTCAAAAATTCATCGGGACTCCCCAGTCAGGCTTAGGAGTTGCCTAGTGTGGGCCTTTGAGGTAGGCGGGGCCATTTGGATGATCAATCGGGCGAAACGGTGCAAACGAGGATTTGTCGGGCCAAATCGGTGGGCTATAGCCCATGGTTCCGCGGGTGGATCTGGGGCCTGGGCCTGTTTTAGGCCGAAAATCGATCAGGGCGCCCCACGTCGTGGTTTAGCCTTGGGCACAACAACTTGTGTTGTATTGTATGTTTTTGGGCCAAGTCTACATAGTTTTCTTGTATAATTGTCTCGCTTGATTAAAGTATCTTTATACCTTATATGTATTTTTTTTCCCTTTCATCTACAAATATAAGATTTTATCATTTGCACACAAAATTAATCATCAATGACAAATAAAAACCAAAACTAGGAGGTCCAAGAGAAGAATTAGGAGAAGAAACTTGATGTTTAAAGAAAAACATTCATGCAACTTGGGAATATTTTACTAGTTAAAGTAAAACCTTTACTAATAGCATCTTTGCTTTTCATGTACTCATGATCTAGCAAAAAATATTCTATCATGAACCACTTAGCATCTTTTTCTATATCACTGTGATACTTCAAAAAACCTACTCTTATATTCTATTGTGGTTTTCTTTTTTTGATCCATCTCTAATTGAGTCATTTTTTTGTCCTTTCCAAATCCCTTTCTCAACTGTTGAATTGAATTCTTGAATCTCTTTAATCGCGAAAGAAAGTAACATGTTTTCTCTTGCTTCAATAAAATCAACCATCCAGGGTGGATCAGGGATAAAGCTAGTAAAGCGTTGTCTTTAGGCCGCTTCAAATTTTAATAGTAAACTTTATGATCTTGACGTCACTCAAAATAATAGTGAAGATTGCAAAAAAAATAAAATGTACAAAGTTTAAATAAAAAAAGAAAGAAGAACTATCAACGCTTTATCATACTTGGTGTGTCATTTGCACCCTTGGTTAGGGGTGTCAAGTGGGCCGGGCAACCTTTGTACCTAACCCAGCCCGATTTGACCTAGCCCGGTAAGCTCTAGGGCTTTAGGATTCCGGGTCCCGGGCCGGTTATTTTTTTAAAATCGGCCCAGCCCGGATAAATTTATTTTTTTTAAAAAAAAAGATATTTTGGCTTTTGCGCCAAACTAGCCGTTTGCCCAATGGCTATATAGCCGTTTTTGGATCCAAACGGCTAGTTTGGGCCCATTTATTAAAAAAAAAAAAACTTTAAAAAATATTTTTTAATCCCAAAAAAAAAATCTATAAATACCCTACAACTTCAAATCATTTTTCACATAATTTTTTCACTCTCTCAAATCTCATTCTCTCTCAAGCCTCAAACCTCAATTCTCAAATATTCAATATATTTAATTTCTTAAAGTGTTCACTTTAATTTTTTAATTTTTCGTTTACAAAGTACGAGCGGAAGTTTCTAAAGTCGCAATCTTCAGATACTTTCATAATTTGGTATTGTCGTTCCATCTCTTACGTTTAATTTTTATTTATTGTATTAATTGTTTAATATTTAATTTTATTATATTTGTGTATTTTGAATATTTTTAGTTTAATTTAATTTATATTATGGATAAATTAAGAAACTTCGCTACTAAAGGTGTTAAAATTTTTTATCCCGGAAGCGGTAGTGGTAGTAAAAAGCGAATTACTAGCAGTAGAGGTAGTTCAAGTAGTAGATATACCCGTATATCTTCGCCTCCGGTACCGCTTGGTACACCTTTTGAGGAAGAAATAGGTGTAGCTGCTCACGATATGGATTATGTAGAAGCTTAGGAAAATGACGATATAGAAGAAGAAAATGAAGTAGATGCGGTTAATTTAGATGAAGATAATGAAAATATTGCTGAGACACCCGCAGTAGGAGATGCTAACGTTAGATCTGAATCAGTTAATCTCCCTTCCCGTCCTCCCAGTGCCCCAAAACCTCGTAAAAGAACTAGTATTGCATGACAATTTTTTAAACGTATATCAGATATTGAGGTGCAATGCAATATTTGTCAACAAATATATAAGCATAGAAGTGGAGGCAAGCAAGGGGGTACGGGTACGTTAATGAGACATGTAGCTGAAGATCACAAAAGAGAGTTAAATATTGCAAAAGGTGGTGGGCATGTTGGTGGGTCAATACAAACTAGAATGGACCCAGCAACCGGTCACGTAGCGAAGAAGTATAATAAATTGAGGGATAGGGAAGAAATAGCTAAAATGGTAGTTGTGGGTTGTTTGCCTTTTAGTTTTCCTTCTTCTGATGTCTTTATTCGTTATATACAAGCAATTTATAATCCTATGTTTAACGGTATTCCTAGAACTACTTGTCGATCTGATATTTTTAGACTCCATTCACAATATTCTTTTTATTTATCAACATTGTTAAAAAATATTCAATGTAGATTGTCCCTAACTTCTGATCTTGGTCGTGCTGTAAATAAAAATAATTATTTAACCATTACTTGTCATTGGATGGATAGTAATTTCGTGATGCAAAAACGTATTCTTGCTTTTTTATATGATGAAGATCGTAAACATACTGGACAATTTATTGTTGATTCTATTGTTAAAATTGCCGGATATTATGGTATCGAAAATAAAATTTTATGTATTGCTTTTGATAATGCTTCTAACAACAAGAATGCTATAACAAAAATAAAATCTACGCTATCTCCGCCCTTGCCTGAAATTTTTCATATTAAGTGTGCATGTCATATATATAATTTAATTGTAAAAGATGGTCTTGAGTTTTTTAAGCTTTATATTGAAAAAATTCGTCTTGCCGTTGGTTTTATTCAAAGAAATAATCGTAGATCGGGAATTAGAGAATTTAAAGTTAAATGTCAAGAAAATGGAGTTACACCGATTTTGATGCCTGAGGAAATTGATAATAGATGGAATTCTACGTATGAATTTTTAAAAACTTGTTATAAATATAGAATTCCTATTACACTAGCTTTTAACCAACATTGCGGTTCATTTGCTGATTCTGCTAATTACATGCTACATAATTCTGATTGGGTTCTAATTAATGATCTTGTTAAGTTTTTAGAAAAAATTTATGTAGCTACGGTTGAATTTTCCGGTGCTTATTATCCTACTGTTTGTAATATTTTGACATATATAGCCGATATTTCTGGTTTGCTCAAAGAATATAAAAGTAAAGAAGGTTATAAAGAAGCTGTTGGAGCCATGTTTATGAAATTTAAAAAATATTTTTTCCTGATTCCCCCTATTTACTTGGTTGGTGCTATGCTAAATCCGTGCATGAAATATAATCATATGTGTCACTTTAGTACTCTTATTTATACTAACTTAGAAATAAATACTAACCATGATTCGGAACAAGTACAACCTGATTTGTGGACGGCTACGGCCGATGAAAAGGATTACATAGAAAAATTATATAATCACTATGCTGATTTATTTGATTTAGCCGTACCTACAAATATCACTCCAACTGTCACTCCTCATCCTCCTGAGGAGCCATCATCTTCTAAAAGGACGGCACATAGTGATTTTTCTGATTCGTTTTATGATTTAAATTGTTGAAACAGTGTTGATGAGAGAACTTACACATCAACTTATCAGGAAAAGTTGAAATATTATCTTCGGACAGCACCAGAGGATCGCAGACGACGGATCAACACGTTGGATTGGTGTAGGAGTAATGAAATACAATATCCTGTGCTTTCAGGATTAGCTAGAGATATCTTGAATGTTCCAATGTCAACCGTTGCATCAGAGAGCGCCTTTAGTCAGAGACGACAGCAGCTTGGAGACAACCGATACTCATTGAGAAACAATGCAATGAATGTTCTAGTTTGCCTCAGAGATTGGATTAGAGCAGAAATAAGAAATCAAGGAATGGAACCGGAGCCGAGCGACGAGCTGAAACTTGAAGAAATTATGACTTCACGGGAGAACTCAGCAGAATCAAGTCCAATGCATGGTTTTGCACCGTTGACTTCGACTATCCTATGCAAGTTCCCATTAATATTAACATGAATGAGTTGAAAAAAATGATGCATAATTTATAGATTTTTCAATCATATAAATTATAAATTTTAGATCATTTTGCAATCAATAAAATTCCCCAAATTCATTCACTCCTTAGTCCTTGCTTTTTATTTTTTTCATTTAACGATTTAAAATTTTAAATTGAATTTATAGTTTTCTACTTTGAATTAAAAACTTACTTATAATATATTATTAATTTACTACCAAATATTATTAATTTATTATATTAAGTTGCATATGTTTTGTATATTTGTGCATATATCTTCTATAGAAGTGTATATTTAACGTATACATGTGTATATGTTTTATAAATTAGTATATAAGTATATCTATATATATTGTAATATATATATAATTTAGTATATTTTATAAGTAGTAGTATATATACATTGAATGGTGCGTATACACGTGTATATATCTTCTACAGAAGTGTATATTTAATGTATACATGTGTTTATATTTTATAAATTAGTATATAAGTATATCTATATATATTGTAATGTATATATAATGTAGTATATTTTATAATTGGTAGTATATATACATTGAATGGTGCGTATACATAGAATAGATTGTATATATGTGAATAGATCTTCTATAGACATGTATATTAAATGTATACATGTGTATATGTTTTATAAATTAGTATATAACTATACAAATATATATTGTAATATATATATATTATAGTATATTTGATTTAAAGTATTACATATACATAAAATAGTGTGTATATATATGAATAGATCTTCTATAGACGTGTATGTTTAACGTATACATGTGTATATATTTTATAAATTAGTATATAACTATACAAATATATATAGCAATGTATATATTGTAGTATATCTCATTTAAAGCATTACATATACATAGAATAGAGTGTATATATGTGAATAGATCTTCTATAGACGTGTGAATAGATCTTCTATAGACGTGTACATTTAACGTATACATGTGTATATGTTTTATAAATTAGTATATAACTATACAAATATATATTGTAATGTTTATATATTATAGTATATTTCATTCAAAGTATTACATATACATAGATTAGAGTGTATATATGTGAATAGATCTTCTATAGACGTGTATATTTAACGTATAAATGTATATATATATATATATATATATATATATATATATTGTAGTATATTTTATTTAAACTTTAAAGTTTAAAGCAGTACATATATATTTTGATGGTGCGTATATATGTGTAATTGTGTATATGTGTATATATTTTTTAAATTCTAATGTAGTATATATACTATATATATATAGTGTATATATATTGTTTAACGTATTTATAATATATATAGGTGGGTATATATAATGTATATTGAAAAAAGTTTTTTTTTTTTATATTTTTGAGCGGGTTTGACCTGGTTTAGGTGGGTTTGACCGGATTGGGTTAAGTGGGCCGGGTTAAGGTGGTTTTTGATTTTTTCACTGTTGGGTCCGGCCCGTCCCGGCCCACTTAGACCCCAACCCGGCCCCGGCCCGACCCTCAACCCGGTTAAATAACACGTGTCAGTTTTGGGTTGGCCCGGCCTGGCCCACTTGACAGCTCTACCCTTGGTGTGCCCTACTCATTGGATCTAGTTTATAATCAACTCATCAAAACATAATATATTACACTCTTTTTTTGACTTGGCATTCTATGTGGCATAAACCAGGAGCGTGTAATACAAACAAAATAAGAGCGTGAGACCTTGTAAATGGGGCCTAACAGTCACATTAGGGCTTATATTAGTCATCTTCTTCCCTATTTGCTTCTACCACTATTATTGGACAAATTTAAACTTTTTTTTTTGCCTCTTTCTCTATCTTCGCTCTCCAAATTTCTTTTCCAACATTTCTTTTGCCTGTCATTATACTCCTCACTTTTTAGTGCATTTCCAGTTCAATTTTAACCCCATTTTCAGTCTTTGTATTTTTTTTTTTTACCATGACAGTTCATGTTTGTTATTGTGGACTTTATGATGAACTTAAAATTCTAACAATGCATATACATGAAACAAATCAAGACCCCTACAAATTCCAACAAAAACAGGTGTTAATCGACAAAAATCCAAAAATAAAAAGTGTTTAAACATGTTTCCACGTTATTTCCTACATAGTTTTTAGGAGTTTGATTTTTTACTTACATGTCAGTATTTGTGCTACACACTCAACAACCAAGTCAAAATAAGAATTTAAAATATTGTGTTTTGATGGGCTGAACAAAATTCTAAGTAGAAATGTCTAATTATAAACTCGAACAAATCCAAAAGTTCAATAAATATCTTGCCTAATAATACAACTTCACATAGAGGTGGCAAGTTGGGCGACATGCACCATGTGAAATGGATGTTCTTGATATATACCAAGTAAAGACGAAGTCAAGAATCTTTGTAGAGTGTATTGGAAAATTAAAGCATACATTAGTTTAATGTGTATTATTAATACCTTGTTTAATATACTTTTGCACCTTATGTATAATTAATGTTTGCATTAGTTATACAATCTATTATGTATTGAGGTATGTATTAATAATATCTCAAAATCCATGGTAGGATCAAATACATGCATTAAAATGATTAATGACACTATTATCCATCAAAAAATTTTCACATCCTTTCCAACATATATATGAAGGATATTTTTGTCAAAAAAAAATTAAATTTTTAGAAATTATTTAATTTATGTTATTTTTAATACATCAAACCAAACACTGCATAAGAAAAATACAAGCATAAACTAATGCAAGTATAGCTAACACAAGCATTACTAATACAAAAATTGCTAACACACCATATTTTGTATTATTCTTATACACTCTACCAAACGACCCCTAATGTCTATATAATGTTTCACCTCGAGAAATCAAAGGACTTTCAAGTTCATTGGATATTTTAATTACTCTCTCCGTACATCTTTATTTATCTATTTTTCTAATTTGGATGTTCATTAATACTTATTCAGTTTATAAAATCGATGTATAATTTATTGTTAATATTAAATACGGTACATTATGTAATGCATTTTTAAAATATTAAATTTATTATATTTAAAGGATAATATAATAAAACTATTCCTATTATTTACCGTGTAAATAGAAAAGTGGACAAGGAAAGATAGACGGAGAGAGTATATGTATTATATTCCTCCCGTTTTAAAGAAATGACCTATTTGACTTGACACGGAGTTTAAAAAATAAAAGAATACTTTTAAATCTTGTGACTTTAAACTAAAGTTGTGTCAAATGTACCAAAATATTTTTTAATCATGTGACCTTAAACATCTCATGCGAAAAGTTGAAAATAAAATATTTTCTCAAAGAAAAAAGAATACATTCTTTTAGAAACGAATTAAAAATAAAAATGGGTCATTCATTGGCCTCGAGATTCAAGCCAACAACTTCTAATAAATAATGTAAGCTAACACTGACCACACCATGTGAAGGAGTAAATTTCTTAAAATGTCATTGAAGTTTTACAAATATTCCACTAATGTTACATATGATTTTATGGATAATAATATCATTGAACTTTACAATTATTTCAAAACACAAAAAAACTAACCGAAATGTTAAAAACTTAACAGAATAATCCATTTAACTGTATTTGACCCAATACTTTGATATCCATGACCCATGACCCATTTGACCCCACTTTAGATTAAAAGAAAAAAAAATTCTTCTTTATTCCATAACTTTTTGACCATCGGTTTACAAAACATGAACAACATTTCTTGAAGCTTCTGCAATTCAAAAAAAATAAATAAATTCAACTAAGTTGATGGAGAATGGGAAGGCTTCTCATCTCCCACAAGCTGTTGATAATGTTGATCGAATGAGAGATAACGAGATAAAATTTCTTTCTTTATTGTTGTATTTTTTGGGGGGATCTTTTTTAGGAGAATAAAGTATTTTCAACTCTCCAATATGTTATTGGACTAATATCTTAAAGTAATTTCATTTGTGTTGAAATGGACATGGATTTTAGCTTTGTTTTATTTTTGTATTGACTACTTGGGGTTGGAATTTTTACACTATAAATTTATGTTTTAGGATGTGTGTTTTGTATATTTTTTCTTTTAAAACACACTCTTTAAAATACATGTAGAGTATTACCTCCTTGAATAATCCTCATTTTCTTTATCTACCTATAAAAGTCGAGATATTTTTGTGTCAACTTCTGTCTTTTTTGGCCTCTTTAATCTGATGCTTATGCTTTTTTTATGGCCGATTTCATTTGCTTATTGTAGGAGTATTCGGTCGCAGAAGTGCGATAATTTGAGTCTTTTTTGAATCGCATTAGTGATGAGAATAATAATCTTATCACAGGACAAGTTACTATGGAAAGATGGGATAGTGATGTTGAGGAAGATTTTTGTGATCCGGAATATAACATATCTGATGAAGATAATTACTTTCAAGAGGTTATAGCGAAAGAAAACACTAGGAAAAAGAAAGGAAGGCCTAGAAATGTGGCTTCGACATTAGGCCTGTCATCTAAGACTTTGATTGTAGTACCACAACAGACTACTCATGTTAATTCTGATTATGCATATTCAGATGAATTGCTTGAGGAGGTTACAACAACAACAACAACAACAAACCCAGTGTATTCCCACCTGGTGGGGTCTGGGGGGGTAAGATATACGCAGTCCATACCTCTACCTCTAAAGAAGTAGAAAGGCTGTTTCCGATAGACCCCCGGCTGAAGACACAAGATACCACACAATTACAAAGCAAAACACCAAACGAGGTTACAAAAATACATAACATAAATACGGCAACCAAAAGTAAAAGTGAAAGTGAAAGTGAAAGTAAAAGTAAAAGTAAAGAAAACAGAGGAGAGCACTCAGATTCGTACTAAAACAAGGGACACGGAAACATAACCAGGATACTACCCCCAGCAAGTAATTCCCTACACAAGCGACCCATACTGGCCCTAGTCCTCTAGTCCTCTAGTCCTCTGCCCTAATTCGCATCCTCCAGACTTTCCTATCTAGGGTCATGTCCTCGGTGAGATATAACTGCTCCATATCCCGCCTAATCACCTCACCCCAGTACTTCTTCGGCCTACCCCTACCCCGCCTAAAACCATCCAACGCTAGCCTCTCACACCTACGAACCGGGGCATCCATGCCCCTCCTCTTCACGTGACCGAACCAGCTCAATCGGACTTCCCGCATCTTGCACTCCACCGGGGTCACACCAGCCTTCTCTCTGATAGTCTCATTCCGAACTCTATTCCCTCTAGTCAGCCCACACATCCAGTGCAACATCCGCATCTCTGCCACCTTCATTTTTTGGATGTGAGACTTCTTAACTGGCCAACACTCCGCTCCATACAACATGGCCGGACGGACTACCACCCTGTAGAATTTGCCTTTAAGCTTGGGCGGCACCTTCTTATCGCACAACACCCCCGACGCGAGCTTCCACTTCATCCATCCCGCCCCAATACGGTGCGAGACATCCTCGTCAATGTCCCCGTTACCCTGGATCACGGACCCGAGATACTTGTAACTATCCCTCTTACATACCACCTGTGATCCCAGCTTCACTACCACCTCATCCTCCAGCCTCACGTCATTGAACTTGCATTCCAAATACTCTGTCTTGCTTCTGCTCAACCTGAACCCTTTAGACACAAGAGTTTGTCTCCACACCTCTAATTTATCATTCACACCCCCTCGAGTCTCATCAATCAGAACTATATCATCTACTAATAGCATACACCACGACACCTCCCCTTGAATCCGCTGCGTCAACACATCCATCCCCTTGATTCTGAAAAAGAAATTTTTAGTGACATTTTAAGGAATTTAGAGACTCCCATGTGAAGTGGATAAAAACCTCAGACTACTTTAAAAGTAGGCACAATACATAACGTACTCTTTAATTTGGCCTCATATTATATCTATGACCTTCAACTTTGGATTTGTACAAGTAGACATTTAAACTTGTATAAAGTTGAACAAGTAGACACATATGTCATATGTGACATTCTACGTGGCCAATTCTTAACCTATATGGCGGCCTACGTGTAATATGTCACAGACGTGTGTGTTTACTTGTTCAATTTTATACAAATTTAAGTGCATCTTTGTGCACACCCAAAGTTGAAGGTCATAGATGTGATCCGAGGACAAGTTAAAAAGATATATTTATGTATTATGACTTAAATGTAATTTTCCAAGAAAGGAGTTGTAAATTGACACAAGTTAGCATAAGGTGGCTCCACCATTAGGCGGTGGTACCACGAGGATTTATTGTATGCAGTCTCATCTTATATTTTTATATGAGGCTGTTTCCAAACCTGGAAGTCATGACCTTGCAGGGATCACGTGATAGCAACTTTACTAGTTACTTCAAGGCTCTCATTCGTGAGATGAAAGAATAGTCAAAAATATTATGAAGGCAACTCAAATACATTTAATAGTGACAACTATCTATTTATGATAGTGATCTTCACAGCAGGTTTCACGTTATGAAAACGACATTGATTGCCCTATAACATGATTGATTATTTGTCTAGACTGGAAAAAGTAAAGGCATAGTGTTAAAGTAATTAATTATAAATGGACATCATCAAATAAAGATGGCAAAAAGATGCATTTGTTGATAGCTGGAAAAAGATATTTATTACTTTGTGCTAAGTCACACCATAACAAACAAAGTGAAACTGAGGGAATTGTTGAAAAACAATTTGGAGTAATATATGGAGAAAATATTCTATTTCATCCTTAAACTATACTCAAAATGACTGAGAAACACCTCAACTTAATAGGGGTCCTACTACTCCTGAACTAATTAAAAATGTATTTTGACACCCTTAGTGCCACATGGCACACACGTGTGCCTGCATAGACCCTTCAGTGTGTTGTGTCAAAATTACACTTTCAATTAGTTCAAGAGTAATAGGGTCCCCCGTTAAGTTGAGGTGTGTCACAGCCGTTTTGGGTATAATTAAAGGGAGAAATAAAGCATTTTCTCAAATATATGTTTCATGAAATGAAATTATAAAACATAAAACCCAACCAAGAAGATATCCCTTTCTTCCAATCAAGGCAAATAACAAATGCCTTTCTTTTAGTCAAAGGCAAATAGTGATACTTTAGATTTCTACTTTGGAGATTCATCCTTTTTCTATATAATGGTTTTGCATGAAGGTTAAATGAAGTACTCGGAGCTAGCAAGACAACAGAGGTTAGATAGCTCTGACAGGAGGAAGAGGTAGGTAGTTGAGGTCATCCGGCCATATGTCGTAGGAGGATGACTTCAGCTGATGCTGAAACAAAAGTCAAAGAAATTATGAATGCAACTCAAATACATCTAGTTGTGGCCGCACTGCTAGTGACGGGTCACATTCGCGACCGGTTTCACATTACCGGGAGGTTTCGAGAACAACTGCGATAATCCTAACAATGGAATGGCGATTTTGATTAAAAAATCAGCATTCCGTGCATTTGTTACTACGGATGCCATTACCTTTGTATGCTCTGCTGGTGCTGCGTTTAGCTACTTCCTCATGGCTTCGAATCACCGGATGTATAGAGTTGCAATAATTTGAAATATGGTGAACTTTGAAACGTCGTTAACAAGTGCAACTGTAGTATCTCCATAACCCCTTAAGTCAGGTCTATACCTCGGTAGCCGCGTTCGGCTAAGTAGACAATTTGGTGGCGCCGTGAGTACCTATTGCAGAAGATCGGGGGTTAACTAGCACATAGTCACACAACCAAAGCAAATAGAGATAATGGTCAAAAACACATTTGAACCATCACTTTTTCGCGAGTTTCACACTTCAACTATCAGTTGTCCCATTTTTTACCTAGAACTAGCAAAAAAAGTAATAGTTCAAATGTGTTTTGTGCCATTAACTCAAAAAAACCTAATACAAGTATTTAACGAGGTTCATCCAAGTCTAATCCTCGAGCGAAAAGCAGAAAAATGGTGGTTACTGTTAAAATACCTCTTAGCATTCATACATTGCTGCCATTGCAACTGAGCTTGAGCTCAACAAAGGGATAAGAGAAGGGAACAAGTTACTGGGAATGTAGTTTTTGAGTAAAAGTTAGTCAATACAATGTATGATCACCTCCTATTTATAGACTCACACGATCAACACATGGTCTTCTAGAAGTTTCCTAACTACTTGATTGGCCCACTAATCAACTTGACAGCTGGCTAACTGATTCGACTAAATAACCGCCTAATCCACTAGCTAACAAATCAACGGAACAATACCAACTAACTGATTAGTAGTTATTTATATAATGTATTCTCATGAGTTTTAACACTCCCTCTCAAGCTGCAGGGTGCAAAATATTGAGCACACCAAGCTTTCTGAGGAGGTATGAATGTTGATCATGACTGAGACCCTTAGTAAGGATGTCTGCAACTTGTTGACCTTTCTGCACATACATAGGCTGAACCAACCCCTCTTTGATCTTGTCTCTAGTAAAATGACAGTCTACTTCAATGTGTTTGGTTCTCTCATGAAATATTGGGTTAGCAGTTAGTTGGATGGATGATTTACTATCACTAAAGATGACAATAGGCTTAGTGATAGACACCCTCAGTTCTAAGAACAAACCTTCCAACTGTGTCACTTCTGCTAATGCTGAGGCCATGCTCCTACATTCTGCCTCAGCTGAGCTTCTAGAGACAGTATGTTGCTTTTTAGACTTCCAAGATATCAATGAACTACCAAACTACACCACATAACCTGTAACAGACCTCCTAGTGTTTGGACATGCAACCCAATCTGAGTCACACCAACAAACCAATTCTGCAGTAGGTTGTGCCTTAAGCCATATACCTTATACTACAGTTTCTTTCAAATATTTTATCACTATGTTTGCAGCTTTAAAGTGGGATTTCTTTGGTTTTTGTATGAATTGACTTAGTGTCTGCACTGCATAACTGATGTCAGGCCTTGTTATTGTAGCATACATCAGCTTTCCAACAAGACTTTGATATGATGCTGTATCTCTTAGAATGACATCTCCTTTCATACCTGATGCTTCATCTACTTCAACTGAAGTTAGTTTAGCATTAGTCTCTAGTAAGGTAGTGGCTGGTTTGGCACCAGTAATACCTATTTCAAATATGAGCTCCAAGACATATTTTCTCTGATTCAGAATCAGTTTGGTGTTCAGATAAAGATACTAAGTTTAGATAATGGGACAGAGTTCATTAAATCTAAATGCAAAGAGTTGTTTAAATCCTTGGGAATCATACATCAAAGTAGTTGTCCATACACACCACAACAAAATGGTGTAGTTGAGCAAAAGTATAGATAGATACTAAGTGTTGCAAGAGCAATCAGGTTGCAGTCACAGATGCCTATCAGATTTTGGGGGTCAAATGTTAAAGTTGTTGTATATCTCATTAACAGACTACCATCTTCATCCACTAAAGGTAAAAGTCCTTATGAGATGTTGTTTTCCAAGGTTCCATCCTTGACACATCTAAGAGTGATTGGATGTAAATATTATGCCTCAATATTGTCAAAGGGTGATAAGCTTATAGAAACGCCCAAGATTGCAGTATTGATAGGCTATTCTGCAACTCAGAAAGGTTATATACTATTAGACTGGTGTACTAATAAGCTGTTTGTTACCAAAGATGGGCTATAGTGAAGAAGTTCTTTATGGCTACAATGCACTCAGACTTTAGTTGCAACAGATGTAATCATGTATACCTACTATGATTATCAACAACAGTTAATAAATAGTATTTCTTGTCAAAAATAGGTGTCTTATAGGACCCAGAGGTCCATATGTACAACATTAAAACATCTTGTAGCTCTAGAAGTACTGACAGGGAAAACTAGTCTAGTTTGTTTTGCTAATGGACAAACATGACACTTATTTATAATATTTACACCACTACTATGCCTTATGAGATTGCGAGTCTTTAATGCTTAAGAAGAAGGATGTACTAGCCTTTTATGCCATAGACTACACCCATGCATCTGCACCTCTACTTCTACTCCTGCAACCTGTCTTTGATGATTTTTTATTGTTAAGAGTTCCATTTACTTCACACACAGTCTTTAGGATGTATAGTCCTCCTTTCTCCTTACCAATCCTCTTCACCTTGCCACTGTGAAGGTCCTGAAACACATAGAAGTCAGGGTAAAATGAAACAAAGCAAGAAATCTGCTTAGTCATTTTAGATACTGACAATAAGTTTAGTTTGAAATTTGGAACATACAGTACATCCCCCCACAACTTCATCCTTCAGCACCTGTGTTTCTCCTATGTGTGTTATTTTGACCTTGGCTCCAGTAGGCAGATTAACTTTGTCACATATAGTAATATCCACTTTCTGATAGTGTGAGAAAATACCTTTATGTGCTGCTACATGGTGTGTGGCTCTAGAATCTACTATCCAATCATGTGAAATAACATGACTAGAGAAACAACTAACAGTACCTGTCATGTTGTTTTGTTCAGAGTCATGTTTTTCCTTCTTAATCAGTGCTATAATCTGCTTGTATTCTTCCTCTGAGAATCCTTGCCCCTTGGCCAGAGTATCATTGTTAATGTTTTTACCTCCCTGCCTGCTGGATTGCTCTGCCAAGCATGAGTTCTCTTCTTGAGGACCAGAGAAGTTATGAGTAGATAACTGACTGTTGTTGTAACCAGCAACTGAGTGTCCATATCCACGACCAGATCTGCCTTGGCCATTGTGAAATGGTTGATTTGGTATTCCCCTTTTCTTGTTCCTCCAATCACTTGGATATTCATGCAACTTGTAGCAGTTTTCCCTTGTATGAACAGTAAAAGTGCAGCAATCACACCTTTTACCTTTATAGCCTTGTCCTCCATAACTTGTTGATGCATGATTCCTATTTTTATATCCAACCTTTTCATTTTTTTTGTGTAATTGCATAGCAATAGGTTTAGTCTTATCACCAATAGTTGTAGCACAAGCAAGCTGTTGAATGTCATGCTCACTTATCATTCATATGCTTGATTAAGTATAGGTATTATTCCTTTCATCAATATTTGTCTTTTTGCCTGATCATATGCATCATTTAACCCACTCAAGAACTGTATTAGCTTTAACTGATACAAATATTCTGCATACTCCTCCGACTTAGGACAATTACATGATGGAGTTGGTATGATTGCATCATGTTCACTCCATAAGTTCTTTAGTTTAGTAAAGTAAGTTGAAACTGAATCCGTACCTTGGTGAAGAGTATTGATTTCCCTGTGTAAGTGGTACAGTCTCATGCAATTTACCTTGTCAAATCTCTCCTTAAGATCCTCCCATACTTCATGAGCATTTGTTGCATATACAATATCACTGAGTAATTCTGTACTTACTGAACTCATTAGCCATGAGAGTACTACTGCATTACATATCTCCCATTGATTATGTAACTTCTCTCTATATGTTTCCTTGCTATAAGTACCAGTTACAAATCCATATTTCCTCTTTCGCAATATTGCAATCTTCATAGATCTACACCAAATTCCATAGTTCTCTGAACCAGTTAATTTGATGGGAATCAGTGCATCTCCTGCTATATTTGATGCTCCCAGATTCAAAGGATCACTAGAATCAATTTTAGGTGCCATAACCAATTTACAAATTACAGCTAAGCTTGGATAAAAACAACATAGTAAACTCGAAATCTATGTCCTGCAACTATAGATCTATGGCTCACAAATAGAGATCTAAGTTTTTCTGACCTTACTAACACACAAACAAAAAACTCAGGCAAAACTTACTGTATTGCAGATACATTTTACTCGATAGCTTGTTTCTTCAGTCCCATAATAGCGGCTCTGATACCATGTTAAACACCTCTCAGCATTCGTACATTGCTGCCATTGCAGCTGAGCTTGAGCTCAACAAAGGGATAAGAGAAGGGAACAAGTTACTGGGAATCCAGTTTTTGAGTAAAAGTTAGTCAATACAATGTATGATCACCTCCTTTTTATAGACTCAGATGATTATCACATGGTCTTTTAGAAGTTTCCTAACAACCTCCTAACTACTTGATTGGCCCACTAATCAACTTGAAAGCTGGCTAACTGATTCGACTAACTAACCACCTAATCCACTAGCTAACAAATCAATGGAACAGTACCAACTAACTGACTAGTAGTTATTTACATAATGTATTCTCATGAGTTTTAACAGTTACCTATCAGAATCACACAATCAAAATAAATAGAGAAGAAAAACTAACACAAGGATTAGCGAGGCTTGGCCAAACCAAGTCCCCGGGACAAAAGCAGAGAGAGTTTTCTACTATATAAAAACAACAACATACCCACTATAATCCCACAAATGGAAGTGTAGGTAGGGTAAAATGTATGCAAACCTTACCTCCATCTCGTAGAGATAGAGAAATTGTTTCCGACGGACCCTCAGCTATCAAATTTTCTACTATGATTGAGAATAATTGTAGTATGAAGAAATAAGAATCCTCTATTGCAATCTCCTTATACAAATGTCAACATATGTTTCAAATAAACAGGAGAATGTTATCTCAAACCTACAATGTAGGCTACTCAAACCTACTATGAGAAAGGGCAGCTCGGTGCAGTAAAGCTCCGGCTACGTGAGGGGTCCCGAAAAAGGCTAGACCACAAGTGTCTATTACACACAACCTTATTTTGCATTTCTGTAAGAGGTTGTTCCCACGACTTTTACACGTGACCTCCTGATCACATGACAACAACTTTACCTATTACTATAAGACATTCTTCTCAAAACTACTAGTAGAAAATGTAACATAATTAGGTTTTACAAAAGTCAAGATTCAAGTAAACAATACCAGAGTTCAGGGAAGACATGTAAGAAGAGGATTGTTGGACCTTGGCCTAATTCTGCTACATGCATATTTATGCCATTTACAGCTACCATTTTGTGCTCTATATTCTCCATTTTGCTGCTTCTTTTTTAATTGCGTATTCTCTTTGAGTTTTCTGTGAATAATCTATTAGCCTATTACTCCTATGTTTTGGATGTTAACTTGACACACCTCTAAAAAATAAAAAATTAGAGGTGTATTTTACTAAACTAATATGCTTGGAAACTGAAGGGGAGCTTTGAAGTAACTCGTAAAGTTGTTGTTATGTGACCAAGAGGTCACCAATTCAATCCTTGGAAACAACCTCTATATTCCCCGGACCATGCGAGCCCTTCCCCAGATCATGCACACGCAAGGTAAGACTTCGTATAATATATTCTCGTGGTGGAGCCCTTACCATGCGCACGTAAGATAAAACTGCGTACAATACATCTTGTTGTGGAGTCCTTCCCCGAACCATGCACATAACGGGAGCTTTACTGCACCAGGCTGTCCTTTTTTTAACATGTTTTAGCTCTCTAAGTTTGACTACTACTATTACTTTATATACATACTGCGTCCATCTTTACATATTCATGTTACTAAAAATAAATGTACAATAATATTCATCCAGTTTGTAAAATCAATGAATAATTTATCCATTTGTGCTCATTTTATCCTTGATAATAAATAGTACTATTAATTATCTAATACATTTTTCAAAGTATTAAATTTTATATTCAAAGAATGATAAAGTAAATTACTTCTCTTATTTATTAATTTCTTAAAATTCTTTTAATTTTCTAGAACGAACGTGTAAAATGAAATATTTATTTTTGTTACAAAGGCCAAGTAAAATAAAATGAAACAAATATTATGTGTAGCTGTGGCAGTATTGTCAATTTCACTATTTGACTTTTTAGTTTATTATCACTGATAGAGCATCAATAAATATAATACTTCCAAGTTCTAAAAAGGCTCAATACATTGAAATCAAACTAAGGCTTGTTCCGGTATGATATTTGAATATATAGTAAAGCATTTTTATTAGATATTTTAAATTTAAATTCCAAAAAAGTTTTCATGCGTATTCTTAAGCATCTTATATTGATAAAGTAATTGCTTAAAATATGTCACCTCTTTCAGTTATATATATATGTCTCCTTAAGTCGCAAAATTAATCACGCTTGTTTCAGTTGAGGGTGAATTTTATATGTAGTTAACTTGGATCACTGAGATCATACGCAAAAACTTATTTAATATTTGAGTTGAAAGTGTCTAATTTTAAGTGCAAAATTAAAATATATCGTTATTTTTTATTATCAATATTAATTTACTGACAAATTTAAGAAATTTTAGATGTTCCCGTTTCTTGATGCAAATCTTTTGCATTAGAAAAGTCCAAAAGTGTCAATAATGTCTAGAGCTTCACATGGTGTTTGGCCTACACTGATGGACCAATAATAATACTTCACGTTTATTAAACGGAATAGGGACAAATCTCGAATTATGATAAATGGTATATATGTATATTTTTTGTATTATTTTATTAATATTAGAGGCATGTCAGGGGCGGCTCAATAAATTTAGTGGCCTAAAGTCAACTCTTAATAAAATATTCAAATATATTCAATAAAAGTAGCGTTTGTCTGCACCTCGTACGTTGTATGTGCATCTTGTGAGACAAGAGCACATTTAATGTGCATTTCGTGTGATACGAGCCAAATGGCCATCCTAGCTTTGGAAGACATTATTCGAGGCCAACACGCAAAGGATCCAGTTGTGGTCACATTGAGGGGAAGAGAGCATGCATTGAGAGGCCATTTTGAGCATTCCATGAGGCAAAACAGTGTGTGGAAGGTGGTTTTGGGGATGCTTGAAGAACCACGGCCTTGGAGCATTGAAGAACACCTTCATTAAGGGTGTTTTAGGAATTTCACATGCCCAATTTACACTCCATAGGCGCGTCCACCCTTCATTAAGGGTGTTTTGGTCTTTTTGTCCATCAATTGTAATAAGACTATATATAGTTTAGTATTAGGGCTTTTACTCTTTGATTGTTTATTGATGTAAGACTTTGAAACATTGTAACAAACTCTCTCTAGTGTGAGGAGTGTGACACCTTTAGTTGTAGGGCTTGGAATAGTCACCAAACCATAACTAGGAAAGCTACAAGTGTGGAATCACTTGTGTATGCTTGTTGGCTTGATATGTTGGTTTTTAGAGGAGGTAAAGTCCCTCTTGTGTCAACGTAGGAGTTAGGTGTTTGCTGAGTGTAGTGTTAAGGGTCCAATAGTCCATCAACTTCTTGGGTTCTTAAGATTATACCATCATTTGTCTATGTATCTATCTATCTTGTATCTTGTTGTATTCATCAGTTTCTTGTCTAGTTAATGCAACAGTGAGTCTTGTGTGGTAATATTGTTGTTCTTCATTTTATTGTTGTTAATATAGTTTGGATTGTTGGCTGAAAAATAGGTGTTAAGCACCTTGTTAATTGTGCTCTTGTCGTTGTTCTTGAATCCAAGAGGGGTCATCAAACGGTTCCTCGGTTTCTTGAACTTGTGGACTGTTTTTAGTATGTGTTTTCGTGTGTTCTTGGTCATTCTTGTATAATCGTGTTCCATAAGTACATTTTGTTACCAATTGGTAAAAATATTTTTGAATCACATTGATATTATTGTTAAATATGTGCGTGTATACTATCATTGTGAACTATTTTCTAGCTTAAAAATGGTGGCTTCATAAAAGTTGAGATCTCAAGCCATTACTTTAGCAGCTTTATGTCGAGCCGGTCCTAGGGCATATGTGTATTCAATGTATGACAGGACATATACATTTCATTTATCATAGTTTGAGGTATATTCAAATATATGAAATCAAACTAAGGCTTGTTGCGATTAAATATCTGAATGTATGATAAAGTGTTTCTATTAAATATTTGTATAATATAAATTTTGAAAAAGCTTCTATGCGTATTTTTAAGCGTCCTTTTCATTGATAAAGTAACTATTTAAAAAATCTCAACTAATCGTAAAACTAACCATGCATCTTCAATTGAGGTTGATGTGTATAAGAAAAAAAGGTGAGATATTTTATGTGGTTACTTTAGATGGTTGAGACCACGAAAACTTTTTCAAAATTTGAGTTGAAAATATCTAATAATTAAGAACATTTATTTAGATCCTAAATTAGAAAAATGTTGGTAATTTGAGTGTCAAAATTAATTTACTAGATAAATTTTATATGTAGTTAACTTGAATGGTTGAGATCACACAAATATTTTTTCAAATTTTGAGTTGAACTGTTGAAATGTCTAATAAGATACGTGATATCAAACATACTTTCTATCTGCACAACAATATACTCAGTAAAATTTCACAAGTGAGGTCTGATGAGGGTAAAGTGTACGCAGACCTTACCACTACCTGTTTTAGCAACAATTATTATGATGGCTAAAAAGGACACCATCAATTCACCTTAAGAGCACTCTTTTATAGCATAAAAAGTAATAACCATAAGAACAATCACTTAGAAAGTTATTATTAGAAGAGTTATCAAACTCAAAACAAGTACAATCAAGCACACACACTTTCTATACGTTTGTCTCCATCGATCCAATCAAATACGTCCATGACATAGAGAACGAGACTCGACTAGTGGTAGTGAGAAAATAGTAAGTTTAAAATTTTTGAATGAAGTCATAGATGTGTTTGCTAATCTCATGTGGCCTTTCTTGGTTGGCAAAGTGAGCTGCACCTTCCAAAATCACAACTTCCTCCAACAATGGAACATCTTTCTTAAATCTGCCATTGTGTATGTACTCTTTAGCACCTGGTATATGATAGACCAAGTCAAGATCTGATACAGGAATAACCACGGATATGGACTTATGGGAGTTCATGTTGGGTCCGAGACTTGGTGTGTGCAATTGAAGTGCAAAAGGGAACTAAGTACACTAAAAATTAGCCAACATATTACACTTGATGGGCACCTAATTCTCTAAGGGGCCTTTTGTTCTTTTTGTATTTTATTTGTAACCTAGTATAAATAGAACATTGTAGGGCTTTTAGACTTAATTTTATTGATGATGTTGTAAGTCTTAAGACATTGGAAAACACAAGTCCTCTCTTCTCTTTGGAGGCAAAACTGAAACTAGGCTACAACAATAAGGTGGATTCTCTTTTGTTGTTGTTTGCTTGAAAACATTGATGCTTGGGAGGTGGATTCTGATCTTGTATCTTTGTAAGAGATAGGTTTATTGTTGTGTGTAGTGTTAAGGGTGCAAGATTTTTCATTCTTGGGTTCTTAAGATTATACATTCATGTGGTCTATCTATCTATCCTTTTACCTTCTTGTAATCTTGTTTATTGTTTGTGTTGTAATCTTGTGTTCTTGTTGTTATTGTTAAATCCGAATCTTGTGTATTCTTTTTTATCATCTTATGTTCATATTGGTCTTGTTGTTTTGTTGTTTTGTTGTTTTGTTGTTAAAATACACATTGTATCTTGTATTCTTCGTGTTGATAGTGAATCCGAGAGTGATCTCTATCTTGGTCCTCGGATCCTTAAGATTGTGGACTGATTTGGAGTGTGTTTTGTGCCTTCCGTTGTTATTCTTGTATCATTTGGTATCAAAGCATGTCTTGATCTTGTGCCCACAAGATCAATCTTGGGTTTGTTAGGGGAAAAATAAAAACAAAAGTGTTCAAAACTGAAAATTTCAGAAAAAATAGCAATCTGTCCGTATTGTGTTCTTGGCCGAAAAGTGTGTTCTTGTTGTGTCTTGGCCGAGGTTTTTACTTGTATTTGTTATCTCTAAGTTTTAGTTTTGTTCCTCACTAACACTTTGAGTCTATATCTAGATTTGAGCTTTAAAAATTGATGTTGTTGTTGTGAACATAAGACTTGGCCGAATTGTTGTTGAAACATTATTGTGGTGGACTGTTTTGGCCTAGTGGTCTTCATCTTATTGTTGTTCTATGCTTGGACATGTGGTATTTTTGATCATTGGTGGCCTAAGAACCATCTTGTTGAAGTTGTAGTTATCTTGGCCAAGTGTTGAAGATATTGTATTGTGAAAATTGGGAGTTGGCCGTGTGAAAATTGTTGGTGTTCTTGGAGATTGTTGTTGGTTGTTCTTGGTGATTGTTGATGCTGTTCATGGAGTTCTTCACAACCTTCATATCTTTTTAAAATAAAGTTAACCTTATATCTATAAAGGTGAAGGGAAAAAGGTAAACCTTTGTTAGTCTTGAAGGACTTACCATCACTCATCAACTAGTCAATCACATCTCGACCACTTTCCAACAACTTTCCATGATTTAAGAATTCATATTTTAGGGGTAGTACAAGTCTAGTCAAAGACATTTGAGTCTTGAATTTTGAATTGAAAAGAAGCTCCAAAGACTAGTTTCTATTTCCCTCCATTGAACAAGTTCCACCAAAGGTCCCAAATTGAAAAATGACCAAGACTTGAACTTTTGAAATTAACAACTTGATAAAACCAAATCAATACGTGACTGCCACATCACATTTTACTGTTCACACGACAAAATTTTAAGCTCAAATTTTGATCTTTTAGTTTCATCGTGTTGTCTCTTTAGTTTTGTTTGTTGATTCCATTACTAACTTACGAGATAGTACTAGATTGTAAGTTAGTTTTGAAACCGTTCTTCGTGTTAACTTTCCTTTGTGTGTCTTAATCCTTTGAGTCATTGTAATGTCCTTGTGTTTTTTTTCCTTACTCTTTGGAGTCATTTTCAACGTTGGATTCACCTCTCAACACCTATCAAAGTACAAGCAAGCTTTCAATATTTGTGAGATTGAGTGTGAGGGATCCGAGAGACCCAAAATAAAAGAGAGAGTGAGGATGCTTTGTATAACTAACATGTTTTCTATTTTGTAGGTAACTTCTTTGCCACAATGGATACCATTTTGGCCCACCTTTATGCTATTGCCCGAGAAATACCTAAGGAGAATGCGGGTCTTGACAAATTGGGATCGGATATGTCTGCTATACTTGAGAGTTTGGATCGAGTGGAGAGTTGAAGGAATTCTCATGATTCTACTTCTGAAGCTTTACCTCAAGCAATCAATCCTCCAAGACCACCACAAAATGACATAGACATAATCCAAGACACTAAATGTTCTCCAACCCGAGACCTACATAGGTCGATCCCTCCTCCATTCAATCAAGTCCAACAAAAAGAACTTGGACGCCAAATCTCTCTCGTCCAAGCTCCACAACCAAAGCTCCACTTTACCAAATCAATCCTCTCAACTAAAACTCCACTTCACCAAAGCCGACATGTCCATTTAGAGGAGAATGGTAGAAAAGAACATGATGGATATGGAGTCTACGACTATGCTTGTATGATGGTAGGAGACTTGTTTCAGATGAGATTGAAGACAAGGCTCAAGATGGAGAGGAAGCCGAGATTCAAAATGAAGATGTTGGTCGAGACTTGTGTTAATGTTTTGTGGCCTATTTTGAGTGGTTTATTTTAAAGTGGCCGATTGAACGAGGTGAAGCCGTGAATTTGTGGGTAAATTCCTCTCAAGATGGAGAGGATGATACATGAATAATCACGGATATGGACTTAAGTAGTGCATGTTGGGTCGGAGACTTGGTGTGTGCAAATGAAGTGAAAAAGGGAACTATGTGCTCTAAAAATCAGCCAACATATTACACTTGATGGGCACCTAAGTCTCTAAGGGGCCTTTTGGTCTTTTTGTATTAACCTAGTATAAATAGAACATTGTAGGGCTTTTAGACTTATTTTATTGATGATGTTGTAAGTCTTAAGACATTGGAAAACACAAGTCCTCTCTTCTCTTTGGAGGAAAAACCGAAACTAGTATACAACAATAAGGTGGATTCTCTTTTGTTGTTGTTTGCTTAGAAACATTGTTGCTTGGGAGTGGGATTCCGATCCTGTGTCTTTGTAAGAGATAGGTTTATTTTTGTATGTAGTGTTAAGGGTCCAAGATTTTTCATTCTTGGGTTCTTAAGATTATATGTGGTCTATCTTTCTATCCTTTTACCTTCTTGTAATCTTGTTTATTGTTTGTGTTGTAATCTTATGTTCTTGTTGTTATTGTTAAATCCGAATCTTGTGTATTCTTTTTTATCATCTTGTGTTCATCTTGTTCTTGTTGTTGTTGTTGTTGTTTTGGTATTAAAATACACACTGTATCTTGTATTCTTCTTGTTGATAGCAAATCCGAGAGTTGTCTGTATCTTAGTCCTCGGATCCTTAAGATTGTGGACTGATTTGGAGTGTGTTTTGTGCTTTCTGAGAGTGATGGGCTCCCATCAAGTGTAGCCCAAGTGTAGTGTTTGGACTGTTTTGGGTGCATAATTAGGTCCTCTTTGGCTCTTCAATTGAATACACCAAGTCTCGGATCAAACACGGACTCTCATAAATCCATGTACGGGATTATTCTTGTATCATCCTCTCTATCTTGAGAGGAATTTTCCCACAAATTCATGGCACAAAACAGCCGGCAAAAACATGAAACGGCACAAAACAGTCCGCAAAATAGGAGGAACTTGAGAGCTCAAAACAACAAGTCTCAATCAACAACTTTATTTTGCACCTCGGCTTCCTTTCCATCTTAAGACTTGCCTTCAATCTCACCCGAATCAATTCTCCTTCCATCATAGATGCATCATTGTAGACTCCATGTACCTCATATTCCTTTCTACTATGTTCCTCTTCTTAGATGTGTCGATTTTCGGAAAGGGAAGTTTCGGTTGATAGGCTCAATTTGGTAACGTGGAGCTTGGATGAAAGGAAATTGCCTTCTAAGTCCTCCTAGTTGGACTTGATCAACTTGCGGGGGAAGTTGTCTATCTTGTTCTCGGTTTTAAGGGGTATTTGGAGCTTGGCTTGTGGCATTATCTGGTGATATTGGAGGATTGGCCATTGGAAGTAAAGTTTTGGGAGTAAAAGCACGAGAGTTCCTTCGACTCTCCCTTAGGTCCACAATTTGTTGTGATTTGTGGACTTACAATCTAAAACTAGCTTGTAAGTTAGTAATTGAATCAACAAAGGAAACTAAAGAAACAACACAATGAAACTAGAAGATCAAATTTTGAGCTTAAAATTTTTGTGTGACCAGTAACTTGCGTGACATGGCAGCATACCATTGGTCACGGCCCCACAATTAGTCACTAGTTGAAGTTTACAAACTTTTGTTACTATATAATGGAAATAATTGATTCTGGAGGGAAAGTATATGTCTTGAATCTCCTTTAAGTCTAATCTTCAAAAGGAAAGACTTGACTTTGTACAATTCTCACAAAACAAGGTCCCTTAAACAAGGAAAATTGGTTGAAAAGTAGATTCAAGTCAAGTGATGGCTCAAGTCTTCTCACAAACAACTTGACAACTTGTAGGTTCACCTTTTTTAATCTATATTACACTTTTAGTTGTCTTAAGTTGTAAGATGAGATGAAGAACAAGATGAACACCACAACAATCCTTCAAGAACAACAACAATATTCACGAATTCAAGACCCAACCTGCCACAAGTCACAAATTCTTGCCCTAGGTCCTTGTTCACAACACAACTTTAACAAGTTCAAGCTCAAATATAGATCTAGACACCTTTTAGTGTTAGTGAATCACGAAACTAACACAAGAAACAACAATACACACCAAAGTACTACTTGTCCAGATGCTACAAGCAACCTCGGCCAAGATGAACAACAAGAACAACACTTTCAAGGCCAAGAACAACAAGAACACCAAATTTGTTTTTTTATTTTAATTTTCTTAGCAAGAAACCCCAAGATTGGTATTGTAAGAACAACACCAAAGATGGATTTGATACCAAATGATACATGACTAACAAGGAAGGCACGAAAAACACTCCAAATCAGTCCACAAATCTTAAGGATTCGAAGACCAAGATGGAGACCACTCTCGGATTCACTACCAACAATAAGATTACAAGGTATAGTGGTGTATTTGACACAAAATCAGCAGCCCAAACTAAGATTAATCACAATAAATGATGAACAAGAAGCCACAAGATTCGAATTTAACAATAACAACAAGAACACAAGATTACAACACAATAATAAACAAGATTACAAGAAGGTAAAAGGATAGATAGATAGACCACATGAAGGTATAATCTTAAGAACCCAAGAATGGACAATCTTGGACCCTTAACACTACACACAACAATAAACCTATCTCTTACAAAGATACGAGTTCGGATTCTGCCTCCCAAGCATCAATGTTTCCAAGCAAACACAATCACTAGTGATTCCACACTAGATCTTGCCCTAGTTTCGGTTGGTGGCTCCCAACGATAAACTTGGTTGGAACTTTAACTTGAGCCCCCGTCCATGGTGCTGTGAGTTCCCTGCATTTCTTAAGACACAAAGCTTTAGGATGTGTGTAAATTTTCGGGCAACTCCAAACTTCAAATCCCAAATATATACGTCAAAAATGACATTTTCTTGACTAAAGATACTAAGCCTTGCTAGCGTCCATGTATGAAGAAGTTGATCAAGACAGTCTAAAAGCAACTAATAGGATCTATGTTGCTCGGACTCTTTAGAAATGCTCTTAATCGCAAATAGTTGAAACAAATGTGAACTATATAAGCATACACCTAACTTGTTGAACAAATGCACTCAAATGTACGATATCATAGTAAGGCGAGGAATGCTTACAAGGGAAGAGCTCGGTAATAGTTGACTGGACCAGTGAAACCAGTCTTCTCAAACTTGCTGGCATAGTAATCCAACTCTTCCTCAGACAGCCAAGATGAAAGGGCAGCGGGAGCATCAGGGATAGCGTCAAGGCCTTTGACTTTAGGAAAATAAAATGGTGCAGGATCACGGTATGTCAATAATTTCTTGAGAATAGCCTTAGCACCTTATGGAGCAAATTCAGCTTCAATTTCGCCCAGTACCTGCAGTGTAAAATCATAGTGAACTTTCTACTGCTGAAATACCAATCAAAATTAAATCTCAACAAACCTACGCCCTTATCATACAAGGTGGTTTATGACCATTAGATCCCTAGAAAGAGGAGTAAACATCAGCTGTTACCGCTAAATGACAAAGTTGGGGACGGACCCCAAACAAGTGATAACTTTTCAACAACAGAGGCAATGATGTACTCTTTCAAGTCAAAGTCAAAATCAGGTAGAATAAGATGGAGGAGTTAATATTACGGTTGTTCCAAAGAGAAATTTTGAATGGTATGAAACATGTTCCAAACAAATAAATGAGATAATTTCTTGATCTACTTTTGCTTTTCAGATCATCTGCTTCAAATTTGCTCTGAAGATTTGATATCACTAACATAATGTTTGCAAGGTGAGAATTGTCAACAATGGACTCAATATGGTCCAGCCCATCCACTAATGGCCAGGGCTGGAGCTAGAAGGGCAGAAGTTTGCCGGAAAATCATACCGTATATACAAGGCCAAATTTTCTTTCTTATGTATGTATATATGGTAGAGGATGAATTCCTCGGTGAAAATCCTACCTCTACCACAACCTGAATCCCGTGTGCATGGATAGTTTAATGTGCCATGTTAAATTAAACTTGTAGAATACCTATTAAACACAAATGACTAATTAACATATACATAGACAAGAACAAAGAGAATCTGAAATCTCGAGATATAATGATCTTCCCCATATAAAGCCTTAAACCCCTCCACCGGATTCATGTGTGGGTTCCTTGGGAAAAAATGGACACTCAAATTCACCAATGCCTTAACTTTGTCTGGACTAAAAAGGCATAAATGCCAAGCAATTAAGGCACCCAGTCATGAGCAACAACAAACACGTTATCTTCATTTGGATCTATGGCTTCAAGCAGTGCTATAAGATCACCCACGAGGTGAAAGAGACTGAACTTTGAAATGTCATTAACAGGTGCACCTGTAGTATCTCCATAACCCCTTAAGTCTGGTACCAGGGCACGGTAGCCACGTTCAGCTAAATAGACCATTTGGTGGCGCCATGAGTACCTGATGTGGTAGATCTTGGATTAACTATCATAGAGCCAAAGTAAATGGCGGGAATCCGTGATCTATAGGTCACACAGAGACAACCTTTTTGTTACTCAAGCCCTTTCAGAATTTGTTGTTCTACGGAATACGAAGAAGAAGAAGAAAACACAGGTATGAGGATAAAAATATTCCACTTGTTTATTCATCCACATCACTAATAAAATCCTATTCTAACTTCAACTAGGATACTAATAAATTCTATATCAACTTAAATAACTGAATTTCAAAAATAAAATTACTAACTAAAAAAGAAAAATAACAGTAAATAACTCAATACTTCAACACTCCTCCTTGAGATGTTTGCTGGTAACTGCAAGTTGTTCACAAAGAGTTTCAAATCTGAATTTGGAAGAGCATCAACTAGTTGATCCTCCTTGGTCTCAGCAATTTCATTGAACGTCTCAATACATTTCTTCACAAGGTTCTTCCTAATCACCTTGAGAATCTTGTTCTGTTGTAGCATCTTACGAGGGATGTTGAGAGACAAATAATCAGAGTCCACAACACCCTTTACAAATCCAAGGTACTCGAGCATAAGCTCCTCACAGTTATCCATAATGAACACCCTCCATACATATAACTTGATGTTTTCCATCTTTTTCCGAGCTTCAGATTCTAACATAGCATTTTGCTTCAAGAAAAATGCAAGCTCCTCATCTTCAGAAGCCTTGGCAGAAGTTGCAATAAAATTTTTTATACTGTGGAGGTATTCAGCCCTCGAATATTTAGTCCAAAATTCTTTTCCTGACATCTTTCCAGGAACAAAATTTAAATATGCTTGGCAGACGACTAGTTTCTCAGCAAAAATCTGATGAATAACCTACCACCAATTGCAAATATTTTGTCCTTCGAAGTTGCACTAGCTAAGCTACCCCGTTTCTCTTTCAAACAAGGGCACATAGTCCATTCATAATTAGCTGGGTTGTACGATTCAACTATTTCTTACCACAAGCTTCCAGTTCCACCACTAAATACATAAAATTCTCCACTCAGCTTTGCAACCGAGGAATATGCACGGACTGAATTCATTGGTTTAAGTAAATTTAACACATCGAATGAAGGTAAATACGAATCCAATGTTGATAACCATAATACATCATCATATCCTCCAGTTAGGAAAATCATCTCATGCTTCAGGTGTCCATCATCAGTATGGTCAATCGTTATTTCATCAGCATGTGTACAGACAGTATTTGAGGACTCCGACATCATACATCTATATTTTAACTGTTTAGTTTCTTGATCAGCATGATCCATCTTCTACCCCAAATAATCCATCTTACGATTTTTCTCTTCTATAAAAGCTTTTAGTTCTTCCAAATACTCCAGCTGGGAGTTAGAGAGTTATATTTGTTCCTCTGCCCAACTGCTCAACATTTACATCCCTCGAACAGTGAATGAAATGAACCACCTGCTTGTGATATTCCCAGATATACTGTTTGTCATCGTTGTGCTTGGTGGTCAAAATAACCTACTCACATTGACTACTTCGACCAACTTGCTCAGAATTTGAGTTCCAATTCAAAGGAAAACTTATTTTTATCATTTAAACAGTAATCACTTCTTGACGACTAGAATCAGAAACAACACATTTTTTATCTTTGAACAGTAACATATAATCTCATTCTAGCATTTGACCAATACTCAATAGATTTTGGTCAAGATCAGGTACCAATAAAATATCTTGATTAAATTTAGTACCTTTGGGAGCTTCAATTGCTACATTTCCTTTACGAACAATCTCCAACGTGGTTTTATCGGCTAACTTGACACTACCTTTGGCAGATTCTAACTTCATAAAATATTCTCATTTGCTGGTCATGTGTTGAGTGCAACCACTGTCCAAAAACCATGTATTTTCATCATTCAATCTTGTTGCTGCCATTTCCGTAAACACAAACTCCTCCTGTTCTTCAACTTTTGAAACGTTGGCCTTTTGAGTTTGTTGGTTGTTCTCCTTCTTCACTCTGCAAAACCTTTTAATATGACCAAGATTATTGCAATATCTACACTGGAGAGGTGGTTTCTTCCCCTTAAACCAACAATCTTCCTCTTTATGATTGGTTTTTTTGCAATACTTGCACGAAGGAAAGTTTTCTCTTTTCTTGACTTCATTGCGAGAATCGGCTTGATTATTTCTACTAGAATTAGTAGAAGTTTCAAAGATTTTACCTTCCTCTTGCATTTGCATCTTTCCTTTGAACTTCACTTGAAGAGCAGTTGCAGTAGCTTCTTTCAAGGATCTTTTTTGCTCTTGAGCTTGATGAGCATGTGCAAGTTCTGAAGGTGACAGTTTTGTGAGATCCTTCGAATCTTCGAGTGAGAAGATCTTTGCTTCAAATCTTTCCGACAAACTCACAAGAACCTTTTCCACAATTCTTGAATCTATAAGCTCTTCTCCCATAAATCTGATTTGGTTTACAACCTTCATCAACTTGTTGGAGAATTCTTCAATAGTTTCTGAATCCTTCATTCTGAGAATTTCAAACTCTCTTCTCAGATTTATCACTTTTATTTGCCTAATCTTGTCGCTTCCGTGAAATTCTTTTTCAACTTATCCCAAGGCTCCTTTGCATTTTCACTCGTCATAACTTTAGCAAAAATTACTTCCGAAAGTACTAATTGTATGCAAGAGAGAGCTTTAAAGCTTTTTGCAACCTCTTCTCTGTGATTCTTAATTTACACCATAGTTGGATTATCTGGCAAAGGATTTACCTCTCCTCCAACCTCTACCACTTGCCATAGATCTTATTCTCTTAAGTATGTTCTCATCTTGAGAGCCCAAATTGGATAATTCTCACCAGAAAAAATTGGGGGTGAAGGAATTGGAAAATTGCTGGAGGCCATAACAATATTGACTTTTATGCAAGGTTATTTCTGGGGGTCTTCTCTTTCACAGATCCCATAAGAAGAAAACACACGTATGAGGATAAAAATATTTTACTTGTTTATTCATCCACCTATGAGAATATAAATAGACAAAAATACTTCTATTCTATTTCTAACTAGGAAACTAATAAAATCTTATTCTAACTTCAACTAGGATACTAATAAATCCAATTCTATATCAACTTAAATAACTGGATTTCAGAAATAAAATTACTAAACTAAAAAAGAAAAATAGCAGCAAATAACTCAATACTTCAGCAGAATCCTACAACAAGTGAATTCCCAAATCTTAAGATCATCAATTAACTAGCACACAATCAAAGCAATGAGAGTGGATTAACTAATTTACAATTTCATCACACAAAACTTAAGTAGTTCCAAACACAATTGTGGATTAACTAGTACAAAATCAAAACAACAACAATAACAACAGTCTTTATTTCTTTAAGTTAAACATATTTCCTATAATTGAAGGGGAGCCTTGGAGTAACTGGTAAAGTTGCTCCCATGTGACCAGGAGGTCACAGATTCAAGCCTTAGAAACAGCCTTTGGCAGAATTACTAGGTAAGGCTGCGTACGATACAACCTTGTGATGGGCCCTTCTCCTGACACCACTCATAGCGGTAGCTTTAGTGCATCGGGCTGTACTTTTTTTTGTAAAACAAATTTCCTATAATGGTACTAACTGGCCATCACCTATGGTAAGTTGAATTCCAATAACACAATCAAAACAACAAGAGAAACCAAAATAAACAACACAATAATTCACTACCAGAAATTCGATAATTTCCGATTGAAATTTCCGACTGAAAAAAAGTAGTCGGAATTTTCCGACTACTTCGGTCAGAAATTTTATTTTTTAATTTATTTTTTTACAAAATATCATTCGGATACTATTTGTGATTTCAACAATCAAAATCTTTGGCGAAAAATAGCGTGAAATGTATATTCCCACTACTGTAGTCGGAAATATAAATATTTAAATAAATATATTATTTTATATATAATTAGACCCTTATGTAAAATTAAATAATTATTTAAATAAATTATTAAATATATATTTCCGACTATTGTAGTCGGAAGTATAAATAATTAAGTAGATATATTATTAAATATAAAATCAAACTATTATATAAAAATTAATTAATTATTTAAATAAATTATTAAATATATATTTCTGACTACTGTAGTTGGAAATATAAATTCTTAATTAAATATATTATTAAGTATATAATCAGACCTTTATACAACAATTATATACAACAACAACAACAACAAACCCAGTGTATTCCCACCTAGTGGGGTCTGGGGGGGGGTAAGATGTACGCAGTCCATACCTCTACCTCTGAAGAAGTAGAAAGGATGTTTCCGATAACAACAATTATATAATAATTTAAATAAATTATTAAATATATATTTTCGACTACTGTAGTCGGAAGTATAAATAATTAAATAAATATATTATGAAATATAAAATCAGACCATTATATAAAAATTTAATAATTATTTAAATACATTATTAAATATATATTTTTGATTATTGTAGTCAGAAATATAAATTATTGATTAAATATATTACTAAATATATAATCAGACCTTTATACAAAAATTAAATAATTATTTAAATAAATTATTAACCATGTATTTTCGACTACTGTAGTCGGAAAGATAAATAATTAAATAAATATATTATTAAATATATAATCAGACTACTATACAAAAATTAAATAATTATTTAAATAAATTATTAAATATATATTTCCGACTATTGTAGTTGGAAATCATAAATAATTAAATATATTAGATCAGTTTCCGACGGATGTAGTCGGAAATACATACATTTATATAAGAACATAAGATAAACACGCTGTAGCTCTCTCTCACTCTCTTCGTGCCCTCTCTCACTCTCTACTTGGGCTCTTTCTCACTCTCTACAAACACTCTCTTCAACTTTGTATCTCTCTTACTCTCTACTTCGTCTCTCTCACTCTGTACTTCATCTCTCTCTCTCTCTACTTTGTCTCTCTATAAGATAGGGTTCTTAAACTTGACGACGTTGATTGTTCTCTCTCAAAAATTAATGATGGTGGAGTGGTAACGACGTTGGTGAAGTGACGGTATTGAAGGTCAATCAAGAAATTCCCATCTTCATGGTAAAACTTTGTTCCATTTTCTATAAGAGTTTATTAAGTATAAAAATCTGTAAATCTGTGTTGGTGTTGGCTAAATCTGTGAATTTCTGTTTAGGCGCTTTACATGGAATCTCATTTTTGGCATGTCTACTATTTTAAAAATTATGTTCATGTCTACTATTCCAAAAAGGGATGCACTTAGAAAAAACTTCTTCACTGCTAGTGGCCAATAAAGAGAAAAGTGCTTACTAAATTGGAATATAATGTGTCTGAAAGTTAGCTTTTCTCTATGATGATTGCATCACTTCACCCATGTTCTTTGCTTAAGGTTTGTTTTGTGTATGAGATATGTTGTTTCTTTTTCAGTTTGTTTGATAATTTGGTGATATGGGTAGGTTTAATTCTTGATAAAAATTGGATCTTTTTTTTCAATAATCTTGAAACCCCTGTTCAACTTGAAAGAAAATTGTATCCTTTTTGTTTTTATTGCTTCAAATATTTTTCTTTTGGGTGGTGGGGGATATGTTTAGCTAATTTTTGGTGTTGGATGCAAGTGAAAAGCTTCAACTCATTTGGCCTTTTAGGTGGGGGGGGGGTGGGGGGTGAGGGAGGGCTTTATGGTTAGCTAATTTGTGGTGTTAGGATGCAAGTGGTAAGCTTCAGTTGTTTTGGATGGGGATGTATGGGGGGGGGGGGTTGTTCTTTATGTTTTGCTAATTTCTGGTGTTAGGATACAAGTTACAAGCTTCAGCTCTTTTGTTTGGGGGTGAGGGGTAGGGGTGGTTTGGTGGGTGGGGGTCTTTATCTTTAGCTAATTTTTGGTGTTAAGATGCAAGTGGCAAGCTTCAGCTCTTTTAGGTGGGAGTAGGGGTGAGGGGTGGTTTGGGGGTGGGGGATCTTTATCTTTAGCTAATTTCTGGTGTTAGGATGCAAGTGGCAAGCTTCCGCTCTTTTGGGTAGGGGTAGGAGTGAGGGGTGTTGGGGGTTGTTCTTTATGTTTAGCTAATTTCTAGTTAGGATGCAAGTTGTAAGCTTCAATTCTTTGGGTGGTGGTGCTGGGGTGGTGTTAGGTAGGTGTAATGTAATATTTGTCTACACTTTACCCTCTCCAGACGCCACGATTTCTATCTGGAATTACACTGGGTGTGTTTTGTCATTGTTGTAAAGACTTTGTCTTTTCTTTATCTTCTTTTTGTGGATGGGGAGTTCTTTATTTGATAGTAAATCTGCGATGACTAAAATGAATTCCTTTCTGTGATGATGAAATTGGGGGGTTTTGGGTACTGAAATGTCCAGTAGAACATACACTCCTTTTAGGTTCTTCAATATCTGGACACAACACCCTAATTTTCTGAATATTATATCAGAAGTTTGGAGGAAAAACTTGCACCAAACGAGACAACACACAACTAGCTTCATTCTGAGCTTGTGATTACACCAAATAAAATAAATTATAAACTAGCGAGATTTAGAGAATCCCCAATAATCTCAGTTAAATAATAAAGTTATTAACTATTGAAATAAAATAGACTCGAATTGAGTCTAATAATTAGCGATGATCCAATTGAAATCCAACTCTATCAAGACATAACTGATGTAGAAATTCATTCTGCCCGTTCTTCTATAGGTGACGACAAATAACCTGGGGTAGATAGTTTCAATGTACATTTTACCAAGAAAGCTTGGTCACTTATTCAAGGTGATACTGGAGGTTGTTAAGGGATATTTCACTTTAAGCTTTCTGCATAAAGCTGTATATTGTACTTCCATTACGTTGGTTGTAGAAACTCAATCCTGCAACCACAAAGGAGTATAGACCAATAACATGTCACACCATTTTGTACAAAATTATTGCCATCGTCTTGACAACTCGATTACAAACTGCGATTCCCTCAATTATTAATAAATCTCTATTAGTATAGGCCAATACCGAGCTGTCATCGAGTTATCTATATGACTCACCTGCTTCAAGTCTAGGATTTGCATTTGTTTACTCCAAACTGCTGCTTGGAAGTCAGTGTGCAGTTATTCATCCCCTGAACAGGTTTGTGAGCTTCTACTGCTAGTTATCTATTTCGTGACTTGCTCTCTGTTTAGCTTTACATTCCATTATATTGACCTTTTGACAATATTAGGCATATACAGTAGGCAGAGACTAGATGGGTGTTTTTCTTTTGTTCGGACATATTATGAGATATTAATAAATTTTCGACATAGGTGTATTCGTAGGTTCCTTTTATTTTGTTTTTCCTCATCCATCGCATGGTGGTGTTGAACCAGTTGTAATGATAAGTGTAGAGACACAAACAAAAGGTTCATTGCTGGTTATTTTACTATGTTGTATTAAATCTTTTGGCTTTCTTCGTGTGTCCATTCCGTACTAGCATCTCTAAACAAACCTGTTATTATTTTTATTCTCTTATTTTTGTTTGTCTTCTCTATTTTTATTGTTGTTGTTCTTGTGTAGATGGAAAATGAAGATCGTACATAGATGTACAGTAGACTTTATCCTAACCGTGCGGGGTTGAGTGAGGAATATAAACATGGCATAGCTGGATTTATTGCTAAAGCAATGACACTTAATGATTTTCTTATTGAAGGGACGATTAGGTGTCCTTGTTGGAATTACAAGTGTTGCAAGTTATTGAGTCCAGATGATGTTACATTACATCTTTATAGGAAGGGTTTTATGTTGAATTATACTGTATGGACAGCTCATGGAGAGAGTAGTGCTGCTAATAATTTTGCTTTTCGGAATTATGTTGAAAGTCGAATAAGAGAGAATAATGTTGAAAGTTCACAATATAGTGAGATGGTCAGGGATGCTTTTGTTCATCTTGAAGTCTAGTGAAGCCGTGTGTGGCCTATTTCGATTCACTAGCATTGTTGTTGACATGTTGTTACTCTTGTTGTTGCTTGTTCATCTTGAAGTCTAGTGAAGTCGTGTGTGGCCTATTTTGATTCACTAGCATTGTTGTTGACATCCTGTTACTCTTGTTGTTGCTTGTTTCTTTTGTTGTGAACTTGATCTTGTATCACACTGCCTAATGGTTTTAGAAAGTAAGAAGAAGAGAATTAGTGGCTTTGTTAGAGAGGTGATGACTTAATTGGAAGTAATGAGCAAAGTATTTATTGTAACACTCTTAGTATAAGGCAGTCGTTGGTGTGGAGTTGTCTTAGGTAAAACAAGGCTCAGGGGTGTAGTTTGATATATACAGCCGATGCGTGTAAGTTTTTAGCCAAATGTAGCATATAAAAATGGGAACATCTTTAAATAACCCCTAAAAAATTGAATCCTTTTGTAGTTCAACTTGTTCTTTAACATTCTTAATCACTTCAGCTTGCTGTAT
The DNA here is from genome assembly GCA_030864225.1 of Capsicum baccatum var. pendulum. Taxonomy (NCBI): domain Eukaryota; kingdom Viridiplantae; phylum Streptophyta; class Magnoliopsida; order Solanales; family Solanaceae; genus Capsicum; species Capsicum baccatum. Next base: position 242,107,974 of record CM061554.1, read on the forward strand.
ACTTTCTTTAAGATAAATTCTTCATACTTCAAATCCTTGATCTAATTAATATATAATACAGTAATTAATTAGATTCACATTCAAATATTTATAAATATTTACTTGAATTTTATTATTTTACATATATGAAATTAGCAAAAGCTACCAATGTCCTATAAAACCACAGGACAGTTGGTCTACATCCACCATTCATCACATGCAGAATCAAAATAACAAGGATTTAAATAGTACCAAATATTATTGGTCCAAGTTGTCTGAGTATGAGGAAATGATTTAACATAACTATTTACACAATGACATGATGAAAAAGATCCTATAAATACCTCGTGTAAGTTGGAGGAAAAAACCTTTCACCTATTTCCTAGTATATACTTGACGAATGCTTGGATCAAATATAGTTAAAGTTAACTTTTCAAAGTAGAGTAGAAAAACATTTTTGTCATATTTGTTGATGCAAATATTGCACCTCGTAAGGTTCTAGAAGCAATGCAGATTATATGCTATCAATTTAATGAAAATTCTGTGTGTGTTTTTTTTCTTCTAAGGAGATCAACATAACTTGTATATAGCTCCAAATTATAGTAAGCAATGCAGCTTGCTTTATTTGTTACATGCATGGAAAAGAGTATGTAGCTTCAATAGTTACCTTTCTGTTTGTAATAGATATTATTCATCTAATATTTCATTGTTATTAATTGCCATATAAAGACCTGAGCTTGGGCTCTTAAGTTTATCTCGACCTTTATCTTGTCTGGGTCACTGTTGCCTTAACTGCAGATGCTTCTGTTGTTGCAGTAAATGGGCTCACTTTTGGTATGAAAAGTGAAAAAAAATATCTTCAAGAACTAAGTGTGGAGTAGTAGAGATGATGATGATAATAAGAGGAAAGAGTTATAGTATGGAGTGGAGATTCATGACAGCTTTTTTCTACTAAAAAATGGACTTGTTTTTCTTTCTTTTAGTGTTTTGGTAATCAATTACAGTGACGTTCTCTTTTAAACTCATTCACTTCAATTTTTTAAAAATTTATTAGTCAACTTTTGATATGAATATTGCTTTGTAATGTAATACTTACCTTACCATACCAACTTTTTTCAATTAAATCAATACCCCCAACCTGTTAGTAACCTTTGGAAACTAATCTTGTTTTATGACTCAACACCATTGGCAGGATCATCTAGACTTAGTTCCGCATCATTAACACTATTGTCATAATCATGATTAGCACCATTGTCATATTCATCTAAGTTTGCAGGAATATGAAAATGGGGGAAAAGAGTGCCCTTATCTTGAGGTCTACGAAGAGACGCATAGGAAGAAAAACAAGGAAGGTACAAGAGGAGATTGGATCGAACCGCGTGCTAGGATTGCATATGTAAGATAATAACTTTTACATACATTGTTTTGTATTTTTTTTTCTGGAAGAATTTCAAAAAAACATAGAAGAGTGGCGTCAAACCCAACCTACTTCAGAGGATGGTACCATGGTCCAACCATCTCCTGAAGAGATGAATAATATGTGGACAGCTGTAGTAGGTGGTTCAAAGAAAGGTAGAACCTATGGGACAGGAGTTCTCCAATCCTCGGGTATTCCGTGGTTTCCCAATTCCTCTTCTACTTTGCAAACTGTGGAAGAAATGAAAGCGATGAAAGATCAAATTGTGGAATTGACGCACAAATGTGCAGCTAACGATGCTAGGTTTGCTAAATTTGATAAATTGGAGGAGTTGGTTAAGAAGCACATGCCGCAACTATTTCATGACGAGGAAGATAATGAATCTGATGATAATTAGATTGTAGTTATTGTTCTTGTTTTTGGTTGTGACATTTAGATGTTTAAACTATTCGATTTAATGTTTGTTTTGAATGGTTTAAAGTGGTTGTATTTATAATTTTTTGTCGTGTTTGATCCTATTGTGAAAAATACATTAGTTATTATTTATAATCTGAAAGCAGTGTAAGCTAATGCAATATAATATTTATTAAATAATTATTTATTAAATTTTTTACTACAATAGTCGAAATAATTAAAATTATTAGATAATTATTTATTAAATTTCTGACTACAGCAGTCCAAATAATTATAATTTTTAAATATTTATTTATTACATTTCTGACTACAATAGTCGGAATAATTAAAATTATTAAATAATTATTTATTAAATTCCGACTACGGTAGTTGGAATAATTAAAATAATTAACTAATTATTTATTAAATTTCCAGCAACGGTAGTTGGAATAATTAAAGTTGTTAAATAATTATTTATTAAAGTTCCGACTACAGTAGTCGAAATAATTAAAATTATTAAATAAGTATCTATTAAAATTTCGACTACAGTAGTCGAAATATTTATAATTATTAAATAAATATTTATTAAATTTTCGACTACAGTAGTCGAAAATTTTATAATTATTAAATAAATATTTATTAAACATCTGACTACATTTCCGAGTAAAGTAGTCGGAAATATTCGACTACAGTAGTCGAAAATTATTTTCCGACAAGCTATATTCCAACTACCATAAGTAGTCGGAAATACCTTAATTTCCGACTACATTTGTCGTTGGAAATTTAATGTTTTCTAGTAGTGAAACATGACAATGGCTTTCTTAAACCTATAACAAAAATAAGTTTCCCAAACATACTAAATCTAGCATAACTAAGATTTTATTTATTGACCATAGTATCTGATCCAACTTTCATTCACCTCGACTAAATCCACGAAATACTTGACACCTCTCACAACACATATTAACATGATTAGGACTTACGAAATTCAAGAAAATAATACCAGAGTTCAGGGAAGCCATGTATGATGAGGATTATTGGACCTTGGCCTAATTCTGCTACATGCATGTTTATGCCATTTACAGCTACCATTTTGTGCTCTATCTTCTCCATTTTGCTTTTTTTTTTTTTTTTTTAAAACTTTGTATTTTCTCGAGTCTTTTCTCTTTTGGAAACTTTTGGGTTTTTGTTAATCTTTGTTTGGTGGCAAAATGTGGACTGCTGTGACTTGTAACTAGTAGTATCAGACATGATTCTGTTGTGATTGTCATGTCAATATCACAATGAAGTGATATCATTGATAGTGACAATAATATTTTACTTCCTCCCTCCCATTTTATGTGTCGCCTTTTGATCGGGCATGAAGTTTAAGAAATGAGTGATAACTTTGTAAAGTTTACAAAATTATCGCTCTTGAAATTTATTTTTTAATTATTTTTTTATTAAGTGAGACTCAGTAAGAATAAACTGAGAATATTATCATTAAATAGTTACCAAATAAGGAAACATGATATTCTTTTTGAGACGAACTAAAAATAAAATAACAAAAAATAAAATGAAACGGAGGGAGTAGGTTTTAGAAAGGCTGAATACATTGAATAATACTTCCAAGTTCTGAAAAGGCTGATTACATTATTTGAGATCGAACTAAGTCTTGTTCCGGTAAAATATTTGAATATATGATGAAGTGTTTTTAATAAATAGTTGTAATTTAAATTCTGAAAAAGTTTTTGTACGTATTCTTAAGCATCCATTATATTGATAAAGTAATAACTACTTAAAATGTCACCTTTTTTTTAGTTATATGTATTAGTCTCCTTTAAGTCGCAAAATTAATCACGTTTGTTTCAATTAACGGTGCATTTTCTATGTAGTTAACTTGGATCATTGAGATCATACATAAAAACTATTTTAATATTTGAGTAAAAAGTGTTGAATAAAAATACTTGTTTAGATGTTAAATTAGAAACATGTCATACTTTGAGTGTTAAATATTGCCGGAAACACATTTATCGGCAATGTAGTAAATGTCATTTAAAAGATCAAATATGTCATTGAAATATCAGAAATAACTCATTTATGTTATCAGTTAAAAGTTCGACTCATTCATGTCATCGTTGTTACAAAACGATCTCATCCATGTCATTACCTTTTAACTGTGGATTTTTTAAAAACAACTTTACCACGTAGAACAGTTCTACGTCATTAATTAATTGAAAGAGTCACCACTGGGTTTGTCCACATAATCTGCTCACCTAGGTAACCTATAGTCCCCTTTATCTCTTGTCCCCCTACATTGGTATGTTTAAAAGCTTCAAAGGAAAATTTTGGCCGGTGTCACACCCCCTTTTTACGTACTCCAAAAAGATTTATGTTTTAAGGGTCGAAAGAGTTTTAATTATTAAAGTGACAAAAGATGAAAATTTGTTTCGAAAAAGGATTATTTTTAACAATCACAATTCATAGTCGCCACTCGGCATAAATCGGGTGTGCCGAGTCCCCATTAGAAAAATCCTTTTCAAAAACCATTTGACTCTTAAACTGGTTTGCGAACAGAGACGGCTAAGGAATTCTGTTGACCAAGGGGAAGGTGTTAGGCACCCCTCGATCCCGTGGTTCAACTACGGTCGCTTGGTAAAGTGTATCGACTATTTTTGACACTACGAAGTGTATAAACCACATAAAAGAATGCAAAAAAATCAAACGATAAATAAAACAAAACAATCCAAAATGTAATGTCCAGTCCACTTATACAGTCCAAAAAATAGAAAAATACGAAAATATAAATCCTAGTCTAAACTAAATCTAGCCTAAGCTTCAATGCCTTACCCGATGCCGCGGGCCTTCACCACGAACGTCCTCCGGGTACATGATACCTCGGGGCATTCCCCGGTGAATAAATATATACAGATACTTCGGGGCATTCCCCGGCCAAATTATATAATTGATGCTTTTCGCACGATAAAGTAAAACGAATCATTCACACACGTATTCAAATATTCCAATAAATCATTATTTCTAAATTTGACTACCCGGCCTACATTTGCCAATCCAAGTTCAACATATCACAATTCTATCGTGTTTAACATTATCCATGCATCAAAATTAATCAACATTCATTTTAGCAATTTTTAATTCCCACCCCCAATTTCGTTTTAACACAAAATTTCTACAATCACGATTACTATTCCAACAATCCACGATCACTATAAACTCAATATTCATCATTCACATCATACACAATCGTAACCAACGAAATCAACAACCAATCAATACAAACAGTTATTCACCACCAATGAAGATCAAACCACACACTAACATCCAATTCAAAATACGAAACATCGCAAATAATAAAATAGATAAGAGAAAGTGTAGAGTTGGACCTCGATTGAAGCTTTTATTGTGCCAAAATATATGATCAAAAGACAAAGTCAGATCCAAAACTCTCAATTTGAACCTTGATAACCAACAACTCCAAACTCGATATTGAATTCAACCAGACAGATTGGAAAACAACGAAAAGCCTCACAATGAATGACCCACATACCCGAATAGAAATAAAAAAACAACCCAATATCTCAAATTCGAAACTACAAACCATCGATTTCAAACTAACCTTGTACGAACCAAACCAACTCGATATCGAGAAATAGCAAACACGGATGGATTTAAAACCCTAAGAAATAAGAAATATCAAGAGAACCGAGACTGAAATTGTGAAAAATCGAGAAGACCCCTACCCGAAATATCGTCGGAACCAACTCAAAGCTCGCCGGAATCGATGGAAAATGGGTTAGGTGTTGTTGATTGGACACCGGCGTCACTGTTTCCGGTGAGATTCGGATTTGCCAGAGCTCCAATGGTTTCAGATGCAATGTCCCGACGATGGTTTAGCAAGAACCCGACCTATCCGTAGATGTTTTCGGTGATCAGCTCTCCGAAAACTTAAGACTTTCACCTCTCTCTCTGTTTTGCCCACTCCGATAGACTTCCTCTCTCATTTTCTCTCTTTGCTTTTCACTCTCTGTTCTTCTCAGTATTTCTATGTATGTATCGATGTTACGCGTGTATATAATCGTGTATTCTCTTACTGTGAATCTAAATTCGGGAGCATCATGGTGGGTGTCGATGTCGTATGAAAAAATGGAAAAAGGAAGATGCTCTCTGTGCTACTGTGTAGTGGAGTCCATTGGTCAGTTACTGTGAGAGTCTCGTATGCTGATGATAATGAGTGAAGAAGATAAAGTTTTTGTGAAAAAATGGTCTGTGTATTCCATCCTCTGTATTTCGTGGAGTATGGGTATGTATATGTGGTGAGGGTGGGGTAGTAATGAGGTAGGTGAGGTCACGTAGGGTAGGGGGTAGGGTGTGATGTGGTTTTTGATTGGATGGGTAATTAGGATAGGGTAGGTAGATGTTGTTTTTTAATTGGGTGGGTTGTTAGAATATTAGGATAAAACAAAATTAGTTAGGGGGTTGTTATTTTTGTCATTTTGTGGAGGGATTATCACACGAGTGAGGGTACACGATAGGATAAGGTAAAAAAAAATAGGTAAAACGACATCGGGGAGGGATGAAATTAGGTGTCTACATTATGCCCCCTTTGAATGTAAACACGAAGTGTTTTCAGACAAAGTAGTAGATAACGAGGCGGAATTTCGTCCTGACCTCTATTTAAAAGCATGGAGAAAGAGAAACGAGGAAAACTGGGTCTTGACTTAGCACATCCTACCCAGCTCAGTTATGAGGGAATTAAATCACGGGTATTTCAAAGGATTGACAGAGAAGTGGACTATACCGGGTTGGAGAGTCGAGTGAGGTTCCATCGAGGTTCCGGTCTATGGTTCTGTCATTACATCAAAAAAAGAATATTACAAGTTAAAACATAAATGAAATTACAAAAAATCCTATCTATACAGCTTCTGTTGGCTCTTGACTCGACTTTTATCACCCTATTCTTCAGGTGGGCTCCTGACTTGCAATTTCTTTAAACTTGTTGCTTGGCTTTCAATTACTTCGCTTTGTTGCATGACTTTTCATTTCTTTATCCTATTCTCTAGGCGGATTCCTGACTTGCTATTCCATCACTTTGTTGCTTGACTTTCATTTTTTCACTCTATTTTCCAGGCGGGCCTCTGACTTGCTATTTCATCACCCTATTCTTCAGGAAGGCTCCTGAAATCCAAAATTAAAACTAGAACGAAAATTATCCCAAACAAAAATTATAATAAAATAGTATTTCATTTTTTGAAAGCGTTGTCCCATTTTTCAGGAGGGTCCTGAACATAAGGTAAAGTCTCATTTTTCAGGAAGATCCTGAATTGAAAGTAAATTCCCATTTTTCAGGAGGATCCTGAGCAGAAAGTAAAATCCCATTTTTCAGGAGGGTCCTGAACAGAAAGTAAAATCCCATTTTCCAGAAGGGTCCTGAACAGAAAGTAAATTCCCATTTTTCAGGAGGGTCCTGATCATAAAGTAAAACCCCATTTTTCAGAAAGTAAAATCCCATTTTTCAGGAGATTCCTGAACAGAAAGTAAAAGCCCATTTTCTAGGAGGGTCCTGAACAAAAAGTAAAATCCTATTTTTCAGGAGGGTCCTGAACATAAAGTAAAATCCCATTTTTCAGGAGGGTCCTGAACAACAAGTAAAATACCATTTTCCAGGAGGGTCATGAACAACAAGTAGAATCCCATTTTTTAGGAGGGTCCTGAACAACAAGTAGAATCCTATTTTTCAGGAGGATCCTGAACAGAAAGTAAAATCCCATTTTTCAAGAGGGTCCTGAACAGAAAGTAAAAGCCCATTTTCCAGGAGGGTCCTGAACATAAAGTAAAATCCCATTTTCCAAGAGGGTCCTGAACATAAAGTAAAATCCCATTTTTCAGAAAGGACCTGAATAGAAAGTAAAATCCCATGGATGTGCATTTCCAATGGTAGCTGAATTAAGTGAAGCAAAATTTTGCCCTATTTCAACAAAGAAAATTTGTCAGTTCAAAATTTAGTGGTGGCTTGCAGCTTTTGGCTTCTCAGGTATCTGCCCCAGCACTCAGTCCTTTGATCTTTGTTCTAAATCGCTAACACCTGCCCTGTCTTGCCGCATCATTGACCTGGATCCATATTAAGGGAAGTGAGTGCTGACTCTTCCATTTTACCACGTCTTTGAGGTGCACCCTTTTCCCAAAATCTGAATGTTTCCACGAATCCAATAGCCTGTCGGTTGATAGACTTCCTTTTTTTCGTGTTGAATTACGATCATATTTCGATTACAACTTTTGGAATCTACTCAAGCAACACATTAACTCATGTCCCAGTTTTGTTGACTGGGTAAATCTTAAATCTTTATTTGGTTAGACCGAGCCCAAAATAGGGCAGCCTACGTATCTCACTCCCGAGACAGGAGAATCAGGTCGGACGTAGTTCCATCAGCTTGTTCTTTATTCTGATTTGATTTTGTTTTTTTTTTTAAATTTTCAAACTCTTTCTTTTATTCTAATTTCCTCGACATTTATCTTTGACTCTATTTTTATTCCAAAAGAGGGATATGAGAGAAAAAATAAAGAAGCTCAAACGGGTAAACAAGGGATGACACAATGTTTGGATAAAAGAATAAAATGCCTTCATCATATCAATCTTAAAAAATGCAAGTACTAAACATGCAATAAAATCAACAAAGGATCAAATATCAGATATAGTATCTTTTGACCGCATCAACATTGATAGCCATTTCTGCCATTTTGCCTTCAATATCTGTCAAATATAAGGCTCATTGGACAACACTTTCTTTACAACGAAAGGACCTTGCCAGTTAGGGGAGAACTTGCCTTTTGCTTCAACCTGGTGAGAAAGGATACATCTCAATACCAACTGACCAACTTCAAAATTCCTGGGATGGACCTTTTTGTTATACGCTCAAGCCATCCTCCTCTGATACAACTGGCCATGACACATAGACGTTAGCCTTTTTTTCTCAATCAAACTCAAATGTTTCATTCGGGGTTTTACCCATTCGTCATCATCAATCTCTGCTTCTACAATGACTCAAAAAGAGGGAATTTTAACTTCTACAGGGATGACTTCTTCTGTCCCATACACCAATAAATATGGAGTTGCCCCTGTTGAAGTGCTAACAGTGGTGCGATAACCTAGCAATGCAAACGGAAACTTTTCATGCCACTGTCTAGATCCTTGTACCATCTTTCGCAGTATCTTTTTTATATTCTTATTGGCGGCTTCTACAACACCATTGGCCTTTGGGCGATATGGAGTAGAATTTCGGTGTGCGATCTTAAACTGTTGACATACTTCTTGCATCAAATGACTATTGAGATTGACAGCATTGTCTGTAATGATCATCTTAGTAATTCCAAATCTACAAATGATATTGGCATGAACAAAGTCCACCATAACCTTCTTTGTCACTGACTTGAAAGTTACTGCTTCTACGAACTTTGTGAAGTAGTCAATGGCTACCAAAATTAATCGATGTCCATTTGATGCCTTCAGCTCAATCGGTCCAATCACACTCATTCCCCAAGCCACGAACGGCCATGGAGAGGCCATTGCATGCAACTCAACAGGAGGAGAACGTATCAGATCACCGTGTACCAGACATTGATGACACTTTCGAACAAATTGAATAGAATCCCTTTCCATAGTAAGCCAGTAATAACCTGCTCGAAGAATCTTCTTTGACAAGACATGACCGTTCATGTGTGACCCGCATACTCTAGAGTGTATTTCAACCATGATTTCCGAGGCTTCTCTTGCATCTACACACCTTAAAAGTCCCAGATCTGGGGTCTTCTTATACAAGATTCCCCCACTTAAGAAAAATCCATTAGCCAAACGCCTGATAGTCCTCTTTTGATCGTTGGTGGCATATACTGGGTATTCTCCTAATTGAATGTACCACTTGATATCCAAGAACCAAGGTTCTCCATCGAGCTCTTCTTTAACCGCATTACAGTAAGTATGCTGATCACGACTCTGTATATGCACTGGATCGATATAGGCTTTGTCAGGATGTTGGAGCATTGAAGACAGAGTGGTTAAAGCATCAGCAATTTCATTATGAATCCTTGGAATATGCCTAAATTTTACTAAGACAAACCGTTGACATAGCTCCTGCAAGCATTGTTGATATGGGATGAGCTTCAAATCTTGCATCTCCCAATCACCTTGAATTTGATAGACGAGCAAATCCGGATCTCCCAAAACCAATAATTCTTGAACTCCCATATCAACAACTAACCTCAAACCAAGAATGCAGTCTTCATACTCTGCCATATTGTTAGTACAGTAGAATCAAAGTTGTGCTGTTACCGGGAAATATTGTCCCGATTCAGAGATAAGAACCGAACCTATTTCGACTCCTTTCATATTGACAACTCCATCAAAAAATAACCTCCAACCAGGATCAGAATCTATAACGACTTCATCGATATTTTTTTGTCAGGAAAATATGTCTTTAATGGCTCGTACTCTTCATCAATGGGATTCTTAGCAAGATGATCTGCCAAGTCTTGGGATTTCATGGCGGTTCAAGTCACATATATAATGTCGAACTCGATAAGAAATATTTGCCACTTTGCATATCGACCCGTTGGCATAGGCTTCTGAAAGATATACTTCAAAGGATCCATGCAGGAAATGAGATAAGTAGTATAGGATGAAAGATGATGCTTCAACTTCTGTGCTACCCAAGTTAGGGAACAACGCATCCTTTCAAGAAGAGTATACCTGGACTCATATGCAGTGAACTTCTTGCTACGATAATAAATAGCTTGCTCCTTTTTGCTTGTGACATCATATTAACCTAGGACACAACCGAAAGAATTTTCCATTACTGATAAATATAAGATCAAAGGCCTACTAGGCTTCGGGGGTACCAACACGGGCGAATTTGACAAATATCTTTTGATTTGATCGAATGCTTCCTGACATTCTTCAGTCCATTTTACCGGAGCACTCTTTTTCAGCAACTTGAATATGGGCTCACAAGTGGTTGTGTGTTGAGCAATAAACCTGCTAATGTAGTTCGGTCTACCAAGAAAACTCATCACCTTGTTTCTATTCTTGGGTGGGGGCAAATCCTGAATGGCTTTGATCTTCGAGGGATCTGATTCAATTCCCCGATGGCTGACTACAAATCCCAACAGCTTTCCAGATGGAACTCCAAATACATATTTTGCCAGGTTGAGTTTGAGATTATACCTGCGAAGCCTTTCAAAGAACTTTCTTAAATATTTTACATGGTCGACCTGACTTTCTGACTTAATAATCACATCATACATGTAAACCTCAATCTCCTTATGAATCATGTCATAAAACATAGTGGTCATGGCTCTCATGTATGTTGCTCCAGCATTCTTCAAACCGAACGACATCACTCAATAGTAATAAGTTCCCCATGGTGTGATAAAAGATGTCTTCTCTGCGTCGTCGTCATCCATAATGGTCTGGTGATATCCGGCATAGCAATCCATAAAAGAGGCAACTTTAGCATAGTTGTCTAACAAAATGTGCATGTTGGGCAGTGGAAAATTATCTTTCGGACTTGCTCTGTTTAAATCACGGTAATCAACACACACTCGAATTTTGCCATCTTTCTTTGGTACGGGAACAACATTGGATAACCACATGGGATAGCGAGCTACTCGAATTACTTTGGCTTCAAGTTGTTTCATGATTTACTCTTTAATTTTAATACTTACATCCGTTTTAAACTTCCTCAACTTCTGTTTGACAGGAGAGAACGCGGGATCAGTTGGCAATTTGTGATCCACTAATTCAGTTCTTAAACCAGGCATATCATCATAAGACCATGTAAAAACATCCTTATAATCAATTAATGCTTGAATCATTCCATCTTTTAACTGTGTAAAAACATGTATACTGATTTTAGTTTCCCTAACATCTTCTTGATCCCCTAGATTTATCGGCTTAGTCTCATTTAAATTAGGATTCGGTTTGTCTTCAAACTGTTCCAACTCTTTGCTTATTTTTTCTAGTGCTTCTTCTTCATCATATTCCCCATCCTACTTCCTTACATCTTGATTAGCTTGGATTTTAAGGTTTGGCTGAAAATTCCGCATGCATGTCATGTCATTAGAATCAGCATAAAGAGAACTATGTAGAAAAACAAAATATATTAGACACGAAACAAAAGGGACATTGCATTTCATTAAATAAAAGATAGAAGGGTTTAAACATAGATGCCAACATAACATAAACAAACTAAAATCCAAATTACAACCTGGAAATAACTCAGATAAATAGAAAGAAAAACAAAATAAACTACCAAAATTCCCTCCTGACGGGGAGAGGAGTGACTTCCTAATTATTGAGCCGGAAAGTTGGACCTCTGATTGCACGTCTGCCATACTAGTACCTTCTCCTGCTTCAACCATATCAACTTCAATAAAAAGGTTCTAGAACTCATCAACCAATTCAACTTCAAAATCCACATGCTTCGTGACACCGCTCTTAACAAATGATTCACTGAGTAGTGGCATTGGGCGAGCGAGTGACCATAGTTCCTTTTTACTTCCCTTGGATTTCTTCAAATCTTCAGCTGTAGGCTCAAATCCCAGACCAAACGTGCCCACATTCTCACTCAGATATATGGGATGAACTATACCGTGTAGAGACGCTCCCAAACCCTTTCCTGGCTCAAATCCGTATTTCCAAAGTTCACTCATTATCATGATAGAAGCGGAAGACAATTGTGGTTCTAGTATAGCCTGCCATTCAAGGATACGATTCACTTACACTGTATCAAAAATTTGATAGATGAATGTCTCCTCTACATTATTTGCTTCAATAAGAGACAAGGGAGAATCGTCGTAGGCTGACAAATCTCCTTCACCATGAATAACTACTTCTTGCCTGTCATGCTCAAACTTAATCATTTGGTGTAGTGTAGATACAATCGCCTTGGACTTGTGGATCCACGGCCTTCCCAACAACAGATTGTAAGAGGAGTCTACATTCAATACTTGAAACTCTATGGCAAACTCAACTGGCCCTATGGTCAACATTAGCTTTATTTCACCAATGGAATTTGATTTTGCACCATTGAAAGCCCTAACACATACATTGTTGGGCTTGATCCTGTCAGCACCGATATTCAGCTTTTGCAAAGTATAAATAGGGAAAATATTTGCACCTGAATCTCCATCAATCATAACATGAGTGACGTAGAAATCTTCATACTTCACTGTAATGTAAAGGCCCCAGTTATGCCCTATACCTTCAACAGGCAATTCATCGTCAGAAAAGCTGATCCGATTGACCTCAAAGATTTTTCCAACCATTTTCTCAAGTTGGTTGATTGTAATCTCCCTTGTAACATATGCTTCATTTAATACCTTCAGTAAAACATCACGATGCTCTTTGGAGTGCAACGACAAAGATAAAAGGGAAATTTAAGCAGGGGTTTTCTTTAACTGGTCAAATATTGAATACTCTGGCAACTTCATCTTTTTCAAAAATTCTTCGGCTTCCTCTTCGGTGATAGGCTTTTTGATAGATGACGATTCACTCGCCGTTGGCTTAGACTTTCTTAAGCTTTCAGGAACGAAGCATCTTCCTGCCCTAGTCAAACCCCCAACCTCATCTACATCTTCCACAACTTTTTTCCCGTGATAGGTCATCACAGTCCGCCCATAATTCTAGGGAAACCTTTTCGTATCAACTATCGGAGATGGGGTCATATGTTTGAGGACAATAGGCACTGCCAGTGCTCCTTTCACCGTCAAGATGGGCTGACTTAGAGCTCCCACCACTGTCAACGTAGATCTATCCTGACTTAAATCAACATGCCTTTTGGCGCCCTGTACTGTGATCAAGGGTTTCTTTGTGCTTTTTTGGGATTTATCTTCCCTCCTTCCTTCCTTGCTCAATGATATTGCTTTCAAAGACTTCGCTACATTTACCGATTTCTCCTCAACGGTTTGTATCTTGACAATAGTCTTATAACCCCTCGAAGACTCTTTCCCATCATACATAAATTCTAACATATTGGCATCAGCATGGTTTGGCAGCGGATTCTAGTTAATGTTTGGACCCTCCAGGGCCTGGACCAGCATCTGATTTGTCTCAATTAAGTCTTGGATAACTCTCTTTAAATGATAGCATTTCTCGATATCATGGCCTGTCATATCAAAATAGTACGCACACCTTAAAGAATAATCGAGATTCCTTGGCAGTGGATTTAAAAGCCTTCCTTGAATTGGACTTAAAACCTTCAAATTTCTCAACCTATCAAACAAGCTAGGATATGACTCACCAAGAAGTGTGAATTGATTTTTGACTGCCTTCTTCTTCTTATACTCGGGCCTAGGCTGAAAACTGGGTCTGGAGGGTTTTTGGTAATTTGGCGAAGCGAATGGGCTATTTTGTGGAGCTTGCTCACACCACTGCAGGTAAGAAGGGGTTTGTGCATATGGTTGCGTGCTATATACTGGGTATAGGGGTGGTGGAATAGAATATAAAGGTTTTTATGGAGAGTAGTAATGATGGGGAGGAATATATGGAGCTTGGGCGTAGACTTGGGATTGGGGATAGGGGCGAGGTGGTCTTTTGGGATAGGAATGGGTTCCAGCTACGACAGTCGCCACATCCTCAGTCTTTTTTTTCTTACCTCCAAATGCGCCAGATCTACCTTGAATCGCTTGTGTGGTGGCTTTTAATGCAGCAAAACTCACTATTCGACCGGTCTTAATTCCATCCTCTATCATCTCCCCTATTTTGAGGACTTCCATAAAAGACTTTCCCATTTCTGGAAGTAAATGTTGAAAATAGGTCTCATCCTGCGCCTGAATGAAAACTTCTACTAACTTAAGCCACTTTATCGCGTATTCCCTAAAACCTTCAGTGCTCTTTTTCTTCATGTTGACCAAGGATTTTTCATCTGGAATCAGGTCGATGTTATACTGAAAATGTTGAACAAATTCAGAAGCCAAATCATCCTAGCTGTTCCATTTATCGATATCTCGATCGATAAACCATTCTGAGGCCAGATCAGAAAGACTCTAGCCAAAGAAGGCCATGAGCAGTTCTTCCTTTCCTCCTGCAACCCTCAACTGGTTGCAATAACGTTTCAAGTGTGCAATGGGATCACCGTGTCCTGCATACTTCTTAAACTTAGGCATCTTAAAACCGAGGGGAAGGTTGATGTCTGGGAACATGCAAAGATCTTTATAGGAAACACTCCTATAATCTTTGATTCCTTGCAAATTCCTCATAGCCTGTTCTAAACTTTTCAATTTACGGGCTATGATATCTTTATCCTCCATTGCGATAGGTTTCTCCGTATCAAATAGAAATGCAGGCGGCTGATTTTACCCATACGGTTTATTCATTTGCAAAGTAGGCTCCGAGGCATAATACTGGCTATCTGAAACCTTCCGTACTAGCTCACTGGTAGACCTAGGAAGCCTCATTGTGGGACGCACAACATATATGGGAGTTTCATATGGTGGCGGAGCCACGAATATCGGTGTGATCGGTGGCGCTGGCTGAGCAACTGGTCCTGATTGGGGAGCTGCCAAGGGCACACCAGAACTGCCAAGATAATAATGTCGTGGAGTAAATCCTGGCGCGTGCTCAGGTGACTCAGTAGGAGTAGAAAATTGTGCCTGAGAGAGCGGTGGGCAATTAGAGATATTCCCAAGACCATCAGGGAGCGGAGGAGGAGGCATTCCGCTGGCCCATGCCCAGTGTAAATCTATTAATTGTTACTTGAGACTTACTACCTCATCATTATGTTCAGAACTTTCTTCCCTGTGATCCTGATCTGGGTCAATGAGCGAATTTTCAATCTCCCTGCTAGCCATGGCGAGCTTTGCTTTGGATCTAGTAAAGTATGGGTGACTAGCCAGAGTGCTGCAAACCTACCACTGTTATCTGAAAGAAACATGCTCATCAAAGACGACATCCCTTAGGATTAGGGCACACAACAAGCATGGGAATCACATTGGTAAGATTGTCCTAAATTCATGTTCATTTCTACCAGCTTTTGAGGGTAGCGAGGTAATTTTAACATCATCCTGATTTTTGTCTACACTTAATTTTTATCTACACTTATTATTATTATCATTATATTATTTTATATTTTTTTAGTATCCATCTCTGCTCTTTTTTTTTCTCTCGTTATCTACCTTTATTTTATCATTCTTTATGGCTTTTGTTTTTTTCTTTAAAAGAGGAAAAATAATGAAAAACAATGAAACAAAATTATTAGATCGAACCCAAAAGTAGGCTGCCTACGTATCATGTTGTACATGAACCAGATATTGCGTAGTTCAGACAGTCGTGCCAAAATGGCCAATTGAACTCTTTTTCTTCTTTTTTTTTCTTTTTGAAACTTTAAGAAGAAAAGAACATAACAAATTGTCAAAAAGAACTGACGAAAAATCTTTTTTTTTTTTTTTGCATTTTTAGGCTTTACATCCTTATACAAAATGAAAACTACGATTAACAAAGAAAAATCTTTTGGGGTTTTGATTTTGAATTTCATAGGAAAATGAAACTTGAAACTATTAAAGAAAAATCTTTTTGTAGTTTTCTTTTAGAGATGTATATGAAACACCTACTCTAAGTGAAGAGTGAAGAAGATCTTTTTGAATTTTCAGATTTTTGTACAAAATGAAATCTATGATTACCAAAAAAATATTCTTGGATTTTTTTATTTTGAATTTCATGCGAAAAATGAAACCTGGACCTATTAAAGGGAAATATTTTTTTTTTGTTGTTTTCTTTTAAAGATGTACATGAAACACCTACTCTAAATGAAGAGTGAAGAAAATCTTTTTGGATTTTTGAAATAAGACCAACCAAAAATGAAACCTACAACTATTGAGGAATTTTTTTTTTCAAGATATGTATGAAACACCTACTCTAAATAAAGAGTGAAGAAAATCTCTCTTTTTTTAAATAAGATCCCCGACCCAACAATAGGCTGCCTATGTATCTCACATCCCGAAAGAGGAAAATCAGGGGTGCATAGTTCGTCCAGATTGGACAATTAACGATTAACTAATAAATTGCCTAACTTAAGATACACTACCCAAAACTTTTTTTTTTTTGAATTTATGGTACTTTGAGAGGACAAACGTAAAAAAAATCTTTTGAGTTTTTGGATTGTGAAGAACAAAAGCCATAAAGAATTCTAAAATAAACTACGACATTCCTTTTTTTTTTCATTCTTTTCGAATTACTTTTTCTATTTTTTCTTTTTCGTTTTTGCCTACGCACCTTACTCCTACCAATTTTTTTGTTTTTCAAAAATCAGTCCATCAAATGACCACGTTACCCTTTAAAATGTAGCAGTTAGCACGTAGGGATGCTTTGGAGGTGAGTCTCCTACAAAGGTCCATGTGGGTCCCGCTAGGTCTCCTTATGATGCACATAAGCATGACCTAAAGGCTGACCTACGTTGTGGTTTACTAACAAGGCTGTTCGGGAGAGCGTATGGTCGATAGTGGCTGCTTTGCTTTCCACCTACTCCATAACACCGACGACTCCCCCCTAAAATAAGGGTGACTCAACTAGAGGTTGTGTACAACACGTGTAATACGGACTTGTTGCAGAAAGAAGGTCGGGGGTGGACTCATGATGACAGATATAAAGCGGTAACACATAGCATGAATACTATAAACAAAGAGCACGAAAACACACAAAAGTTAAAATAACATAAACGATATCCACAAACAATGCTTATACACTCGTACTGCCAAACAAAGCCGATACGACTCAAAAAAATAGCTCAAATTCTGAAAATTTGTCATAGGTCCCCAGTAGAGTCGCCAGAGCTGTCACACCCCCTTTTTACGTACTCCAAAAAGATTTATATTTTAAGGGTCGAAAGGGTTTTAATTATTAAAGTGACAAAAGATGAAAATTTGTTTCAAAAAAGGATTATTTTTAACAATGACAATTCAGAGTCGCCACTCGGCATAAATCGGGTGTGCTGAGTCACCATTAGGAAAATCTTTTTCAAAAACCATTTGACTCTTAAACCGGTTTGCGAACAGAGACTCTGGCTAAGGAATTCTATTGACCGAGGGGAAGGTGTTAGGTAGCCCTCGATCCCGTGGTTCAACCACAGTCGCTTGGTAAAGTGTATCGACAATTTTTGACACTGCGAAGTGTATAAACCACATAAAAGCACGCAAAACAATCAAACAATAAATAAAACAAAACAATCCAAAATGTAATGTCCAGTCCAATTATACAGTCCAAAAAATAGAAAAATACGAAAATATAAATCCTAGTCTAAACTAAATCTAGCCTAAGCTCCAATGGCTTACCCGATGCCGCGGGCCTTCACCACGAACTTCCTCCGGGTACATGATACCTCGGGGCATTCCCCGGTGAATAAATATATACAGATACTTCGGGGCATTCCCCAACCAAATTATATAATTGAAGCGTTTCGCATGATAAAGTAAAACGAACCATTCACACACATATTCAAATATTCCAATAAATCATTATTTCTAAATTTGACTACCCAGCCTACATTTGCCGATCCAAGTTCAACATATCACAAATTCTATCGTGTTTAACATTATCCATGAATCAAAATTAATCAACATTCATTTTAGCAATTTTTAATTCCCACCCCCAATTTCATTTTAACACAAAATTTCTACAATCACGATTACTATTCCAACAATCCACGATCACTATAAACTCAATATTCATCATTCACATCACACACAATCTTAACCAACGAAATCAACAATCAATCAATACAAACAATTATTCATCACCAACGAAGATCAAACCACACATGAACATCCAATTCGAAATACGAAACATCGCAAATAATAAAATAGATAAGAGAAAGTGTAGAGTTGGACCTCGATTGAAGCTTTTATCATGCCAAAATATGTGATCAAAAGACAAAGTCGGATCCAAAACTCTCAATTTGAACCTTGATAACCAACAACTCCAAACTCGCTATCGAATTCAACCGGACAGATTGGAAAACAACTAAAAGCCTCACAATGAATGACCCACAAACCCGAATAGAAATAAAAAACAACCCAAGATCTCAAATTTGAAACCCCAAACCATCGATTTCCAACTAACCTTGTACGAACCAAACCAACGCGATATCGAGAAATAGCAAACTCGGATGGATTTAAAACCCTAAAAAATAAGAAATATCAAGAGAACCGAGACTGCAATTGTGAAAAATTGAGAAGACCCATACACAAAATCTCATCGGAAACAACTCGAATCTCGCTGGAATCGATGGAAAATGGGTTGGGTGTTGTTGATTGGAAACCGACTTCACTATTTTCGGTGAGATTCGGATTCGCCGGAGCTTCGATGGTTTTAGATGCAATGTCCCGACGATGGTTTAGCCAAAATCCGACCTATCCGTAGATGTTTTCGGCGATCAGCTCTCCGAAAACTTAAGACTTTCACCTCTCTCTCTGTTTTGCCCACTCCGATAGACTTTCTCTCTCATTTTCTCTCTTTGCTTTTTACTCTCCGTTTTCTCACTATTTCTATGTGTGTATCGATGTTGTGTGTGTATATAATAGTGTATTCTCTTACTGTGAATCTAAATTCAGGAGCATCATGTGATGCTCTCTGTGCTATTGTGTGGTGGAGTCCATTAGTCAGTTACTGTGAGAGTCTCGTATGCTGATGAGAATGAGTGAAGAAGATGAAGTTTTTGCGAAAAAATGGTCTGTGTATTCCGTCCTCTGTATTTCGTGGAGTGTGGGTATGTATACGTGGTGAGGGTGGGGTAGTGATGAGGTAGGTGGGGTCACGTGAGGTAGGGGTAGGGTGTGATGTGGTTTTTGATAGGATGGGTTGTTAGGATAGGGTAGGTAGGTGTTGTTTTTTAATTGGGTGGGTTGTTAGAATATTAGGATAAAACAAAATTAGTTAGGGGGTTGTTATTTTTGTCATTTTGTGGAGGGATTATCACATGGGTGAGGGTACACGATAGGATAAGGTAAAAAAAATGGGTAAAACGACATCGGGGAGGGACGAAATTAGGTGTCTACAGCTGGTGTTTATTCGTGTATTTGAAAGCTATGAAGGGAGGTTTCGATGGCAGATTTTCTTTGCTGTTAATTGGTGAATTTGAAAGCGTCAAAAGGGAGTTTTCAATGGAAAGAATACATGCAATACAAGATTTTATAAAGAGTATTGATTTATTTTAATTAATGACGTGGATCTCTAATAAAAGGTCACATGACAAAGCTGTTTTTGAAAAACCCACCATCTAACATTGCTGCATTGCATTAAATATTGCCGCAAACACATTTATCGGCAATTGGTTAAATACCATTTGCATTCAGAGTCACTAAAGGCTTTAGGACATTTACCAAAAACTAGTATAGACCCATACTATTGACACTAAAAATAATTACCTTTGGCGGCATTTTTTTAGCGACAATTATTATTGCTAGTAAAGTTGCCATAGATACGTGATAGCAAGCATACTTTCTATCTTTACAACAACATACTCAGTAAAATTTCACAAGTGAGGTCTGATGAGGTTAAAGTGTACGCTGACCTTACCACTACCTGTTTTAGCAATATTTATTATGACCATCAATTCACCTGAAGAGCACTCTTTTATAGCATAAAAAGTAATAACCATAAGAAAAATCACTTAGAAAGTTATTATTAGAAGAATTATCTAACTCGAAACAAGTACAATCAAGCACAAGACACTTTCTATACGTGTCTCCATCGATCCAATCAATGACGTCCATGCCATAGAGAGTCAGACTCAACTAGTGGTAGTGAGAAAAGAGTCAGTTTAAAATTTTTGAATGAAGTCATAGATGTGTTTGTTAATCTCATCGGGCCTTTCTTGGTTGACAAAGTGAGCTGCACCTTCAATAACCACAACTTCCTCCAACAATGGAACATCTTTCTTAAATCCCCCATTGTGTATGTAATCTTTAGCGCCTGGTATGTGATAAACCAAGTCGAATTCAGTAGTGATAAACTTGGTCGGAACTTTAACTTGAGCCCCATTCCATGGTGTTGTGAGTTCCCAGTCTCTGTGTACAGAACTTTAGGATGAATGTAAAGTTTTGGGCAACTCCAAACATCAAATCCCAAATGCACATACGTCAAAAATATCATTTCTTGAGTAAAGATACTAAGCCCTGCTAGCGCCAATGTATGAAGAAGTTGATCAAGACAATCTAAAAGCAACTAATGTTGCTCAGACTCTTCAGAAATGCTTCTGGATGAGTGCCGGATCCTCCTAAAACAGTGCATTTTGGATGATCCGGCACAAGTGTGGCAACAATTTTGAAGAGTTTGAGCAACATAGAGTACGATAGTGTTCATGAAGAGTAGTCTCTAACTAGAAGTCTCTTGACAAAGATCAAATCCAATGCGACTGTAAAAGCAACAACTAAAATCTTAATCCCAAATAGTCTAAACAAATGTGAACTATATAAGCATACAACGCACAGATCGAACAAATTCACTCAAATGTATGATATCATAGAAAGCGAGGAACGCTTACAAGGGAAGAGCTCGGTAATAGTTGACTGGACCAGTGAAACCAGTCTTCTCAAACTTGCTGGCATAGTAATCTAACTCTTCCTCGAACAGCCAAGATCAAAGGGCAGCAGGAGCATCAGGGATAGTGTTAAGACCTTTGCCTTTAGGAAAATTTTCTACTTGCTCAACATTTGAAAAGGGATGAAGAAAACGGCTACCAAGTCACTCCAAAGGGCAACACAGTCCTCCATGTCGCAGCCCTCTATGGCCACTCCCATTTTGCGGCAGAAGTCCTTAAGATTACTCCGACAATGTTATGCTGTCAAAACAAGAAAAACGAAATCGCTCTTCACATACCAGCTAGCGAAGGGCACACTGAAGTAGTACGTGTGCTACTTGCATGTGTCGAAGATCATAATACTAAGGAGTAACTCACGAGCATGATGGATGCTAGTGGAGATACAGCCCTGCACAAGGCCGTGCGGAGCCAACATCTAGATGTGGTTAAGCTCTTGGTGAAAGAAGATTCTGAATTTGAATTTCCGCCTAACCATGAGCAGGATACGCCACTCTATCTGGCGGCTGAATCTGGTTTCATGATGCTTTGATTAACATATTAGAATACCTATGCTGCAGGTCCATCTAATAGAAAGCCGTTGCATGCAGCAGTAATTCAGGAACATAAAGGTACATAATTTGCTGTATCAATATCTAACTTCAGTTGACTTTCCCCTAATCTGTTGATGATTTCGTAATGTCTGTCGTGCAACTATATTTGTGAGAAGATCTAACCCCTTATTCATGCTTTTATCGTGTTGACACATCCAGATTGCATTAGATCACTATGCCGATGGAATAAGCTTTTATGCGAGGAACCTGACTTATGGGGTTGGAATTCACTGCACTATGCTGTTAAATTAGGAATGGAAGACGTAGTTTCTGATATGCTGGCATGGAAAAAATCCTTAGTGTACCTTCCGGCAGGCAGTGAAAATGACTGGACGACAACAATTCACATTGCAGCAAGTGAAGGTGACGTAAACATGATAAAGAAGCTATTAAATCACTGCCCTGATTGTCGCAATATGCTAACAGCAACAATCAAAACGCTCTTCATGTTGCCGTATTTTTCAATCAAGATGAGTTAATCTGCTTCTTATTAGACTATGATGAGTACGACAGTCTTGTTGATGAGCCAGATAGTGACGGCAACACTCCTCTCCATTTGCTTGCTGCCTCTGATAACCATGTGCGTGAATTAATATACCATCCTAGAGCAAAGAAGATGTAATTTAACAAACAAAACCAGACCCCACTTGACATAGCATTATCACGCATAGTGACAACAGAGAAGGTAAGCAGTCGCACATTTGTTTTTCAAATACTGGTTGCGCTTGAGTATATATGCTGGTGAAATATTGAAATACTAGTTCAAAGATTATGTTAAGTGAAAGAATTGTTCGCGTTCACTCACAAATCTTCAGCTTTTCTTCCAAACACAAGCAGTTCCACAAAACTTCAAATACTCCTTTTCAAGTTCAAATGCCTCCGTACTATAGACTAATCTTGAATATCATCTTCGATACTATTTTCAGATAACTATTGAAGTTATTTTGTCCTTGCAAGAATAGAATAAGAATGACTTTCAAAACTTTTTGCAATCAGGATTCAGAAATCTAGCTGAATATAAACTGTACTATTGATGAAAATAGGAGAAATTGGTGCGGGATTTGTGTAGCATCGGCCGATTTGGAAAACGTGACTTAGAGGTAAAGCAGAAGTACGAGTACATGCCACTGAAGAAGGATGATCGCGATAAAGCTAAAAAGGCATATCAAACGGAAGTCGAAGGAATTATGAAGGTAGCTCAAATCCATATTGTTGTGTCCACTTTAATAATGACAGTCACTTTCACCGCTAGCATCACATTGCCAGGAGGTTTTCAGAGCGACCCCGATAGCTCTAATCAAGGGATGGCGATTCTAACAAGGAAAACAGCATTTCGTGCATTTGTTGTTTCCGATGCCATTGCCTTCACATGCTCAGCTGTTCTCATATTCATCTACTTTGTCATGCCAAATGTAAGTACACAGCTTAAACATAAACATATAGAGAAGCTTTGTAATCGCACAATTATTTTTCTGTGCTTGTCAATGTTAGCAGTTGTAATTGCATTCGCAACTGGTATGTTCACTACTTTATCTCATTCACTTGGTCTTGCCATTGTTGTTTGTTTCATAGGTTGCCTCTCTATTTTATTGTACTTCTATGTTATTATTTGATGAGTGTAAGAGAGACATGAATGCAAGCTACTACTTGTGCTTATTGCTTCCAAATGTATAATTCAACTACATATTTCAGTTTTTACTCAATCCCTTGAATTACATATGACAGATATGGTTTTTTAGTCAACTACATATTATTTTAGTTACTAGTGTAGGATACGTGTTGCACGTGTGTCTGACATCAAGCATTTAAATTATATACAAAGAGAAAAAAAATCTTTCGTGAGAGAATATACCTAATAAAATATTTATTCATCTAAATCTCTATCATATGTTAGACATCAAAGCACTTGCCGAATTTGACATTTAGTCTCCAAATCATATTGGTAAGTTCATTCATGCCATTACTTGTTAACGGTGTTTTTTCAAAAATAGCTTGCCACGTTTCTTCTTACTAGAGGCCCACATCATTAATTAAAACAAAGAGAAAAGGCTCAAATATGCCATTGAACTATTAGAAATGACTCATTTATTCAATCCATTAAAAGTCTGGCTCCTTTATGCCACCGCCATTACAAAACAGGTTCATCCATGCCATTACTTGTTAACGGTGGTTTTTGAAAACATCTTTGCCACGTGTCATCTTACTAGAGGTCCACATCATTAATTAAAACAAAGAGAAAGGCTCAAATATGCCATTGAACTATCAGAAATGACTCATTTATGTCATCCGTTAAAAGTTTGGTTCGTTTATGCCACCGCCATTATAAAACAGGTTCATCCGTGCCATTACTTGTTAACAGTGATTTTTGAAAACAGCATTGTCACATGTTGTCTTGCTAGAGGTGTATTGGGACATGATTGATTGTGTAATAAACTGTGTAGATTTCTCTCCCTAATTTATGCTCTATAAATGTAAATAATATTCTAGCTTATTTCTAGTAATTTAGATATCTAGGTACCTTAGTTAGCTCTTCCGTTACTTGGATATATATCTATGTAAACTTTGGATAATAAACAAAACTAATACACTGCTACTTCTTTATCCCTTGAACCTTTATGGTATCAGAGCCTTTCTAAACTCCAATCAGTCTTCTCATCTCTTTCAAGTTTTCTTTTTGGTTCTATGGCATCCATGGTGAATCCAAGTGATTCTATTATCTTTGCTAATAACACCAGCCATCTGGTGCAATTTAATCCCAGTTCTCAGCTTCCCCTCAAACTTACTGGTCCAATGAACTTTGTCATTTGGAAAGCGCACGTCAAATCTCTCATGTTCGGTCATGATCTCTACTGCTATCTCGATGGAACCTTGACAACATCATCATAAATGGTAACCCTCAACAACCAAGGGGTACCCAATCCCTTGTACAAACTCTGGTTTTGCCAAGACCAGTTGATACGCAATGCGTTAATGGCATCTGTTGATCCTACAATCATCTCTGTAATGGCCAAAACTTCCACCTCAAAGCAAGTATGGGACACACTACATAACCTGTATGCTAAAAAATCACATACAAGGGTTTTTAGGCTCCGAAACTCTCTGGCTACCATCACAAAAAACTCTCGCAGTATGACAGAGTACTTGCACGAGATCAGGAATGTTACTGATGAACTTGCAACAGCTGGAACTCCTATTCTAGATGACGAACTTGCGGTCAAAATTCTTAGTGGTCTAGGACATGAGTATGATTCAATTCCATTAGTTATCCAAGCGCGAGATACACCTATCTCGTATGAGGAACTATACAATAAGCTTCTTAACAGAGAGCTTCTCCTCAAACATAATGAGCCTAATCAGGCCTCAATTACAGCTGCAGTGGCACAAAAACCATCACCATATAACTTTATACCCCGCAATAATAAGAGGGGACAACTATGGCGTCCACAACATCCCAATCAGCAAAATGCACAGAACGCATCACCAAATTGGTGTCCAACGAATGCACCAGCCACATCACCAAATTAGCATCCAATGGACCCTTGATAAAATCGTCCAGTTTGTCAGTTATGTGGTCGCACTGGACATACTACCAATGTGTGTCATTCATGCTCCCACAATCACTTTAAATCCAGAGCAAACTTTGCTTCCATACCTTGGGTTGAGGATTCAGGAACATCGCATCATGTGACTACTGATTCTCAAAATCTTCAACATCCGAATGACTACACTGGTAATGATGATATTACCATAGGCAACGGTAAAAAAATTCCTATAACTCACATGGTCATGTTCAAATAAATGCTTCAAATAAAAAGTTTCATCTTTCGAATACTTTGTGTGCACCAGAGATTAAACGTAACCTTATAACTGTGTCTCAATTTTGCAAAGACAATCTGACATCCATAGAATTTTTTTCCTTTTGATTTTCTTACGAAGGATCTGAGTACGGGGGCACCATTGGCACGAGTCCAAAATAAAGAAGGACTTTATGAGTGGCCTGTTGGAGGGTCATCTGAACAATGTTGGCATAGAAAATTAGGACACCCAAATAAAGAGTGCTTAAAACACTCTCACATAAGTTTTCAATTCTAATTTCAAATTCTGAAATGTTTGATCATTGTAATTCCTGCTCTTCTAATAAAAGCCATCGGCACCCCTTTTTCGAGAATACACTAGTGAGAAAAAAGCCTTTACAAATTATTTTCAGTGATGTATGGGGCCCATCACCTGTTTTGTCAATTGACAAAAAATTATATTATGTAATTTTTGTTGATCAATTTACAAAATACATTTGGTTGTACACATTTAAAATAAAAGTGTGATCAAAACAGTTTTCTCTAAATTTAAACCCCTTGTTGAAAATTATTTTCATAAAAAAATACTCTCAATTTATATTGATGGTGGTGGTGACTTTGAAGGTCTTAAGTCATTTCTTCACACTACTGCCATTAAGAACCTAGTATCGCCACCACACACACCACAATGGGTAGCTATGGCTGAAAGTAGACATCGACACATCATTGAAACAACAAAAACTATTTTACACCAAGCTTCCATGCCTCCAGTATTTTGGTCCTTTGCCTGTCAACAAGCCACATTCTTGATTAATAGGCTTCCCACCCACATACGTCATTATGAATCTTCATACCAACGATTATTTCTAGAAATTCCCAATTATCAATCCATTCATGCTTTTGGTTGCCTATGTTATCCATGGCTTAAACCATATGCCAAGCACAAACTAGAACCCAAGTCCACCCCTTGTGTTTACTTAGTCTATTCTAATACCCATCACAACCATCAGTGTTATGATCCTATTTCACAAAGGATATATATTTCACGAAATGTTATTTTTTATGAAAATAAATTTCCTTTTTCTGATATATTTTCATCTTTGAAAGACAAAGGAATTTTAAAATTAGAGTGGGATATCTTGTACAAAGAGTCAAATGACCTTAGTGTCAAGTCTATGCCTCCAGTGGATTATGAGATTTTCCAGCCAATCAAGGTTGCTCTAGAATTACCGGTGACACCTCCTATAGGTTTTTCGTCAGGTCCATTTTTGGAAGCAACGCCAACTCCTGTCGTCGTCTCAGATTGCTCCACACGGCCTACTGTTGTCCCACCTATCACACAACCACTAATCCAGTATCAACGCTGAAATCATCACACCCCAACAAAACCTTTAACTACACCAACTCCAGACCCCTCATCGTCTATTCCATCTGAAAATCATCACCAATCCTCCACCACAGCTTCTGCACATACACAACAACCATTCATTCACAGACCTATTACTCGTTCACAAAATAATATCACCAAACCTAAGCAAGTATTTGATTATCTTGTAGTTGCATTAACTGAACCAATTCCCACCACTTATAACCAAGCCCAAAAGAGTGCACACTGGAGAGAAGTGATGAAACTTGAGTTTGAAGCATTGATGAACAACTAGACGTGGGAGTTTGTACAACCATCCTTTTCTCAAAATGTTGTTGATTGTAAATGGCTTTATCTTATCAAAACAAAATCAAATGGAAATGTTGACAGGTATAAAGATTGGCTAGTTATAAAGGGTTTCACACAACGACCGGGTGTGGATTATAACTCTACATTCAGTCCAACGGTAAAACCCATTACTGTTAGGCTCATTTTGTCGCTTACAGTTCAACACAATTGGCATTTGCACCACAACACATTTCTTAAAGGACACCTTGAAGAGGATGTTTATATGTGTCAACCTCGTGAGTATGCTCATGCTAATTATCCTCGTTATGTGTGCAAATTAAAGAAAGAAATTTATGGACTTAAGCAGGCCCCTCCTGGTACTCTGAGTTAAAGCAATTCTTGCTTCAAATTGGCTTTGAAAAGTCTAACTCTAACTCTTCTCTATTTATTTGTTATCAAAATGAAGCATTGGTTTACATTCTTGTATATGTAGATGACATAATTATCACTGGATCGAACTCTGAGGTTATCAAGAAAACTATCCAGGTTCTTTCAGCTAGATTTTCTCTCAAAGACCTTGGACATCTCCACTACTTTTTGGGTATTGAAGTTCTCCGCACTAAAGAAGGGATCATTCTTTCCCAGGCCAAGTATGTTTCTGATCTTCTTGCTGCCCATAAAATGTCTAAATGTAAGCCTGTTACAACTCCCATGAGTTCCACGGCTTCACTATCCTTAAAGGATAATACACCTTCAGTGGATGCCACTTTGTATCGTCAAGTACTTGGTAAGCTTCAATATATTTCATTCACTAGACCAGATATAAGCTTTGCAGTTAATAAATTATCTCAATTCATGCATGCTCCTACACAAAAAAAAACTGCTATTTTGTGAAGCGACTCTTGCGGTACCTCCAGTACACCAAAAATCATGGCTTAAAAATAACGAACAAGACACATCCTGGGTTGTTTATGTATTCAGATGCCGATTGGGCTGGTGACATTAATGACAGGAACTCTACCTCTGGATATTCCTGTACCTTGCTAGAAATCCTATTAGTTGGTCATCCAAGAAACAACGCACTGTTGCGCTCTACTCGACTGAAGCAGAGTATCGTGCAGTAGCTTCTGTACTTACTGAGGTCAATTGGGTTCAAAAACATCTTGTAAAACTACATGTGCAGCTGCCTGATCCACCCATAATCTATTGTGATAATGTCGGTGCTACCTATCTTTGTCAAAATCCAGTACTACACAGTAGGATGAAACACATTGAACTTGATTTTCACTTTGTTAGAGATCAGGTGCTGCGAAAACCGGTGCTCATTCAGAACTCATATACTGCTGATCAGCTCGCAGACACGCTTACAAAGCCTCTGCCTCGTCTACTGTTTCATCAACATCTGTCCAAGTTAAAGGTTATTGATGCTACCTTCAACTTGCGGGGGCGTATTTGGACATGATTGATTGTGTAATAAATTGTGCAGATTTCTCTCCCTAATTTGTGCTCTATAAATGTAAATAATATTCTAGCCGATTTTTAGTAATTTAGATATCTAGTTACCTTAGTTAGCTCTTCCTTTACTTGTATCTATATCTATGTAAACTTTGGATAATAAATAAGACTAATACATTGCTACTTCTTTATTTCTTGAACCTTTAAGGTCCACATCATTATTTAAAATAAAGAGAAAAGGCTCAAATATGCCATCAAACTATCAAAAATGACTCATTTATACCATCTGTTAAAAGTTTGGCTCATTTATGCCATTGACATTACAAAATAGCTTCACACATACCAATGCTTGTTAATGGTAGTTTTTCAAAAATAGCTTTGCCATGTGTTATCTTAGTAGAGTTCCACGTCATATTTAAATAAAAAAAATTAGTAAGAACTGATTTATTTTCTCTTACATTTTGTTCATTTATTTTCTCTTACATTTTATTCATCCTAGTCAGTGCCTTGAATCTGTGAGAAAGATCACCCGTCATAGCATTGAATGAAAAATCCAAGAAGCATAAACATTAATCGACCAAAATGTATGAAACAGAGAATGATTAACTAGTCATTTTGATTTTTGTAAGGCTTGGCAAAAGAATATTTTAGGACTCACTTATTTTTTACAATTATTGGAGCTTGGCCTAAGAACATCTCGAAATATATTCAGTTAATTAGTTAACTTAATTGCGACAATCACATAATTTTAATTAGTGACATGGACCTCCAGTAAGATGACACGGGGCAAAACTGTTTTTGAAAAACCACCGTTAATAAGAAATGAAATCGATGAACCTATGACATAAACGAGATAAACTTTTAACGGATGGAATAAATGTGCCATTTATGATAGTTCGATGGAATATTTGAGACTTTCTCCATTATTTTAATTAATGATGTGGACCTTTGGTAAAGTTGTTTTGGAAAAACCACCATTAAAAAGTAATGGCATGGATGAACCTGTTTTGTAACGGCGATGACATAAATGAGCCAAACTTTTAAGGGATAACATAAATGAACCATGGCAGCAAAATCAAATTTTACCAAAATCTCTTTGTATTACAAATTCAATGCTTTATAATGTAGACTCTTGCAGAAATGCAGGTTAAGGAAACGTACAATAGACCCCTGTGGTCTGGCCCTCTTCCCCCAACCCTAGGCATAGTTACAATGCTTTACACTGCAATCTTTTCTTTTGGAGAAATAACGTTCACTTTGGTGCTTAAGAAGCAACCTATGATGATATTCTCTTGTTTTTCTCTTTTTCTTTTTTTTTTTGGTTCCTTCTTAACTTGTAAAGTCAAGTATATCGCAGTTGTCTTATGTGTTAGTCATACAATTTGGCGTTGGAAGTTGATAAATATTGATAATATCGCGTGTTAGTAAGAAGTACCATCGCTTTGGTGAAAGAATGGGCCTTTTGATTTGAAACTTCCTATGTAACTTGCGTAGAGACTCAAGTCTATGTTACAACCCTGACATGTTCATTGGCTTGCAGTTCTTCAATCTTTTTGTATAAGGTTCTCAAGTGATAGATATGTCATCAACATCTTGTTTCAAAATTAATATGAATTGTCATTGTATAATATGGTCATGTTGAGTTGGGTGAATCGGAGCAATGTCTGCCAGTCTCATGGGGAAATGGGAGCAAATGATCGCCATTTGAGTTGGCTACAAGATTTTCTTTGTTCTGTAGTCATGTTTTGTTCGTTTCTTAAGTAATCGACTACTCTACTTGTTTTTTTTATGAGAAAAGAATCATAAGATGAAGTGAATCTTAAGAGATCCAAGTATTACTTTTGTCTTGGGAGGTCTAATAAGTTCTTAAAACTGTTTATGCTCATGATATTCTTTCAGTTTTGACACGAAAGCGAAAATACGGAAACATCAAAATCACTTTCTTGTGATCAAGGAAAGCACCAGATCCCTTTCCTCTTTGAGATTCATCAAGCATCTAATTAGTTTTTCCTATATAATAATGTTTTATCCAGAGAAAGCAAAGGACTCACAGGATTATCATTGGGAGATATCTTGGATAAACCACCAAACCAAAAGGAATGGACTCGACCATGTATAGTGCTGCTATGAGAGGCAATATCAGAGATGCCAATTTTCTACTTGCTGATCATTTGAAAAGGGATGAAGAAAACGGCCACCTAGTCACTCCAAAGGGAAACACGGTCCTCAATGTCGCAGCCCTCTATGGCCACTCCCATTTATGCATTTATCATGTTGACACATCTAGCTTGCATTAGATCACTATAGCGATGGAATAATCTTTTATGCGAGGAACCTGACTTAAAGGGTTGGAATTTACTGCACTATGCTGTTAAATTAGGATTGGCGGGCGTAGTATCTGATATGCTGTGGTGGAAAAAATCTCTAGTGTATCTTTCGGCAGGCAGTGAAAATGATTGGACAACAACAATTCACATTGCAGCCAGTGAAGGTGACATAAACATGATAAGGAATCTATTAAATCACTGCCCTGATTATTGGGATATGCTTAACAACAACAATCAAAATGCTCTTCATGTTGCCTCATTGAACAATCAAGACGAGGTAGTCCGCTTCTTATTAGACTCTGATAAGTGCGGCAACCTTGTTGATGAGCCAGATAGAGACGGCAACACTCCTCTCCATTTACTTGCTGCCTCTGGTAACCATTTGCCTGAATTAATAAACCATCCTAGAGTAAAGAAGATGTATTTTAACAAATAAAACCAGACTCCACTTGATATTGCATTGGCATGCACAGCGACAACAAAGAAGGTAACTGGATGCACATTTGTTTTTCAAATACTGGTTGCGCTTGAGTATATGCTGGTGAAATATTGATATGATAGTTCAAGGATTAATATATAAACAGTACATCATATATTAATATATAAACAGTACATCATATATTAATCAGGCTCCACACCTAACAGATTTGTGTATCATTGGTTGATTAGGAAAACGTGACTTTGAGGTAAAGCGGACGTACGAGTACATGCCACTGACGGAAGTGATCACGATAAAGCTGAAATTCCATATCAAACAGTAATCTAAATTATTATGAATTCATATCAATTCCATATTGTCGTGGCCACTTTTATAATGATGATCACTTTCGTCGCTGGTATCACATTGCCAGGAGGTTTTGAGAGCGACCCAGATAGCCCTAATAAAGGGATGGAGATTATAATAAGGAAAACAACATTTTGTGCATTTGTTGTCTCCGATGCCATTGCCTTCACATTCTCAGATTTTACCATATTCATCTACTTCATCATGGCAAGTGTGGTTCCAGAACCTGAAAATGAGAAAATTATACAGAAGCTTTATGATCACGCAGCTATTTATCAGTGCATGTCAATGTTAGCAGTTGTAATTGCATTCGCAACGGGTATGTTTGCTACTTTATCACATTCACTTGGTGTTGGCATTACTGTCTATTCCATAAGTTGCCACTCTATTTTATTCTTGTCACGCCTCAAATCCTATTGGGGCGGACTGGCCCCCGTAAGCGAGGAGGCCCGAGAGAACCAGCTCATAACCTTATACTTCCCATTCATACCTCTATGACAACCCGAAATTCGAACAACATCATGTCGCATATAAAAGGAAATAAACACTTGTATAAGCTCGAGCACACATATATATGTATATACAGTACTTGGCCATTGGAGCCATCACGTCTATTAACAAAATGCCACCTTGACTGGACATTAGGTCTACAAAGCCTCTAGACAATACACAGAGTTTAACTAAGGTCGGGACACACCCCGCCATACAACTAACTTCTATACATTACCAAAAGTGACTGGATATGACACGGAAATCCCCGAAGCAAACTGGAGCTCACCAAAAGTAGTTGGATATCCTGGCTCCTACTTGTGCGGTGTATGAGCTGAGGTACCTGTGCCTACGGCATGAAATACAGTCCCCGTGGGGGACGTCAGTACGAAATATATACTGAGTATGTAAAGCTGTAGATAATCACATATGATATAGGAGCTCAATAGAAATCAGAAACAAGTGAATAAATCATAATAGGAGTGGACCACACTTACTAAAACTTGTGACAACCTGTAAATTGTATTTATTCAATCACTTTACCTTTGTTCTTATCATCTTTGTAATCATTACTGTACTGTACTGTGACCATTAGGCTGCCTCCAGTACATATCAACTGGGATCGACCCATGATAGGCTTATGCCCCTGGGATACCACCCATAAACACATAAATAGGGATCGACCCATGATAGGCTTATGCCCCTGGGATACCACCCGATAAGAGAGAAATTCCATCACTTAGTTCAATTAATCTTTGAGATTGTTATTTCGGTAGCCACCGCATTTTTGATACTTTGAAACAGTGATACATCAATAAGAGACATATAAATAGACCATCAATGCAATAACAATGAAGTAAGAACTCATTGGCACATCAATGAAGTGTTTTGGAGTCATCAATGCCATAACAATGAAGTAGGAACTTATTGGTATATCAATGAAACGTTTTGGAGTAATTAATAGCACATGGATCTTGTTTGAGTAACCGGATACCTTCTGACATTCATTAGTACAATAAACATGTAATATTTGGAAAACAAGTAAGTATTGGAATGTCTTGACATCTTGTAGGGTAGAAACAAGTTCATTGGTAACATAGGACATCATACAAAACCATTATGGATCACATATTACTGAATAACTTTGGAAACTTTCTTAATAGAACAATTGTTCACTTTCATGCCAAAGATATGGTATAGAGCATGCTTTACATACCTGACTGTCAACCTTCAATACTAGTCCCAAATGGACTTCCCATCTTTTCGGATTGCTTATCTACAATGAACATATATAGCAATATAGTATTAGCAACCAAACGTCACAATTCAATTATTTGAATTCACCAAACTAGTGGTTAAGTAGAAAGCCTTAATTACATGATAAAGGGTGTCACTTTAACCCTCTTATACTCCAATTACATTCACATGCCATGCATATTCATACAACATCCTCCAATATCAAGTTTGGATTCATTTATCCTTCCAACCAATCCATTAAACCAAATGGAGCCATAGACATAAATAATCATCAATTAAATAGTATATCACCATATCCACCTTCCACAATTCAATACAACCAAACCATGCAAAATAGTCCATAACCCTATTTTCATCACCTTTTAATAACAACCAATACATATAATCCTCTATCACACATATACATATGGAATAGAACAAAGGATAACAATATTCATACCTTAGAATTCACCTCTTGATTATGAAATCCTGTTTTCACAAATAATAGGTGTCGTTCAAAGCTCTCGAGATGACAAACGCAGTCATCGGATTACTTTGGAATTTCTACGGTTGAATCAAAAGTAATTTAAAGGCCAAATTTGGCTAGGGTTTGTTCTTTCTTAATGATTGAAGATGAAAATGAGTTTTTTGAAATCATATACATGTATATATGCACATATTCCCATCCATAATATAATAGGAAATGACCAAAATGCCTTTAAAATTTAAATAATGTCAAATCTGTCCTTTGGTGGACTGTTTTGGTAAGCTAAAGTAGATCGACCGTAACTCCTTGATCCGATTTTGGATTTGGGTGAAATTGGTATCTTTAGAAGTATAATTCAAAGGGATTTAATTTCATATAAAGTAGGCCACCCAGTTCGTCCTGTACAAGGAGTTATGGTCGTTTGAAGTTGACCCTAAAAATCTGTTTTGATACGCTGAAGTACAACGAGTATAAATCCTTGCTCAGACGTTGGATTTGGATGAAACCAATTGAATTGGAAAGAAGACTCAAAGATATTTCTTTTCATAGGTTGCAGATCTCTCAGTTCATTATATTAAGGGAGTTATGATCATTTGATGTTAACCTAAAAATTCGGCTGGCCTCAGTAGTTTGTGTGCAGGAAATTTTCCTGCACATTTACTATTCCCAAATATGCCGGCAACCGTTTTAGAGTTTAGAACATGCTCGATTATATCCTAAACTTGTCCTTTTTTGGAAATATTTATATCGTTGGAAAGCTTATTCAATAACCTTCGCATGGAACATCGACGGGCAAATTCCGGTATAAATAAAATAAAAAAATTAATTCAATATAAATAAGACCAATACATGTACTTGAATATGCCAATACACATACTTGAATACGGGGTGTTACATCCTTCCCCCTTTAGGACATTCATCCTCAAATGTTAGCGTAGTTATTCAACCGAAACAAGTTCAAGTCTATCGCTAACATTCACATCATCACATAAATACTATGCATATATAAAAAAAAACTTACTTGATAATGTTCTACTTCCGTTTCTTGAACTTTCTCTTCATAGTTGAACAAATGAGGGTACTTAGATTTCATTGCTTCCTCAGATTCCCATGTAATCTCTTCTCTTTGATGATTTCTCTAACGTACTTTCACTGATGCTATCTCTTTATTTCTCATCTTCTTAACTTGGCGATCTAGAATAGCAATAGACACTTCCTCATAGGTAAGATCTTCCGCAACTTGCACATCCTCAATAGAAGTGATATGTGATGGATCTACGATGCACTTTTGAAGCATTGACACATGAAATAACGGATGTACTGATGAGAGCTCTTGGGGTATCTCTAATTCATATGCAACTTGTCCAAACCTTCGAGTGATCTTATGCGGGCCTATATAATGTGGACTCAACTTCCCTTTCTTGCCAAATCTCATTACGCCTTTTATTGGTGACACCTTCAAAAATACACAATCACCTATAGAAAACTCTATCCCTCTCCTTCTACTATCCGCATATGACTTGTGTTGACTTTGGGCAATTTTAGTTCGTTGCTGAATTACTTTAACCTTCTCTATGGATTGATAAACAAGATCCGGTCCGAACAAAAACGTTTCACCCACTTCGAACCATCCTATTGGTGATACACACTTCTTTCCATAAAAAGCTTCATATGGTGCCATTTTGATACTTGAATGATAGCTATTATTGTAGGCAAACTCAATAAGAGGTAAATGATCATCCCAGTTGCCCTTAAAATCTATTACACAATCTCGTAGCATATATTCAAGTGTTTGGATGGTACATTCTGCTTGTCCATCTGTTTGAGGGTGAAAAGTTGTACTCAACTTCATTTGTGTTCCCAAACACCTCTGAAAAGACTTCCAAAAGTTTGCGGTAAATTGGGTTCCCCGATCTGATATAATAGAGATTGACACTCCATGTAATCGGACTATCTCTTTAATGTACAGCTTCACATACTCTTAAACTGTGTAAGTGGTCCTAACTGGTAGGAAATGTGCGGATTTGGTAAGCCTGTCAACAATCACCCATATAGAATCAAACTTCCGAGATGTACGAGGCAAACCAATAATGAAATCCATGTTGATTATGTCCCACTTCCACCTTGGAAGATCAAAGCATTTCTTATAACCTCCGGGTTTTTGGTGCTCAACTTTAACTCTTTGACAATTTGGACATTCAGCTACAAATTCGGCAATGCTCTTCTTCATGTCATTCCACCAATACATATCTTTCAAATCTTGACACATTTTGGTTGATCCTGGATGAATGGAATACCTTGAACAATGTGCCTCTGTCATAATCTTCTTTCTTAGCCCGTCTACATTCGGCACACACAATCAATTTTGGCACTGAAGTACTCCTTCTCGCGTAAGCTCAAATGCCTTGGTCGCACCACTCTGAACGTTCTCCTTAAGCTGTAATAAAATAGGATCTGCATATTGCTTCTCTTTCACTTCAGCTACTAATGAAGATTCCGCAGCATTATGTACGATAAGCTCTTTATCCGGAGTTTCAAGAAGGCGAACTCCCAAACTAGCTAACTGGTGAAGATATTTAATCATCCCTTGCCTTTATACAAGCATCATCATAGCCTTACAACTTAACGCATCAGCTACCACATTTTTTCCCTGGATGGTACAAGATATCAACATCGTAGTCCTTTAATAGTTCAAGCCATCTCCGTTGCCTTAAATTTAGATCCTTTTGATTAAAACTATATTGCAAGATCTTATGGTCAGTATATATATCAACAGTAGTGGCGCCATATCTTTAAAGCAAAAATAACTGTTGCTAGCTTAAGATCGTGTGTAGGATAATTTTTCTCATGTGGCCACAATTGTCTAGAAGCATATGCTATTACCTTACCATGTTGCATCAATACACATCCTAAACCAATTTTGGAAGTATCACAATACACTGTATACCCTTCGGTGCCTTCTAGAAGTACCAACACAGGTGTAGAAATCAACTTGTTCTTTAAATCTTGAAAACTCTTATCAGGCATCATTCCATTGGAATTTGGATGCTTTATGGGTTAGCTTGGTTAAGGGTGCTGAAATGGAAGAAAATCCTTCAACAAACCTTCTATAATAACCGGCCAACTCGAGAAAACTACGAATCTCTGTAGGCGTTGTGGGCCTTGGCCAGTTCTTCATAGCTTCTATCTTTTGAGCATCGACCTTTATCCCTTCACTAGATACAATATGACCCAAAAATGCCACCGACTTTAACCAAAACTCACATTTAGAGAACTTTTCATAAAGCTTACAATCATGAAGAGTCTGTAATGCCTGTTGTAAGTGATTGGCATAGTCCATCTAGAATAAACTAGAATATCATCTATAAAAACTATCACAAATATATCCAGGAATGGCTTAAACACCCTATTCATCAAATCCATAAAAGCTTCGGGTGCATTTGTTAGCCCAAATGACATAACTAGAAACTCATAATGACTATACTGTGTTCGGAAAGCTGTCTTGGGTATATCCTTCTCTTTGACCCTCGCTTGGTGGTAACCTGACCTCAAATCAATCTTAGAAAAGCACTTGGCGCCCTGTAACTGATCAAATAAATCATCAATTCTTGGGAGAGGATATTTATTCTTAATAGTCACCTTATTCAATTGCCAATAATCAATACACATCCTCATCGGGCCATCCTTTTTGTGCACAAATAACACTGGTTCTCCCCCGGGGGACATACTAGGCCTTATGAATCCCTTCTCTAGAAAATCTTTCAATTGCTCTTTCAATTCTCGTAATTATGTTGGGGCCATTATATACGGAGGAATGGATATTGATTAAGTTCCTGGTATTACACCAATACAAAACTCTACTTCTTGTTCAGGAGGCAAAGCTGGAAGATCTTCAGGAAATACATCAGAAAATTAATTTACCACCGGAATAGCGTGAAAATTTGGTGGCTCTGCTTTTGTATCCCTTACTCTAACTAAATGATATATGTATCCCTTGGAAATCATTTCTCTTGCCTTAAAATAAGAAATAAATCTACCTCTTGGCACGCCAATTTCACCTTTCCATTCAAGGACTGATTCATTTGGAAAATGGAAATATACCTTTTTTGTGCAGCAATCAATTGTGTCATAACAAGATGCCAACTAGTCCATACCCATTATAACATCAACATCTACCATTTCTAACTCCACGAGATCAGCCATCGTATCACGACTACAAACAGTTACTATGCAGTTTCGGTAAACCCTTCTAGCTATAATAGATTCCCCAACAGGTGTGGACACTTCAAATGGTTTAACTAACAGTTCGGGTATTCTTTAGAACTTTCTAGCAACCAATGGAGTAACATAAGATAATGTAGAACCGGGATCGATTAAGGCATATACATCCAATGAAAAGATAGACAATGTACCCGTAACCACATCTGGGGAAGCCTGTAAATTCTGTCGATCCGCTAGAGCATACGTACAATTTTGAGCCCTTCTAGAACTCATGGATCCTCTATTACCTCTACCACAATCCATTGGTTGTGCACCCCTTCCTGAATAAGCCATCGATGATGATGATGCAACAAATGACCCCGTAGGTTGTACCATACTCCCTATGCCCTTTCGTGGGCATTCTCTCATCATATGCCCCGATATACCGCAACAAAAGCATGAATTGTTCCCCAGACGATATGCGCCCCAATAATACCTTCCACATTTATTGCATAGCTCTCGACGAGGTCTCAATTGGCTCTTATTCCATTGCCCTTGGTAACCCACTATCCACAAACTATGACTCTCACTTCTGTGCCCAAATTGATTTCCTCTAGACCCTTAGAACTGTGGTGGGGCACTAGCTGTAGAATAAGAAGATAATGGCCTAGGTGGTCTAGCAGAAAACTATGGTCTGAACCCTCCTTGGGATGCCATGAACTGCCCTGTAGATCTAGCTCTCTTGGAATATCCTCTTTCTAATTCCTGTGTTCTTCTCCTCTGCCTCTGATCTTCCATTTTCTGTGTAAAAGCTTGGATCCTTGCTATGTCCATATCTTTGTTCAAAGCGGCAATAGTATAATCTCTAACCAGATATGGATCTAGCCTATCCATATATTGATGAACTTTGTCATCCATAGTAGCTACAACATTAGGAGCATATCTCGACAAGAAATTAAATTAGAGACTTTACTCCCTCATGCTCATATTCCCCTGACGAAGATTTATAAACTGATCTGCACAGGCCTGACGAATATCGAATGGAAAACAATAATCAAGGACTCTTTGAACTCTTTCCAAGTATCTGGGGGTGCATCAATACCCCTAGATCAGTTCTAGTCCTCGTACCAATATATAGCCTCCCCTTTGAATCTATACACCGCTAACTCCACTGTCTCTCTACCCATTACATGCATAACATCTAAGGCCCTTTGAATTTGATCAACAAAGTCCTATGGGTCCTCGTTAAGATATGATACAGTAAAAGTGGGAGGATCCATCTTAAGAAAATCCTGTGTTTGAAGGCTAGCTGCCCTATCTGTACCACTAGGACCCATGGTAGGAATGGCTTGCCCTTGAGCTTGCCCTGTAACTATACAAGTAAAAAGTTGCATTGCATTTCTAAGATCTTGATCAGGAGCATTAATAGGTGGCTCTGGGGATATAGTTCTCCTCCCTCTTATTTCTTCCAGAGTGGAAAAAGTTTCTGATGCATGCTCAGCTGAAGCCCCACTTTGATTAGCTGGTATAGTGGGTGACTTACTAGTCCCCTCTCCAGCAGCCACATCTACTTGCTTATTGGTATTCTTGCTTCTGGTAACCGGCATCATTACTATAATAAGAGAAACAAATGGATTCAGTGGTCAACCATGACTTCATATACAATATAGGCTCTATCGCACGATCTAAGACATCAAAAAAAAAAATAATTCCTAAATGTCCATAGCCTCCTGTTTATAGATGTGTTGCACGATACACAGATAAACAAGACTCTACGTAGACACATCTTTGTAGACTCGCTAGGACGAATTTATCTGATACTACTTTTGTCATACCTCAAATCCTATTGGGGCGGACTGGCACCCAAAACTGAGGAGGCCTGGGAGAACCAGCTCATAACCTTATACTTCTAATGCATACCTCTATGACAACCCAAAATTCGGACAACATCATGTCGCATATAAAAGGAAATAATCACCTGTATAAGCTCGATCACACATATATATGTATATACAATACTTGGCCGTTGGAGCCATCACGTCTATTAACAAAACCCCACCTTGATTGTACATTAGGTCTACAAAGCCTCTAGACAATACACAGAGTTTAACTAAGGTCGGGACATACCCCGCCATATAACTAATTTCTATACATTACCAAAAGTGAATGGATATGACACGGAAAGCCCCGAAGCAAACTGGAGCTCACCAAAAGCAGCTGGATATCCTGGCTCCTACTTGTGTGGTGTATGAGCTGAGGTACCTGTGCCTGAGACATGAAATACACATCCCGACGTTAGTACAAAATATGTACTGAGTATGTAAAGCTATAGATAATCACATATGATATAGGAGCTCAATCGAAATCAGAAACAAGTGAATAAATCATAATAGGAGTGGACCACACTTACTAGAACTTGTGACAACCTGTACATTGTATTTATTCAATCACTTTACCTTTGTTCTTATCATCTTTGTAATCATTACTGTACTGTACTGTGACCATTAGGCTGCCTCCAGTACATATCAACTGGGATTGACCCATGATAGGCTTATGCCTCTGGGATACCACCTATAAACACATAAATAGGGATCGACCCATGATAGGCTTATGCCCTTGGGATACCACCCGATAAGAGAGAACTTCCATCACTTAGTTCAATTAATCTTTGAGATTGTTATTTCAGTAGCCACCACATTTTTGAAACTTTGAAACAATTATACATCAATAAGAGACATATAAATAGACCATAAATGCAATAACAATGAAGTAAGAACTCATTGGCACATCAATGAAGTGTTTTGAAGTCATCAATGTCATAACAATGAAGTAGGAACTTATTTGTATATAATGAAATGTTTTGGAGTCATTAATAGCACATGGATCTTGTTTGAGTAACCGGATACCTTCTAACATTCAGTGGTGCAATAAACATGTAAGATTTGGAAAACAAGTAAGTATTGGAATGTCTTGGCATCTTGTAGGGTGGAAA
Source organism: Capsicum baccatum var. pendulum (assembly GCA_030864225.1). NCBI lineage: Eukaryota > Viridiplantae > Streptophyta > Magnoliopsida > Solanales > Solanaceae > Capsicum > Capsicum baccatum. The sequence continues at coordinate 242,149,351 of CM061554.1, forward strand.
CAAGTTCATTGGTAACATAGGACATCATACAAAACCATTATGGATTACATGTTACTGAATAACTTTGGAAACTTTCTTAATAGAACAATTGTTCACTTTTATGCCAAAGATATGATATAGAGCATGCTTTACATACCTGACTGTCAACCTTCAATACTAGTCCCAAATGGACTTCCCATTCTTTCGGATTACTTATCTACAATGAACATATATAACAATCTAGTATTAGCGACCAAACGTCACAATTCAATTATTTGAATTCACCAAACTAGTGGTTAAGTAGAAAGCCTTAATTACATGATAAAGGGTGTCACTTTAAACCTCTTATACTCCAATTACATTCACATGCCATGCATATTCATACAACATCCTCCAATATCATGTTTGGATTCATTTATCCTTCCAACCAATCCATTAAACCAAATGGAGCCACAGACATAAATAATCAGAAATTCAGTAGTATATCACCATATCCACCTTCCATAACTCAATTACCATATCCACCTTCAACAATTCAATATAACCAAACCATGCAAAATAGTCCATAACCCTATATTCATCACCTTTCAATAACTACCAATACATATAATCCTCTATCACACATATAAATATGGAAAAGAACAAAGGCAAACAATATTCATACCTTAGAATTCACCTCTTTATTATGCAATCCTGTTTGCACAAATAATAGGTACCGTTCAAAGCTCTCGAGATGACAAACGCTGTTATCGGATTACTTTGGAATTTCTACGGTTGAATCAAAAGTAATTTAAAGGTCAAATTTGTCTAGGGTTTGTTCTTTCTCAATGATTAATGATGAAAATGAGTTTTGAACTCATATACATGTATATATACACATATTCCCGTCCATAATATAATAGGAAATGACCAAAATGCCTTTAAAATTTAAATAATGTAAATTCTATCCTTTGGTGAACTGTTTTGGTAAGCTAAAGTAGATCTACCGTAACTCCTTGTTCCAATATCGGATTTGGGTGAAATTGGTATCTTTGGAATTATAATTCAAAGGGATTTCATTTCATATAAAGTAGGCCACCCAGTTCGTCCTGTACAAGGAGTTATGGTCGTTTGAAGTTGACCCTAATAATCTGTTTTGATACGCTGAAGTAAAACGAGTATAAATCCTTACTCAGACTTTGGATTTGGATGAAACCAATTGAATTGGAAATAAGACTCAAAGATCTTTCTTTTAATAGGTCGCAGATCTCCCAGTTCATTATATTAAGGGAGTTATGATCATTTGAAGTTGACCCAAAAATTCGGCTGGCCTCAGTAGTTTGTGTGCAGGAAATTTTCCTGCACATTTACTATTCTCAAATATCCCGGCCACCGTTTTATAGTTTCGTACGTGATCGATTATCTCCGAAACCTATCCGTTTTTGGAAATATTTACATCGTTGGAAAGCTTATTCAATAACCTTTGTATGGAACCATCGACGGGCAAATTCTGGTATAAATAAAATAAAAAAACTTATTCCATATCAATAAGACCAATACACGTACTTGAATACGCAATACACGTACTTAAATACGGGGTGTTATAATTCTACTTCTTGGTTGTTATTTATATAGCAAGGAAATTGTAAGATAGATATAAATGCTAGCTACTACTTGTACTTATTCCTTGCAAATATATAATTCAACTACATATTTCTAGTTCATTACATGTGTTTTTAGTTATACATCCTTTATCACATGATATAACAATCTATGTAAAATCATTTTCTTCTATTTAAATTATAAGAGGTTGCAGGAGATCTTTTATTCATGGAAAATGCTATAGAACTAATGTACCTTCACTAAATAATTCATGGTACAACAACAACAATATGCCCGCTGAAATTCCACAAGTGGAGTTTGGGGAGGAAAGAGTATATGCAGATCTTACTCCTACATTGGGAGGCAAAGTGGTTTTCGAAATTTTATAGACCTTCAGTGCAAGGAAAAACAATTCAAAGCAGTTCAAAAAGGAAATGTTAGCAGTGGGAAAGCAATGTAAAAAATAATATAGAGAGCATGACAAAAAAGGGCAGCCCGGTGTACTAAAGCTCCCGTTATGTGCAGGGTTTGGGGAAGGGCCCTACCACAAGGGTGTATTGTACGTAGCCTTACCTTGCAGTTCTGCTAGATCTTGTTTCCAAGGCTTGATACGAGACCTCCTAGCCATATGACAGTAACTTTACCAGTTACTCCAAGGGTACAAAGAGCATGACAAAGCAGTCTTTAAAAAAAAAAAGGAAAAGTAACTACAACAGAATACGACTAACTATACAAGTTGAAGGAACAGAAACTACAAGAGTAGTACTACAACTAATTAACTAGTATGGAAGGAAAAGAGAGACAACTCTACTGAATTCATGTCTTCCATAACTTCCCGTCTTAGGTCATGTCCCCAGTTAGCTGAAAATACATCATGTCTTGTTTAATTAGCTCTTCCCAATACTTCTTTGATCTACTCTACCTCTCTTGAAGCCATTCATAGACAATCTCTAGCACCTCCACATGGGGCATCCACTCCTCTCCTCTTTACATGCCTGGACCATCTCAGTCTCGCTTGTCGCATCTTGTTGTTCATCAATGCCACTCATACTCAATATCTTCATTTCTAATCCTATCTCTTAGTCCCACACATCGATCTCAGCTTCCTCATATCCGTAACTTTTAAATTCTGAACATGAGTTCTTGACTAGACAATATGAATTATAATCCATGAATCTAAAGACCTATTACTAAGCATGCATTACATATAGGAGAGGTTAGCTCCTCTTTTAGCGCCTTTTAACAACTACTAACACCATATTATAAAGATTAGCCTTACTAACATGTCTTAAACATATTACCAACTAAATATAATCCCCTATATGATCATCTTTTTCTTCCATTATGTCCTATCTTTGAACTAAGTCTACATAAATTCTGAGATTTTATAGGTCTTTTGAGACTATTTCGCTTATTCAATAAGAAATGTGCCTTAAAAGATGCAATGACATTTCCAATATACATGTTATCCGAAGTTCACGACATAGATAAAAATTGTCATCTGTAGGACTTAAACTTGAAAGATATTCAACCTTGAAAATTCTTAAAACTGTACTTATTGTACTTTAGAAATTATGGATTCAAAATATTATATTCGTTGATAGTTAGGGACTTTTTGCTCTTCCTCTCCCTCTCTATCTAACATACACAAAAAAGGGCAGTCCGGTGCATTAAAGCTTCTACTATGTGTAGGGTCCGGGAAAGGGCAGCCCTACCACAAGGGTGTATTGTACGTAGCCTTACCTTGCATTTCTACCAACTGTTTCCAAGGCTTGAACACGTGACCTTGTTGTTACATGACAACAAATTTACCAGTTACTCCAACATTATCAGCAACACACACACACACACACACATATATACATATTCATGTCGAGAGTACTAGGTTCGGTTGAGCCCATGGCTAATAAGCTACATCCACCACGAAAAACAGAATTGTATGAACTGAATGACATACTTTGTAATAATTTGGGTGAGCCACTTGCAATAGTGGCACATCATTTCTATATATGTACTGGAGATTAACCCAATTAACATCGCCTTTTATCTGTTAATGACTATATAATATCTGTATGTATAACTGATACAGTGTTTGGTTTTCAGTAGTAAATTCCATTGTACATAAAATCTATGGGTTCTCAATTCAAATATTTATAGATATATAATCAGTGATAATTTCTTAATATATAGCAAAAACTATTTGATTCTGGTGAATCCATAAAACCAACGCTATGAATCCACCCATGTATGTTCTAATATTGTTGTTGTCAATTAAATTGATTGTTGCAATTTGTTGTCATGCCATGCTTGATGAGGAGAATTAGCTGTTAGTGCATGTCAATATAACTTGATAGCGTAAAAATTATTTTTGACATAACATAAACTCTTGACTAGGAGTATAAGGTTTTCTACTTCATAGAAAACAAAGGTGGATATGTTCATGCTGACAAACTATAGCCTTACAAGACATAAGTTTCATGAAATGAAATGAGTAAAGCATCTAGTACCCTCCTCAACAATGACCGAATTTGCTACAACACACTCCAACTTCACAGGTGTTCTATTACCCCTTGAACTAAATTTTAGCATATTTTTGTCAATCTTTTTAGCTGACGTGACACCTTTTGTCAACCTTTTTAGGTGACATGACACCTTTGACTTGATCTCTATTTTATGTAATAAAGGTGCCATGTCAGCACAAAATGGTGAAAAAAATACACTTAAATTGAGTTCATGACCCCTGTGAAGTTGGGTGTGCCATAGCAACTTTGGCCATAGTTCAAGGGGTACTGAATGCTTATCTCAAATGAAATTATAAAACATAAAACCCAAAAAAGAAGTTATCCCATTCTTATGATGAAGTCAAAGTTTAAGTAACAAATGTCTTTCTTTGGGTCAAAGGCAAAAAGTGGTACTTAGTTTTCTATTTTGGAGCTTCATCAAGAAGAGTACTCTAATATTATTCTTTTTTTTCTATATAATGGTTAATATTAGTGTGTCATTAATAGATAGTTGCCACAACTAAATGTATTTGAGCTTCCTTCATAATGTTCTCGACTAAGTTTTCATCTCAATTAGCTCTTTCTTCATGATCACTACCCTCAGACTCTACGTGTGGTTCCACCACCACTAATATCGCGAACAGGATTGCTTTCTCTGGACGAAAGAAACAATTACAGTCTTAATTCAAAGATGCTAGTTAGGAGCATCCAAAGGTGTCGCCTAGTGTTCAATGAAGTTTGTTGTGTACTATAAAGTCTCGGGTTCAATTTTCACTAGAAGCTAAATGCTAGGGTGATTTCTTCTGATCTGTTATAGCATTGGTAGACCGAGTTTACTGGTACCAGTTGTTGATGGTCCTATGAAAAGATTTAAGCAAATCCCTTGCTTCCAACTACAGCAAAGAACAAATTAAATACCTTAGCTTTTCTATTTTTATCAAAGGCAAATGTTTGTGTGGTGTCCAGAATATTTCTAAAAAGGAAAAGGGGCAGCCCAGTGTACTAAACTCCCACTATGTGCAGGGTCCGGGGAAGGTCCCGAGCACAAGGATCTATTATACTCAACATCAACTTACATTTCTACAAGAAGTTGTTTCCAAGAGTTGAACCCGTGACCTCCTGGTCACATGGCATGAATTTTACCCATGTACGGAATATTTCAATGATAATATAACAAAGGACACACAAGATCATAATTTGAAATATTTATAAATCCCAAAATCCAAAAAAATAAGGAAAAAATGAAAAGAAAATGGATCCAAATTCGTACAGTCCAAATTTTGAGTTAACTAACATATGGATAGTTCTTGTTTTCGATATACGAAAAATGAGATTTCCTTAGTTGATTCTTTGAAAATATCGAATCAAACTATTTTTCCTTATGTCGACAAAAGAATCACAAGATTCTTCGCACGAAAAACTTTTTTTAACGTAGTATTATACACACTTTCTTACGCAAAGACCCCTGTGGTCTAGTCCTCTTCCCCCGACCCTATGCATAGCTACCATGCTTTACACTGCAATCTTTTCTTTTGGAGTAATGACATTCACTTTGGTGCTTAAGAAGCAACCTATGATGATATTCTCTTGTTTTTTCTCTTTTCCTTTTTTTGGTTCCTTTCTTAACTTGTAAAGTCGAGTATGTCGCAGCTTCCTTATGTGTTAGTCATACAATTTGGCATTGGAAGTTGATAAAGGTGCTACTATAGATAATATTGCGTGTTAATAAGAAGCACTGTTGCTTTAGTGAAAGAACAGGCCTTGTGATATGAAACTTCCTACATAATTTACACAGAGACTCAGGTCTATGTTACAACCTTGACATGTTCCCTGGCTTGCAGTTCTTCAATCTTTTTGTATAATGTTCTTGAGTGATAGATATGTCATCAACATCTTGTTTAAAAATTAATATGAATTCATCTTGTATAATATTTTCATTATTAAAGATACCTTACTTTAGAGTAAGCTATATGATGTGCGATCGGAGTTTTGCTCTCTCAAATCAAATATAATATGCCACTGCCTCTCCGATACGATTGGAACTTTAATTCTAGTATATGTCTTTACAGTGCTTATCAAAACATCCTCACTAAACTCAGTACCTGCAATTTTGGATGTGTTGTTTAAGTGCCAGTGTAGCTAATCTGAGCCCCTCCACAAAGATTTCAGATAGGCAGCGCTGTCTGTTGTACCGTTGACTCTATCTATTCATGAAATTTTCTACTTTATATAGGCTCGCTCCCTCTTTTTCCAACAATTCATCCACTTTCCTTTACTCCATAGGGCCTTCTATAGAGGAATATGTTGTGTTTATGCAACAATGGTAAAAGACCTTTTTCGGAGCATTTTTTTAGGTATCCTTCTATTGACCTCTTCTTCACTATTTATGAATTCAAATTCAATTTATCGCGAATGTGATGCTGGTTTTCAGTTTGCATGTTGTAGATCCGCGAAGAGAATATGTTGAGAAAAGGGAAAAGGAGCAACGTTTGCCAATTTCATGGGGCAATGGGAGCCAACGAGTGCCATTATTGTTTTGGTAAGTTTCATCTTTAGCTCATTTGAGTTGCTACAAGATTTGCTTTGCTCCGGTGACTACTCTACTTGTTTTTTTTAGGAGAAAAGAACCATAATGAAAGCGAAAATACGAAAACATCAAAATCCCTTTCTTATGATCAAGGCAAACACCAGAGCCCTTTCTTGTGATCAAGGCAAGCACCAGATCCCTTTCTTCTTTGAGATTCATTAAGAATCAAACTAATTTTTCCTATATAATAATGTTTCATCAGAGAAATCAAAGGACTCGCAGGATTATCATTGGGAGATTTTGGATAAAACACCAAATCAAAAGGAATGGATCTGACCTTGTATAATGCTGCGATGAGAGGCAATATCGGAGATGCCAATTTTCTACTTGCTGATCATTTGAAAAGGGATGAAGAAAATGGCTACCCAGTCACTCCAAAGGTAAACACAGTCCTCCATGTCGCATCCCTCTATGGCTGCTACCATTTCATGAGAGAAGTCCTTAAGATTACTCCGCCAATGTTATGTTGTCAAAACAAGAAAAATGAAACCGCTCTTCACATTGCAGCTAACGAAGTGCACACTGAAGTAATACGTGTGCTACTTGCACATATAGAAGATCATAATACTAAGGAGAAACGCACGAGGATGACGGATGCTAGTGGAGATACAGCCCTGCACAAGGCCGTGCGGAGCCAACATCTAGATGTGGTTAAGCTCTTGGTGAAAGAAGATCCTGAATTTGAATTTCCGCCTAACCATGTGCAGGAGATGCCACTCTATTTTGCGGTTGAATCTGGTTTCCATGATACTTTGATTAATATCTTGGAGTACTGCAAGGAATCAACTTATGCTGCAGGTCCATCTAATAGAACGCCTAAGCATGCAGCAGTAATTCAGGAACATAAAGGTACAAATTTTTTGTAATTTGTAGTATCATGCATTGTCTCTATTCAACTTTCCCATACTTAATATCATCTGCATAAATTCATATTAATCATGTCGATAATCTCAATAGGATCCTCCATTAGCCGCATCAACTTATAATCAACTTATGTAGCATTCAGATCACTTGTTATGCGACCGCTCTAAAAAACATTTATCTGTGATCTGTTGATGATTTCGTAATGTCTATTGTGCAACTATATTTGCGAGATGATCTAACCCCTTATTACGCATTTACCGTGTTGACACATCCAGATTGCATTAGATCACTATGGCGATGGAATAAGCTTCTATGCGAGGAACCTGACTTATGGGGTTGGAATTCACTGCACTATGCTGTTAAATTAGGATTGGCGGACGTAGTATCTGATATGTTGGTGTGGAAAAAATCCTTAGTGTACCTTCCGACAGGCAGTGAAAATTCTTGGACGACAGCAATTCACATTGCAGCCAGTGAAGGTGATGTAAACATGATCATTGAGCTGTTAAATCACTGCCCTGATAGTCGGGATATTCTTAACAGCAACAATCAAAATGCTCTTCATGTTGCCATCCTGAACAATCAAGACAAGGTTAGACTCTGATAAGTGCGACAGCCTTGCTGATGAGCCGAATAGCGACAGCAACCCTCCTCTTTGCTTGTTGCCTCTTGTAACCATGTGCCTGAATTAATAAACCATCCTAGAGAAAAGAAGATGTCATTTAACAAACAAAACCAGACTCCACTTGATATGGCATTGTCATGCACAGTGTCAACAGAGAAGGTAAGCTGTAACGCCCCATAAAAGTCATGCATGTATTAGATGGTAATTTCTGAGCTTTAGACTTAAGTTTTAGTGGACGTTGTAATTTGTGTCAGCTTCCATCGACCATAACTCTCTGTATATGTCGAATTAGAGAACCTACTATGTGTAAAATGATAGGTCTTTGAGTTAACTTTCCAACGATACCAATTTTGCTAAAATCCGACACCCGAGCAAGAAGTTATGGCTTTGCAGAGTAGAGTGCGTCGCCTAACCAATCGCACATAGCCACTGGACTGGTTGCGCGATACACAATGCGGCACCTACCTTAGTCCATGTGAGATACACAATGCGGATCCTATCTTAATCTATGCAATGCAAAGTGCGGCGCACACTTATGGTTTCAGGTGACGAAAACACTCCGTTTTGAGTTATTTTAAGTGCAATTTAGTCCTTACAAAGCCCAAAATCATCCTTAATCACTCCTAAACGGATTTGGGCCTATTAACAACATTCAAAGCCCCCCATAAGATCCCAAAAATTCATTCTTCAATAACTTAAGAGGAGAAGCAACTAGGGTTTGAGAAAATAAGCTTGAAGGTCTGACCATTCCAAAACTTCTTCGTGAATTCTTCACAACTAAGGTACGCGGGGTTTTCCTAAATTCTCATGGGCATAGAAAAATCATGTTTTAGAATGGGGTTTTAAATTATGTATATATATATTTATGTATAAGATGTTTTAACATCATTGTTTTGGTCTTTTGACCATCTCCAAAGCGATTTGACAGTTTATATACATATATGAATGAGTGTGTTTCAATTTTGAATACATGAACATTTGACCACCAGGTGTTTGATGAAATTTCTACATGAATTGAACTTTAAGTTTCGGAATATAAAATCCTTTACATCAGTTACATGTTTTGGTGGTCTAAACTATGTTTTGAATGAAAGCTCTTGCTTAATACATTATGGCTCATAAAAATTATGACTTGCAATGTCTTGGTATGACGATACCAATTCAGACTAATGCCATATCAGACTCAAACTAACAGACATTTTAGACTTTTATGATTTTAGACATTCAGAATGTTGCATGTACAGAAAAGGTTAAAAATGGGCATACAGAGACGTTAGGTGGTTCCCCAAAGAGGGCTTGAGTTCAAGCGACTCATTGCCTAAAACCGTGGTTTGCCGACCCGGGTATACTATTATGTGCTGACTTAAATGTCCTGTGGCGTATCAGACTTAGACACTCCAACCCTTGCAGCACACTTGGGTTGGGGGCTTCCCCGCCAAGTCAATGGCGGATTCCATACAGCCCGTGGAATATCAGACTTGTAGGGGAATACCACCTAACTCAGAAGTAAAACACAGATCATGATTTGAAATGAACAGCCAGGTTTCATGTTTTCAGAAAGTGCCCATGTATTTTTCAGAAACAGTTTTATACATGATGTCTTGATGAAAAGAATTGTTTTCACTTTATATATATATATATATATATATATATATATATATATATATATATATATATATATATATATATATATATATATATATATATATATATATATATATATATATATATATATATATATGTATGTATGTATGTTTCATTATACTATTTTTGGAGTGCTTCGCGTGCCAGTACTTTTGTGCTAACCCCCCCCCCCCCCTCCCTCCTTCCAGGTCCTACTCAGTAGACATTCTCGGGTTTGCAGACTTGATCTCACAGTGGTGAGCCTTCTATTATTCGGAAGGCCTAATTATGTCAGACATTATCTTATTTATTATGTTTTGGTTTACTGGGGGCCTTGTCCCAGTTTCTTTTCAGACAGATGTTTGTGTTCTTAGTAGAGATTTCGCAGACTGATGTCAAATAGTATTATTCGGAAATATTGTAGAACTTGACCATGTTTTCCGTACTCAGTTTCAATTCCGCATTTTATTATGATTACGAATGTTATGCATGATAACCAGATAGAGAATGGGTGTTCCGGGCCTTCATGGTTCGGGATGCTCGTCACGGCTAGGGCCTAGGCTCGGGTCGTGACATAAGCATCCGCACTTTTGTTTTTTCAAATACTGGTTGCGCTTGAGTATATGCTAGTGAAATATTGAAATACTAGTTCAAGGATTATGCAAAGCGAAAGAACGATTTGCATGCATTCACAAATCTTCAAATTTTGTCCATTCTTGATGCAGCGTTGAAACATCAAGTAAAATTGTAATTCTATTTCTCGCTCTACCTTCTCCTGAATTTATTTTAGATGCTATGAACTGATTAGTTCTCAGTTAGACAAGTTAGACAAGTTACTGTGTTAAAGTTTTTGACTGACTCAATATAAACTATACAACTGATGAAAATAGGAGAAATTGGTGGAGGATTTGTGTAGCATTGGCTGATTTGGAAAAAGTGACTTTGAGGTAAAGCGGAAGTACGAGTACGTGCCCAATCCAAATGCTGAAATGGGAAAAGGAGTCAAAGTGCAACTGAGGGAAGATGATCAAGATAAAGCTAAAAAGGCAGATCAAACAGTAATCGAAAGTATTATGAAATCAGCTCAAATCCATGTTGTTGTGGCCACTTTGATAATGACAGTCACTTTTGCCGCTGGTATCACATAAAACATCATTTCGTGCATTTGTTGTTTCCAATGCCCTTGCCTTCACATGCTCAGCTGTTGCCATATTCATCTACTTCCTCATGGCAGATTCAAGCCGATTTCATCAAAATAAGAAAGCTGTAGAGAAGTTTTATGATCTCGCCGGTATTTTTCAGTGCTTGTCAATGTTAGCAGTTGTAATTGCATTCGCAACGGGTATGTTTTCTACCTTATCACATTCCCTTGGTCTTGCCATTACTGTCTGTTTCATAGGCTGCCTCTCTATTTTATTTTACTTCTTGGTTTTTATCTATATTTGTTGATATTTGTGATGAGAGTAAGATGAAGAATAGAGAGACATGAATACCAGTTTCTACTTATTGCTTGCAAATGTATAATTATCTATATTTCAGTTATTACCCAATACCTTGAATTGCATTCGACATATATGGTTTTTTAGTCGATTACATGTTATTTTAGTTACTAGTCTAGGATACGTGCATTGCACGTGTGTCTGACATCAAGCATTTGAATTATACACAAAAAGAAAAAAAATTATTTCATAAGAGAATATACCTAATAAAATATTTATTCATCTCCTTTATCTCTATTATCATATGTCAGACATCAAAGCACTTGCCGAATTTGACATTTAGTCTCCAAATCATATTGGTAAGTTCCTAAGCCGTAAAGCAGTATACATTGTGGTACCCTGAATCGATTAAACAAAAGAAGACCTGCAAAGTTAACTTATCTTCAAGATTTTATTCATCAATGGTGTATTCATATTATTCATAAACAGCTTTTTAAAACATGAAAACATATTTTCAAGAAATTACTGAAATATTTTTATAAGAAAAACATAGTCTAATTAATTTCATAAAAAAGTTTGTGCTAACAATAAATTTCGTAAGATCTGGATATTCAATATTCATAGAAGAAATAATATCATAATTTATAATCAAATTAATAACATGAGATCTACAAAACAAAGCTAACTACTCTTGAAGATTTCAAATCTTTTCTTTGAATTTTTAACAGGCAAACGAGGATAAAATAAAATTTGATCTGCTTCTATAAACTATATATATATATATATATATATATATATATATATATAGAGAGAGAGAGAGAGAGAGAGAAAGTTATTATTTGTCTTTCTTCTCCTTGTCTTTCGTTGTTTTCGATGGTTCTCCGTTTATTTGATAGAAAGTCCATTTTTGTGGTTTTCTTATTATATTTTTTCTTTTTTGTTTAGGAGTTAATTCAGTTCTTTTTAACTGATTAATAAGTTCTTCTATAAAATAAAACCAATAAAATAGGCGATAATTCAAGATTTTAATAAAATAGGCGATAATTCAAGATTTTCTATATATAAAGATATTTCAATACTTTTAAAATAAGATGCACTTTTTTGAAATCAAATGTTGTAAAACATCCTACTCAGTACTCCCTCTTTTCCATTGTTTCAACTACATCATTTACAGAAATGGATATCCTAAATGATTTTTAAAAATAATAAAATGATACTAATGCATATGAGTTTAATTGTTATAGGAATAAAAGGTCTAACTAGAAAAAATCTAGGATCTAAAGTGTTAATAAAAACATATGATGATAGATGGTCAGACATTAAAAAATCAATAATAGGATTAACTGAAGTAGATATGACAAATAATGGAGGAATATTCCATGTAAGTCCAGATGTTTTAATGAACTTAAAGGAATTTGGGAAAAATATTAAAATAGGAATTTAAACTAAAGGGTATGAAGAAATGAATAGTGGTAATAATTTATTAATGTGCATAGGATTTATCGGAAAATTAACTTTAAGTAGTAATACTAAATTTAAACTAAAAGTAAATGATGTAGTTGAAATAATGGGAAATAAAGGGATAAGTTTAATAAAACCAATAAAAATATACCGAGAAGTATATGCAGGTTTAGAATGGAATCTAAATAAATTTAATAAACCAAAAATCCTCACACCAGACTCTCATTTATTATACATTACAAGTAAAGGAGAAACTTCAGTTAGATTTAAAAATTATAATTATACAACTAAAAGAAATTTAGACGATGTCGAAACAGAAAGTAATATAGAAACAGAAAGCAAATTTATGAATATAGAAATTCTACAAGAAGGTTATGAAGTAGATATGGTAATAGAAAAAGCTGAAAATTTAGCAGAAGAATATAAACATATAACTTTTAAATGTAAATGATGTCAAAAAAGATGAAATAAAAATAGAAGAATGTATAAAACATTTTAAAAATTGTTTTGAAAGAAGTGATAATTTAGGATATAGAAATAATAAAGAACTATTTCTTGAAAGAAAAGATGAAGACACAATATCTGTATTAAGTTCTACAATAAGTTATAAAGAACTAGCAGAATTAGAACCAACTAGCTCGTCAAATGCTAGCCCATTTCAACAGATAAATCCTAATCCTCAACCAATAGATTATAGTACAGGTAATGTACCTAGAAGACCGGCAATTAGGATAAATCCAGATACAGAACTTAGAGGAGATAATATAAGACCAGTAGGTAAGAGAAATATGGGATACAGTATTAGATCTATGGAAAGGAATAGTAGCAGCAGATTACTTAAGACATTCTATAGAACGGATACGGAAACAATGTACAAATATTTGAAAACCTTTTTAGGAGAATCTGCAAAAGCCACATGGGAAAGTTTTAAAACAAACTGCCCATATGATTTCCAGGTTCTATTAAGTATGGGACCAAACCCCTATAATTTCATAAATAAAATGCATATGTTATTAACCAGAAAAGATTCAAATAGTGGATTATTGGCATTACAAAAAGAAGCATTAATAAAACTAGAACAACTAAGCATTTCACATTGGGTATATATTAAGAGATTACTACAAGACTATTTTTATTATTGCACTGTCAGTGGAAACACTTTTAATGAAGAATTAGACAAAAAATTATTTAATAAATTACCTAGAGCTTTAGCAAAAGAAATAGAAGATAGATGGTATAAAAGAAATGGTGTAGTAGCCAACCCAAACCTAAAATGGACAATAGGACATAGAACGCAACATATAATGGATATACTAATAGAAAAATGTACAAACATACAAATACAAAAATAATTAAAAAGAAATAAAATGAATTTCTGTAAATCTATTATTTACACAACCCAAAACTATGATAAAAATAATATAGAAAATATATGAAGAAACATAATCAGAAACCATATAGTCGTAAACAATACTTCTTAAGAAAATCAAAAGCCAAAAAACCATGGTTAAATAGAGATAGACATGTTAGGAAATATAGAAATGATAGAAACTATAAAAATAAATTAGAATGCTATACTTGTAGAAGCATAGACCATTTAGCTAATGTATGTCCTAAAAGAAATAATAATAGAACTAGAAATTCTCAATTAATAGAGGATTTTCAAGAAACGTTACTAAATGTAGATGAATATATGTCAGATATAGAAAGTATATACTTAATAATAAGTATTGATATAAATGATAAAGATAATTCTAAATCTGATTCTTCAGAATCAGAAGAAGATAATTTAGTAAATGAATGAGGACAAGAGATAGAAGATCTAGACTTAAACGATCTAGTAATCAATAATTTAATGAATGTCACTCAAGAATGTGTACATGAATTCCAAAGAAACAAAGGTTTAGACAGTAATAGATGTCGTATATGTAATTGGTATCCAACTAAAGATAATAGAGATAAATGTAAAAAATGTTATTTAGAATCTTGTATAAACTGTATAGAAAACACTTTAAAGATAAAAATAGAATCAGAAATAAATAGCAAACAAAAATATACAAATAATCAAATCTTAAATTTAAGAGTATCAACTCTAGAAACCCGAGCTCTAGAAACCCGAGTAAATAATCTAGAACAAAGATTAACCGTCCTAGAAAAAGGAAAAACCAAAATCACTATAGAAGAATCAGATACACAAGAAGCTATACATTTAGAAAAATTAAAGGTAGAACTTATAAATTTGGAGGATAATGACACTAGCCTAATATGCAATGAAGATAAAGAATTCTCTACCATAAAAGTATTGGTAAAATTTAAAATTGAAGACGTAGAGATAGAAACTTTAGCACTAGTAGATCCCAGATGTACTAGCTGTCTAATTAATAAAGAAATAGTACCAGAACATTTACTAAAAATACTGGAAAGACCTATAATGGCTATCCAAATGGATAGATCACAAAATATCTATTATTGCATAGAAAATGCACAAATAAGTTTTTTAAATATATGTAATAAATTCTACAACCCAATTTACAATGTTAATAGAATATTAGCAAGGGATTTAAACATAGGATCAGACTTTGTTATATGACTACGTTTTTGTATCCAAAATAAAGGAGGATGTCTCTTAACAAGAAATGGAATAATGCTTTTTAAAAATCTAACTTATTCAGTGGTACAAACAATAACATTACCAATAGTATATAGAACATTAAAAACACATAAAAAGAATTTAATTGCTAAACCATGCTGCGAAGATTGCCAAAATAACCAATGCCAAAATAGCAACCTATTAAAAGAAAATAAAAATTTAGAAGATAACTTAGAAGATTTTAAAAATTATACTCTACTTAATGTAGAAGGGCAAGAATGCCTAAAAGACATAGAAAAAGACTATACCTTAATAAACATTGAAACTCAATTTTACAGCTTTAAAAAAGGAATAAACACAATAGGAATAATAAATAATCCGAAAGACTTAGACAATGTAATAGCAATTTTAGATAAAATAAAAATAATAGGAGGAAAACCTTTAGCACATTGGGATGCTAACGAAATATTGTGTAAGTTAGATATAATTAACCCAGAATACACCGTAAAGACAGCATCAATAGAAGCTAATAATGAAGATATAGAAGAATTTGAGAAACAAATTAAAAAATTATTAAAGTTAGAAGTAATTAGAAAATCAACATCTAGACACAGATCAACAACATTTATGGTAAGAAACCATAGCAAGCAAATCAGGGGAAAAGATCGTATGGTAATAAACTATAAAAGACTAAATGACAACACCAAAACAGACGTATATAAGTTACCAGATAAAAGTGAGTTAATTAATAGAATACAAGGTAAAAAGATATATAGTAAGTTTGACTGTAAATCCGGGTATTGACAGGTAAAAATGCACCAGATAGTATAGAATGGACAACATTCACCTGTCCAGAAGGACATTATGAGTGGCTTGTTATGCCATTCAAACTAAAAACAGTCCCACCCATTTTACAGAGAAAAATGGATGATATTTTTAGAGATTATAAAAACTTTGTATTAGTATATGTAGATGACATTTTAGTATTTAGTAGAGATATGAAACATCATTTAGGACATTTACAAACAGTTTTTAGACTATTTGTCAAACATGGAATAATAATTAGCAAAAAGAAAATGGAACTATGTAAAACACATATTAATTTTCTAGGAATAACTCCAGGAAATGGGAGGATTAAACTTCAACCTCATATAGCCAAAAAAGTATTAGAGATGCCAGATAAATTAGAAAATACTAAATATCCACAAAAAAATTTAGGATTATTAAATTATGCAAGAAATTTTATTCAAGACTTAGGAAAAATAGCTGGACCTTTATATGCTAAAATTGGAAGCAAAGGTCAAAAACATTTTAATAATGAAGACATTAAATTAGTCCAACAAATAAAAGAAAGAGTAAAACATATTCCAGACTTAAAAATTCCACTAGAAACTGATTACTTAATTGTTCAAGCAGATGGAAGCAAATTAGGTTGGGGAGCCATATTCAAAGCAAGAACTAATAAATATAGCGATAAAAATGAAGAAAAAATTTGTGCATATCAGAGTGGACAATATAAAGATAAAGGAAATATACCTAGAATATATTTAGAAGTATTAGCTATAATATATGGTTTAAACAGTTTTAAATTATATATCTTAAATAATGCAGAAGTTTTAGTAAGAACAGATTGTGAGGCAATAGTTAAATTTAGTCAAAAGATAAATGATAAAGCAAGTAGTAGAAGAAGATGGTTAAATTTTATGGACACTATATCAGTATATAAAAATATTGTTTTTGAATATATTAAAGGAAAAAAATGAATTAGCAGATAAATTAAATAGGTTACAATTAAAAATAAAATTTGTTTAGCAGGCTAATATTTGTTTCAGCATGCGACCAACTAATCAACATGCAGCAGCCAAAGGAAAGGGAATAGCGTCTTCCTCGTCTCAAGACATTTATTTTCAGACAATGCTAGGGAACATTAGATTTCGATCCCAAAACTCAGTCAAACTCCAAAAATCCATGCAACCACTGGAGAGAATAGACTTTGGGCCTTTTAATTTAATTGCTTTCCCACCTAGTAATTATTCTCTTAAATTAAGACCAGAACATATTTTAGATAGACCCCAAAAATGCCTAATAGACAATTTGTGGATAGCATCCATAAACCAAACCATAAACATTTTTAGCCGCCATGAATGTTTTATGTCAATATATATCAGCTAAAAGTAAGCCTAGATTCAAATATTATGTAATTATACATGGTAAGACAAATGGATTTTTTCATACATGGATAGAAGTGCTAGACTCTATAAGTGGTATAAAAATCCTCTTTACAAAGGTTTCAATGATTTTTCTGAAGCTTTTGATTATGCAAGAGGACACCTAGGACCTAATTTTTTCTTATCTCTAGCATTAAGACAAAATCCTAACCAGATTCCTCAATACAATATCCAAAAAAACTCAGGTAAACTAATTTTTGTGACCATTGTCACTCTATGACCGAAGCCTTCAAGAGATTAAATCTTCAAAAGGAGGCTCTTATTACAGAAAACTCTTGACTCATGGAGTAAATACAGACTTTACAAGACAAGCTGAGTAAATTTCATACAAGAAAGACTAATGCCAGTACTTAGACACAGAGTTCTCCATCTCCGCAAAAAATGAATGAGAAGGGTGTGCATTCCCCTCTGAATGCTCAGAAATCCACTGTACCGGATGTTGATGCAGCTAGCCCGGCTCAAACGGTAACCGATAAAGATAACTCAAATCCGTTAAGGGCTGTCACTTTGCCAAAAAGTGAAGATGAAGCAGGACCTTTATCAAAACCTCATAAGACTAGTACCTTCAGAAAGACATTAACAGCAAAAAAAAGAATAAACAAATTGAGATTATTGTAAAACAGACATTAGAAAAATTCTTTAGTAGCCAAGAACAAGATAAGCATATGGATAATAAAGACAAGCCAAGTACAAGTACAGATAGAGTAGTTCCAGACATGAATAATACAGACGTTAATATTCCAAGATCATCAGACGAAGAAGATGATATATTTGAAGATAGTCTTCTCCAAGATGCTCAGGATCCCTATGAATATGATAACTCTGGAATGAGTTTCGACACCATAGCCCTGCACAACTTGGACACATAAGTAGACAAAGACATCTAATAAAGGAGATTGATACAATAAGGTACAATTATTGTAATTATGATAAGAGTGCCATGTGGGTATGCCCACATTAAGTCTTGTAATTAATTCTATGTCAGAGTGAGTGTTTCCTTTATCATTACTTTCCAAAAAGAAAGAAAAACTATTAAAGCACGCGTCAGGAAAAGAGAAATAATAATGCATGTGACGATGGGGCCCAATGTGTACCCGACCTGAATTATTAAAGAATCTTATCCTTACCTGTCAACCATATTATCAAGGCCACGTAGTGTGATCCTATTCCACTCCTTTTTATTATTTTAAGTCTATATAAGACTTGTAACTTAGTAGAAGAAGTAGATCGAAAAACCTTAGAACTTGAACCTCTGAACATACTTTCCTATATATAAATCCTCCTTTTCCAACCAATCTTTCCTCTTGGTGTAAATCAAAGTTTGTAATATAAGGAAGTTGAATAAAAAAACTTTCAGTTTTTCAAAGTCTTTAGAGGATTCCCGAAAGGGAAACCTCTATCCCAGTTACTTCATGTAAGTTCTTATTTATTTTATATTTCCCCTCCAAAAATATGTTTTGTTTTAGAAGTTTTAGATGTTTATATTTTTATAAATTTTAGATATGTTCATTATGTAAATAAAAAAATGTTTGCTTAAATTCATTACCCTCACTATATGGTTAACCTGTTAATTTCTTAATAACAACGATGGATTAACCTATAAATTCCTAGAAATTCTGGCCTTGATAGTCCAACATGTTTGCAGAATAGACGAAGGACGAGTGTTAGTTGTCAGATGAAGCTCGGGTTGTGGTTAAAGAAGTAAGTTGTTAAGAACATAGATTAAGAGGAAGAGATGAACCGGATAAGGTAAAAAAAAAGTTTAAAATTGGGGAAAATATAGAATATAAGAATGATAAATATATATATATATATATATATATATATATATATATATATATATATATATATATATATGAAAAATAATAATTAAACTCGTAAATTTTAGGATTTTATACACTTCAAAGAAGGAAATTTTGATAAATAAAATTCTAGTTAATTTTAAATAGTAAAAAATAATTTGAATTACAATTTTGTCCAATATAAAATATACTTTTAAATGGAGAAAAGGCATTATGAGATCTATAAACTATACGATTGAAGTTTTTCATGTTCCAATTGCTCTTGATGCCTCTTATCTATTTCAAGAAATTTTGGATTACGTATGTAGCTTATCCTATTCTTAAAAGTGATTGAGCTGATTTGTATCTATATGAGAAATGGTACAAATAAGCCATCTAACTATTAGAAATAGCTCATTTATGTCATCGGTTAAAAGTTTGGCTCATTTATGCCACCGCCGTTACAAAACAGGTTCATTCATGCCATTACTTGTTAACGGTAGTTTTTCAAAAACAATTTGTCATGTGTCATCTTACTAGAGGCCCACATCATTAATTAAAACAAAGAGAAAAGGCTCAAATATGCCATCGAACTATTAAAAATGACTTATTTATACCATCAGTTAAAAGTTTGGCTCGTTTATACCATCGCCTTTACAAAACAGATTCATCCATGCCATTACTTGTTAACGGTGATTTTTCAAAAATAGCTTGCCACGTGTCGTCCTACTAGAGGACCACATCATTAATTAAAATAAAGAGAAAAGGCACAAATATGTCTTCGAACTATTAGAAATGGCTCATTTATGCCATCTGTTAAAAGTTTGGCTCATTTATGCCACCACCGTTACAAAACAGGTTAATCCATGCCATTGTTTGTTAATGGCGGTTTTCAAAAAAAGCTTTGCCGTGCGTCGTCTTACTAGAGGTCCACATTATTAATTAAAACAAAGAGAAAAGGCTCACATATGCCATCGAACTATTAGAGATGACTCATTTATTCCATCCGTTAAAATTTTGGCTCATTTATGCCACCACCGTTACAAAACTGGTTCTTTCATGCCATTACTTGTTAACGGTGGTTTTCAAAAGTAGCTTTGCCATATGTCGTCTTACTAGAGGTCCACATCATTAATTAAAACAAAGAGGAAAGGCTCAAATATGCCATCGAACTATTAGAAATGACTCATTTATTCCATCCGTTAAAAGTTTGGCTCATTTATGCCACCACCATTATAAAACAGGTTCATCCATGCCATTACTTGTTAACGGTGGTTTTCAAAAGTAGCTTTGCCACATGTTGTCTTACTAGAGGTCCACATCATTAATTTAAACAAAGAGAAAAGGCTCAAATATGCCATCGAACTATTATAAATGGTTCATTTATGTCATCCGTTAAAATTTTGACTCATTTATGCCACCGCCGTTACAAAACAGGTTCATCCATGCCATTACTTGTTAACGGTGGTTTTCGAAAGCAGCTTTGCCACGTCTCGTCTTACTAGAGGTCTACATCA
Organism: Capsicum baccatum var. pendulum; assembly: GCA_030864225.1. Lineage (NCBI taxonomy): Eukaryota > Viridiplantae > Streptophyta > Magnoliopsida > Solanales > Solanaceae > Capsicum > Capsicum baccatum. The sequence goes on from CM061554.1 coordinate 242,170,127, forward strand.
TTAATTAAAACAAAGAGAAAATGCTCTAATATGCCATCGAACTATTATAAATGGTTCATTTATGCCATCCGTTAAAAGTTTGGTTCATTTATGCCACCGCCGTTACAAAACAGGTTCATCCATGCCATTACTTGTTAACGGTAGTTTTTGAAAACAGCTTTGTCATGTGTCGTCTTGCTAGAGTCCCACATCATTAATTAAAACAAATAGAAAAGACTCGAATATGCTATCGAACTATTATAAATGGCTTATTTATTCCATCGGTTAAAAGTTTGGCTCGTTTATGCCATTACCGTTACAAAACAAGTTCATATATGCCAGTACTTGTTAATGATGGTTTTTCAAAAACATCTTTGCTATGTGTCTTACCAGAGGTCCACATCATTAATTAAAGTAAATCAATAAGAATTGATTTATTTTCTCTTACATTTCGTTCATAAAAATCATCAGTCATAGCATTGAATGAATAATCCATGAAGCATAAACATTAATCAACCAAAATGTATGCAACAGAGAATGATTAATTAGTCATTTTGAGGTTTGTAAGGCTTGGAAAAAGAATATTTTAGGCCTCACTTGTTTTTACGGTTATTGGAGCCTGGCCTAAGAATATCTCAAAATATATTCAGCTGTTTAGTTAACTTATTGGAACAATCACATTTTTAGTTAGTGACGTGGACCTCTAGTAAGATGACGCGTGGAAAAGTTATTTTTAAAAAGTCACCCTTAACAAGTAATGGAATGGATTAACCTATTTTATTACGACGATGGCATAAACAAGATAAAATTTTAAGGGATGACATGAGCCATTTTTGATAGTTCGATGGCATATCTGAGCCTTTTTTCATTATTTTAATTAATGATGTGGACCTCTAGTAAGACGACATGTGGAAAAGTTGTTTTTCAAAAGTCACCGTTAACAAGTAATGACATGGATGAACCTATTTTATAACGGCGATAGCATAAACGAGCCAAACTTTTAATGGTATATTTGAGTCTTTTTCCCTATTTATATTTATGGTTTAGTTTGAACTTGATTCAGAGGAGGGAGATCATATCCTCCTTGATTTTCTTTTTTCTTTTTGCTGTCCACCCCGTATCCGCTACCCTAATTGAAATCTGACTAAATTTGGATTCACGCCACTTCCCTCTTCCTTAACCTTTTGATCTATCTATATCTATACTTACCTAGAAATCGGCTAGTAAACACATGCGTCAACAATAGAAAAATATAATTTTATACATGCTACACAACATACCATGACAATAATTTATAAAATATTAACTAAATTCTACAAAAAAAAATAAATAAATAAATTACTCGTATATGTCTCTTCACAAAACACCAAAAAAAACTTTCAAATTGCTATAAAAGAAAATAAAATAGAAATCGAATATATACAAAAAGGAGAGCGTATCCCTTATGTACTGCAACAAAGGTTCTAAACAACATAGAACCTTCATTAGGATATTTATATATTGACAAAGACTTTTATTGGGCCAGTATGATATTTTAAGATTAATTCAACACTGCAGATTTTTAAAATTTAGCTGTTCGAGAGCTATATAAAAAATACTGCAAGTTACAATCCTTCTTATATTAATACAACAACAACATATCGGATGTAACCCCACAAGTGGGGTATGGGAGAGTAGAGTGTAGGCAGATTTTATCCTTGCCACGTAGAGATACACGGACTGTTTCGATAGAGCCTCGGCATGAAAAAATATTTATCAAAATACATGCAATTTGATGGTCGAGAAATGAAGCATGGCAAGTAAAAGTGAACGTAGGAAATATACTACTCTAAAAACGATATGTACTCTCTCCGGTCACTTTTACTTGTCCACTTTGGATTTAATACCCCTTTTAAAAAAGAAACAATAATGATTGATATGAATATTTTGACATAATGTATATGGGATAAGACTCAAATATGTCACTGAACTATTAGAAATGGCTCATTTATGCCATTAGTTAAAAGTTGAGCGCATTCATGCCATCACCATTACAAAACCAGCTCATCCATGCCATTACTTTTTAACGGTGGTTTTAAAAAATAACTTTGTCACGTGGCATTTTATTAGAGGTTCACATCATTAATTAAAATAAGAAAAAAGGCTCAAATATGTCATTGAACTATCATAAATGGCTCATTTATGCCATTAGTTAAAAGTTCGGCTAATTTATGCCACTGCCGTTATAAAATCAACCCACACATGCCATTACTTTTTAATGATGGGTTTTTAAAAATAGTTTTGCCACGTAATCTTTTATTAGAAGTTTACACCATTAATTAAAAGAAATCAATATTAATTTCAAAATATCTGAAATTAGTTAGTATCGGGATTATTTATTCCAGCATTTATGTTATCTCATATACATGGCGGGATAATTAAAATAGTAGACTTCATTTAACCCGTTATTTGAAAATGATATTTCAACAATGTATGATCCACTAATTCGTGATGGGAGAAGTGTCATGACCCGAGTCGAGGCCCTGGCCGCGACGAGCATCCCGAACCATTAAGCCCCGGGCGCCCCTTTCTATTGGCAATCATGAACACCATTCATATACAATAAGTAAAAATGAGGAAAAATATTACAACAGAATCATGGTCAACTCTTATTTCAACTACACAATAATGAAATGAGTTCTTAAGATCAACAACATCTACCATTAGTCTGCGAAATCTCTACTGACTGAAAATAAGCTCTGAAGACTGAGACAAAACTGGGACAAGGCCCCAGCAGACCATAGAAAGGGATTGGAACAATGAAATATAAAATTCAGGCCTTCCGAAATAGAGGAGGCTACGGATCTACTGTTATATGATACTGCAGGTCTGTGTCTCGGATCCTGGAATATAGGGGGGAAGGGGTGTCAATACAGATGTACTGGTATGCAGAGCAATCCAAAATAATGTATTCATTATGTATATATAATATAGATGAGAGCAAGTCTAAACATTAAGCATGAAATAGTTAAAAAAAATGCATGGGCAATTTCAATGATCTTAAAATAATCTTGTAAATGCTGTTCTAATCTTTGTATTACTTTTGAGTTAGGCGGTACTCCCTACATTTCTACAATCCCACGGGCTATATGAAATCCGCCTTTAACTCAGCGGTCAAGCCCCCAACTCAAGTTTTCCACAAGGGTTGGAGTTTATGAATAGTTTGGTATACCCCCTTACAAGTATACCGTGGCATCACCCTTACATGACGTCCACATTATTTTCTTTTTCGGAAAATACCTGTATCGGCAAAACACGGTTTTCCAGCGATGAGCCATTACACTCAAACACCTTCTTCGGATAACCACCTAACTCTCTTTAAGCCCATTTTTAGTTTGTTCTAAACATGCATCTTTCTTAATTCACTGAAAATCTGAGTAAAAATATGCATTTTGTTCTGTTCTGAATTACCATGGCATTATCTGTATTGGTATCGTCATACCAAGACTTGCAAATCATATCTCTGAGCTCTAAAAAAAATATCATATCACAGTCTTTTCTTCAAAACATGAAGTTCAGACCTCCATATTTCAAACAGTTCAAGAGGAATCATTCTTCAATACATTTATCAAATTATGCAAAAATCATTCCTTTCAATCATTTCAACAAACATGTGGTGGTCATAAATTTCAGCAACCCATGAAATTATTTTCATATATATATATATATATATATATATATATATATATATATTCATCACTTACCAACATGTAAAATCCTCTCTCTTCAATTCAACAATCATAATCAAGTCATAGACAAGGTCAAGGCTTTTATATTAAATCGTATTTCCAATATCACATTTCGAACACATCATATCTTACAAAGTTAAGAGACTTGTAAATAAGAGAGGGATTTCAAATAGTTTATGCTCTCAATTAATAATTCAAACTCATACATATATCTTCTTAAACATGGTTATAAATCAGATTTGGGTGAAAGGCCTCAAGGCCAAAACTTTATCATCAATAAGAGTCCATAATACATGAATATAATCGTAAATCCAAAACCCATCATGATTTCGAAACACTTATTCATCATTAAAACAATTTTACCATGCCCATGTAGTTTTAGGAAAAACCCACGTATCTTAGATTACTTAGACTAAAGAGTAGAACTCGAATCTTGATTCGTTTCCTTAGAAATCTTGGACTTGGCTTGAATTCTTGATATTGAATGTTAGAGCTAAGGGTTTTGCGTTGAGAAGAATTTTGATGAATCTAGGTATAAAATGCTTGCAAGATGCTTAAATCGGAAGTTTGTGTGGATTGGGATTGAGGAAAAGACTAAAATACCCTTAAAGAAACAAAAAAAAGTCGCAGTAGTCCCTCAGTTGACAGGTCAACTGATATGCTGAAGCAAATTGGGCATAACTTTTACTCCGAAGTTGAATTTAGAAATAAGTTTAGTTGGAAAGAATACTCAAATATCTTTCATTTGATATATAGCAGGCCACCCAGTTCATTATATAACTGAAGTTATGGTTGACGAAAGTTGACCCAAGTTGAAGTGTCCACTCAAACTAAATCGATAAAATTGTTTTAAACTCGCCTTAGAGTTAGGGGATTCTTGTGACCTGAATTCATATTCAAAGGTTTTCCCACACAATAGGAGTGATCACCACACATACATTAATAAGTAATAATGTAGTTAGGGTCTATACGCGTAGAAACGATGGTGTAAATTCTTGCCCGAAAGTACGAGGTGTTAGAAGAAGTTATTCCATATACATGGCGGGATAATTGGGATAAAAACTTCTTTTAAGTCGTTATTTGGAAATGATTTTTCAATAATGTATACTCCCCTAATTTGTGATGGGAGAATGGAGAAGTTGTATTGGTACGCCTCTTTGTTTTTTTTGCTTTCCCTAATCGTTCATTAGCTTATTTTCTTGCAACTTTGGAGTATATATTGGAGTCACTGGAATTAAAACTAATCAGTTACTGTAGGATAGAATTTTTGAGGTTTTTGTTAAGCGTAACATTTATAATGATTTAGAATGAACTAGAAATAGCCAAAGTATATACATTAATCACTATTTTTTCTGATTAGAAAAATACTTGTTGTTGTAGGAAAAAAAATACTTTAATAGGTGTGGGTCGGGTTATGTTAAATGAATTGGTTGTTTTTAATGGGCCTAAGATATTTTGAAATTAATATTGGTTTATTTTAATTAATGTCGCGGACCTCTAATAAAAGGCCACATGGCAAAACTATTTTTGAAAACCCACCATTAAAAAGTAATGACATGGGTGAGTTGATTTTATAACGACGATGGCATAAATGAGCTGAACTTTTAACTGATGGCATAAATGAGCCATTTTTGATAGTCCAATGGCATATTTGAGCATTTTTGCTTATTTTAATTAATGACATGGACCTTTACTAAAAGGCCACGTGGCAAGGCTGTTTTTAAAAATCACCGTTAAAAATTAATGGCATAGATTAGTCGATCTGGTAACGGCGATGGCATGAATGAGTCAAACTTCTAACTGATGGCATAAATGAGTCATTTCTGATAGTTCAATGGCATATTTGAGCCTCCCATGTATATATTTACATATAGTCCTACAAGTTGATGGACCAGTTTGTCAGTTTAAGATATTTTAGTTATACAAAGAGACAGCGAAGACTTCATTAGGATATTTATATATTGACAAAGACTTTTAATGGACCAGTATGATGTTTTAAGATTAATTCAATATTGCAGATTTTAAAAATTTAGATGTTCGAGAGCTATATTAAAAATACTGTAAGTTGGAATCCTTCTTACATTGATACAACAACAACAACAACAAAAACAACATACCGGATGTAATCTCATAAGTAGGGTGTGGGAAGAGTAGAGTGTACATAGATCTTAGCCTTACCACATAGAGATAGAGAGACTATTTCAAAATCTATGTCATTTGATGGTCGAGAAAGGAAACCTGTCACATTAAAGTGAACAGAGGAAATAGATTGTTCTAAAACAAAGACTCAGCAAAGACATAGACAAGTCTTAATTTCTATATAATAATTCACTCTGAGAAAGCAAAAACTCACAAGATCATAATCTCCTAAATCAAAAAGAGTAATGGATCCAATCCTGTACAATGCTGCCATGGAAGGGAACATAGGAAAGGGTGATTTTTAACTTGCTGATTATCTAAATAGGGATGAAGAAAATGGGTACTAGGTGTCACGGCCCGAACCGGGGCCCTAGCCGTGACGAGCATTCTGAACCATGAAGGCCCGGAACACCCTTCTCTATCTGGTAATCATGCACAACATTCACTTAATAAAAGATAATGCGGAAATAGACTTCTAATACGGAAACATGGTCAATTTGAAAGTGATCATAATACTGAAAACTGAAATTCAAAATATATCTGAAAAGTAATAATGTCTTACTCAGTCTGCGAAATTTCTACTATGAACTAAACAAATAAAACTGAGACAAGGCCCCCAGTCGACCAAAACATAACTAAGGATAAATATCAGAAACAACCAGGCCTTCTAGATTATAGAAGGCTCACCATTGCACAATCGAATCTGTGATCTGAAATATCTACTGTTTATCTGGACCCCTAGATTGTGCCTCAGAACCTGAAAGGAGGGAGAGGTCCGCACAAAAGTATTGGCACGCGAAGCAATCCAAAATAGAGTATTTAAACATATATATATATATATATATATATATATATATATATATATAATAGGTGAGAGAAATTGTCATCAAACATCATGCGTAAAATAATTTCTGAAAATACATGGGCATCATTCGTAAATCATAAGTCATTTTTTTGTCAAAATAGTTCTGATCTTTGTATTACTTCTGAGTTAGGTGGCGCTCCCCTACAAGTCTGATATTCCACGGGCCAAATGGAATCTGTCATTGACTCGGCGAGGAAGCCTCCAACCCGAGCGTGCTGCAAGAGTTGGAGTCTCTGATTCTTATACGCCACACGGCACTAGGCCAGCGTAACCTAAGATATACCCGGATCGACAAATCACGGTTTTAGGCAATGAGTATCTGTACTCATTCCTTCTTCGAGGAATCACCTAACATCTCTTCCTGCACAATTTTTAACCATTTCTAATCATGCAACATTCAAATCACAAAATCTGTAAATCTGATTTCAAACATGCATTCTATTCTGCTCTGAAGTTATCATGGCATTTTCTGAGTTGGTGTCTTCACACCAAAACTTGCAAGTTCTATTTCTGAGCCATAATCCAATAAGCATGATCTTTCATAAAAATGTAGTTTCAGACCACCCAAACATGTAATTTGCATAAAAGATTTCATGTTCCGAAACTCGATTCAAAACCATGCAAAAACTTTCATCAAACATATGGTGGTCATGTGCTCTTGGCAAAACCATGCACTCTTTCATTATATGTATATTCAACATTCACAACCCTCTCTTTCGTATTCAAAAATCATATTCAAAACATAGCAAAAGCCAAAGTATTTCATATCATGCTTTTCAAAACGCATTCAAAACAATTCATCTCATAAGCAGATGGGAAAACCCATAACAAGAGAGGGATTCATTATAATTCATGCTCTCAATTGAATAAACATTCTTGAACATATACGTACATATATACATAATTTCAAATCAATTTGGGGGAAAGGTCTAAAGACCAAAACAATACCGTCAAAACTTCTAAAACATGATTATATTCATAAACTTCAAAACCCCACTCTTAAAACATGATTTCTATGCCCATGAGATTTTAGGAAAACCCCGCATACCTTGATTACAGAGAAAAGTGGATGATTCTTGAAGCCTTTGGTGTGAGAGTCCAAATCTTTAATCACTTTCGAAAACCCATGGTTGAATCTTGATTTATTTGTGTTTTTAGTTTGAAACCCTAGAGAGTGTTCTTGGGTAATTTGGGTGAATAAAAACATATTTTGGTGTTTTGGGAGTTTTAAGCCCGTGTTACAGCTGGATAAGGGGTGGAAGATACCCATTTTACCCTTAAAAAGGCGGAAACATTATTTGAAAATTTGGAGCGTGCGATAGGACGTGCGTCGCACGCTTATCGCATGTTGCTACTGTCTCAGTCACTAAAATGGCCATAACATTTTGCTTGGATATCGGATTTTGGCAAAATTGGTCTCGTTGGAAAGATTATTCGATGACCTTTCATTTGATATATAATAGGCCCTCTAATTCATCATATTATAGGATTTATGGTCGATGGAAGTTGACCCAAGTTTAAACATCCACTAAAACTTATTCGATTGAAATGTTTTCAACTCGTCTTAGAGTTTGGGTATTTTTGTGAACTCAATTCATATTCAAAGGTATTCTTACACTATAGGATTGATCACCACACATATATTAACAAGGAATCATCTAGTTAGGGTCTATACGCATAAGGATGATGGTCTTGATTCTATCCCGAAAGTACGGGGTGTTACATTATCTCCCCCTTGGGATCATTCGTCCCCGAATAATGGGTAGGGACTTTTTGGAGCTCTAAAAGTGTAGAATAAAGAACGTAATATAGCGTTAAGTATTTTTCCTCAACAAAATATGTGAAGGCAGCGAACAAGCTTCATGATAACCCCTAGTGAAATGTGAAAGCACGAAACATGAGATAACGAAACATGACATCGACATGATCTTGGCATGTGTTTTATGGCACATGATCAAAACATTGTAAGATATGAATTTTTCCTAAGAATCCTCGGCCTGATTAAGATTGGTCCAATTCATGAGATGAAAATCTCTCCGGACGTACGAATATTATCCTTCTTTATCTTCAAGATACAATTAAAAGACTTAAGCTTGGACACATTATTTGCTTACTCCCCAAACAATAGATTACATGCCTCATCATTCCCAACTTACAATTTTCCCCATCCGCATCTAACCACACAAATTTGACTTTCCACTGTAATACACTTCTATGTTGAAGCCTCACTCGGAGGAAAAAGGTGCTAACTTAAACTAAGGGACCCTGTACTCAACATCATATCCATAAACCATCTCACCTTATCACTATAATCCAACAACTCAAAGTCTTAATTCAAGGAATACTAACCACATGACACATTGGTTTATTTCTTCACCCAACACAAAATTTAAGCCTGTCATTACTACACCCACTACATGGATCTCTCCCCACTAAGGCCAAAAATTTCAATCACTCTTACAAATAGTTTCACCACATTTTTATTTTTCTTCTTTGCTATTTCGCACAACAAAAGTTCATAGCCTTCCTTTCCTTTCACCTATAACCTCAGCTCGAGAATCACATCAAATTTCTCACTTTCAAGAACATCTACTCCCATACCTAACTCACTACTTCGCCTCCACAACCACCATTATACGAACATATGGAGGGTCATTAAGGGACCCGAGCATAAACATCATGAATTAAAGTAACATTATCAGACCATCGCACATACTTATTGCACTATTAGAGAAGGGACATGAAGTGAAGATATGATACAACAGGCACGGAGTGCTTCTAATTTCAAGCGTCTAGATCATAAGTAAAGGGTCATTCGGCACAGACACAACCCATGGTGGTCCCCTTAGGATAGACCAAAATGAGAAACATGGATGCACATATCATGAGCTATGTGGAATAAAGACGAAATTTATGTCACTAACAACTAAGGTAAGGATTTCACTTAAAGTGATTGCTCCCCATTCAAGGAGCTGAAAATTTTCCATGAGTTAGCATAGACTTTATCACTTTGGTTAATTCCAACATAAAATGATTCTGCAATATACAAAAGCATATTTCCTTAGGACCGAGCATGTTATGAGACATAGGTTTGGATCATGAGCAACATAGCCTATGGCTCGGATACTTGGAGTATTGGGTCATTGAGGTACATTATTCCTTCTTGTTAGGACGTTGAAACATGACATGACTTACATAGAGAACACAAACCTTAGACATCGCCAGGACTTGAATGCATAAGTCATTGGTAGCATGAACTCTTAAATTGAAGTAAGAGGAACACACTTGAATAGGAAGAGGTCCATCATGACTCTTCCTGAACTTGCCACAATGAGAAAGATTCGAAAACTACCTTAACTTACCATCTCCCCCTTAGATTAAAGCCACAATCCTAGACTTGAGAACTTAACTTCTTATCAATCTATAACCACAATTCTCAATACAACAGGGGATATCGATAAACAAATGAACACAAAGTTCCTGAATAATTAAACATAGACACTAAATTTCTTCTGGGACACCCCCCTTTCGGGGATACTAATCATAACTTCCTCTAACCCTAAGATCATCCACTCATGACTAACATTATTATAGGTATATACATCCACGCCTCTAAACACTTAAGAGTTAGGATTTATGTTCTTGGCAGGGAAGGATGATTTCAATTTGGGAAGCCTATTAATTTGGGGATAAAGTGTTGTTTTGCTACTCAAATTTGATGTTTAGGCCGAATTAATGTGGGTGGAATTTGACACAAATTCCCTTTAAGAGATGCAGTGTAAATGCTGAAATTCCCAGGTACGTGCAGCAGAGAATGTGTCACATGCTCTATCCTACCGGACTGGAGCATGTGTTGCATGCTGCATCGCACACCACTATATCATGCGACGCATGCATATTGCATGATGCCACTATTTTGGGCATCCAAACATGCCCTACACGACACCCAAAAATTCCGAAACTCACCCAAGACGTACCCTTGACTTCCCCGATCATGAATCAACAAGAAAATCTAAAATCGAAGATCGGGAAGATCGAAAATAAAAACATCATAGATTGGGAGCTCAAAATGTAACTAAGTCATTTTCTTCAACACATAGAAAAAGGGAATCGTTCAAGTTGTCATCCCTCTAAGCCCATTACTGAGTAACATCAAATCGTGAAAACTACGGGGCGTTATGACTACTTAACGCATACTCTAAAAAGATTGCTTTCCCAGAACGCTACTCTTAAATTTTGCTATTCTCAATCGTCATCAAGCTAAAACTCGCACTCTCATGAGCATACATACACATCCTCCCTTCTTATCACATAAAAATCCTCTCTAAACTACTTAATCTTCTAACATTAGACCGTTAATCGCATAACTTATATCATAGAAGAAGCCTTACCTAGCAACTCAACGGTACTACTATGTCTACTAGCCACACAAAACATGTAATAGTCTTAGAAAATGTAGCAACTCCATATCACCTTGGGTATAGTTCTACCTCATACATACAACATCATACTTTGTTACGAATCAAATAAACTTAATCTATTGCATACACCATTCAAGCCTATTAGATCACTTCCATATAGCTAGTATCATTAACCAAGAAATCATCACATCCACCTCTATGGACATCAACCGTTCAAACCTAATGTCTAGTGCTTAGCATGATTTACAACCCAACCTAACACACAATTCTCACAAAACATTCATCATTAATATTAAGCTGTTATTCTTACATCCATATCCTATATTACATTCAAGTCAATAGTCTAGCATTAATCATCTACCACCAATGAAGAAGGCAACATAATATAGTAGTCCGTCAAATTGGGACATTCTATCCAAATACCTTAAAAATCTACTACATGCCTTCTCACAAGTAGTACTAGTTTACAACTACCAACGGAAAGAAGGTCAAGGGGGGTAAAGTCATGTATAGACATGGTCAACCTTAATCTTATATTATAACTCCATACAATCATATCTACTTATGTGGCTTTCTCACATCACACTTACTTTCCCGAGCGTACATTTAGACAACCTTCAAATTCCGCAAGCAACCATGAGCTTATAATCATTACTTACTTGCTCATCTAGCCATTTTCATACTTCAAGCAGACAACAATACACCTTAACTAATAACTCCTTCTCTACCTTCTACTAAACTAACACATAAGGACGTATCACTTTATTACCAACTCAATCTCATGCGAAAAGATTCGACTATACAAATATTCAACCAATACAAGAACAACAAGTTGAACAACAAGTTGCTAGTGAATCGAAATAGGACTCACACATCTTCACTAGACTTTGATTTTTGTGTTTTGAACAAGAAAATGAACAAAGAAACTATGCTAGTGAATCGAAAGAGCCCCACACGGCTTCACTAGACTTTGATTTTTTTTTGTCAAAAACACTATGATAACAAGATTACATATTACAAGAGATAGAAAATTGAGACACAATATTCAATGATCTAAGGATATACATCTTACTCTGTATAAATAAAAATCTTAGTCAAACACTTCCTCCACGGACTACCATATAATTTGCAAATGGTACTACCACATTAGTCTACCAATAAAAAAATAGTAAATCACTCTCAATCAATGGATATTCGGCTATAAATATTTAGTTACACAAAGGTCACCCTCACTCTGACCTCTAACCTTGTGACTTAATATCACCAACTTCTTGGTCTAATTTCATTACCAATAGGTCATGACACCGACACTTTAACTTATACTACTACTCGGACAGAAATACAGTTCCAACAATTACAATTTCAAACTTGAGGGACTTATGACACATCAGGGAGCTCCTCTCAATCCCTTTGTGTGAATTCTGAAATTTCTATTAGTAAATCTGACAGCATTATCTAAAAACACCATAGAAAGGAAAACAATTAGGATAACTTTTCTTTCGTATCGGCGACATCATAGCATGAATTGGAGTATGAAGGAGGAATATTTTGACTCTATAGCACGAACTAGAACATGAAGAAAGAGAGACATTCCTAAACGCCTAGTAGCCTCCTGCTTATAAGTGTGGTGCGTTACACACCCATAAACAAGACTTTACCCGAGGCGATTTTGCAGACACACTAGGACCATGAACCGTGCTTTGATACCAAGTTTGTCATAACTGGGACCCTAGCCATGACGAGCATTCCGAACCATGAAGGCTTGGAACACCCTTTTCTATCTGGTAATCATGCACAACATTCACTTAATAAAAGATAATGCAGAAATAGACATCCAATACGGAAACATGGTCAATCTGAAAGTGATCATAATACTGAAAACTGAAATTCAAAATATATCTGAATAGTAATAATGTCTGACTCAGTCTGCAAAATGTCTACTATGAACTAAACAAACTATCTGAAAACTAGGACAAGGCCCCCAGTCGACCAAAACATAGCTAAGGATAAATATCTTAAATAACCAGGCCTTCTGGATCATAGAAGGCTCACCACTACACAATCTAATCTGTGATCTGAAATATCTACTATTTATCTGGACCCCTAGACTATTCCTCAGAACCTGAAAGGAGGGGGAGGGGATCAGCACAAAAGTACTGGCACGCAAAGCAATCTAAAATAGAGTTTTTGAAAATATATATATATAATATGTGAGAGCAATTTCATCATGCATAAAATAATTTCTGAAAATACATGGGCATCATTCGTAAATCATAAGTCATTTTTTTTGTCAAAATAGTTCTGATCTTTGTATTACTTCTGAGTTAGGTGGCGCTCCCCTACAAGTCTGATATTCCACGGGCTATATGGAATCCGTCATTGACTCGGCGAGGAAGCCTCCAACCCGAGCGTGCTGCAAGAGTTGGAGTCTCTGATTCTTATACGCCACACGGCACTAGGCCAGCGTAACCTAAGATATACCCGGATCGACAAATCACGGTTTTAGGCAATGAGTATCTGCACTCATTCCTTCTTCGGGGAATCACCTAACATCTCTTCCTGCACAATTTTTAACCATTTCTAATCATGCAACATTCAAATCACAAAATCTGTAAATCTGATTTCAAACATGCATTCTATTCTGCTCTGAAGTTATCATGGCATTTTCTGAGTTGGTGTCTTCACACCAAAACTTGCAAGTTCTATTTCTGAGCCATAATCCAATAAGCATGATCTTTCATAAAAATGTAGTTTCAGACCACCCAAACATGTAATTTGCATAAAAGATTTCATGTTCCGAAACTCGATTCAAAACTATGCAAAAACTTTCATCAAACATATGGTGGTCATGTGCTCTTGGCAAAACCATGCACTCTTTCATTATATGTATATTCAACATTCACAACCCTCTCTTTCGTATTCAAAAATCATATTCAAAACATAGCAAAAGCCAAAGTATTTCATATCATGCTTTTCAAAACGCATTCAAAACAATTCATCTCATAAGCAGATGGGAAAACCCATAACAAGAGAGGGATTCATTATAATTCATGCTCTCAATTGAATAAACATTCTTGAACATATACGTACATATATACATAATTTCAAATCAATTTGGGGGAAAGGTCTAAAGACCAAAACAATACCGTCAAAACTTCTAAAACATGATTATATTCATAAACTTCAAAACCCCACTCTTAAAACATGATTTCTATGCCCATGAGATTTTAGGAAAACCCCGCGTACCTTGATCACGCAGAAAAGTGGATGATTCTTGAAGCCTTTGGTGTGAGAGTCCAGATCTTTAATCACTTTCGAAAACCCATGGTTGAATCTTGATTTATTTGGGGTTTTAGTTTGAAACACTAGATAGTGTTCTTGGGTAATTTGGGTGAATAAAAACATATTTTGGTGTTTTGGGAGTTTTAAGCCCGTGTTATAGCTGGATAAGGGGTGGAAGATACCCATTTTGCTATTAAAAACGCGGAAACAGTATCTGAAATTTTGGAGCATGCGATAGGGCGTGCGCGCACGCACGCTTATCGCATGCTGCTATTGTGTCAGTCACTAAAATGACCATAACGTTTCGCTTGCATATCAGATTTAGGCGAAATTGGTATCGTTGGAAAGCTTATTCGAAGACCTTTCATTTGATATATAATAGGCCCTATAATTCATCATATTATAGGAGTTATAGTCGATGGAAGTTGACCCAAGTTTAAACATCCACTAAAACTTATTCGATTGAAATGTTTTCAACTCATCATAGAGGGATTTTTGTGAACTCAATTCATATTCAAAGGTATTCTTACACTATAGGATTGATCACCACACATATATTAAAAAGGAATCATCTAGTTCGGGTCTATACGCATAAGGACGACGGTCTTGATTCTATCCCAAACGGGGTGTTACACCAGGTCACTCCAAAGGATAACACAGTCCTCCACATCGTAGCTCTCTATGGAAAATCAGGTTTTGTCCGACAAGTTATCGACATTAATCCTGGATTGTTGTGCTGTAAGAACAAGAAAAATGAAACTGCACTTCAGTTAGCAGCTAATAAAGGGCACAAAGACGTGGTGGAGGTACTACTGCATGGCGTAGACATAGCTGAACAAGCCGTGGGGATCAATAAGGAGACACTCATGAGGATGACAGATGATGGTGGTGATACAGCCCTGAACAAGGCTGTGAGGACTGGATGTGTATACACTGTCGGACTCTTGGTGAAACAAGATCCTGATTTCGAGTTTCCAGCAAACAATGCTGGGGAGACACCACTCTATCTGGCGGCGGAGTCTGGTCTTGTCAACTGTTTGTCTGAAATCTTAGAACACTGCAACAGACCAACATACAGCGGTCCATGTGGTCGAATGGCTTTGCACGCGGCAATAATCCAGAAACACATGGGTAATCATTTTTGGTTTTAAGGTTGATTAATAACCTCTGATCATGATTAAATTGAATAAGTAGTGTAAACTTGAAACTGACAGTGTATATAGCTTGAATCCTCCTTTGTATTGACAAATTTTTATACTTGTGAATCAAATTATATCTTGTCAGTTAACTATTTGTTCAAGGCCACCAATCACTGCTTATTATATAGAACTGAGCTATGGATCTGATGTTTGTGTTATGGTAGGCTTCCTACATTACACCTGCAGGATGTTTCACACACCAGACTGCCTTCTTTTTTAGTTTTTAATATTCGACATATATGTATCACTGTGGGAATGGAACAAATCATCATGCGAGGAAACTGACAAATGGGATTGGAATCCACTGCATTATGCTGTTAAACAAGGATTGAG
The DNA here is from genome assembly GCA_030864225.1 of Capsicum baccatum var. pendulum. Classification (NCBI taxonomy): domain Eukaryota; kingdom Viridiplantae; phylum Streptophyta; class Magnoliopsida; order Solanales; family Solanaceae; genus Capsicum; species Capsicum baccatum. Next base: position 242,186,073 of record CM061554.1, read on the forward strand.
AGTAGTAGTTCGTAAAATGCTGGGGTGGAAGACATCGTTAGCCTACACTCACGCAGGCAATGGAAATGACTGGGCAACATCAATTCATATTGCAGCCAATGAAGGTCGTGTAAACATGATACGTGAGCTATTATTTCACTGTCCAGATAGCTTGGAAATGCTTAACAGCCGTGGCCAAAATGCTCTTCATGTTGCCATATCGAATTATAAAACAGGAGTTGTCACATTCTTATTGAATTCTAAAGAATCTCATAACCTTATTGATGAGCCAGATAACAATGGCAACACTCCTCTCCATTTACTTGCTGCCTCTGACTGGATAAGTGTGCCTGCTAAATTAAGAAGACATGCGAGTACAAAGATGTTATTTATCAAAGGAAACCAGACTCCGCTTGACATATTGTCTAGCACAGAGAAAACACTGCGTGTACGTACATACATGTTACTTTGCTAGCGTTTGGCCGTAGATTCTGAAGATTTATCTTCAAATATCTTTGTTTGGATATGAAATTTGGCATGTTCAAAGATCACAACTTCAAAAACTCGAATTTTCAAGTTTCAACTTCAAAATCTATAGTCAATTTATCTACTGATGTTACATGTTCTTTTACTATATATAAACTCACCACATGATGAAAATAGGTTGCACGGCCATTCCAGAGGTGTCATCTTCGCCATTGTCGATTAGGACGGCGTGATTTTGAGATAAAATGGCAGAAAAGGCAGAAGCCAGAAGAAGAAACAGAGTCGAAAGGCATGCTGAAAGATATTATGGAGGCAACTCAAATACATCTAGTAGTTGCCACACTACTAGTTACCGTTACCTTCGCAGCAGGTTTCACCTTACCGGGAGGTTTTGAGAGCGATCTCAATAGCTCTAATAAAGGGATGGCGATTCTAATAAGGGAAACAGTGTTCTGTGCATTTGTTGTCTCAGATACCATTGCATTTACATGCTTTGCTGGTGCTGTATTCAACTACTTCTACATTGCGATAAGTGCAGCAACTGCAAAAAGATTAAAACTTATAACTGTGCGCTTTAAGATAGCAATTTTTTTGCAGCGTTTAGGATGTCAGCAGTTGTCATTGCATTTGTAACTGGTATGTATGCTACTTTAGCACATTCAGTTGGTCTCGCTGTTACTTTCTATGTCATCGGGTGCATCTCTTTCCCTCTGTTCTATCTTCCGTCAATTGTTAGGCACATCGTTAAGACATACTAGATTCAATCTCATGAATGATTATTGAATATATTTTTGTGAACGTTATTTGATATAAATATATGGCATCTGATATTCTTTTATCACAGTTATTATCAACTAGAGAATCATGAGAAACTCAAGGTTGCGCCAGTGACGACCTCTAATATGATAACATTTAGCCAATGATAATCGCTGCATAACAAGACTGCAAACCAAACTATTAATAGAACTTTATTGAAAGAAAGAAAGGCTAAGGTTTACAATATAATCTGAAAAGCATAAAAACTGACTAAACCAAAAGGAGGCTATATATACATAGCCAATAACCTAAAGGTCCATAAACTAAAGGCCCAATAACATATGGGCTAACATCCCCCCTCAAACTCACAATGCAACAGCAATAAGCATTGAGAGTTTGTCACACAAAAAACGAAATCGAGACGCCGACTGAGCCTTCGTAAAAAGGTCAGCAATCTGCAAAGACGATGGAACAAAAGGAAGCGATATGGTCCCGAGCTGCAAATGATGACGGGTGAAGTGACAATCAATCTCAATGTGCTTCGTACGCTCATGGAAGACAGAATTCTTTGCAATTTGTACCGCACTTTTGTTATCACAATGCAGGGGAGTAGGCATAGAAATGTGAACCCCCATATCTGCAAGAAGCCAACGTAACCAAATAATCTCACATGTAGTCACAGCCATGGCACGATACTCAGCCTCCGTGGAAGATCTAGAGACAACATCTTGTTTCTTGCTCTTCCACGAGATTAAAGAGTCTCCAAGAAACACACAAAAACCAGTGGTGGATTTACGATCATTGCGATCTCCATCCCAATCAGCATCACTATAGGCTCGCAACTCGAGAGATGACGTCGAGGGAAACAAGAGATTCTGAAACTGAGTGCCACGAAGATACCTTAGAATACGAAGTACAGCTCCCCAGTGCACAGAAGTAGGAGCAGTAACAAACTGGCTAACAACATGAACTGCATGTGCTATATCTGGACGAGTAACCGTAAGATAAACCAAACTACCCACAATAGTCCGATAAAGACTCGGATCTGATAATGGAACACCATCACTAGGAGAGTAACGTGCATTGGTTTCAAGGGGAGTATCTACAGTCCTGTTGTCAGAAAGACGCGCCCGTGTAAACAAGTCAGATATATACTTAGTCTGAGAAAGAAGATACCCTTTCTTAGACTGAGCCACCTCAATACCCAGAAAATAACGCAGCAAGCCCAAGTCCTTCATTGCAAATCGATGAGCCAAATCATGCTTCAATAACTCAATACCACTATGATCATCACCAGTAATAATCATATCATCTACATATAAGGACAATAGAATTCGCCCTGCACTTGTATATCTAACAAACAATGCTGAATCATGGTTACTCGGGACAAATCCAAGGGAAGTAATAACAGTGGAGAATTTCTCAAACCAAGCACGAGGGGCTTGTTTGAGACCATATAAAGCTTTTCGAAGCCGACAAACTTCACCTGGCTGGTGGTCAATACCTGGGGGAGGAGTCATATAAACTTCCTCGTGGAGATCACCGTTCAGAAAAGCATTCTTGACATCCATCTGAAATATCTTCCACTGTCGAACGGATGCAACGGCAATCATAGTGCGAACAGTCGTCATCTTTGCTACGGGGGAAAAAGTCTCCTCATAATCCATACCATATTGTTGTGAGTACCCTTTTGCCACAAGTCTCGCCTTGTATCGCTCAACAGACCCATCAGATTTTGTTTTTATCTTATACACCCATCGACAACCAACCGCATGCTTACCAGGTGGGAGAGTAACCAAATCCCATGTATGTGTATGATGAAGAGCAGCAAGTTCCTCAGCCATAGCATTCTGCCAAAGAGGATCAGACACAGCCTCTCTATACGACTCAGGTTCAGACAAATGATGTATGTTTGCAATAAAGGAAGCAAATGAGGCTGAATATGTAGAATAGGAAAAATCTAGCAGTTTGGTGGACTTACAAGGTCGAGTAGACCTCCTCAGAGGTGGTGGGTCTCCAGTCTCAACAGTCGAAGGAGCAGACTCAGGCACAGGCGAGGCTGAAGCACTATCAGGTGGCACACCAGATGGCATGGATGAATCCGAAACTGGAACCTCTATGTCAATCCCAAAGGGATCAATAAGCCGAATATCTGACTTTGTCACATCATGGGTTTTAGCTGGAATGGAATAAAAAGGAATATGTTCCAAAAAGGTGACATGTCGTGAAACATATAATTTCTGACTTACAGGATCATAGCAACGATATCCTTTTTGTCCAATACCATACCCCAAAAACACACATATAGCTGATTTTGACCCTAACTTATTTCGTTCAACATGAGGACGAAGAACAAAGCAAGTACATCCAAAAACTCGTAATGCAGAATAATTCGGCGGGTGACCATATAGTTTCTCAAACGGAGACATCCCTGAAGTCAATGCAGTAGGAATACGATTAATCACATATACAGCAGTTAGGACTGCTTCTCCCCAAAAAATACTAGGAACCTCTGCAGACAAAAGTAAAGAGCGTGCTGTCTCAACAATATGACGATGTTTTCTTTCTGCCAGACCGTTCTGCTCAGGAGTGTCGGTACAAGATGACTGGTGTATGGTACCATCAGAGGCAAGTAACTGAGTGAAGTCATTAGAGGTATATTCACCCCCTAAGTCACACCTGAAACACTTTATCACAGCCGAATGTTGTGTTTTAACAAGGGCTCTAAAGTTGTTGTAAATGCCAAAGAAATCAGATCTGCGTTTCATAAGATACACCCAGGTATAACGAGTATAGTCATCTATAAACGAAACATAATAGGTCGATCCACCCTTAGTGGAAACTGGCGCTGGTCCCCATACATCAGAATGAATAATATCAAAAGGAGCAACAGAATAAGACACACTTTTATTAAACGGTAAGGCAGAAAATTTTGCCAGTTTACAACCACTACAATCTGAAATATCACTAGTGTTCACATGACCCAAAGCACCACTAGAGACCAAGAAACGTAAACGTGAAACTGACACATGTCCTAATCTGGAATGCCAAAGATAAAACGGAGAAGACAAAGGACTCAAACGAAAAGAAGATAAATCTATGCTAGAGGCAGCAACTGCAGACACTTTGAGATTCTCCAAGACATAGAGTTCCCCCAACCTACGGCCGGTCCCAATCACCCTCTGAGTGTGTTGGTCCTGTATAACACAAACAGATTCAGAAAAAAACACCCAATTACCAGGCTTACACAACTGACTGACCGAAACAAGATTTAAAGCAAGTTTGGGAATGTAATAAACATCAGAGAGGACAATGTGAGGGGTAGTAACAGAACCAACACCCTCGACTGACATAGGTACAGCACTCGCGGACATAACAGAAATTGGTGAAATGGGTGACAAAGAACCAAACGATGACAAATGAGGGGACATGTGATGAGACGCACCAGAATCCAATATCCACAAGGAGGAAGGAATACCTGAGGTACTAGAAGAAACTGAACCCGAATGAGACATAGATGCTGACATGGCCGTAGGATTAGAAACGAAGAACTGTCTGAACTGTTCGAAAACCTGGGGATCCAACGCAGAAGGTGGCATAGTGCTAACAGACTCAACATCTACAGATGGTGCAGCAGCAGCGAACTGTGGAGGACGAGATGACCATGGAGGAGCACCAGAGGAGCGTGACGGAGACTTTTGCTGCCCATATTTCTGTTGCTGCCCAGATTGAGGCTGTTTGACCTTGTTAAGTAACAACGGACACTGAGCCTTCCAATGATTTTTCTGTTTGCAGAATGCACACTCATCAAATGCAACTTTAGGAGATTGTCGAGTCTGAGTACGTGGTGGCCTAGACTGATCAGTTGAAGCAGCAAACACGACAGGAGTAGTAGTTACTTTAGACCCTTGAACCACTTGAGACTTGAGACGAGTCTCCTCTGCAATCAGTTCATGAACCACAGAATCAACAGTAGGGAGGGGAGATCGATGAAGGATTGTTCCACGTAGGCCCTCAAAGTCAGAACGTAGTGCCATCAAAAACTGAACCAAGCGTTGCTCTTCCCGTCTAGCAATGTACGGCCCAAAACCTTTTAACTCTGCAGATTCAGTAAGTGCCAATTGATCCCACAAATCCGACATGGCAGCATAAAAATCTTGAATACTGAGGTCATGCTGTTGAAGAGCACGGATATCATACTCCAACTGGTACTGTTTAGCAAAATTAGACTGAGTGTACAGTCTTTCCAAATGATCCCAGACCTCCTTTGCTGTGTCATACTTAGCCAATTGCATACCAATTGACTGAGTTATAGAATTGTTGATCCAAGTGATAATCTTGGAGTTATTAGTTTCCCATAAGTCCACCAACAAATCAAAATTTTCAGTTGTATCATCGATAGGTCTTGGTTTTACTCCAGTGATATAACCCCACATATTCTTCCCACGAAGAAAATTCTTCATGACATAACTCCAATAGGCATAGTTCTTACCATCTAATTGAGTACTAATGGACTGGAGAGAATCATCCTTTCCAGTCATTGTAAACACAGCAACACACAAATAATTCAAAAAATAAAAAGATGCAAAACCCTAGGTTGAACAATTCCGAACGAACAACAATGGCAGCAAGCAAAAGAACGAAAGACGAACAATACCAGACAGCAAACGAAGACAGCAACGAATCAATCCAACCAAAAAAAAAAACCAACGAAAACAGCAAACGAATACAGCAGCACCTCAAAAACGAATACACACAAATAGTTCGATCCGCGCAGTAGGTGCCTGCTACAAAATCTTCAACCAACAAATCAAAGGACATGGATCGAACTAGCTTTGATACCATATTAATAGAACTTTATTGAAAGAAAGAAAGGCTAAGGTTTACAATATAATCTGAAAAGCATAAAAACTGACTAAACCAAAAGGAGGCTATATATACATAGCCAATAACCTAAAGGTCCATAAACTAAAGGCCCAATAACATATGGGCTAACACAAACTACTCGATAGCCCTAACAAAGGGATGTCGATTCTATTAAGAAGAACAGTGTTTTGTCCACTTGTTGTTGCGGATGTCATCTCCTTTACATGCTTAGTTGTTTCTGTATGTACCTACTTCGGCATGACTGCAACTATAATAGTTGACAGTTATATACGCAGAGGCTTTACTCGATCACAAGTATTTTGCAGCTTCTGTCCATTTCAGCAGCTGTAATTGCATTTGTAACTGCTACTTTAGCACATTCAGTTGATCTCGCTAGTCTTTGCATTACCTTATATTAGGGGTGGCAAACAGGCGGATTGGATTGGATTTTGACGGGTTAAATATGGATCGAGAAAAAAATGGTTTGGATTGCAATCCACCCATATAAATATGGGTAAATATGGATTTGATCAAATATGGATTTAGTAAAATGGTTCCAACCCACTTTATCTCCTAAAATAAAAAACTTAAAACTTCTATATCATATCAATTTGACTTTTTTCCAGTATTTTTTTAAAGTTTTTTCTTTTTAGTTTTTTTTCTCCCTCTTCTATATATAGCCTCTAGTTTGTTTGTTTTTTCATTTTCTTTTTTTTGTCTCTCTCTATTTCTTCCATTTGCTTCTCTTTCTTTTTTCCTTTTTAGTCTCCTTTTTTTTTTTAATTTTTTTTAATTCTTTAATTTTTTTTCTTTTTTGATTTTATTTTATATTTATATTTTTTTTATTTTCGAAAAACATAATTATGTTTAGTACAAATTATGAATAATGACTGAGATTTCATAACCATTCGGAATATTTATATTCATTATCATTTTTTTTTCTTTTTCCTTTTCTCCTTTTTCATTATTTTTTTCTTTCTGATTTTTTTTGTATTTTTTCTTCAATTTTTTCTTTACGATTTTTCTCTCTCTTCTATCTCTAACTTCTACCTCTCTTTCTTCTTCTTTTTTTTTTTATTTTTTCTTTTTATTTTTTTTATGATAACAAAAATACCATAAGCGCATATATATTCGTCCAACATTTATAATTTTTGTAAGTACACTCAAGTGGACTCCACCTAATGAACAGATACAGAGATAGTATCCAGAAAGATCTTGGAATTACATTTGTCAAATCAAATATCTTTTCCAATTGCAAGAAGTACACAAATCAAGGTTTCTACGTACTTCCTGCCTTACCTTACCTTGAGCTCCTCGCTTCGTGCCTTACTTCTGCTCTAACAAGAACTCTAAGATCAGGGAGTTAGAAGTCGGATTTGAAGTTGGATTATCCCAAAAATCGAAGTCTATGTGGATCCTTAGCCATATATGAAATGGAATAAAGATGGACCGAGCTTACTTAATACAATTGTATATTTTTATTTATTTTTTAGACTTCAAGGTCATATTTGTATTTTATAGTTTGCGCCGTCATATATATTTTATATAATTCACACTTATATTTTATATATATTGATACAAATTATATTTTATTGATATAAATTGAACAATATAAATAATAAATTTATTTGAAGTATATAGTACGATACAAATAAATTTAAAGTAAAATATATATATATAAAATATAAAATGCAATGGCAAAAAAAAAGATGAGGAAAAAAATATAAAAAAAGGAAGAAAAATGACAAAAATGACGAACCAAGAATGAAAAAGGTGGAAATGGAAATACAAAAAAAAAAAGAATGCGAAGAAAAAATAAATAAAATTAAAAAAGAAAAAAATTGATGAAATATAAGAAATAAAAAAGGTGTAAGAAACGAGTAAAAAATAAGTGAAAAAAATAAAAAAAATGAAAAAAAAAGTAAACAAAAGGAAAAAGGAAAGAAAAAAATAGTAAATTAAAGGAAAAATGAAAGAAAAAAAAAAGAGAAATAAAAGATATAAAAAAATAATAATAAAGGGGTGAGACTATATATAGATTATATTTAATTGATAAGAGATGTCATGAATTATATAGGCTAAATGAGATAATTAGAAGTTTATATTTATTAACCCATGTAGGCCTCAAGCGAATACGAATGATGAAATAAGAATGAGAAAGGGGGAAATAAAAAAAAAATACAAAGAAAAAGAAATTAAAAAAAAAATGAAGAGATGAGAAAGAAAAAAAGAAATTATAAAAAACGAGTAAAAATGGAAAAACAAAATGCAAAAGAAAAAAGTAAATTAAAGGAAAAAAAAAGAAACTAGAAAAGAAGAAAAAAAATAAATTTAAAGCATAGGTGGGTGATCTCTCTATTTAAATAGGTACCCATATTTTACCCATTTTGTCTATATTTGTATGAGTTTTTAAAATGAGTTAAAGTTCATATTTATCCATTTGAAATATGAGTGATCCAATTCAATAAATATGGGTTAAATGAACTCTTTTCATAAATATGGGTTGAAATTGCCACCCCTACCTTATATATACAACGTAGTCAAGGGGGTTTTGGTTAACACCCTCCAGACCCTCTAGAACTGCCCCTGGTGATGACGGATTCTATCCCCTTTGTGGTAATGGATTCTAAACTAATAATTTGTACATATTAAATATATATTTTAAAAACAGATACAAATTAAATTCGAATTGAAATTATTAAATTCTGTCAAACTCATAACTTGCTCCAGACAAAATGGGTTGGTGTGGGGCTATTGATCCCACTCTTAAAAATATTGTAATAAAGTAATAATAATACAACTGACATAAAGATGACAAGTTGGGCCACATGCAACATGTGAAATGATTTAGCCTGATATGTATAGTACTCTCCTTTTCATAATAAGTTAATTGTTGAATTTTGACACACATGTTAAAAAAAAAAAAAGTAAAGACATAAATTTATCATGTTTTTCCATTTTTAGCCTCTTCAAAAAGTAAAGACACATGATACATCACTCCCAATGCACATTTAATAGAGGGTAAATTTGAAAAAAAATTCCAACATTTACATTTTGAACCATTCATTTATTTTGAAACACTAAAATTGCTCCAACAATTCACTTATTGTGAAACCGAGGGAATACTAAGTGAAGACCAAGTCAACTTTTAATTTCTATATAATGTTTCACCTCGAGAAAGTTCTTGAGTCGGGTCTATCGAAAACAACCTCTTTATCTCACCTCTGACATATTGGTATGAACTGCATACAGTGACCCTCCCAAGACCCTACTTGGTGGGAAATTTACTGAGTATGTTGTTGTTGTTTCACCTCGAGAAAGCAAAATACTTTCAATTAAACGTGACTTCCTGATCACTTGATAACAATCTTACCAATTACTCCAACGTTCTCCATGAGATGAAAGAATAGTCAGAGATAGAGGTGTGAGGCGGCATTTTCATGGCGATATCACAGTCATAGTTTTGTTTCTTGATTCTCATTTGATTAGTCGAAGCTCCTTCCGTGCACCAGTGGTTTCCATAAAAGGAGGCGGAGGAGGAGGTTCCGGAGATGCCAATACCCAGATTAAGTTACCTATGACCTACCTACCTCTAATCCCTCATGAAAAGCTTACTTGAAACAGAAGTGACGTGACAACGCGACAGAGAGAAAAGAAAAAAAAAGTATGTATAACTTTGCTCCTTGGGATCTCACCATTAATGGTAAGTTGATGATTATGCCATGAACATTGCTTGGGGCAAATTTTTTCAAAAATTTTCCAATCATTGGCATATGAAACTTTTGAAAGGTAAAAGGGCAACACTGAAAACTAATTTAATTTCTGAAGAGATGTTAAAGACTCTACATTTGAGTGCTCACAATGACTTTTCTTGAATTCAATTGTTTTTCTTTCAACATCCATTTAATCCAAACAAATTTGTTTTTTGCTTATATATGCTTAGATGTTTGTAGTAATTTGACTCATAAATTTACTTTACTTTTTATATTCATGGTTTGAAACTTGATGGATAATGAGCCTACCCCAATACCCTTTTTCACCTGAGTATCACGATTTTGTCTGTTGCAGAGTTTGAACATGTCATGTGCGCCTAATTCACGAGTACGCTCTTACCACTAGATCGAAACCCTGGGTATGACTATGTTGCATGGGTTCTTATAATTGAGAAATCTTCGAGAACCAATGGCACATGGTTCGAAACTTGATGGATAATGAGCCTGCCCCTGTACCCTTTTCCACTTTAAGTATCACGATTTTGTCTGTTGCAGAGTTCGAACATGTCTAATTCACGAGTACGCTCTTACCACTAGATTGAAACCCTGGGTAATGACTATGTTGCATGGGTTTTACATACGCGTTTTCTATATGACATAGATATAGTTTCAATTATGGATAAGGCAGTTAAGCTACTTGCACCTGTCTAATTTATGATTGTTTGGTAAGAGTTGAGCATGTAAATAGAAAACATCCCTTGTGAAAGCCTCACAACCTGGTGGTCAGTGTAATGGTAATGCCTGTTTACTAAGAACAAAGCGGAGAGAGACTATCATAAATTATTAATGTGTGCATTTGATTATTGCGTCAATATTCTTTCATGGCACATCGAAATATGTGATCACAAATTGTAGAGGAGCAAAATCATTCTCATTTTCGAGATTTAAGGCTGTTGGAATTTGGAGCTTAAGAGAAGGAAAAGAGAAGTTTCAGCACTAGTTTTCATTCATTCAAAACATTCATTCATTATCAACATTTTACAAAAGACTATACTTATAAGCTACATGAGTCTTACATGACACACTTTATAAGTCTTACAAGACACACTTCTCAAAAATAAAGACTACCATTTATCTTTTAAAATAAAACTAAACATAATATTTAAAAGAAACTATTAAACAAAAGACCATCAAGAAAAGTCTCATATTCTAACACTCCTCCTTGAGACTTTTCTTGGATACTCACAGCATAGCCCTTAGAACTTCAAATTTCCCCTTAGGAATAGCCTTGGTCAAAATGTCTGCAATCTGCTGACCGGAGCTGCAATGAACTAGGTTAACTTCACCATCTTTCTCTGCTTGCCTGATAGAGTGAAACTTCACATTTATATGCTTATTACGACCATGTTGCACTGGATTTTTGGCCATAGAAATTGCTGACTTGTTGTAAACCTTAATGACAGTAGCTTCAATTTGATTTTTCTCTAGATGACGCAGAATTTTTCGTAACCATAGAGCCTGATTAGTTGCACCACCAGCAGCGATGTATTCTGCTTTTGCAGATCATTGAGCTACCACATATTGCTTCCTTGAATTCCATGAGAACATGTCGGAACCAAGTGTAAAGGCATATCCAGAAGTGCTCTTCATATCATCAACACTTCCTGCCCAATCACTGTCTGAATAACCCATCGATTGCCCTTGCTCTTCCCTTTTAAACCAAATACCAAAATCAACAGTTCCCTTGATATACCTCAATGTTCGTTTAGCAATACGAAGGTGAACTTGACTTGGAGAATGCATAAACCTTGACAAAAAACTTTCCGCAAACATAAGATCAGGTTTGGTTGCTGTCAAATATAGCAAATTACCAATTAAACTTAGGTAAATTATTGGATCAGCCCTATCATCTCCTTCAGACTTTGAAATCTTTTCATTGTGAACTAGTGAAGTTGACACATGCTTACACTTCTCCATCTTGAATTTTTTAAGAACATCCCATGCATATTTTCTCTGGGAAATAAAGATTCCATCAGTAGCTTGATGAATCTGTTGTTTTCCGCCGATACGGGTATGTAGAATCTACATAATAGAATAACAACTTCAACTCTTGAGTTCAAATATGAACAAGAACACAAAGAAGTTGAACAAATACCCTCAACACAAGATCAAAATAATCTTTCAAAGAGGTGTATTTTTTATTTTTTATTTTTTTTCAGAAAGTAGATGAAATAGAAAGTTGTTAAGACCAAGTCATCTGAATTCACGGACTTTCCTTAAGGAAATAATTCCCCTCACTGTACTCGAGGTTGTGAAATTTTCCTCCCAGGATAAAATGGCCTTCAATCTGACTATAGTGGTACCTCAAATAGGCAGATTCTTCGAACACACTCACGGTTGAATGATCACACTTAAGAGTATTTTTAAGATAAGAAGAAGAAGTTTGTAATCTGAAAATTTCTGTGCCAAAACCTGTGAATCAAAGCAGGTTTTTATAGCCAAATGATGTCTCTTCTGAAAAAAGACAAAGGTTCATCAAAAAGGTGTTACCTTTTCTGAAAATTCATGTCCATTCGGACAAACAGTGTGACTGTTCCTGAATAGGCATGTCATTTCAGATGAAACAGTGTGTTATTTCATGAAGAATCGCAACTTTCTGCAGCATCCGTTCGCGAAATAGTGCATCTGTTCGTAAAACAGTGCATCAGTTCTGGAAACATTACATCTGCTGAAACTTTTTGCAACTCTGTAAAGTTTCTGCAGCAGTTCACTGCATGCATATAAATGGAGTCCAAATCACAGAAAATGTTTCCTGCGTTTTACACATATTCAGATCAGGTTTTTCGTCAAATAAAATTTGTCCAAAAAATAGATCTCATCGATCGATCATTTGTCCAAATCTAAATCCAAATCCGAAGCCGAGCCGAGCGAGCGACGATGACGACGGCGTGAGGCATCTCTATTTTCTTGCCTCACTTACCATGTGAAGTAAGTGTTTCACTTTATAAACACTTTAAAGTTCTCTTTTTCAACCAATGTGGGAGAAGAATAAACTTTCTAATTTAAAGAGTACACTTTCCAATTTGGGTGTCTCCTTCCCTTCACTTGGTTTCTCCATTTTCCATTCAACACACTATGAACCCAACAATCCCCCACATGAATGGGGAATGGCTATTTTTCGAAAAACGTTTACGGACAGTAAGTGATCATCAAGCAAAGACTGATTGCATCTGGATAAGTGGGTTTCCCTTTGAACTTTCCATAGTGAACATGTATCGGATGCACTCGGTCAATCGGTAGATTTGATATCTTTGAACCGTCGAACTTTAATGTACACCTAGACAACACATGTCACATAACCAGCCTTTTACCATTTATGGTTCTTACGATTTTGTTCTTTTCAGCCATGAACACGTCCCGGTTGTCACGAGAGCTTAGAGAATAGGCCTTTACCAACATTCTCTTTGAAGCGGCTTCCACTTCGCCCTCACATAGGTGATTTCTAAACGTTTCAATCCTTTACATTGAACTATTTGGTCAAATCTGCCAAATTTAGATAATCATTAAAAGACTTTTCACTTTGAGTCTTATCCTTGTTTACTATACATTGTCTACATCATGAGAATGGGTTGGGTAAATGAAAATGGTGAACCTGTCAGACATAACTTTGTTTGATCTCCTTGAACCTAGCTCTTGGGATCTCCAGTCTGCTAGGTAGAGTTACCACCATGCTGACTTGTCCTAGGCCTTAAACCCATTCCCTTGGATGTCCTTTCTACTCCTTCTCTAGATAGGCCTTTTGTAAGTGGATCCGACACATTATCCTTTGACTTTACATAGTCTATAGTGATAATTCCACTAGAGAGAAGTTCTCTAATGGTATTATGTCATCAACTTATGTGACGAGACTTACCGTTGTAAATCATGCTCCCTGCCCTACCTATTGCCGTTTGGCTATCACAGTGTATACATACTGGTGCCACTGGCTTGGGCCAATAAGGAATATCTTCTAAGAAATTCCGGAGCCATTCTGCTTCTTCACCGTCTTTATCTAATGCGATAAATTCAGATTCCATTGTAGAGAGAGCGATACACGTCTGTTTCAATGATTTCCAAGAAACTGCTCCTCCACCGATAGTAAATACATATCCACTTATGGATTTTACTTCGTTCGATCCGGTGATCCAATTTGCATCACTATATCCTTCAAGTATTGCGGTATATTTATTATAATGCAAAGCATAGTCTTGAGTGTATTTAAGATAACCCAAAACTCTTTTCATTGCCATCCAATGAGTTTTGTTGGGATTACTCGTGTACCGACTCAATTTACTGATAGTGCATGCTATGTCTGGTTGTGTACAGTTCATTATATACATTAAGCATCCCAATACTCTTGCGTACTCCAATTGAGAATCACTTTCACCTTCATTTTTCCGAAGTGCAAAGTTCGCATCCAATGGAGTCTTGGGAATATCGAATTCCATATACTTGAACTTGTCAAGTACTTTTTCGATATAATGAGACTGTGACAGTGCTAACCCTTGTGGAGTTCGATGGATTCTTATACCTAAGATCACATCTACAACTCCGAGGTCTTTCATATCAAACTTGCTCTCGAGCATTCATTTGGTTGCATTTGTCACAAATGTCTCTACTGATGATCAACATATCATCCACATATAAACATACAATGACTTGGTGATTTGGTGTGTCCTTAATATATACACATTTATCACATTCATTTATCTTGAATCCGTTTGCCAACATGGTTTGGTCAAACTTTGCATGCCCATTGCTTAGGTGTTTGTTTTAGTCCATAAAGTGACTTAACAAGTTTACACACCTTATTTTCTTTCCCTGGAACCACAAAACCCTCAGGTTGTTCCATGTAGATTTCTTCCTCCAATTCTCCATTTAGGAATGCGGTTTTCACATCCATTAGATGGATTTGAAAATCATATACTGCATCCAAGGCAATTAACATTCGAATTGAGGTTATCCTTGTCACTGGCGAGTATGTATCAAAGTAATCAAGACCTTCTTTTTGGTTGAAGCCTTTTACTACAAGTCGTGCCTTGTATTTGTCAATAGTACCATCCGTTTTCATTTTCCTTTTAAAGATCCATTTAGAACCTAAAGGTTTATTTCCCGGAGGAAGATCAACCAATTCCCACGTATGGTTACTTAAGATTGAATCAATCTCACTATTGACTGCCTCTTTCCAAAAGGATGAGTCTGATGATGACATCGCTTCTTTAAACGTTCGAGGCTCATTTTCTAAGAGAAATATTACAAAATCCGATCCAAACGAAGTTGATGTTCTTTGACGTGTACTACGTCTTGGATTTTCTTCATTATGTACATTCTCACTTGGTTCATTTCGGGGTCGTTTAGATCCTCCACTAGACTGTTCATGTCTAGTTTTATACGGATAAATGTTTTCAAAGAATTCAGCATTATCTGATTCAATTACCGTATTTTCATTTATATCCGAATGTTTGGATTTATGAACCAAAAATCGACATGCTTTACTGCTTTTAGCATATCCTATGAACACGCAGTCCACCGTTTTAGGTCCCATCTTAACCCTTTTAGGTATAGGAACTTGAACCTTCGCTAGACACCCCCATACTTTGAAATATTTCAAGTTGGGTTTCCTTCCTTCCCATTTTTCGTAAGGAATTGATTGTGTCTTACTATGGGGAACTCTATTGAGTATACGATTGGCCATAAGGATAGCCTCCCCCCACAAGTTTTGCGGTAAACCAGAACTTATTAGTAAGGCATTCATCATTTCCTTCAAAGTTCGGTTTTTCTTTTCCGGAATTCCATTAGATTGAGGTGAATACGGGGCTGTAGTTTGATGGATTATTCCATTCTCTGCACATAATTGCGCAAAGGGAGATTCATATTCTCCGCCCCTGTCACTTCTTATCATTTTGATCCTTTTGTCTAACTGATTTTCAACTTCAGTTTTATATTGCCTAAACGCATCTATTGCTTCATCCTTACTATTTAGCAAGTAGACACAACAATATCTAGTGGAATCGTCAATAAAAGTTATGAAATACTTTTTCCCACCACGTGATGGTGTTGACTTCATATCACAAATGTCAGTGTGTATTAAGTCTAAGGGATTGGAATTCCTTTCAACGGACTTATAAGGATGCTTAGCATAATTTGATTCTACACACGTTTGACACTTAGATTTATTGCACTCAAAATTTGGCAAAACTTCTAAGTTAATCAGTTTTCGTAACGTTTTGTAATTAACATGGCCTAAACGTTCATGCCATAAATTATAAGACTCAAGCAAGTAAGAAGAATTTGAATTTTTATTCATTTCAACATTCATTACATTCATCTTATAAAGGTCTTCCTCTAGATAGCCTTTTCCTACATACATTTCTCCTTGGTAACTACTATTTTTCCAGAAACGGTTACACATTTGAAACCATTTTTATCTAGGAGTGAAACAGAAATTAAGTTCCTACGTAACTCCGGAACATATAACACATTATTTAGTGTCAAAACCTTTCCGGATGTCATCTTTAGGCAAAGTTTTCCTATTCCCTCCACCTTAGCAGTCGCAGAGTTGGCCATGTGAATTGTTTCTTCCGCTTGAGCCGGAGCATATGTCGAGAACAACTCTTTGCTTGCGCAGACATGGTGTGTGGCCCCTGAATCCATCCACCAAGCGCGTGGATTGCCGACCATGTTGCATTCCGTAAACATAGCACACAGGTCGTCATAATCCTTGTTGGACTCAATCAGATTCGCTTGGTCCTTTTTCTTTTCTTTTTTCGGGGCTCGACAGTCTGTTGATTTGTGGCCAGCTTTGCCACAGTTGAAACACTTTCCCTTAAACTTTTTCTTAGGATGATTGCTTCCACGTTCAACATTCTTTCTTTTCTTCGAGTTGTTTTGGCCATCTTCTACAATATGTGCTCCATTCATTGTAGAATTTCCCTTTGACCTTCTTTCTGCAGCTTTATTGTCTTCTTCAATCCGAAGTCGGACAATAAGATTTTCAACGGTCATCTCCTTGCGCTTATGCTAAGTAGTTTTTGAAGTCTTTCCACAAAGGTGGTAGCTTCTCAACTATTGCTGCTACTTGGAAAGTATCATTCACAATTAAACCTACAAAACAGTTTATGTGAGTATTCTGAACATTTTTAATTTGTTCAACTAAGGTATTTTTCAAAATTATACCTTCTGCTAGGAGATCATGTATGATGACTTGCAACAACTGTACTTGAGAGACAACAGATTTGCTATCAATCATTTTAAAGTCCAGGAATCGTGCAACAAGGAATTTCTTAATTCCCGCATCTTCCGTTTTATATTTCCGTTCAAGTGCCTCCCACAGTTCTTTTGATGTCTTAGTTCCACTATAGATATTATAGAGGTCATCTTGGAGACCACTCAGAATATAGTTCCTGCAAAGGAAATTTGAATGTTTCCAAGCTTCTACAATAACGAAGCGATCCTTGTCCGAGGTTCCCTCGGGTACCTCAGGAGCATCTTCGCTAGTGAAACTTTGTAGACATAACGTGGTGAGGTAAAAGAACATCTTTTATTGCCACCGCTTGAAGTCGATGCCAGAAAATTTTTCGGGCTTCTCCGCCGGGGCTATCATTGGCGGTGCGTTTGAGCGACTTGTTATCACATCCATTATTTGACTTTCAGTTGTCATTTTTCCTGTCACCACAAGACAGAAAATTAGTATTTTTTAGAATACTATTAATAAAGTTAAATAACTTTACAACTTTTTCTTCTTGTTTCTAATTAACGACGAAGTTTTTATAACTTCAAATCGTCAATCGAGTGAACTTCAACTTTTGATGAAGATTTTATGTCTTCTAATCACAAGTTAAATTCAAATGGAGTAGAAAGCATAAGCTTTAATCTCCAAAAACAAGTTATACAGATTCTGTAGCTTATTTCCTTAAGATTGTTGTTTTCCGTTGATACGGGTACGTAGAATCTGTATAATAGAATAACAACTTCAACTCTTGAGTTCAAGTATGAACAAGAACACAAAGAAGTTGAACAAATACCCTCAACACAAGATCAAAATGATCTTTCAAAGAGGTGTATTTTTTTTATTTTTTTCAGAAAGTAGATGAAACAGAAAGTTGTTAAGACCAAGTCGTCCGAATTCACAGACTTTCCTTAAGGAAATAATTCCCCTCACTGTACCCGAGGTTGTGGAATTTTCCTCCCAGAATAAAATGGCCTTCAATCTGACTATAGCGGTACCTCAAATAGGCAGATTCTTCGAACACACTCACGGTTGAATGATCATACTTAAGAGTATTTTTAAGATAAGAAGAAGAAGTTTGTAATCTGAAAATTTCTGTGCCAAAACCTATGAATCAAAGCAGGTTTTTATAGCCAAATGGTGTCTCTTCTGAAAAGAGACAAAGGTTCATCAAAAAGGTGTTACCTTTTCTGAAAATTCATGTCCATTCGGACAAACAGTGTGACTGTTCCTGAACAGGCATGTCATTTTGGATGAAATAGTGTGTTATTTCATGAAGAATCGCAACTTTCTGCAGCATCTGTTCATGAAACAGTGCATCTGTTCATAAAACAGTGCATCAGTTCTGGAAATATTACATCTGCTGAAACTTTTTGCAACTCTATAAAGTTTCTGCAGCAGTTCACTGCATGCATATAAATGGAGTCCAAATCAAAGAAAATATTTCCTGCGTTTTACACATATTCAGATCAGGTTTTTTGTCAAATAAAATTTGTCCAAAAAATAGGTCTCATTGATCGATCATTTGTCCGAATCCAAATCTAAATCCGAAGCCGAGCCGAGCGACGACGATGACGACGGCGCGAGGCATCTCTATTTCCTTGCCTCACTTACCATGTGAAGTAAGTGTTTCACTTTATAAACACTTTAAAGTTCTCTTCTTCCACCAATGTGGGAGAAGAATAAACTTTCCAATTTAAAGAGTACACTTTCCAATTTGGGTGTCTCCTTCCCTTCACTTGGTTTCTCCATTTTCCATTCAACACACTATGAACCCAACAGAATCTCCATTCCCAGAAAGTATTTCATTTCACCTAAGTCTGACACCTCAAACTTGGTATTTATTTCTTGCTTGATTGATTCACCATAGCTTCATTGCTTCCGGTTACTAGAAGATCATCAACATAGAGTGATACCACTAGCACATCTCCACACTTAGCTTTTTTCACATATAAAGTGGCTTCATTTTCACTTCTTTTGAAGCCGCAATGAATGAGATAATCATCAATGTTATTGTACTATGCTCGAGGAGCTTGTTTTAATCCATACAACACCTTATGTAGTCTGTAAACTTTATCTTCCATTCCTGTAACTTGAAAGCCTTCCAGTTGGCCGACAAAATTTTTTTCCAGCAATGGTCCATTTTAGAATGCCGACTTCACATCCAGATGATACTACTTCCAATTTGATTGAGAAGCCAAAGTACATAGTAGTCGTATCATATCATGTCTTGCAACAGGTGCAAATGTGTCTCCATAATCCAGACCTGCAACTTGCGCATAACTTTTCACAACAAGCCTTGCTTTGTGTTTATTAACTAATCCATCTTGATTAAGTTTGGTTTTATAAACCCATTTTACCCCTATTACATTTCTATCTTTGGGTTTATCAACTAGCTTCCAAGTGTCATTCTTGTCTATCATACCAATCTCCTCCTCCATGGCTTCAATCCAAACATCATGTTTTTATGCTTCTTGATAGGTATTGAGTTCCAAGGTAGCAACATTGCATCTTTCATATATATCAGAAAGGGACCTTGTCTTCAAAATTGGCTAATCAAGTGAGGATTCACCATCTGATTCTTCAGCTTCTTCTAGATTTTCAGAGCAAATGGTTATGTTTCAAGCAGCGGATTTATCTTCAGATAACCTGCATTTTCTTTCTCAACTTTCTCCTTATCCTAATTCCAATAAGCATGCGCATCCACCACTACATCTCTTCTGATGGAAATACCTTTTTGTTGCAAATTGAAAACTCTATAACCTTTGGCCTGCAATGAATAACCAATAAAGATACCCTATTCACCTTTCGGTTCAAGATTGCTTCTTCTCACTAAAGGAACATGAGAATAGCATATCGAACCAAAGATTTTTAAGTGCTTGGTAGATGGCCTTTTTGTACTCCATGCCTCAATAGGAGTTTTACCATCCATAGCTTTGGTTGGCAGCCTATTCAATAAATAAAATGAAGTAGAAATAGCGTCTGCCCAAAAACTTTGTGGTAGTTTCTTTTCAATCAACAAACATCTAGCTATTTCGAACGTCCTGTTTTTCCTCTCTAAGACTCCATTTTGTTCTGGTGAATAACTTACTATTAGATTTTGATCAATCCCCGCATATTCACAATACTTGTTGAACTTATTTGAAGTATATTCACCTCCATTGTCTGACCTCAAATCCTTTAGCTTGCAACCACTTTGTCTTTCAGTGAAAGCTTTAAACTTCATAAAAACTGAAAATACTTGAGACTTGTTACTCAAAAAATAAACCCAAGTCATCATTGTAAAATCATCAATGAACAACACAAAATATTTATTTTGACCCAAGGATGATTTTTTCATAGGTCCACATATATCAGTGTGAACAAGTTCAAGCTTTTCAGTTACCCTCCATGAAATACTTTTAGGAAATGCTTTCCTGTGAATCTTACCTATCTGACATGACCCCCACACTTCTTTAGAAAGTGAGATCTCAGGTAAATCCTTAGTCAAGCCCTTCTCATACATAGACCTTAAAGTGGCATAGTTAAAATGTCCATATCTTCTGTGCCATAACCATGAATCACCCAATCTTACAAAATTGGCACTATCAAACTTTCCATCCATCGGAAAGATCCTATCTACCATTTTTACTTTGTCAATCAAAGTACCATCAGCATAAAAAATCAAATAATGCTTTCCCTTACAAAGTAAGGAGTAACCTTTAGACATCATTTGACCAACACTCAACAGGTTACATGCCAAATAAGGAACATACAACACAACATATATAAACTTTGTACCTTTGTTAGTTTTAAAGGAAACTGAACTATTTCCATGTTCTTCTAATGTTGCACTATTTCCCATCCTAACTTTAGCTTTAAGTGACATGTCAAGTGTGTGAAACATGAGCTCATTATATGATATATGACTCGTGCACCCACTGTTTAGGAACCATTTGGATTGGTTGGTTGTGCTTTCTTCATGAGTAGCCATAAATAAGATTTCTTCCTTTTCTGGCTCTTCAGTGAAGTTTGCCTGCTGAACATGGCATTGTTGTGGTTGATTCTGCTTGGCCCTGCAATTCTTCTCAATATGACCCATTTTTCTGCAAAATCTGCACTGAATTAAAGGCTTTCCTTTGAACCAACAATCCTTTTCTTGATGATTAGTTCTTTTACAGTGGACGTAAGATGAAAACTTTTCTTTCTGTGAAGATTCAGTCCATGGCTTTCTCTTTGCTTCTTTATCTCCTTCCAACCACTTGTTGTCCTCACAGGTTGCTTGCCTTTATGCTTTGCTTAAAATGCCACTTCTTCTACTCTTATACTTGTTGTTTGTTCTTAGGCTTGCAACTTGCTAATCAGCTCTGCAACAGACAAAGTCTTCAAATCACAAGATTTCTCTATTGCTGAAATTTTGGACTTGAACCTTGCTGGTAAGCTTATCATCATCTTCGCCACCACCTTTGAATCTGGAAAAATTTCACCAAATAATCTTATTTTGTTTACAATTTCCAGAAGGTTGGCAAAGTACGTATCTCCTTCTTTCATCCTTAACACATCAAATTCTCTTTTGAGAGTTAAGAGTTTGATAGTTTTCACTCTGTCACTTCCATCGAACTCCTCTTTGAGCTTATCTCATACTTCTTTAAGTGTTTCACAAGCCATTATTCTTGTGAAAATCACATCTGAAAGTGTTGAATGAAGACACGTGAGTGCCTTTGGTTTCTTGGACTTTGCATCTTCATAATTCTTCATTTGTGCAACAGTTGGATTTGGTCCCAATGAAGGGGGATCATTTTTACTTTCAACTGTTTCCCATAGACTAAGAGCTTTGAGATAAGCCTTCATCTTTATCACCTATATGTGATAATTTTCTCCTGTAAACATAGGAGGACCTACACCCAAGAAGCTGTTGGATGTCATGTTACTGCTGTTTAGGTTTCTTTTTTTAGAAAATCAGAAAAAAAAAACTTATCTTTAGGCCTTCACAGATCCCTCAAGAAGGTTGGCTCTGATACCACTGTTAGAATTTGGAGCTTAAAAGAAGGAAAAGAGAAGTTTCAGCAGTAGTTTTCATTCATACAAAACATTCATTCATTATCAACATTTTACAAAAGACTCCACTTATAAGCTACATGAGTCTTACAAGAGTCAAGACACACTTCATAAGTCTTACAAGACACACTATCTTACAAAATACACTTCATAAGTCTTACAAGACACACTATCTTATAAGACACACTTCTAAAAAATAAAGACTCCCATTTATCTTTTTAAATAAAAATAAACATAATATTTAAAAGAAACTATTAAACAAAAGACCATCAAGAAGAGTCTCATATTCTAACAAAGGTTATTCCCTCAATCATTTCCCCAGCTTAAATATCGTTCCGTCCATTAAAATGTACAATCCTATATTGTGAATAGTTTGGTTACTATATTCTTCGAATCGCAAGCAAATCTATTGTTAGTCTGTCTAATAATTCTTGGGCCTCTTCGTGGTTTAGCCTCTGGCACAACAGCCTGGCTAGCCTCGGGGGTATCCGTATTCATGACATGTCCTTTGGATTCTTCACCGGTCCACCCACTTCAACGTTCTGACTCGTATTTGTAATTTTTTAAGAATTCAATTACTAACACTTGATCGTTGTCTCTGCTCATGTTCATGACTTTCACTAGTCTTTTTCTCACATATTACTAATATATATCGCAAGTTCAGTACAAGGAACATAACAGAAATTTGTACACAATGAAAGAGGTGCAACTGATGAATTTATCTTATGTATACAGAAAATTACACGAAGTATATATTTCAAAAATACTTGTTTGTACTTACAAATTAGTTTTATACCACTTTTATCCAGCATACTGGCCTCAGCACTGCCCACACGTACATAATGAAAAAGATACAACCGATGGCACAAACAATAACTGGGAGACCAAATGAATGTGATAAAGTAGCATACATGCCAGTTACAGATGCAATTACAACTGCTGACATTGCCACAAGCTGTGACCTAGCTCCAACTTTACTGAGAGACCACAAATAACCCAAATCCTGATAGGACATTGGACGAGGATTTGTCGCCATATAAAAGTAGCTGAATATAACACCAATGGAGCATGCAAAGGCGATGGGATCCGTTATAACAAATGCACGGAATGTTGATTTTCTTATTAGAACTGTCATCCCCTTATTAGGGCTATTGTCACCTCTTTCAAATCCTCCCGGTAATGTAAAACCAGCTGCAAAGGTGACTGTGACTAATAGAGTAGCCACAACTAGTTGCATTTGAGCTGTTGACAGAATACCTTTTATGTTTGTTGACACCCAATTTTGGCTCTCCAAATGTAAAATTAACGCATTTAGGCTTCCTAATCGTTAAATGACACAATATGCAGTTTTTCATACATTTTTTGCAATTGTTAATAAATTGTTTATACTAATCATTATTTTACAATTTTTATTTATTTATTATCATATTTTAATTTTACATAATTTATTGATAATTATCATTAATTTTGTAAATTTTAGAATTTTATCAGTTTATTATCATTTTTTATTTTTTGCACAATCAGCTACTTACGTACATAACATAACATAACATAACACTACAATTCTTTTTACATAATTATTATTTTAATTATTTATAACATAATATATTTTTCAAGATAATTTATATTCTTATTTTTTTTATATTTTTTTCTATAATTATATATCGACACTCATACTTTTTGTATATTATTTAATACGATTTACAAATATGAATCGGTTTAATTATTTTAATGTACAGAGTAATAAATCAGTCAAATCAAATCTTTTCACTTTTTATTTTTTGATTTTTTTTTTTACTAGCTATTCTCCCTAATTTATGAAATTTGTGTTGAAATAGATGATATGATTTATTTATTTATTTATTTTTAAATATACATCTCACCTAAAACTCACAATTTATATATATACACAGCTAGTAACACGGGAAAGGGGAAGCTTCACACAAAATCCAAAATATGCAAACGCAATACAATATATACTCATTAGCATACTATGGGACCCATCACTAACAAATTCACACCATTAATATACATCACCCTCTCATTCTTTTTCTGATTACTTTAACAATACTCACCAATACACCATAAAGAAACATTATCATCATCACTATTATTCTTTCTACATAATTCACCAAATATTTTCACTACTCACAAGAATATCTATTCACATATTCACGTACAATAAGAAAACACACTTCATTTTTTTCATTCTTCTTCCACACATACACAGACAAAATCAAATCTTTCACCAGCTTTTAAAGTTTTTGACTTTATTCCTAATTTAAGGGATTTTGTTTGAAGATGATAACATATTTGATGAAGACTTTTCTTAATATTTTTTCTTTTTAAATGACACTACACAGAACACACTAAAACACATTATCAGATCTTCTATCCTCTCTCACTTTCTGTCTCTTAATTCACTCTCTCTTCTACATCTCTTTACTGTTAAAGGCAGAATTCCCTCACCAGCAGCACCACCACTAAGAAACCACCACCGCGTCACCCTTCCTTTCCCCGTATCACAACAACCAACGTCCAGCTACCACGCGCCGCTCCCTCCTCTCTTTTCCATCGCAACTCGCCGGAGTTGATCATCGGCAGGCGAAATTCCAGATCTGGCCACTTTCATTGTTAAATCTTAGATATAAATTGTTTGCTCCTTTGTTGTTTTTGTTCAAACTATTTGGTTAAATTTATTTGTTTTAAATTTATTTCTTTTTCTAATAATTATTTGGATATTTGTTTTTGCTTTTTACATTTTTTTTTTTGCCATTGTTGATTCGTTGTTCTTGATAATTGGTGATTATTTGACCACTGTTGGCATTTTGAACATAACACTTAGTTACTAATTTTGTTTTCCTTGGATTTATCTTGTGGATTTTATTATTTTTTTTCTTAGTTGTAATTTGGTTATTTTTCAAGTATTATAAACACTGGCCAATGAAATTATTTCTTCGAAGGTCATCTCATTAAAAAGACGGATTTTATTTTATCAAAATTATTTTTTATATTAAAGGCTAATACTGGCCAATAAAATTATCTTTTCATCTGAATATTTGAGGTCATTTCGTTATAAAATGAATTTTATTTTTTCATGTTTGGTTATTTGGTTGTTATGAGATTTATTATTATCATTAAATTATTATTTTGCTTTAATTAGGATATTGCTTTAATTATTTCCTTGCTTTAATAATTGTATTTCTTTAATTATTGTGTCACTTTAATCATTATGTTGTTCTAAAAAAAATATATTGTTTAATTTATTTCAGTGATTCATTTTAATGTTGAAAAGTCTTTTATAAATTTGTTCTTTTATTTTTGAGATAATATATAAATATGATCTTAAACTTGATACGAAATTATAATTTTGATATTAAATTTTAATAGTGGACAAATAAATTTTTAATTATTCAAAACGTGGTGTTAAGATAGCATTAACACGTTCATTTTAGTCATAATCTTGTTTTGGTTTTGAAAATGTTTACATTATTTTTTTTTCTTTTTTTATGGATGATATTGACTTTATGTGGCTCTATTTTGTCTTCACATACGATTAGTTCTATTTATTTGGACCAATAATATATTCTCTTAGAGTTTTTCAACAGACAAACATTTCTACGATGTTTAGCTATTTTTTTTGCTACTTGTTTTGGATTGCTTTAACATTATTGTTATTTAATTTATTGATAATTTGATATTAATTTTTAGTTTAAAAAAAGTTTTATTTTACATTGGGCGATGAAGAAATTCTTCATTGATTTTCGAAGCCTTTGCAAATAAAAAGACGGATATTACGTATATAAATATGTAATAAATAAATTTTTGGCAATGATGAAATCTTTAAAAAAAAAATAACTTTATCTATGCCCGCTTTTCAATAAAATTATATTTTTAAATATATATATGTGCACATGTCTTTTGTATTTATTTATTTGTTACTAATATTTTATTTACAAATGTTTGTACAGGTTATGGAGAATACTATTCGGGAATAGCATTCAAAGAAGATTTTAATTTTTATGTATGTATTTTTATACTTTCACATTTGTACAAATATTAAATTATAGTGAAGTCTTTATATTTGAGGTGTTGGGAGGGATATTATTTATTTACGCAACTTTCATCACGCGTTAGACAAATTTAGGTTGTTACTGTTAATATAAAAGAATTAAATTAATTTAGATATTTAATAGAATAATTCATATTTTTACACTAAAAATGTTATGTAATCTCTTTTTTGAACAAAATTTTCTTTATTTAATCTTTTCATTTTTCCATACATATTCTCATGTATTTTTGTTCATTTTTATACATTTTTTATACACATATTTTTACGATAACATATGCAATTTACACATTCGTTATATATAAATTATTTATATTATTTTAATGCATATTTCAAATCTATATTTATAAACATTGATTTTTCCTCTTTCTTTTTATAAACCTAAGTCTAGTCGGAAATCACATTTGTGGATTCTGAAAGGTGCCTAATACCTTCCCTTCAGAATAATTTGAATCCTTATTTAGAATCTAAATTGGTTCGTAGATAAGAATGAAGTCGCATTTGTTAAAAAATAAGTAGGCTTCCTATTTTTCCTTAAAAATTAGATTGGGATTCTGTACATAATTAATTCTTTTAGAGTCCATAATATCATGCTCGTTTTGACCTTAGCTAAAAATAGGGTATGACAATGTTTATGCCGCGTTGCTTAGCTTGGTTGAAAATTATCTTCTGCCGATTTCTCTGGTTCAGCTTGGGTGAATGCCGTCCCAATTGAACAATGGAATTTAAGAAATCGTGATACAAGCTGGGCGCGATTCTATCCTTGTCTGCCGTCCACTCTGTGCAAGACACTGCTACGTCAAAAGGAGTCTTGTTGTCCTTGTTATATGACATCTTCTTTGCTCGGGGATGATCTTTTAATTCCAGAGGCACATAGCCCCAAAAATAGAGGAAGCAAGCAAATAGAGAGGCGTGTTGCCATCATTGTCTGGATCCTCGATAAGCTTATCCCACTTTGTGGGCTTCAACAAGTAACTGACCATATTTGCTCGACTGCAGAATATGGCTATGTGAAGAGCATTTCGTCCGTTGCTGTCGAGCATTTCCCGGCAATCAGGGCAGTGATTTAGTAGCGTATGTATAACGTCTACCTTACCTCCACCGGCTGCAGTGTGAATTGCTGTTGTCCAGTCATTGTCACTGCCTGCTGGAAGGAAGGCTAAGGATCTTTTCCACACCAGCATATCGGAAACTACTTCTTTCAATCCTAAAAGAGCAGCAAAGTGCAGCGAATTCCAACCCCCCACGTCAGGTTCCTCACACAACTATCTATTCCATTGCATTAGCAATCTCGCGCAATCTGGATGCATGCGTCAAAGATGATGATGATAAATAGTTAAATCAACGCAAATTTAGACTCCCTAGTGCAGTCTCTAAGTGGGTTTGGGGAAGGGTAGAGTGTACGCAGACCTTACCACTACCTCAGAGGCGGAGAGGCTGTTTTCGATAGACTCTCAGATGAAGAAAAAACAGTCCAAAACAGAATAATACTACAACAAAATAATATGATAGTCGAAGTACAAGAAACAAAAGATAGTAACAAAGATCGAAAAGAGATGTTAATATTGTGACAGTAACGGCAAAAAATTATGTACATACCCTTGTGTTCCTGAATCACTGCTGCATGCAGACGTGTTCGATTTAATGGACCTGCAGAAGAAGTTGGTTGCTCGCAGGTGTTCAAGATTTCAACCAAAGCGTCACGAAGACCAGACTCAGCTGCCAGATACATTGGTGTCTCCCGCACCTTGTTTGATGGAAATTCGAATTCAGGATCTTCTTTCACCCAGTCTGGCTACATCTTGATGTCGGCTTCGCACGGCCTTGTGCAGGGCTGTATCTCCATTCTCATCTGTCATCCTCATGAGTGTCTCCTTATAATGCTCATCTATACTAAGTAGCAAGTGTACTACTTCGATGTGACCTTCATTAGCTGCTATGTGAAGCGCAGACTCATTCTTCTTGTTCGGATGGCATAACAATGCCGGAGTAATCTTAAGGACTTCGGCCACGAAATGGGAGTGGCCATAATGTGCCGCCACGTGTAAGATTGTGTTTCCCGTTGGAGTGACTTGGTATGCATTTTCTTCTTCCCGTTTCAGATATTCAGCAAGTGTAAAATCACCTTTACTGATATTGCCTTCCACCGCAGCAGTGTACAAGGTTGGATCCATTTTTCGTTTCTTTTATTTGCTTTGCGGATTTATCCAAAATCTCCTATATTATAATCTTGTGAGTTCTTTACTTTCTCTGGATGAAACATTATATAGATTTATTCTGAACACCACACAGATCTTTGCCTTTGATCAAAAGAAAGGTACTTATTGTTTGCTTTGATCAGAAGAAAGGAATTTGTATAGAAAAAACAACATGAATAAAAACATCTTTTTACTATTTAAGATCTTCTTGTCATGACTCTTTTTTTCCAACACAAACAAGACTAAGTAATTGAAAATGATAGAAGGTAGCCCAGTGCAATAGACCCCTGTGGTCTGGCCCTCTTCTCCTGACCCTACGCATAGCTCTTTGTGACCTTGGAGTAACTGGTAAAGTTGTTTTCATGTGACCAAGAGGTCACGGGTTCAAGCCTTGGAAATAGACTCTGGCAAAACTACAAGGTAAGGTTGCGTATAATACACCCTTGTGGTGGGGACCTTCCTCCAACCCTACACATAGCTACGATGCTTTACACTGCAATATTTTCTTTTGGAGAAATGACATTCACTTTGGTGCTTAAGAAGCAACCTATGATGATATTCTCTTGTTTTTCTCTTTTTCTTTTTTTGGTTCCTTTCTTTCTTAACTTGTAAAGCCGAGTATGTTACAGCTGCCTATTGTGTTAGTCATACAATTTGGCGTCGGAAGTTGATAAAGATGCTACAAGAACAAGCTACTATAGATAATATCGCGTGTTAATAAATCTCATATTCCATGAATGAGAAAGCAAACTAGTGTAGATAATATCGCGTGTTAATAAGAAGTAACGTTGCTTTGGTGAAAGAATGGTGATCTGAAACTTCCTACATAACTTACATAGAGACTTGCGTCTATGTTACAACCTTAACATGTTCACTGGCTTGCAGTTATTCAATCTTTTTGTATAAGGTTCTCGAGTGATAGATATGTCATCAACATCTTGTTTCAAAATTAATTTGAATTCTTATTGTATAATATGGTCATGGTTTTTAATTTCATGTTTTAAAGATGCCTTACTTCAGAGTAAGGTATATGATGTGCGATCGGAGTGGGTTGTTTTGACATGAAAGCGAAATCGAAAACATCAAAATCCCTTTCTTGTGATCATGGCAAACATCATATCCCTTTCTTCTTTGAGATTCATTAAGCATCTAATTAGTTTTATAATAATGTTTCATCCAGAGAAAGCAAAGGACTCACAGGATTATCATTGGGAGATCTAGGATAAAACACCAAATCAAAAGGAATGGATCCGACCCTGTATAATGCTGCGATGAGAGGCAATATCGGAGATACCAATTTTCTACTTGCTGATCATCTGAAAAGGGATGAAGAAAATGGCTACCAAGTCACTCCGAAGGGCAACACGGTCCTCCATGTCGCAGCCCTCTATGGCCATTCCCATTTCGCGGCAGAAGTCCTTAAGGTTACTCCGGCACTGTTACGCTGTCAAAACAAGAAAAATGAAACCGCTCTTCACATAGCAGCCAATGAAGGGCACACTGAAGTAGTACGTGTGCTACTTGCATGTATAGAAGGTCATAATAATAAGGAGAAACTCGCGAGGATGACAGATGCTAGTGGAGATACAGCCCTGCACAGGGCCGTGCGGAGCCAACATCTAGATGTGGTTAAGCTCTTGGTGAAAGAAGATTCTGAATTCGAATTTCCGCCTAACCATGCGCAAGAGACGCCACTGTATCTGGCGGCTGAATCTGGTTTTCATGATGCTTTGATTACCATCTTGAAATCCTGCAAGAAACCAACTTGTGCTGCAGGTCCATCTAATAGAACGCCGCTGCAAGCAGCAGTAATTCAGAAACATAGAGGTACATAATTTTTGCTATTTGTTGTATCAACATCAAACTTCAGTTGACCTTCCTATAATCTGTTGATGATTTCGTAATGTCTGTCGTCCATCTATATTTGCGAGAAGATCTAACCCCTTATTACGCATTTATTGTGTTGACACATCCAGATTGCATTAGATCACTATGGC
Organism: Capsicum baccatum var. pendulum; assembly: GCA_030864225.1. Taxonomy (NCBI): domain Eukaryota; kingdom Viridiplantae; phylum Streptophyta; class Magnoliopsida; order Solanales; family Solanaceae; genus Capsicum; species Capsicum baccatum. The sequence goes on from CM061554.1 coordinate 242,216,441, forward strand.
GTTGGAATAAGCCTTTATGCGAAGAACTTGACTTATGGGGTTGGAATTCACTTCACTATGCTGTTAAATTAGGATTGGAAGACGTAGTTTCTGCTATGCTGGAGTGGAAAAAATCCTTAGTGTACCTTCCGGCAGGCAGTGAAAATGACTGGACAACAGCAATTCACATTGCAGCCAGTGAAGGTGATGTAAACATGATAAATGAGCTATTAAATCACTGCCCTGATTGTCGCGAAATGCTTAACAGCAACAATCAAAATGCTCTTCATGTTGCCGTATTGAACAATCAAGACAAGGTAGTCTGCTCCTTATTATACTCTGATAAGTGCGACAGCCTTGTTGATGAGCCAGATAGTGACGGCAACACTCCTCTGCATTTGCTTGCTGTCTCCGGTAACCATGTGCCTGGATTAATAAACCATCCTAGAGCAAAGAAGATGTCATTTAACAAACAAAACCAGACTCCACTTGATATAGCATTGTCGTGCCCAAAGAAGGTAAGCGGCCGCACATTTGTTTTTCAAATACTGGTTGCGCTTGAGTATATGCTGGAGAAATATTGAATTACTAGTTCACGGATTATGTCAAGTGAAAGAGTGATTCGTGTTCACTCTCAAATCTTCAGCTTTTTGTCCAAACACAAGTAGTTCCATAAAACTTCAAATACTCCTTTTCAAGTTCAAATGCCTCCGTACTATATGCTAATTTTCTGAAATATCATGTTCGATACTGTTTGATAGAATTTTCAGATAACTACTGAAGTTATGTTGTCCTTGCAAGAGTAGAATAAGAATGACTCAATATAACTGAACTATTGATGAAAATAGGAGAAATTGATGAAGGATTTGTGTAGCATTGGCCGAGTTGGAAAACGTGACTTTGAAGTAAAGCGGAAGTACAAGTACACACCCAATCCAAATGCTGAAACAGAAACAGGAGGCAAAATGAAACTGAGGGAAGATGATCACGATAAAGCTAAAAAGGCAAATCAAACAATAATTGAAAGTATTATGAAGGTAGCTCAAATCCATATTGTTGTGGCCACTTTGATAATGACAGTCACTTTCGCCGCTGGTATCACATTGCCAGGAGGTTTTGAGAGCGACTCCGATAGCCCTAATCAAGGGATGGCGATTCTAATAAGGAAAACAGCATTTCGTGCATTTGTTGTTTCCGATACCATTGCCTTCACATGCTCAGCTGTTGCCATATTCATCTACTTCTTCATGGCAGATGTAAGTCCAAATCCTCAAAACAAAAAAATTGTAAAGAAACTTTATAATCTCGCAGCTTATTTTCAGTTCTTCTCAATGTTAGCAGTCGTAATTGCATTCGCAACGGGTATGTTTGCTACTTTATCACATTCACTTGGTCTTGCTGTTACTGTCTGTTTCATAGGTTGCCTCTCTATTTTATTGTACTTCTTTGTTCTTATTTATATGGTAAGGAAAATATATATGATGCCGATAAGTGACTAGAGAGACATGAATGTGAGCTACTACTTGTACTTATTGCTTCCAAATGTATAATTCAGTTTTTACCGAATACATTGAAATACATATCACAGATATGTTTTTTTAGTCCATTACATGTTATTTTAGTTATACATCCTTTTTCTCATGATATAAAAATCTACGTAAATTCATTTTCTTCTATTCAAATTATAAGTGGTCGCATTTCGTCACCGACAATGCTATAGACCCAATTTACCTTCACTAAATAATTCATCGTACAGCAACAATATAACCAGTGAAATTCCACAACTGGAGTTTGGGGAGGATAGAGTATATGTAGATCTTACCTCTATATTAGGAGGCAAAGAGGTTTCCTGTTATGAATTTAACCAAGATGGAGGTCCTATTTGCAAAGATGACACATTTTACATTTGGGACCCCGGGAAGCAGTGGCGGAGCTACCTTTGCTTCAGGGGGTTCATCCAAACCCCCTTCGATGAAAAATTATACTGTTTTTAAACTATTTTTACATGGTTAAAAATACTTTTTATGCATATATAGTAGATGTTGAACCCCTTCGATTAGTTCGTATATTTAATTCTGAACCCCCTCAATGAAAATCCTAGCTCCGCCACTGCAGGAAAGATGTTTATATATAGTAGAGGAATATAATCTATTAGGGGAATGTTATGAAGTTGGCTTCTATTTTCTTAGCTAAGTTTAGCATTCTGGAATCTCCCTTTTAATTTCTGTTTTCCCTTTTATTTCTATGACGAATTCTTATTTCAATGTATGTGACTATGGTTCTCCTTATCAATATGATTCCCCCTCGTTGCATTTCCGAATTTTGATAGACCTTTAGCACAAGGAAAAACAATTCAAAGCAGTTAAGAAAATAAATGTTAGAAGTGGAGAAGCCATGGAAAAATACTATCGAGAGAATGACAAGAAAAAAAGGCAGTCCCGGTGCACTAAACTCCCTCTATGCGCAGGGTTCGAGAAAGGGTCCCATCACAAGGGTGTATTATATGTAGTCTTACTTTGCATTTCTGCGAGAGGCTATTTTCAAGGCTTAAACCCATGATCTCCTAGTCACATCACAACAACTTTACCAGTCACTATGATAATTGAAGTACAAAAAAGCAATAGATAATTACAAAAATCGAAGGACAAGAAACTACAACAGTAATACTACGACTAACTAGTATGGAAGGAAAAGCGAGAGAACTCTACCGAATTTGTGTCCTACATAACCTCTCGTCTTAGATCATGACCCTAGTTAGCTGAAACTACATCATGTCTTATCTAATCAGCTCTTCCCATTACTTTTTCGATCTATTCTAACTCTCTTGAAGCCATTCATAGCCAATCTCTCACACCTCCATCCCGAGGCATCATCTCAGTCTCGCTTTTTCAGCTACTCTCCTCTTTACATGCCTGGACCATCTCAGTCTCGCTTGCCGCATCTTGTTCTTCATTAAGGCCACTCATACTTGAATACATTCATTTCTATTCCTATATCTTAGTCCCACACATCCATCTCAGCTACCTCATGTCCGTAACTTTTATCCTCTGAACGTGAGTTCTTGACTGGACAACATGAAATATAATCCATGCATCTAAAGACCTATTACTAAACATGCATTACGTATAGGCGAGGTTAATTCCTCTTGTATCACCTTTTAACAACTACTAACACCATATTATAAAGAGTAGCCTTACCAACATGTCTTAAACATATTCCCAACTAAATGGTAACCCCTTTATATATGATCATCTTTTTCTTCCGTTATGTCCTATTTTTCGCTAAGTCTGCATAAATTCCAAGAGTTTATAGGTCTTTTGAGACAATTTCGCTTATGCGATAAGAAATGTGCCTTAAAAGATGCAACGACATTTCGAGGATACATGTTATCCGAAGTTCCAGACATAGATATAGACTGTCATCTCTGTATTACTGTTTGGTTACCGGTAGTAAATTCCCTTTCACATAACTTAAAATTTATGGATTCTCAAGTCAAAATATTTATATACATACAGGATCCGGCAAAACTATTAGATTCAGACGGTGAATCCATAAAACCAACGTTGTGAATCCGCCCGTTTATGTTCTAACATCGCTGTCGTCAATTTAATATATTGTTGCAAGTTGTTGTCATGACATGCTTGACAAGGACAATTAACTGTTAGTGCATGTCAATATAACCTGATAGCGTAAAAACTATTTTCGACATAATGGTGGAGATGTTCATGCTGAAATTAAAACGTATAGCCATACAAGATATAGGTTTCATGAAATGAAATGAGTAAAGCATCTAGTACCCTTCTGAACTATGACCGAATTCGCTACATCACACTCCAACTTCACAACTGTTTTAATATCCCTGAACTAAATTTTAGCGTATTTTTTTCAACTTTTTTAGCTGATGTGACACCTTTTGTCAGCCTTTTTAGCTGACTTAGCACCTTCGACGTGGCCCCTATTTTATGTAATAAAGGTGTTACGTCAGTACAAAACGGTGACAATTTTTGATCTGTCTTCATAATGTTTTTGACTAATTTTTTATCTCGACTGGCTTTGTCTTCATGATCATTACCCTCCGACTCTACGTGTGGTTCCACCACCACTGAAATCGCGAGCAGGATTGCTTTCTCTAGATGAAAGAAACAATTATAGTATTAATTCAAAGATGCTATTTAGGAGCATCCAAGGTGTCGCCTAGTGGTCAATGATGTTTATTATGCACTATGAAGTCTCGGGTTCAATTTTCAGTAGAAGCTAAACGCTAGTGTGATTTCTTCCGATCTGTTCTAGCAATGGTAGACGGAGTTTACTGTTAACAGTAGTTGATGGCCCTGTGAAAAAAGTTGAACAAATTCCTTGCTTCCTTAAATACCTTTCCTTTTCTTTTTTATCAAAGGCAAATGTTTGTTTGGTGTCCAGAATATTTCTTAAAACAAAAAAGGGCAGCCCTAGTGCGCTCCCGCGATGTGCTGGGTCCGGGGAAGGGCCCGATCACAAGGATCTATTTTACGCAATCTCAACTTACATTTTTGCAAGGGGTTGTTTCCAAGGCTTGAACCCGTTATCTCCTGCTCACATGGAAACAGCTTTACCCATATCCAAAATATTTCGATGATAATATAATAAAGGACACACAAGATCATAATTTGAAATATTTATAAATCCCAAAATCCAAAAAAAACAAGAAAAATTGAAAAGAAAAAATAAGGAAAAAATTGAGAATATTTCGATTCTTTGAAAATATTGAATCAAACTATTTGTCCTTATTTCGACAAAAGAATCACAAGCTTCTTCGCAAGAACTTCTTTTTTTAACATAGTATTATACACACTTTCTTACGCATAGACCCCTGTGGTCTGGTCTTCTTCCCCCCACCCTACGCGTAGCTACGATGCTTTACACTGCAATCTTTTATTTTGGAGAAACAACATTCACTTTGGTGCTTAAGAAGCAACCTATGAAAATATTCTCTTTTTTTTTTCTTTTTCTTATTTTGGTTCCTTTCTTAACTTGTAAAGTCGAGTATGTCGCAGCTGCCTAATGTGTTAGTCATGCAATTTGGCATTGGAAGTTGATAAAGATGCGACAAGAGCAAGCTACTATAGATAATATCGCGTGTTACTAAGAAGTACTGTTGCTTTGGTTAAAGAATCCCATATTCCATGAATGAGAAAGCAAGCTACTGTAGATAATATCACGTGTTAATAAGAAGTAACGTTGCTTTGGTGAAAGAATGGGACTTGTGATCTGAAACTTCCTACATAACTTACATAAAGACTCACGTCTATGTTACAACCTTAACATGTTCTCTGGCTTGCAGTTCTTCAATCTTCTTGTATAAGGTTCTCGAGTGATAGATATGTCATCAACATCTTGTTTCAAAATTAATATGAATTCATATTGTATAATATGGTCATGGTTTTTAATTTAATGCATTAAAGATGCCTTACTTCAGAGTTTTCCTCTTTCAAATCAAATATGCCACTGCCTCTCCGATACGATTGGAGCTTTAATTCTAGTATGTTTCTTTACACTGCTTATCAAAAAATCCACGCTAAACTCAGTACCTGCAATTTTGGATGTGTTGTTTAAGTGCCAGTGTAGCTAATCTGAGCCCCTCCACAAAGATTTCAGATAGGCAGTGTGGACTGCTGTACCATTGACTCTATCTATTCATGAAATTTTCTTTATTTCATTTTCTATTTTATACAGGCTCGCTCCCTCTTTTTCCAAGAATTCATCCACTTCCCTTTACTCCATAGGGCCTTCTATTGAGGAATATGTTGTGTTTATGCAACAACGGTAAAATATTGACCTCTTCTTCATTACTTATGAATTCAAATTCAATTTATCGTGAATGTGCTGCTGGTTTTCAGTTTGGAAGTCGTAGATCCGCGAAGAGCATGTGTTGAGTAAAGGGAAAAGGAGCAATGTCCGCCAGTCTCATGGGGCAATGGGAGCCAACGAGAGCCATTATTGTTTTGGTAAGTTTCATCTTTAGCTCATTTGAGTTGCTAAGATTTTCTTTGTTACGGTTACTACTACATTTGTTTGTTTTTAGGAGAAAGAATCATAAGATGAAGTGAATCTTAAGAGATCCAACCATTTCTTTTTGTCTTTGGAGGTTTAGGAGACATGAAGGCGAAAATACGAAAACATCAAAATCCCTTTCTTGTGATCAAGGTAAGCACTAGATCCCTTTCTTCTTTGAGATTCACTAAGAATCTAATTAGTTTTTCCTATACACTAATGTTTCATCAGATAAACCAAAGGACTCACAGGATTATCATGGATCCGACCTTGTATAATGCTGCGATGAGAGGCAATATCGGAGATGCCAATTTTCAACTTGCTGATCATCTGAAAAGGGATGAAGAAAACGGCTACCAAGTCACTCCGAAGGGCAACACGGTCCTTCATGTCGCAGCCCTCTATGGCCACTCTAATTTCGCGAGAGAAGTCCTTAAGATTACTCCCGTATTATTATGCTGTCAAAACAAGAAAAATGAAACCGCTCTTCACATAGCAGCTAACGAAGGGCACACTGAAGTAGTACGTGTGCTACTTGCATGTGTAGAAGATCATAATACTAAGGAGAAACTTACGAGGATGACAGATGCTAGAGAGGAAACGTAGACAAATATTGAAAATTGCTAGAGCTATTAGATTTCAATCTAGCATACCTATCAAGTTTTGGGGAGTTTTCGTTCAAACTGCAGTATATTTGATGAACAGGTTACCATCATCATCATCAGTTGGTAACAAAAGCCCTTATGAGTTGTTATTTTCGAGAATCCCTTCACTGGTGCATGTAAAGGTAGTAAGTTGTCTGTGCTATGCTTTAGTATTACGTAAAGGTGATAAGTTTGCAGAAAGAGCTAAACTGTAACGCCCCAGAAAATGGGTCCCGGAGCGTCACAAGGTGCTTGAGGCTATGAGTAGCCCCAAGCTAACCCTTTGGGCCATTTTCATCCAGTTCAACACAAATCAACGGGTTTCCATAAATAACCCTCAAATATCAACAGAGTAATCATCATCCAAGAATAAAAGAATTTTAGAAAGATAACAAACTATGACTTATTAGTCAACTCCCAACATTTGTACTAGTCTGACAAGCCTCTAAGAAAATCAATAAAACCAGCGAGCCATTGAGACATGCCCCAACTGACTCATACTCAGTTATCAAATGTAATCAATTCTGTGAAACCAACATTAGACATCACGTCCTCAGAACTTGAGCACTCACCACAACAGAGGATGTAGAACAGCGTGCCCAAAGAATCATTGTCGGAACTGAAACTAAGCACCTGAACCTACATTCTGAGAAAACGCAGCCCACATCCGAAGATGTGGGTCAGTACCATGCAAAGGGACCGAGTATATGGGGGTGTATGCAGTTGTATAAACATCATCATCATAAATATTTATAAGAAATATGCAGGATGCATGAAAGACTCACATAGCCTGAAGAAAATCATCATAATTACTAGAGGATGAAATAAGTACAATAAAACATGTGAGTCATCATATAATTTGTCAATCACTTTCAGTTCATCAAGAATATCAATTCTCATAATGTAAATATCATTTAAATCATTCGAAAGAATAACTTTCACAATTCCACTTTCAAATCACTTCACCATTCACCATAGACACAACGAAACACACACACACTGGGAGATCCTATAACCGACATAAACCATGTGAGCTACATAGAGTCCAACGTACAACCCACATTGGGGAGAGCCGTCCTATCCTTTCCATCGGAGTAGGACTATCGATATCTAATCCACACAAACTAGTTATCACTATATAAATCAGCCTCAGGCTCACTCCTACGGGGGCTCGTAGTTCTAGGGAAGTAAGGTCGCTTTATACCTTCCACTCGGTGCTAAAGATTTCTTCCAGACTTAGCTCAGATAATTTCAAAGACAATCCACAACAAAACAATTTTAGTAATATATAAATATACATCGGGAGTCATCATGCTTCCCATCTATCAAAATCAACCACGATGTGGATTTCTTTCACACTCGAGTTCAAAACAACTCCATTAAGACCAAAAGGTTAAATCATTCAAAATATCTCAAATATTCAACATCAACGTGCTTATAACACACACTTTCTTAAAAAAGACAATTTCCAATGGGGATTCACGACCCAAATATCAAAATCATGATAAATATAGTTCAAGATTCATGTTTTTTATCTCCAAACATGTAAATTCATCTTTCAAAATCATAAACATCAAGATTTCATAATAATCATCATAAGATATGGGTTCATGCTTCAAATTCGTGAAAATCAAATAAAAATCATGCATTTGTAAAGAAAATTACTTTTGGGCACAAGAACGAAAGAGAGTTCTTGTTGAAAAACCCCACATACCTTAAATGATGAACTTTAGATCGATACTCATTTTTGAGATGTTAATCGTGCCTTTGAATGATGGTTCTTGGAGTTCTTGAACTAGGAACTTGGAATCTTGAATAAATTTGCAGAATTAATGGTGAACTTTGGAGGTTCTTGAAGTTGGATGTAGGAGCTTAAGGTTTTCTTTTTGAGGGAATTTGATGAAATATAATATATAATGCTTCTAATAGTTTTTAATATAGGGTTTGGACGGATTTTCGGTGAGGGGGAATGACCAAAACGCCCCTAAAAATCAAATAATTCTCGAATCTTTCCTTTGGTGGATTGTTTTGATAGTCTGAAGTAGATCAACTATAACGTTTTACTCCGATATCCAAATTGGATGAAACCAATTTCATTGGAAATAGGGCTCGTAGAGATTTCCATTGATATATACTAGATCACCCAGATCATTATGTATAAGGAGTTATGATCATTTGAATTTGACCCAAAAATTCGCTTTTGATAGGCTGAAGTAGATCGACCATACCTTTTTGCTCCGATACACAAATTAGATGAAACCAATATCATTGGAAAGAGGATCGTAGAGCTTTATGTTGATATATAGTAGACCACCCAGATCATTATGTACAAGGAGTTATGATCATTTAAAGTTGGAGTAAAAATACGCCAGGCCTCAGTACTTTTTTCCTGCACGTTATACTGTCCACTACTACTCACGGTTCGATCGAAATGTTCATAACTCGTTGCTCGGGTGTCTGTTTTGGATGATCCAAATATAGTTGGAAAGCTTATTCGATACTCTACGTAATGGTGGGTCATAATCTAATACATTCCACAGGAAAAATTTATAATTCATTCTAGAAGATAGAACCCAACACGTTTACGCACAAAATTTCAATGAAAAATTTTCCGGGGTATTACATCATCGCCCTTGGAAACATTCATTCTTGAATGACGCTAGAAATGCCAATATTAGATAGGGAATAGAGCATACAACTGAAACAATTCATTAGACTCATGAACACATCGTTTCTCACTCCGAATGCAACATAGAATGCATAAATTCAAGAAACTACAGCTGAACACATAATAAATGACAGCTGAACTGCTGCAACTTTTATCAAAAGTGCATGATTTAGGAAAGAACGGTATCTTAGGCTTGATTGGAGTTTTCGGAAAATAGGTGCGGGTACTTGGATCGCATATCCGCCTCAGCTTCCCAAGTTGCACTCTCATCAGATTGGTTTCGCCACAACACCTTGACTAAGGGAACTTCTTTGTTCCTTAGTCTTCGGACATTGAAATTAAGAATCTCAACAGGAATCTCATCAAAAGAAAGATTTTCTTGAATTTCAGCACTCACAGAGGAATCCACTACCACAACATCGGTAATATGCTTTCTAAGCATGGAGACATGTATTGGATGAACAGAGGACAACTCGAAAGGCATCTCGACCTCATAATCTACCTTACCAACACGACTAAGAATTTTGTAAGGACCAACATAAAGGGGACTAAGCTTCCCCTTCTTTCAAAATCTCTTCACCCCCCTCATGGGTGAAATTTTCAAATACACTAGGTCACCAACTTTAAACTCAAGGTCTCTCCTTCTAATATCCGTATATGACTTTTGACGACTCTGCCTAGTCTTCAACCTTTCCCTAATCAACTTAACTTTTTCCATAGCCTCAAATACCAAATCAGGACCACTCACAACCGCTTCACCCACCTCGAACCAACCTATGGGTGATCTACACTTCCTCCTATATAAGGATTCAAACGGAGCCATATGAATACTAGAGTGGAAACTGTTATTATAAGCAAACTCTATCAATGGTAAGTGATCATCCCAACTTCCCTTAAAGTCAAGTGCACAAGATCTTAACATATCTTCTAAGGTTTGGATGGTACGCTCAGCCTGACCATCGGTCTGCGGATGAAAAGCATAACTCAAAAGCACTTGGGTACCAAGACCCTTCTGAAAAGCTTTCCAAAATTGTGAAGTGAAATGAGTACCCCTATCCGAAATGATAGACAAGGGAACTCCATACAGTCTAACTAGCTCTCGGATATACAAGCTAGCGTAATCCTCAGCAGTATATGAAGTATGAACAGGCAAGAAATGAGAAGACTTAGTCAACCTATCAACCACAACCCAAATGGAATCATGATGGCGTCGGGAAGGAGGTAAACCAATCACGAAGTCCATATTTATCTGTTCCCACTTCCAAGTGGGAATACTAAACTCTTGCATCATACCACCAGGTCTTTGGTATTCAAACTTAACCTGTTGGCATGTTGCATACTTAGATACAAACACTGCTATATCTTTCTTCATGCCACTCCACCAATAGATTTCTGCAAGTCTCGGTACATCTTGGTGGCACCAGGATGAATAGAATATCGTGCCCCATGTGCTTCATCCATAATCCTCTTTCTCAGATCATCAACATTCAGGACACACAATCTACCCTGCAATCTCAACACACCATCTCTCCCTTGGGAGAAAACCTCTACTTTTTGGTCCTTAACTGACTCCTTCAGTCTAACCAAACTAGCATCTATGTATTGCTTTTCCTTCACTTTCGAAACCAAGGAGGATTTGGAACTACTTTGAACCCCTATACTACCTTCAGTAGAGTCAAACAACCTAACCCCCAATCTAGCCAAACGATGTACATCATGAGCCAACTCTTTCTTACCTTCTACCACATGCGAAACACTACCCATGGACACTCTACTTAGGGCATCCGCCACAACATTAGCCTTCCCCGGATGGTACAGTACACTCATATCATAGTCCTTTAACAATTCTAACCATCGTCTCTGCCTAAGATTCAATTCTGTCTGGGTAAACACATACTGCAGACTCTTACGATCAGTAAAAACATCAACATGGACACCATACAAATAGTGTCTCTAGATTTTTAAGGCAAACACAACAGTAGCCAACTCAAGGTCATAGGTGGGGTAAAGTTTCTCATGGGGTTATCACCTTACCCTTCTGCATCAATACAAAACCCAACCCAACTCTCAAAGCATCACAGTACACCACAAAACCATCAACACCATCAGGCAAAGTCAAAACAGGGGCTGAAGTGAGTCGAGTCTTCAACTCTTGAAAACTCTTCTCACAAGATTTAGACTACTAGAACTTCACTTTCTTTTGGGTCAACCGAGTCATAGGAGACGCTATAGAGGAGAAACCCTAAACAAAACTACGGTAATAGCTAGCTAAACCTAAGAAACTTCGGATATCAGTCGGAGAAATAGGTCTACGCCAATTTCTAATAGTTTTGGTCTTTTGGGGATCAACTCTAATACCCCCGGAAGAAATGATATGACCTAGAAAATCGACTGACCTTAGCCATAACTTACACTTACTGAACTTGGCAAACAACTTGTGATATCTAAGGGTTGGCAAGGCAGTTCGGAGATGATCAGAATATTCATCCTCATTATGGGAGTACACCAGTATATCATAGATGAACACTATGACAAACATATCCAGATATGGTCTGAACACTCGATTCATGAGGTCCATGAAAGCTGCTGGGGCATTAGTTAACCCAAAAGACATAACAAGAAAATCAAAATGGCTATAACGAGTTCAGAAAATGGTTTTTAGGATGTCACACTCCCTAAATTTGAGTTGATGATAGCCGGAATGAAGGTTTATCTTTGAGAAATAACTTGCACCTTGCAATTGGTCAAACAAATCATCTATTCTCGGAAAGTGGTACTTATTTTTGATAGTGACTTTATTCAGTTGACGGTAATCAATGCACATACGCAAAGAGCCATCTTTCTTTCTCACAAACAACATAGGAGCACCCCAAGGAGAAACACTAGGCCTTATGAAACCCTTATCTAGTAGATCCTTGAGTTGCTCTTTCAAATCCTTAAGTTTTGCAGGGGCCATACGGTAAGGAGGAATAGAAATGGGCTGAGTATCGGGAAGAGGATCAATCCTGAACTCTATCTCTCTATGAGGAGGTATCCTTGGCAGATCATCCGAAAAGACATCAGAAAACTCATTGACAACATTAACAGACTAGAGAGTTAGAGTCTAAAACTCAATGTATTTGACTCTAACCAAATGGTAAATACACCCCTTGGAAATAAGCTTTCTAGCTTTGAGGTAAGAGATAAAATGACTCTTGGGTGACACAAAATTCCCAGACCACTCAAACATGGATGCACCCAAAAACTTAAACTTGACCACTCGGGTCTGACAATTAATAGAGGCATAAGAAGAATACAGCCAATCCATACCCAGAATCACATCAAAATCTACCATGTCTAACTCAATCAGGTCAGCCAACAAGACTCTATGAAGAACGGTAACAGGACACTTTTTATACACTTTCTAGGCAACAATCGAATCACCCACTGGGGTATAAACTAGGATAGGCTGAGGAATAATCTCAGGACTCATTTCAAAATTCACAGCAATCAAAGGTGTAACATATGAGAAACTGGATCCAGGATCCAACAAAGCATACACATCAAACTGAAATATTTGAAGCATACCAGTAACAACATCGGGAGAGTCCTCTTGTTCCTAGCGGGATGTTAAAGCATAGAATCTATTCTGGCGCTATCCGCCAGCATTGCTAGAAGAGGTACCCTGAGCTGGGGCTGGGTGCGTCGCTGGAATTGGAGCACTAATAGTCTGAGTCTGGGTTTGAGGGAGATAGTCACGACGCCCTTGTCCATTCTGTGGACAATCTCTAACTCTGTGACCTATGTCGCCACACCGAAAACAACCCCTCTTCTTACCCCAACACTCAACCGAATAAGCCCTACCACACTTAGGCCACAGGGGACTATTTGGCTTACTGCCAGCACTGTATTGGGATCTGGATGCATATGACCTATTACATTGCTCCGCCTACCTCTAGGCACGGGAGCACTAGCAGATGGCGGTGCTGGCATAGATGAACGATCCTGATACTAAGGGCGACTCCCTCCCTGCGATCTAGTCTGACCCTGTCTATGCTGCTTGGACCTAACTCTCTTATTCTCTCTCATTCTATCTCTCTCCTTAATCTTGTCTGCCTCAATCTGTTGGGCATGAGTCATCAGCCTAGAAAGATTTATCTCACTATTCAGTATAGCAGACCTACACTCCTTAACCATATAACTAGACACTCCAGTCACAAACTTACTCATACTAGCCCGATTATCAGCCACTAAGTCAGGAGTATTCTTGGCCAACTGATTAAACTTTAGATAGTACTCCATAACATTTATAAAACCCTGTCGTAGGTTCATACACTCTTCCACCTTTGCCTCCCTCATCTCTAAAGGGAAAAAATTATCCAGGAATGCATCCTGGAACTCTTGCCAAGTTATAGGGAAAACTCCCTCACCTCTACCTTTCCTCCAAGCAACAACCCAGTCATAAGCAACATCTTTCAACCTATAAGCAGCTAACTCCACACTATGTTCTTCAGATACATTCATCACCTGAGTAATCTTCCGCACCTTCTCTAAAAACAACCGTGGATCCTCATCAGACTTGGACCCATAGAATTCTGGCGGATTCATCCGCATGAAGTCACGGATCCTGGCAGTAGCTAAATCACCTCCCTATTACTGTGGAGACGGGGTCGGGTTGGACTGAACATTTGTAGTAATAGCTTGGGCCAACTCCTGAAAGGGTGCCCAAAATTCAGCATGAGAAATATTTTTATTCAATGGGTCAAAGGGTTGAGGTTGCTGACCATCATTATTTCTTATCGCTCGACGTGGAGGCATATTTCTTAAAGAGGAGAGCACGAATCAATAGCAGAGAGAGAAAATTTAAGCATGGTATACTTCTAAAAGAAAGAATCACACTTTTTCCTAAAATGTCTTGTAGCCTCTTGCTTATAGATGTGGCGCGCTACACACCGATGATCAATACTCTGCTTAACAGGACTTGTCAGACTCCCTAGGACACCTTAAAACCTTAGGCTCTGATACTAAGTTTGTAACGCCCCGAAAAACAGGTCCCAGAGTGCCACACGGTGCTTGAGGCTATGAGTAGCCCCAAGCTAACCCTTTGAGCCATTTTTATTCAGTTCAACACAAATCAACGGGGTTTTCACAAATAACCCTCAAATATCAACAGAGTAATCATCATCCAAGAATAAAAGAATTTCAGAAAGATAACATAATAAGACCTATTAGTCAACTTCCAACATCTATACTAGTCTCACAAGACTCTAAGAAAATCAATAAAACCAGTGAGCCATTGAGACATGCCCCAACTGACTCATACTCAGTTATCAAATGTAATTAATTTCGTGAGACCAACATCAAAAATTACTTCCTCGAAACATGAGGACTCACCACAACAGAGGATGTAGAACAGCATGCCAGAAGAATCACTGTCGAACCTGGATCTGAGCACCTGAACCTATATTCTGAGAAAATGCAGCCCACATCCGAAGATGTGGGTCAGTACTATGGAAAGGGACCGAGTATATGGGGGTGTATGCAGTTGTATAAACATCATCATCATAAATATTTATAAGAAATATGCAGGATGTATGAAAGACTCACATAGCCCGAAGAAAATCATCATAATCATGAGAGGATGAAATAAGTACAATAACACATGTGAGTCATCATCATAATGAATATCAATTCTCATAATGTAAATATCATTTAAATCTTTCAAAATAATAAATTTCACAATTCCACTTTCAAATCACTTCACCATTCACCATGGACACAAGGAAACACACACACACACTGGGAGATCCTATAACTGACATAAACCATGTGAGCTACATGGAGTCCAACATATAACTCACATTGGGGAGAGCTGTCCTATCCTTTCCATCGGAGTAGGACTATCGATATCAAATCCACACAAACTAGTGATCACTATATAAATCAACCTTAGACTCACTCCTACAGGGGCACGTAGTTCTAGGAAAGTAAGGTGACTTTATACCTCCCACTCAGTGCTAAAGATTTCTCCCGGACTTAGCTCAGATCATTTCAAAGACAATCAACAACAAAATAATTTCAGTAATATATAAATATACATCGGGAGTCATCATGCTTCCCATCTATCAAAATCAACCACGTTCTGGATTTCTTTTACACTCGAGTTCAAAATAACTCCATTAAGACCAAAAGGTCAAATCATTCAAAATATCTCAAATATTCAACATCAACATGCTTATAACACACACTTTCTCAAAAATCACAATTTCCAATGGGGATTCATGACCCAAATATCAAAATCATGATAAATATCGTTCAAGATTCATGCTTTGTATCTCCACACATGTAAATTCATCTTTCAAAATCATAAACATCAAGATTTCATAATAATCATCATAAGATATGGGTTCATGCTTCAAATTCGTAAAAATCAAATAAAAATCATGCATTTGTAAAGAAAATTACTTTTGGGCACAAGAATGAAAGAGAGTTCTTGTTGAAAAATCCACATACCTTAAATGATGAACTTTAGATCGATACTCTTTTTTGAGATGTTAATCGTGCCTTTAAATGATGGTTCTTAGAGTTCTTGAACTAGGAACTTGGAATCTTGAATACATTTGCAGAATTAATGGTGAACTTTGGTCGTTCTTAAAGTTGGATATAGGAGCTTAGGGTTTTTTTTGAGGAAATTTGATGAAATATAATATATAATGCTTCTAATAGGCTTTAATATAGGGTTTGGACGGATTTTCGGTGAGGGAGAATGACCTAAACGCCCCTAAAAATCAAATAATTCTCGAATCTGTCCTTTGGTGGACTGTTTTGATAGTCTGAAGTAGATCAACTATAACGTTTTACTATGATATCCAAATTGGATAAAACCAATTTCATTGGAAAAAGGACTTTCAGATATTTTCGTTGATATATAGTAGATCACCCATATCATTATGTACAAGGATTTATGATTGTTTGAATTTGACCCAAAAATTCACTTTTGGTAGGCTGAAGTAGATCGACCATAACTTTTTTCTCTGATAGACAAATTGGATGAAAGTAATTTCTTTGGAAAGAGGACTCGCAGATCTTTCCATTGATATATACTAGATCACCCAGATCATTTTGTACAAGGAGTTATGATCCTTTAAAGTTGGACAAAAAATATGTCAGGTCTCAGTACCTTTTTCCTGCACGTTTTACTGTTCATTACTATTCATGGTTCTATCGGAATGTTCATACTCGTCGCTCGTGTGTCTGTTTTGGATGATCGACATATTGTTGGAAAGATTATTCGATACTCTACACAATTGTGGGTCATAATCTAAGATATTCCACATGGAAAGTTTATAATTCACTCTAGAAGATAGAACCCAATAAGCTTACGCCCAAAATTTCAAAGAAAAATTTCCTGGGGTATTACATAAACCAACAATGATGATGGAATAATCTACTTCACAGAAAGGATATTTGCTCCTAGATTTAGATAGCAACATATTGTTTGTTAGCAGAGATGTTTCATTCCAAGAGCATGTGTTTCCATTTTCCAATAGGAAAGATAAAGATGATTTAGCGGCTTTCTACAACTGCATGACTACCACAGTGAGACAGAGCCTGATGATATTGAAGATCATGTAATCAGTCCTTTTGCAGACACAAAATGATCACCACAAGGTCGTTTAGAACCTAAACACTTGGCTGAAGTTCTACCACATCAAGAGTTAAACAATGATGTACCAGTTACTACGGAGATAAGAGATATGCAAACTCTACCTAAAAGAACTCTAAGAGTAACTAAAGAGCCTATTTGGTTGAAGGACTATACAATAGCACGAAGAAAGAAGGGTACCATATACCCAATTGCTCATTATCTATCTTATGATAATACTTCACTTGCATACCAATGCTATGTTGATAGTTTTTCTGCTCTGGTGGAACCACAAAAATTTAGTAAAGTAGCTGGAGATGAAAGATGAACTCAAGCCTTGAAGTTGGAAATACAAGCTCTTGACGACAATAATACATGGGAATTGGTGGACTTACCACCAGGTAATAATGTTATAGGTTCAAAATGGGTATACAAAATCAAGTACAAGGCAAATGGAGATGTTGAAAGATTCAAGGCTAGACTAGTAGCCAAAGGCTATAGCCAACAAAAGGGGTTGAACTATTATGATACGTTTTCACCTATTGCCAAAATGGTAACTATCAGGTGTGTTGTTTCTCTAGCCGTGTCAAAGGGATGGAGTTTATACCAGATGGATGTGTATAATGCTTTTTTGCAAGGTGACCTAGATGATGAAGTATACACGCACTTACCTGAAGGTTTTCAGCATAAAGGATAAAATAAGGTTTGTAGGTTACTGAAATCGTTATATGGACTTAAACAAGCATCAAGGGAGTAGAATATTGTAACGCCCCAATTTTCTGAACCAAAACGCTACACGGTGCCCATGACCCCGAAGGACCACAAGCTAACCCATGACTTATATCTGTACTTGAGCACTAAATAACTATACTAACTCTGTCTACTTAAATAAACTGAAAACTGAAATAGAGATATGAATAATAACATAATTGTCCTCGAAGGATGAGGAGTCACTGTTAATTACTACTGCTGGCTGACTCTGAAATTGCTAAGGGAGTTCTGGATCTCGTGCATCCAAACCTATGGTATAAGACACTATAGCGTGAGAAAAGTATGCGTCAGTACTTTGAATATATTGGTATGCAAGTGAGGTAGGCTGAATTCATGGGGTTCATATGTATGAACAATACTGACTAACATGAACGTGAGAATACATGCACGAATACATAATAATTGTAACTGAAACTGTACTAGTACTGGATACTGAATTCTATGCACTAATTTACTGACATCTGAGTTTACTAAATAAAGAGGAATTGATGTTATATTACTGATAAAGAAAATGACTATTTATAATAGTTCAGGTTATGAAGAACTGATCTGATTGACTGTATATAACAGTCATGAAACTGAGTTTGTGATAAAATAACTACTGAGTATTAATACTGATGACATGTATTTACTAATAACATATCATGACTGATAACTCAATTCTTATAACTGATATATCTGATAACATGAGTTTTGATAACTGATAGCATAAACGACTGTATCTAATAGTCCTGAATTTGATGGAACTAGCTGAGTTTCGTATTGTATCTGAGTTGATTGTATCTGTTAGTCCTGATATCCTGAAGAAATATCTGAGTTCTTTTACTGATATTGAAACTGTGGGAAGTAGTTATCTAACCGACATGCCCTAAATACGCTATAATAAATAAGCTGGGGTCCAATCTCTCCCTGATTGGAAGAGTGTCAATACCGCGCCACTGGTAAGGACAAGCTGTGAGTGACCCTCATCTGGCAGGTACTCTAATGAGAATGGTGGGAACCCTCTGACAGGTTAAGCCACCTCATCTACCCTCAACTGATAGGTATTGATGTCTCAACCTCTGTTGGCTACATAGTTTTGGAACGTAAGGACTGCTTCTAAGAATCACACCCTCTACTGGTAGGTGAGTTCCTATCCTTGGGTTTGCTCGGTGCTGAATCCTACTCCCAACTGAATGACATTGAATTGATTATACTAAACTGATTTCCTAGTTCATACTATAATTAACTGAACTGTTACTGATTGTTCTATTTAACTTAACAGAACATGGACTAAGTTTATTGAGTTTCGATGACTAGCGGAACACTACTGAATTCTGTTAACTGACTAAATGCTACTGATTTATGTTAGCTGACTGAAGTCTACTGAACATGGTTTGACTGAGAGTATCGTGAAAACATGACATGGCTCTAGGAACACAACTATATTTTTCGGGTACGAATACACCCAGGACTCAATGGAAGGAAACTGACATGACTTGACATACAAGAGTACTTGACCAACATTAACAATCCATAATATAGCATGTACGGGAAATTCATAAATTATGTAGTTTTCATAACCTTTTCATATAGCTAACATCATGGTCAATTCTA
Source organism: Capsicum baccatum var. pendulum (assembly GCA_030864225.1). Classification (NCBI taxonomy): domain Eukaryota; kingdom Viridiplantae; phylum Streptophyta; class Magnoliopsida; order Solanales; family Solanaceae; genus Capsicum; species Capsicum baccatum. The sequence goes on from CM061554.1 coordinate 242,235,753, forward strand.
ATATCATGATAAGCCAACAACATATTCATATCACATTAATAGCATAGAAATCATCTTGATCAAGTTGACATGGCATAACTTAAGAGACATGGCAAAATCTTGGAGCATGAAGACTAGGTACTTGATTATCATTTATTCATTGAGGCACATTATCAAACACATGGTAGGCATAGCTTTAGCATGGGAGTCAACTTAAGAACATGGATATGGCATGGAATCATCATTTAGATCACAAATAGGTCAAAGTGCTCAATTCTTCTTTATTTAGGCATTTTAACAAACACCTTGCATGCACTATTTAGGGCATAGGCCTAATGATCAATTTTATACATCATAACACCATAATTCAACTCAATTCCACCAATTGAATCCACAAAATATCATGGTATCATGAACAACATGTAAAGATTCGAACTGTATTCACACAACATGGAATTCACGTGAAATCATAAAACATGGAGTAAGCACTTGTTAATTGAGCACTCTTAAATCATGAAAACATGATTATGCCTATTCTAGGCATTTCGTCGAACACCTTGCATGAATACTTTATGGCATATGTGTTCTTAATAATTTAGTCATCTTAAAACACCCAATTTCATGGGTTTTAACTACAAGCACACATACTTCATGAGAATCACCCTAAATTAACATCTTGAAGCATAAACAACAACCATCAACATTTACATGATCATATATCAACAAGACAATCAGAATATAGTATTTAAAACATGGTTCTTAAACTCCTACGGATGAAAGGAATCCATGGATGAAAACTACGCATACCTTAGATTGATTATTCTGTGAAAGTTAACGGTTAAATTGGCTTGAATCTTGAAACCCCCAATTGAACCCTTACTTGTTCTTGATAATTTTTGAGAGAATTTGAGAAAAAAAGGAGTATATTATGGTCTAAATTAGTCTTAATGCCATGTTTGAGCAGATATATAGGATGGGCAAAAGACTAAAATACCCCTGGAGAAAGAGAGAAAGACACAGCTGTCCTATATTGTTTTCAGGCTGATAGGCTGAAGTAAATTGATCATAACTCTTTGGTACGATGTTTAAATTGGATGAAACCAATTGCATTGAAAATAGGACTCAAAGATATTTTCATCGATATATAGAAGCTCTCACAGTTTAAAATATTCACGAAGTTATGATCATTTGAAGTTGACCCTGAAATGCTCAAAATTTCTGGAGCATGCGATGCATGCAAATCGCATGGTGCTTCTATTTTGAAATCCAAACATACCTAAACGGATTCCAAAAATTTTAAAACTTACCCGAGATGTTTTCTTGACTTCCCCGATCAAAATGCAACTTGAAAATCTAAAAATGAAGGTCGGGAAGGTCATCAAATAAATCCCCGAAGTTTGGAGGTATAAGATGAAACTAAGTGTTTCTAACACTTAGAAAAAATTTTCCATGTGTTGGATTTCCTTATCAATCCTTAAATAGATGAATTTGACTTATGATTTTTATGGGGTCTTACAAATATAAAACTCACTTCATCCTTGTTGAAGGCTAGTTTCACTGAAAGTACATATGACTATTCTTTATTTACCTTAAAAGAAGCAAGAGGACTGGTGGTCATTCTAGTCTATGTGGATTATTTGCTTATAACTGGTGACAGTGATATTATGATCAAAGAAGCTAAGACAACACTACATCAACAATTTAAGCTGAAAGACTTAGGTGAGCTTAAATATTTCTTAGGCATTGAAATGCTAATATCAAAGAAGGGGATTATTATGAATCAAAGGAAGTACTTGCTTGAGTTGATTTCAGAGACTGGACTTTCAGGTGAAAAACCTGCATCCACACCACTAGAATCCAACATTAAACTGACTTCGGTAGAGGTTGATGAAGCTTCTGGAATCACTAATGATATGGTTCTAAGAGATGCATCTGTTTATCAAAGACTGATTAGAAAACTTATGTATGCCACCATCACAAGGCCTGATGTTTGCTATGCAGTCCAAACTTTGAGTCAGTTTATTCAACAACCTAAAAGATCTCACTTAGAGGCTGCATACAGATTTGTTAGATATCTGAAAGGTTCAGTAGGGCAAGGTATTTGGATGAAGTCACAGGGAAATGCAGGTCTAACCTGCTGGTGTGATTCTGATTGGGCCGCATTCCCTAACACTAAAAGGTCTATCACTGGGTATGTGATATAGTTTGGAGGATCACTAGTATTATGGAAATCTAAGAAGCAACAAACAATTTCTAGAAGTTTAGCTGAGGCTGAATATAGAAGCATGGCCTCAGCAGTGGCAGAGATAACTTGGTTGGAAGGATTATTCTCAAAACTAGATGTCCTCATTCACAAACCTATCACAGTATTGAGTGATAGCAAATCAACTATTCAATTGGCAGCTAATCCTATATTCCATGAAAAAATGAAACACATAGAGATTGATCGTCATTTTACTAGGGACAAGATCAAAGCTGGATTAGTCAAAATAGTTCATGTTCCTATGCAGCATCAAGTGGCAGATATATTGATCAAGAGCTTAAGTCATGAGCAACATTCATATCTTCTTAGCAAGCTTGGTGTGCTCAATATTTTCTACCCTTCATCTTGAGAGGGAGTGTTAAAGATTACCAACACATATGGATGAAGTGTAAGCATTTGTTACTAGCACTATAGTTACTAGTTATTAATTAAGTCTGTTGCATTGTCCAATAGTAAAGTAGTTAATTAGTTGCAAGGAGTAGTTAGTTAGTTATAACTAACTGCCAGCTAGAACACTACAAGTTGAGAAGCTTCCAGATGCTTCTAGATACTTTTTATAAACTCTATAAATAAGACACTAAGTCATCTAGGAGAATTTTTCTAAGTGTTAGAAACACTTAGTTTCATCTTATACCTCCGAACTTCGGGGATTTATTTGACGACCTTCTCGACCTCCGTTTTTGGATTTTTAAGTTGTGTTCTGATTTGGGAAGTCAAGAATACATCTAGAGTGAGTTTAAAAATTTTTGGAATCCATTTAGGGCGTGTTTGGATTTAAAAACAGAAGCACCATGCGATTTGCATGCGTCACATGCTCTATAGCACGCTCCAAAAATTTTCAGCATTTCAGGGTCAACTTCAAATAATCATAACTTCTTGAATATTTTGAACTGTCAGAGCTGGTATATATCAATGAAAATCTCTTTGTGTTCTCTTTCCATTGAAATTTGTTTCATACAATTTAAACATCGGAGCAAAGATTTATGATCAATTTACTTCAACCTATCAGCCTGAAAACAACATAGGACAACTGTGTCTTTCTCTCTTTGTCCAGGGGTATTTTATTCTTTTTCCCATCCTATTTATATGCTCAAACACGGAATTAAGCCTAATTTAGAGCATAATATACTCCTTTTTTCTCAAATTCTCTCAAAAATTATCAAGAACAAGTAAGGGTTCAATTGGGGGTTCCAAGATTCAAGCCAATTTCACCGTTAACTTTCACGGATAATCAATCTAAGGTATGCATAGTGTTCATTCATGGATTCTTTTCATCCATGGACCTCAAGAATCAAGTTTTAAGTTATGTATCATGAATATTTTGTTGTGGGATGTTTATAATCATGTTGTTGATGTTAAATTGAGTTTTAATTCTATGAGTTATTTCAAGAATCATGAAAACTAATTTATTTGTGGTATTAGTCATATGAGATTTATGTTGAGTTCTTGGGATTTGCAAGTTGGATGTTATACCGATAATATTAATATATGTTAATTGATGAATGAAATATCCATGTTTCCATGTGTGTTGAATCATGACCATCATATGTTGAAAACCTTGAGATGTGAATTGATAGTTATGGTCATGAATTGGGAGCATATTTTTATATATGCCTAAGAATAAAATCATGCCTTTCGTGTGTTTGTGAAAATGTTCAAGTGAATAAATTGTGCCTTTTGATCCATTGGTGATCTAAATAATGAATTCATGTTAATACTACATGATCTAAATGATTTCCATGTTGATGCTATGTCTTGCAAGTGTTCGACAAATGGTTCATGAAAGTTAAGTAATGAAACTACATTATGTTAGCATATATACAAGTTCTTGTCATGCAGGTGAAATTAAAATTGTGAAATTATGATATGTTAGGATACATTCCTATTCATGTACAAGATTGTGATTATCAAGTGCTTTCATGAAATCCCCAACTTATGGTATTATGAATTGTGGATTTTAGTCCTAGGATCAAGAATTTTCATGATGTGTTAGTTTCCTTCCATCGAGTCCAAGGGGGTACTTGTACCCAAAAAAAATAGCTGGGTGCCTAGAGCCATGCCATGTTTTCATTATACTCTCAGTCTAGCCATGTTCAATAGACTTCAGTCAGTCTCATGAATCAGGAAAACTCATGTAAAAAGGCAATATCAGTTCAGTTTTACTCAGTACTCAGTAATCTATGTTATCTCAGTAATATTTCGTCATCTATGGAATTCAGTAAATCTCAGTATCAATATAGTTTACTTTAGTATTCAGTTCAGACATCAGTAAACTTAGTTAGCTAATAGAACTCAGTAGCATTTAGTCAGTTAACAGAATTCAGTAGTGTTTCGTTAGTCATCGAAACTCAATAAACTCAGTCCATGTTCAGTTCAGTTAAACAGAACAATTAGTAATAGTTCAGTTAATTCTAGTATGAACTAGGAAATCAGTTCATTATAATCAGTTCAGTGTCATTCAGTTGGGAGTAAGATTCAGCATCGAGCAAACCCAAGGATGGGAACTCACCTGCCAGTAGAGGGTGTGATTCTTAGAAGCAGTCCTTGCATTCCAGAACTATGTAGCCAGCATAGGTTGAGACATCAATACCTATCAGTTGAGGATAGATGAGGTGGATTAACCTGTCAGATAAGGGTTCCCACCATTCTCATTAGAGTACCATCTAGATGAGGGCCACTCACAGTTTGTCCTTACTAGTGGCGCGGTATTGACTCCCTTCCAATCAGGGCAGTGATTGGACCCCATCTTAGCTACTATAGCATATTTGGGGCATGTCATTTAGATAACTATTTCCCACAGTTTTAGTATCAGTATCAATAAAAGAACGCAGATAGTTCTTCAGGATATTAGGACTAACATATATAGTCAACTCAGATACAGTACGGAACTCAGCTAGTTCCATCAGATTTAGGACTGTCAGATATAATCATTCACGCTATCAGTTATTAGAACTTATGTTATCAGATATATTAGTTATCAAAATTCAGTTATCAGTCATGATATGTTATCAGTAAATACATGTCATCAGTATTCATACTCAGTAGTCATGTTATCACGAACTCAGTTTTGGGACTGTTATATACGGTCAATCAGATCAGTTTTTCATAATCAGAACTATCAGAAATAGTCATTTTCTTTATCAGTAAGATAACATCAGTTCCTCTTTATTTAGTAAACTCAGAAGTCAGTAAATCAGTACACAAATTTCAGTCTCTAGTACTAGTACAGTTTCAGTTACAGTTATTATGTATTTATGCATGTATTCTCACATTCATGTTAGTCAGTATTGTTCATACATATGAACCCCATGCATTCAACCTACCTCACTTGCATAACAGTATATTCAAAGTACTGACGCATACTTTTCTCGTGCTATGGTGTCTTACACCATAGGTTTGGACGCACGGGATCTAGAGCTCCCTTAGCAATTTCAGAGTTAGCCAATAGGAGTAATTAACAGTGAGTCCTCATTCTTTGAGGACAATTATGTTATTATTCATATCACTATTTCAGTTTTCAGTTTATTTCAGTAGACAGAGTTAGTTGGGAACATGTCCCCTCAACTCCTTATTCAGTTCAGTTTAGAGGTTTTCAGACTACAGCATGTTAGACAATTATTTCAGATTTATGTTGGTATTGTTATACCATTTTTAGATATTATTTTATTAGACATTTATTTAGATTTGAACCTTATGGTCTTACAGTATTATGTTTTCGCATATTTTACAGTATGGTTATTTAGTGCTCAGGTTCAGATATAAGTCATGGGTTAGATTGTGGTCCGTCGGGGTTATGGGCACTGTGTAGCATTTTGGTTCAGAAAATCAGGGCGTTACAGAAGGGCCCACCACAAGGGTGTATTGTACTCAGCCTTACCTTACTGTTTTGCCTGAGGTTGTTTCTAAGGCTTGAACCCATGACCTTCTCGTCATATGAAAACAACTTTACCGGTTACTCCAAGGTCACAAAGAGCATGACAAAGCAGTCTTTAAAAAAATGACAAAGCAGTGTTTAAAAAAAAGAACTGTAACAATAACAGAATACTATGATCATCGAAGTACAAAAGAGCAATAGATAATTATTGAACATCAATCTTAGCTTCCTCATATCCGTAACTTTTATTTTCTGAACGTGAGTTCTTGACAGGACAACATGAACTATAATCCATGCATCTAAAGACATGAACTAACTAGCATACATGCACATTAGGAAAATCTAATATTTCAACATTCCTGTTTACACTCAGTCTCAAAATCACTTTGCTTCATTCATGGATTATGGGATTCTTTCCCTAAATCAAATATTATACCTATTATTAAACATGTATTACATATAAGCCAGGTTAATTCCTCTTGTAGCAAAGGGTGGACCCACGTGGTTGCCAGGGGTTCACCCGAACCTCCTCGGCAAAAATTACATTGTATATTTAAGGTAGCAACTCTATATTTAAGTACATATATTAATTTTGAACCACCCAAATCAAAGATGTTGTATAGCTCAGTGCTACTGGTTGAATTTCTTCAGTATCTTGCTCAAGGCCTACTTTGCGGGTTTGATCCCTGCGAGAACACAGGTGGCATTTTTTTCTTGTTTAATTCACTGTGTTATTCTGTACAACTGATACTATTATTTTTTGGACCCCCTGAAGAAAATTCCTAGATCCGCCATTGTTTGTATCACCTTTAACAACTATCAACACCATATTATAAAGAGTAGCCTTACTAATCCAAACTAAATGGTATCCCCTATATGATCATCTTTTTCTTCCATTATGTCCTATCTTTCACTAAGTCTGCATAAATTCCGAGAGTTTATAGGTCTTTTGAGACAATTTACTTTCATGAGATTCAAAATTTTCCTTAAAAGATGCAATGACATTTCCAAGATACATGCTATCCGAAGTTCCAGACATAGATAAAGACTGTCATCTGTAGGAATTAAACTTTAGAAATTCTTAAAGCTGTACTTATTGCACTTTAGAAAATATGGATTCAAAATATTATATTCATTGATAGTTAGCAACTTTTCTCTCTTTATTTCCCTCTCTATATAACACACACACACAAAAAAGGCATCCTGGTGCATTAAAGCTTCCGTTATGCGCAGGGTCCGGGGAAGGGCCACCACGAGGGTGTATTGTACGCAACCTTACCTTGCATTTCTGCCAACTGTTTTCAAGGCTTGAACCCATGACCATCTTGTCAGACAACAACTTTACCAGTTACTCTAACTTTATCAACAACACACACAGAGAGACTCACAAATATATACATATTCATGTCGAGAATATTGTGTTCGCAATTTACATGCCTTTTATCTGTTAATGATTATATGATATCTGTATTACTGGTTGGTTACCGGTAGTAAATTCCCTTGTACATAACTTAAAATTTATGGATTCTCAAGTTAAAATATTTATATACATACAGGATCCAGCAAAAACTATTAGAGTCAGATGGTGAATCCATAAAACCAACGTTGTGAATCTGCCCATGTTTGTTCTAACATTGCTGTCGTGAATTTAATATATTATTGCAAGTTATTGTCATGCCATGCTTGACGAGGACAATTAACTGTTTGTGCATGTCAATATAACCTGATAGCGTAAAAACTATTTTGGACATAATGGTGGAGATGTTCATGCTGAAATTAAAACGTATAGCCTTACAAGATATTGGTTTCATGAAATGAAATGAGTAAAGAATCTAATACCCTTCTGAACTATGACCGAATTTACTACATCACACTCCAACTTCACAGGTGTTTTATTACCCCTGAACTAAATTTTAGCGTATTGTTTTCAACCTTTTTAGCTGATGTGACACCTTTTGTCAGCCTTTTTAGCTGACTTCACACCTTTGACGTGGCCCCTATTTTATGTAATAAAGGTGTTATGTCAGCACAAAACGGTGACAATTTTTTATCTGACTTCATAATGTTTTTGACTAATTTTTTATCTCGACTAGCTCTGTCTTCAAGATCATTACCCTCCGACTCTACGTGTGGTTCCATCACCACTAACATCGCGAGAAGGATTACTTTCTCTGGATGAAAAAATCAATTACAGTATTAATTCAAAGATGTCGCCTAGGAGCATCCAAGGGCGTCGCCTACTGTTCAATGAAGTTTGTTGTGCACTACGAAGTTTCGGGTTCAGTTTTCACTAGAAGCTAAACACTAGGTTGATTTCATCTGTTCTAGCATTGGTAGACAGAGTTTACTGGTACCAGTTGTTGATGGGACTGTGAAAAGAGTTAAGCAAATTCCTTGCTTCCAACTACAACAAAGAACAAATTAAATACCTTAGTTTTTCTATTTTTATCAAAGGCAAATGCTTGTGTGGTGTCCAGAATATTTCTAAAAAAGAAAAAGGGCAGCCCGGTGTACTAAACTCCCGCTATGTGCAGGGTTGGGGAAGGACCCAAACATAAGGATCTATTATACGCAACCTCAACTTACATTTCTACAAGAAGCTGTTTCCAAGAGTTAAACCCGTGGCCTCTTGGTCACATGAAAGGAATTTTACCCGTGTCCGGAATATTTCGATGATAATATAATAAAAGACACACAAGATCATAATTTGAAATATTTATAAATCCCAAAATCCAAAAAAATAAGGAGAAAATGGATCCAAATTTGTACAATCCAAATTTTGGTTTAACTAACATATGGATAGTTCTTGTTTTTGATATACGAAAAATGAGATTTCGTTAGTTGATTCTTTGAAATTATCGAATCAAACTATTTTTCCTTATTTCGACAAAAGAATCACAAGCTTCTTCACAAGAAAAACTTTTTTTAACGTAGTATTATACACACTTTCTTACGCATAGACCCCTGTGGTCTGGTCCTCTTTGTTAGGATTGATTACCTTACACACTCACTAGATCTGGTGGAAAAGATGAAGAAAGCTAGAGAGAAATTTCATGAGGAGAGAGAGAGATGAATGAGAAATAATTTCGTGGCAACACCAGTGGGTAAACTCCACAGCGGACGGGCTATTTATATTAATGATTCGGAGTATGTACAATTACAAAGAGAAATGGAGAAATAAAAGGTACAAGCGTGAACATTAATATATAATCAGTACATTACATATTAATCAGGCTCCACACCTAACACTCTTCCCCCGACCCTACGCATAACTACGATGCTTTACACTGCAATCTTTTCTTTTGGAGAAATGACATTCACTTTGGTGCTTAAGAAGCAACCTATGATGATATTCTCTTGTTTTTCTCTTTTTCTCTTTTTCGTTCCTTTCTTAACTTGTAAAGTCGAGTATGTCGCAGCTGCCTTATATGTTAGTCATACAATTTGGCATTGGAATTTTATAAAGATGCTACAAGAGCAAGATACTATAGATAATATTGCGTGTTAGTAAGAAGTACTGTTGCTTTGGTGAAAGAATGGTCCTTGTGATCTGAAACTTCCTACATAACTTACATAGATACTCGCGTCTATGTTAAAACCTTGACATGTTCACTGGCTTGAAGTTCTTCAATCTTTTTGTATAATGTTCTTGAGTTAGGTGAATCAGAGTAATGTCCGCCAGTCTCTTGGGGAAATGGGAACCAATGTTCGCCATTTGAGTTGGCTACAAGATTTTCTTTGTCCTGTAGTCATGTTTTGTTCGTTTCTTAAGTAATCGACTACTCTACTTGCTTGTTTTTATGATAAAAGAATCATAAGAGGAAGTGAATCTTAAGAGATCCAAGCATTCTTTTTGTCTTAGGAGGTTTAATAAGTTCTTATAACTGTTTATGTTCATAATATTCTTTCAGTTTTTGACATGAAAGCGAAAATACGAAAACATCAAAATCCCTTTCTTGTGATCAAGGCAAGCACCAGATCCCTTTCTTCTTTAGGATTCATTAAGAATCTAATAAGTTTTTCCTATATAATAATGTTTCACCAGAGAAAGCAAAGGACTCACAGGATTATCATTGGGAGATCTTGGATGAAACACCAAATCAAAAGGAATGGATCCGACCCTGTATAGTGCTGCGATGAGAGGCAATATTGGAGATGCCAATTTTCTACTTGCTGATCATCTGAAAAGGGATGAATAAAATGGCTACCAAGTCACTCCGAAGGCCAACACGGTCCTCCATGTCGTAGCCCTCTATGGCCACTCCTTTTTCGCGGCAGAAGTCCATAAGATTACTCCGCCATTGTTATGCTGTCAAAACAAGAAAAATGAAATCTCTCTTCACATAGCAGCTAATGAAGGGGATACTGAAGTTGTCCGTGTGCTACTAGCATGTGTCAAAGGTCATAAAACTAATGACAAACTCACGAAGATGACGGATGCTAGTGGAGATACAGCCCTGCACAAGGCTAGATGTAGTTAAGCTCTTGGTGAAAGAAGATCCTGAATTTGAATTTCCGCCTAACCATGAGCAGGAGACACCACTGTGTCTGGCGGCTGAATCTGGTTTTCAGGATGCTTTGATTATCATCTTGAAATCCTGCAAGAAACCAACTTACGCTGCAGGTCCATCTAATAGAACACCTCTGCATGCAGCAGTAATTCAGAAACATAAAGGTACATAATTTTAGTGTCTGTCGTGCAACTATATTTGCGAGAAGATCTAACCCCTTATTTATGCATTTATCGTGTTGACACATCCAGATTGCATTAGATCACTATGGTGCTGGAATAAGCCTTTATACGAGGAACCTGACTTATGGAGTTGGAATTCACTGCACTATGCTTTCAAATTAGGACTGATAGACGTAGTTTCTTATATGTTGTGGTGGAAAAAATCCTTAATGTACCTTCCGGCAGGCAGTGAAAATGACTGGACGACAGCAATTCACATTGCAGCCAGTGAAGGTGATGTAAACATGATCATTGAGCTATTAAATCACTTCCCTGATTGTCGTGATACGCTTAACCGAAACAATCAAAATGCTATTCATGTTGCCGTATTGAAAAATCACGACAAGGTAGTCCACGTCTTATTAGGCTCTGATAAGTGCGACAGCCTTGTTGATGAGCCATATAGTGACGGCAACACTCTTCTTCATTTGCTTGCTGCCTCTGGTAACCATATGCGTGAATTAATAAACCATCCAGAGCAAAGAAGATGTCATTTGACAAACAAAACCAGACCCCACTTGATATAGCATTGTCAAGCACAGTGACAACAAAGAAGGTAAGCGGCTGCACATTTGTTTTTCAAATACTTGCGAAATATTGAAATACTAGTTCAAGGATTATGGCAAGCGAAAGAATGATTTGCATGCACTCAAAAATCTTCAGCTTTTTTTCCATTTTTGATGTGGTGTTGAAACATCAAGTAAAACTGTAATTCTATTTTTTGCTCTACCTTTGCCTGAATTATTTTTACATGATATTGTTGTCTCCTAATTAGCTATGAACAGATTAATTCTCAGTTAGACAAGTTACTGTGCTAAATTTTTCGACCGACTCACTATAAACTGTACTATTGATGAAAATAGGAGAAATTGATGGAGGATTTGTGTAGCATTGGCCAATTTGGAAAACGTGACTCTGAGGTAAAGATGAAGTACGAGTACATGCCCAATCCTAATGATGAAATGGGAACAGGAGTTGGAATGATGAAATGGGAACAGGAGTCAAAATGCAACTGAATGATGAAATGGGAACATGAGTCAAAATGCAACTGAGGGAAGATGATCAAGATAAAGCTAAAAAGGCAGATCAAACAGTAATCGAAAGCATAATGAAGGTAGCTCAAATCCATATTGTTGTGGCCACTTTAATAATGACAGTCCCTTTTTCCGCTGGTATGACATTGCCAGGAGGTTTTGAGAGCTACCCTGATAGCCATAATCAAGGGATGGTGATTCAAATAAGGAAAACAACATTTTGTTCATTTGTTGTTTCCGATGCAATTGCCTTCACATTCTCGGCTTTTGCCATATTTATCTACTTCCTCATGGCAGGTCATAGTAGATTTCCTTAATGTAAAAAAATTGTAACTAAGCTTTTTGATCTCGCCGGTATTTGTCTGTGCTTGTCAATGTTAGCAGTTGTAATTGCATTCGCAACAGGTGTGTTTGCTACTTTATCACATTCACTAGGTCTTGCTGTTACTGTTCATAGGTTGCATCACTATTTTATTGTACTTCTTGATTCTTATTTATATAGCAAGGAAATTGGAAGAGAGACATGAATGCTAGCTACTTCTTGAATTACATATGAAAGATAAGGTTTCTTAGTCCATTACATGTTATTTTCTTCTATTCAAATTATAAATTGTTGCAGGAGATCATTTTTTACAATTTTATAGACCCAATGCTATATACCCAATGTACCTTCACTAAATAATCCATGGTACAACAACAAGAATATACACAGTTAAAACTCTGCAAGAGGAGTTTGTAGAGGATAGAGTATACATAGCTATTACCCCTACATTGGAAGGTAGAGATGTTTCCAAATTGTTATACACCATCAACGCAAAGAAAAACAATACAAAAAAGAAATGTTAGAAGTGGAGAAGCCATGGCAAATTACTTTTCCACTTAAGTATAACGATTTTCTCTGTTGTAAGGTTCAGACATGTCACGTGCACCTAATTCACAACTCTGCTCTTAAAACTAGATCAAAAATGTCACGACCCGAACTAGGGCCTGGCCGTGGTGAACATCTCGAACCATGAAGGACGGAACACCCTTCTCAATCTGGTAATCATGCACAACATTCATATAAATAAAGAAAATGAGGAAACATAATCTGCTACGAAAACATGGTCAATTCTGAATTCAGCATAAGCATGGAAACTGTAATTCAACTACATCTAAATAACATCTGACTCAGTCTGTGAAATCTCTACTACATGAAAATCAGACAACTGTCTAAAACTGGGACAAGGCCCCCAGTAGACCAAAACTGAAATAAGTGACATAATCTGAAAAGACAGGCCTTCTGGAATAGAGAAGGCTCACCACTGCACAATCTGATCACTTGTTTGAATTATCTACTACATATCTGGACCCCTAGACTGAGCCTCAGAACCTGGGAGGAGGGGGTCAATACAATTGTACTGGTATGCAAAGAAAATTCAAAATAACAATTTATATTCAACATATATGAGAGAAATGTAAAACAGTTTCACAAACGTATAATATAGTAAGAATTCAAATGGGCATTTTAAAAGACTCTGTAAAAAATCATCACAACTCTAAGAAATTTGTGTTACTTCTGCGTTAGGTGGTATACCCTTCAAATCTGAAAATTCCATGGGCTATATGGAAACTGCCATTAACTCGGTAGCGAAGCCCCTAACCCAAGTGTGCCGCAAGGGTTGGAGTCTCTGAAATCTACTACGCCACACAGCCGTCGCCAACGTACAATAATAATCTATCCGTATAGGCAAATATGGTTTCAGGCTTAGAGTTTCTTGAACTCGTGCCTTGTTCGGGTAACCACCTAACCCTCTTTAAGCCCCTTCTTTAAACTCTATCAAAACATGCAGTCTCCGAAAACATACTCTGAAAACATGCTCTGAAAACATACTCTGAAAACATGCTCTGAAAACATACTCTGAAAACATAATCTGTTACGAGATAATTACATATGGTATCGTCATACCATGGACTTGCAAGTCACATCTCTGAACCATTATTAGTCTATCATAAATCTCTGTTTTCAATACACAAGTTCTGGGACCACCATTTCAATAATTCAATTCAAAGAAACTCTTTCTCAACCTCATGTCAATACATGCAAGGAACTCATCTTTGTCAAGCATTTCAATAGTACAAGGTGGTCATGTCAAAGTTATCAATTCACATGCAACTCTTTCTCTTAAACATAAGAATATATTTATATCACGAACACCTTCTCAACAATTTCAAATTATGCTCAAATGCTATAATATTGTGAAAACATCTTTCAAATCACAAAACCATTATCTTTAATTCAATACACGAGAGGGAGTTCATAATTTATCCTCTCAATGATCTTAATCTCAAATTCCTTACATATACGTATACATGTGAATCAATTTAGGGGATTGGACCACAAGGTCAAAACAATAGTAACATTAAAACATTCAGAGTACGTAATTTAGAACATAGATTCCAAAACCCCTTTTAAATTCATGCATAAAAATCTTAAATCATGCTCTAATGGTGTTAATCCCATGTAGTTTATTAGAATAAACCCCACGTACCTATATTTCCGAAATTAACGGATGTTTCTTGAAGACTACGATGCGAGGATTCCAAATCTCCAATTATCTTCTAAAACCCACGGTTAAATCTTGAGTTATGAGGATTTTTAGTTTGAAACCCTAATGGAGTTTCTTGAGAGATTTTGATGAAAATAAACTTACTTTGGTTCTCTTGGGATTAAATACCGTGTTAGAGATGATAAGGGGTTGGAGAAGTACCATTATACCCTTAATGAGGAGGATTAAAAATATAACTGGTGCCCAATTTTTTGGGCCACCGCGACGTGCCACTATCGCGATGGCTCACTGAAAATTGACAAATACAAAATTAGGATCCTCCGCGATGCGCCACTATCACAAGATCCCACTTAAATTTGACAATTTCTAATCAAACCCTCTCCGCAATGCGCTAAACACGAGAATGATGATGTTTTACGACCAACATAAAAATAGCCATAACTTCTTTACCGAGTGTCCATTTTGAACGAATCTTATATCAACGGAAAGCTTATTCAGTCATCTATGTAATGAAAAGTTGAAATCTAAGGAATTCCATTGAGAAAATAATATAATTAATTCTAGAAGATAAAGTCTGCTACTTTAGGGACAAGACTTAGCTAAGAAAACTTTAGGATATTACAATATCACCCCTTGGGAACATTCGTCCCCGATTATTGATGCGGGACACAGACAAGCAATAATTTCAAGCATACTAAGGCATAGAAGGAATAGGGCAAGGATTGTACCTTCCATTTTGTTATCCACTGGGTCAAAAAGGTTTGGGTATCTAGCTCTCATGTCAACTTCTGATTCCCAAGTTGCTTCTTAAATTTTTTGGTTTCTCCACAACACTTTAACTTAGGCTATCTCTTTTCTCCGCAATCTTCTGACTTGGTGATCCAAAATTTCTACAGGATCTTCTATATAGAATAAGGAGTCTTTCACTTTGATTTCTTCGACAAGCAACACTAAAGAATTGTAACACCCTGCATTAAGGGCTAGAACGTAAACCGTTATTCCTTCACATAGAGGTTGCAAAATTCATGAATCCTATGAAAATTTAGTTTGTAATAAATTATGTAGTGTGTAAATCTAGTTGAGCATGAATTTATATCATAGAAGTCACTAAACTCAAAGACGGGTCGAAAGCTTTCCTATCGTCCAAGTTTTAGAGAACGTTGAAACTTGGGTCAACTTCAATTGATTATAACTCATTATATATGATGAAATGGGTGGTATACTATACGTCAAATTAAGTTCTTTGAATTAGTCTTCCAATGATACCAATTTTGCAAAAATCCGATAACCGAGCAAAAACTTATGACATTTTCTGTGTGAGGCAGTAAGCCGACGCGATAGCGGCACAATGCGTCGACATTGTTTCAGACACGAATTCAGTTTTTCTATGGGTGTAGGGGAATTTTGGTCATTCCCCATCACTTTAATTCGTCTATAACATATAATTTCCGTCCCTAGGAGCAAAAATATTGCTCATTTACTCAATTCTCACAAGAACACCCTTAGGGTTTCAAACAAAAATTCTTCAAAACTCAAGATTCAACCATGAGTTTTAGAAATTGATTGACGATTCAAAATCCTCAGACTGTAGGCTTCAAGAAACATCCGTTAATTCTCGAAATAGAGGCATGTGGGGTTATCCTAAATTCATGGGCATGTTTTGAAAAGAACTTTTATAAGACTTTGAATTTATACATGTATATATATGTTATTACAAGTGGGGTTTTTCATCTTAATACCAATAACCTGTTTTGTGATATGGTTTTGAAAGAAATATTTAAATATCATGGGGTTGCTTGCTTAAATGTATTTCAATTGTTGAATTGTGAACATGCGGTTTGAATTTCGAAAGGATGCGATGTATATGAGTTGTGAATTCTTTAAATCCCCCATGATAATGTTTTATACCCCACATTATACTAAATTTAAACCATTGAGAGCATGAGTTTTGCAATTGATATGACATTACTCATAAATAATTGAACTTCTTGAATAATTGAATGTTGAGAACCATGGTGTATGTTTTTGAATGATGTGAAAGTCATACATCTGTGCATGTGGTAAATGGTATGAGAAGTTTGAAAGTCGGGTATGACAATACCCTGCAGAGTATAACATATGATTGATTAAAATGATTTTCATGCATTGATTTTGTGAGATAGGTGGTTACTCAAAGAATGCATGAGTCAAATGACTCTACACTGGAAATCATGTTTGCCGACTCGAGAAATTGGTACCCTGCTGTGTGATCTTGTGTACCTAACATTATATCATCCCAAATTGGGACTATGGATAGGAGACCTGCTTTGTGATATTATGTAATACCATATTTAATTGGGTCGAGACACCCTGCTGTATGATCTTGTGTGTCTTTCCCACACTTATACTCTAATCTCGGCAGCAACCGAGATTTGACAGTTGGTGAAATTGTGAAATTGTAGGGTGTACCACCTAGTTCAAATGTGTTGCATTATTATTGAAAAATCATTATGTCATACCCATGTATTTTCGTACCATTTTGAAATAATGTGCTTTATAACAGCTCTCAATTATTTTATGTAAAAATTTCTATTTTGTTTTTGGATTACTCTGCATACCAGTGCATCTATATTGACTCCCCCTCCTCCCTCCAGCTTTTGAGGCTCAGTCTAGGGGTCTAGAAAAGCAGTAGATTTTATCAGACAGTGTTGCGGTGTCCAGTTGGTGAGCCTTCTCTATTCCAAAAGTCCTTTCTCTTCAGATTATGTCACTTATTACCATTTTGGGTCTACTGGGGGCCTTATCCCAATTTTATATGGTTGTCAGATTACATATAGTAGATATTTCGCAAACTGAGTCAAATGTTATTTAGATGTAGTTGATTTACAGTTTCCATACTTATGTTGAATTCAAAATTGACCATGTTTTCATAGAAGATTATGTTTCCGCATCTTCTTTTATTTTATGAATGTTTTGCATAATTACCAAATAGAGAAGGATGTTCTGGGCCTTCATGGTTTGGGATGTCCGTTACGGCCAGGCCCTAGTTTGGATCATGACAAACTTGGTATCAAAGCACAGCTCTGGTCCCAGGGTGTCTGTGAAGTCACGTCGAGTAGAGTCTTATTTATCGGTGTGTAGTGCACCACACTTATAAATAAGAGTCTACTAGGAGTTTAGAAATGCTTCTCTTTCTTCATGTTCTAGTTTGTGTTATGGAGTCAGAATGTTCCTCTTCCATACTCTAATTCGTGTTGCGGTGTAGTCCATATGAAAGTAAAGTTATCCCAATTATTTCCTTTGATGTTCTCAGATGTGTCTCATTATTGGTGTGAATCAATTTCAGAAGTTTAGAATCTAAATGGTATGGTCCTTCCTAATTGAGCCATAAAGATTATAAAAATTGTGCAAGGACTTGAGAAGAGTCTATTAGTGCTTCAAAGTATATTACTTCTGGTGTAAACTTTGAAATTGATGGAATCGTGCTTTCCAGCCTGCGGTATTAAGTGTATTCAATCCCTTTTAGAATTTATGTTACAGATGTCACGCTTAAAGGGGATAATGTGTAACAGAATCTTAGAACTGTATTTCCACCCGAGTAGTAGTTGTATAAGTTAAGTGTCGGTTGCATGACCTATTGGTAGTGATGTTGGACCAAGAAGTTGGTGATGTGAAGTCATAAATTTTGAAGTTAGAGTGAGGATGACTTTTTTGTAAATAAATATTTTAGTTGAATAACCGATGTTTGAGGATGATTTACCCCTTTATGGTGATAGACTAATATGGTAGCTAGTAGAATGTGTGGAGTGTATGGTAGTCCGTGAAGGAAGTGTTTGACTCAGAATTTTATTTATATAGAGTAAGATGTGTATTCTTAGTTCATTTAATATTGTGTGTTGAGTTTCTATCTCTTGAAATCTTGTCATCATTGTTTTGTTAAAAATCAAAATCTAGTGAAGCCATGTGGGGCTCTTTCTATTCACTAGCATAGTTGCCTTTTCATTTTTCTCATTTTCTTGTTCAAAACACAAAAATCAAAGTCTAGTGAAGCCGTGTGAGGCCTATTTCGATTCACTAAAAACTTGTTGTTCATCTTGTTGTTCTTGTGTTGGTTAGAACTGGGGGTTTAGAGGAATAATGGCAAGAAAAGTGGTAAGGGCAATTTATTGAATATATGTATAGCCGAATCTTATTTCATGAGATTGAGTTGATAATGAAGGTGAATTGTTGTTTGTTTGAAGCATGAAAATGGCTAGATTAGCCAGTAAGTTGTAATTATAAACTCATGGTTGTTTATGGAATTTGATGGTAGTCTAAATGTGACCTTGAGTAAGTTAGTGTGATATGAGAAAGCCGTATAAGTAGATAATATTGTATGGGGTATGATATAAGATTAAGGTAGACCATGTTTATTATGTGACTTTACCCCCTTGATCTTCTTTTCCTGAGTAGATGTAAACTAGTACTTCATGTGAGAAGGTATGAAGTGGATTTTGAGCTATAATAGTGATTTCATGGAGGGGATTGCGACTGTAGGTAGCATTTGAATGAAATAAGTAGTTGGTGTTGACTTCCCAATTTGATGGACTAGTATACTATGTTGCATGTTTTGCGTTATTAGTGATAGATGATGGATGCTAGACTATAGGCTTGAATTATAGATTTTAGAATATGGTGGCGAGAATAGTATTTTATGATTAATGATGTATGATCTATGGGAATGAATTAATAGGATTGACATTATTTGTGAAAGATCCCAGGTTGATGATTTATGAAAAGTTTAAGTGGTAATCGTGAGGGATATGTGTACATGAGGACTAGTGTTAAAATGATGAATTATGGTTGAATCATTGAGTGGATAAGAACATAGGTATATGGGAATAAGTTGAACCCCAGGTAGCAAGTTGATAGATAAGGTCTTATGCATATATGTTTTTGATGTACCTAGTCTGTGTTTTTTTATTGTAATTTGTATTATGGAGGCGTCTGAGGAAGACTCAGGGGTTGTTTTATGGTGTTCGTTATAGTTGAATTCAGGAAATATAGGTAAGAAATATGTGCCTTTGGTATAGTTTTATAGATTTTGTTAAGTTGTTGGTTATGTGATTTAAGGTGCAATGATAGGGATAGTATCCTACAAAAAAATTGAAGATGTAGTGTTAAGCATTTAAAAGTATGGATGTCTATGCACATGGAAACAGTAGTCGTAAGTTGATGACTCTGAGAGTTGGTAGAAATGGCGAGTAGTGTCCCTAAAAAAGGATGTCCTAGAAAATAATATAGTACCTTTGTATTAGGGACTAATGAGAGAAGTTTGAATTCAAGTATATATTGATTCCCCCATTTTGTGATAAGGAGTGTGGATGTTTGCACTCATGAGAACGAGAGTTGTAGAGTGGAGGCTATTGAGGCTAGCTATTGTTAATGGCAGCATTTACAGAAAAGCAAGATTTTTAGAGTAAAGGGAGTTTAGAATTTAAGTGTGTGGTGATGTCTCTTTTATGTTGAGAGTTGTGGATATAGATTTTGATGTGGGGATATGTCCGTAAGTCTAGGATTGTGACTTTTATCTAAGGGGGAGATGAGTCCCCAAAATTTTCTCAATTTGACAAGTTGCGGGGAGGAGTCATAATAAATCTATTCTTACTCAACCATACTCCTCCTACTTCCAATTTAGAGATTATTCTGCTAATGTCTTATGTCATCTATTCAAGTCATGCATGTTCCTATGATTCGAGTTCTCTATGGACTTATGTTTATGATCTGACCTCTAAACTAGAAATTATGTCTCTCAGTAATCAATCTTTCAGGTATTCAAGCCATATGTTATGTTGTTCATGATCCATTAGAATCTATTTCTCTCAGCATGCTTGGTCTTAAGGAAATATGATTCTATATGTCACCGATTGATCCTATGTAGGGTATAGCCATAGTGTTAAGGTTTATGTAAACTCATGGCAAAAATCTCAGTTCCGTAAATGAGGACCAATCGCTTCAAGCGAAAATCTTTGTCTTAGTTGTGATGTAATACTCCATAGCATTCTCGACTCAATACCACTCTTAGTGGTACGTACGGAGAGCTTGCAACCTGAAAACTTTTCTAATGGTTAAAAGACTTAGTCATGTTTTTGAGCTATTAACTTCCATAATTTTCAAATTGATCTTCCCGACCACGAGATGTATGTTTTTGAGTTGATTCATGTTTAGGAGAATAAAAGGGGTCTTTCTGGGAAAGTTTTGGATTTTTTGGACCGCGTATAAGATGCATTGGAATAAGCAAACTAGTGGCTCAATGCGATATCAATCGCATTGGCCAAACTAGTGTCTCGATGCGATCTCGAGAAGATGGTGGCTATGGAAGAGTGGTGATGTGTTAGGTAGAGGAGTAGATGTTCTTGAAAAAAAAAATATTTGATATGAATTCTCGAGTTAAGGTTATAGGTGGAAGGGAAAAGAAGGAGATGAATTTTGATGTGTGAAATAGCTAAGAAGGAGGAATGTGGCGGAAAATAATTGTGAGAGTGATTGAAATTTTTGATTTTAATGGGAAGATTCATGTAGTGGTTGTAGTAAAGATTAGGCTTGAGTGTTGTGGTTGATAAGAACACAAATCTATGTGCTATGTAGTTTGTACCCTCTTAATTAAAACCCAAGGGTGCTTGGTGATATTGATAAGGTGAAGAAATATTCTAAAAAGGGTGTATGGTACAGGGTCATGTAGCTTAAGTTACAATCTTGTTACTCTGAGTTAGGCTTCAACATAAAAATATCTTTGAATTAAGACTCAAACTCTTATAGTTAGATGTGTGATAGGAGAATTGTAAGTTTGAAATGATGAAGTGTGTTGTTTGTTGTTTGGGCATAGATGAATAGTATTTGTAAGTCTAATATCTATTTCGTAGTATCATGAGAGATGGAGAATGATTCTATCCCCATCATCTGCGAAACCTTCTTCCATTATTAGTACCAATATAAATCACACCTTTGATCATCAAATAAATCCCTGCCTTATGTTGTGGAAGTATGATGCATAGAGCTCATGTGCAAGATCATCCCTATGTAAAGTCTGATTGCCTCATGTTTCGTGCTTATGTGTTCCGCTAGGGGTTATCATGAGACTTTTTTGCTGGAATTCTATATTTTGTCAAGGAAAAATAATCAACGTGAGACTACGTTCCTTATTCTACACTTCTAGAGTTTCAAAAGGTCCTTACCCATCATTCAGGGACGAATGATCCCAAGGGGGAGATAATGTAACACCCCACACTACGGGCAAGAACGTAAACCGTTATTCCTTCACATAGTGGTTGCAAAATTCATGAATCCTATGCAAAGTTAGTATGTAATCACTTATGCAGTGTATGAATCTAGTTGAGCATGAATTGAGATCATAGAAATCCCTAAACTCAAAGACAGGTTGAAAGCTTTCCTATCGTTCAAGTTTTATTGAATGTTGAAACTTGGGTCAACTTCAATTGATCATAACTCATTATATATGATGAACTGGATTGTCTACTATATATCAAATGAAATTTCTTTGAGTTAGCTTTCCAACGATACCAATTTCGCAAAAATCCGACAACCGAGCAAAACGTTATGACATTTTTTGTGTGAGGCAGTAAACCGACGCATCTAGATCGCGTCACGAGTTTCAGACGCGAATTCAGTTTTTTTATGGGTCTAGTGGCATTTTAGTCATTCACTCTCACACTAATTCGTCTATAACATATAATTTCCGCCCCTAGGAGCAAAAATATAGCTCCTTTACTTAATTCACTCAAGAACACCCTTAGGGTTTCAAACAAAAACTCCTCATAACTCAAGATTCAACCGTGAGTTTCAGAAATTGATTGAAGATTCGGAATCCCCAGACCATAGGCTTCAAGAAACATCCGTTAATTATCGAAATAGAGGTATGTGGGGTTATCCTAAATTCATGGGCATGTTTCGAAAAGAACTTTTACAAGACTTTGAATTTATACACATATATATATGTTATTACAAGTGGGGTTTTTCATCTTTATACCAATAATTTATTTTGTGATATGGTTTTGAAAGATGATGTTTCCACACTTTCTTTTATTATATGAATGTTGTGCATGATTACCAAATAGAGAAGGACATTTCAGGCCTTCATCGTTCGGGATGTCCATCATAGCCAGGCCCTAGTTCAGATCGTGACAAGAATGGTCTCCAATACACTTCTTCAACATAGATATTTGAAATACCGGATAGAAAGAACCCAAACTGGAAGTCAATTGTAACTCATACGTAACTGCACCTATCCTCCTCAAGATCTGATAGGGTCCTATATAGAGAGGACTCAACTTACCTTTCTTCCTGAATCGCATGAATCCCTTCATAGGAGAAATTTTTAGAAATACCCAATCACCAACCTCAAACTCTAAATCTCTTCTCCTAACATCGGCGTAAGATTTTTGATAACTCTGAGCCGTCTTAAGTCATTCTCTAATGACCTTCACAGCCTAATGAACAAGATCAGGCTCAAACATCTGTATTTCACCTACTTCATACAATTCTATCGGGGACCTACATCTTCTCCCATACAATGCCTCAAATGATGCCATCTTAATACTAGAATGGAAACTGTTATTATATACGAACTCAATCAATTACGAGTGCTCTACCCAACTACCCTTAAAATCAATCACGCAGGCCCTCAACATATCCTTAAGGGTCTGAATGTTGCGCTCAGCCTGCCCATCAGTCTAAGGGTGGAAAGCAGTGCTTAGGTTCACTTGGGTACCTAAACCTCTCCAAAAGGATTTCCATAATTGAGAGGAAAACTGCGCACCTTGATCAGATATATAGACACAGATGCCCCATGAAAATGAACTATTTTTGCAATGAACAGCTTAGCATAATCCTCTCCCAAATAGTTAGTCCTGATAGGCAAAAAGTGGGCTGACTTGGTCAGCCTATCTACAATTACCCAAATAGAATCAAACTAGTTTCGGGACCTCAAATGTCTTGTAATGAAGTCAATATTAATCATCTCCCACTTCCATAAGGGTAAAGCTTTCTCTTGGGAAGAACCACCTGGTGTCATGTGCTCTACTTTAACTTATTGGCAATTCAAACACTTGGACACAAAGTTAGCCACATTACACTTCATGTTATACCACCTATACAGAGATTTCAGGTCATGGTACATCTTAGTAGAGCCTGGGTGAACAACATACCTCAAAGTGTGAGCTTCATCAAGAATTCGCTCCCGTAAGCCATCAACATCAGGAACACATAATCTACCCTAGTATCTCAGTATACCATCACCACTAATCTAAAACTACATCACCTTCTGTTAGCCCACATCATTCTTAATTTGTATCAAAATAGGATCTTTGACCTACTTTTCTTTAACTTCTGCACAAAGGGATGATCTAGCTATCTAATGCACGACCACCCCTCTGTATTCAAAATCTAAGAGTCACACTCCACGGTTTTCAAGTCAGTGAATGTCTTTCACCATTTCTGTATTCCCTTTATCAACATGATAAAGACTGCCTGTAGACAATCTGCTGAGAGCGTCAGCTATAACATTTGCCTTACCCAGATGATAGTGAAGGCTCATGTCATAGTCTTTCAAAATCTCCATCCAACATCTCTACCTTAGGTTTAGTTCTTTCTACAAGAAAACATAATGAAAACTCTTATGGTCAATGAAAATATCAACATGCACCCTATAAAGATAGTGCCGCCAAATTCTAAGTGTAAATACCACTGCTGCTAACTCTAAATCATGGGTAGGGTAATTACGCTCATGCACCTTCAACTGTTGAGATGCATAAGCTACCACCTTACTATGCTGCATAAGTACACAACCAAGTCCCACTCGATACGCATCACAATACACAACAAATCCCTCTGTGCCTTCCGAAAGGGTCAGAACCGGTGTTGTAGTCAATTTATCTTTCAATTTCTCAAAATTGGTCTAACATGAGTTAGACCACACAAATTTAACCTTCTTCTGAGTCAACTTAGTAAGTGGTGAAGCTAGGGAAGAGAAACTCTGTACAAGCCTTCTGTAATAACCTACCAAACCTAAGAAGCTCCGAATATTAGTTGGAGTCGTGGGTTTGGGCCATTTTCTCACTGCCTCAACTTTTTGGGGTTCAACCCGGATCCCCTCACTAGACACAATGTTCTCCAGGGAAAGAAAAAACATTTAGCCAGAATTCACACTTGGAGAATTTCGCATACAACTTATGATCTTTGAGGGTCTGAAGGATAGTGCAGAGGTGATTTGCATGGCCCTCCTCAGTTTTGTAGTAAATCAAAATGTCATCAATAAAAACTATGACAAACAGGTCTAGAAACTGATGGAATACCGTATTCATTAGGTTCATAAAAGTTTCAGGAGCGTTAGTCAATCTAAAGGACATGACTAGGAATTTATAATGGCCATATCTGGTTCGAAAAGTTGTTTTGGGAACATTAGACTCTATAAATTTCAACTGATGGTATCCTAAATGAAGGTCTATCTTTGAAAAACATTTAGCGCCCTGAAGCTAGTCAAAAAGGTCATTGATTTTAGGAAGAGGATATTTATTTTTAACTGTGACCTTATTCAACTGGCGGTAATCTATGCACATACGGAGGGAACCATCTTTCTTTTGCACAAAAAGCACAGGAGCGCCCCATGGAGAAACACTCTTATCTAGAAGATCTGCTAATTGTTCTTTCAATTCTCTCAACTTTGTTGGGGCTATTCTATATGGAAGAATAGAAATAGGATGGGTATCTGACAACATATCAATGCCAAAATCTATCTCCCTATCAGGTGGAATTCCTGGGAGATTATCTGGAAAAACTTTCAGGAATTCATTTACTATTGGGACAAACTGAAGAGGAAGAATTTCGGCATTAGAATCCTTAAACCGAATAATATGGTACAACCAACCCTTGGAAATAAGTTTACGGGCGCTGAGATAAGATATAAAATTCCCTTTGGGTGCTATAGAATGGCCCTCCCATGTTATAATTAGTTCATTCAGAAAAGAGAAAGTGACTTTTCGAGTCCTACAATTTAGTGTAGCATAACATGAATGGAGCCAGTCCATCCCTAATATAGTATCAAAGTTAACCATATTAAGATCTATAAGATCTGCCACCTTATCCCAGCTACAAACAGTCATAACACACCTCATATACACCCTTCTAGCAATAATAGAATCCCTCACCGGGGTAGAAACAAAAAAGGATTCAGGAATCACATCGGGCTCAAACCCGTTACCAATAGCCACATAAGGGGTCATATAGGATAGGGTAGACCCGGGGTCAAGTAATACATAAACATCATGACAGAAGGTTTGCAACATACCAGTAACAACATTTGGCGAGGCCTCTACCTCTTAGCTGTTGGTCAAAGCATACAACCGGTTACAGCTATTTTCGACGACTGAAGTGGCACCCCTCTAAGGTGGTGGTGCAGAAGAATTTGCCTATGTATTGGCTCCCCCAACATTACTCTTTGCTACCGTACAATCTCTCTAGATATAGCCTGGATGGCCGCATGAATAACACACTAAAGCCCCAAACTGACATCTCTCTGGATAATTTCTCCCTCATCCCCCACAGCGAGGATAGGACCAAGAGGTCTGAGCTACACTTCCCTGCGAATTCGTACCCTGTATCCTCAGCCCCTAAGTAGACTAAAAATTCTGGGTGCGCTGTTCAACTACGGGTCTGGACACTGGAGCACTAATTGCCGATTGTGCATTACCCCAATTTCTTTTCTTTTGCCATTTGCTTCCCCAATTACCACTCTACTTCTAACTGTGATTCTGGTCTATCACTCTAGCCCTCTTTGCCTGCCTGTCCCTTTCCCTAGATTTGGCTATCTTCTTCTTCTTCTCCTCAACTTGCTGCATATGGAATGAAAGCCTAGCAAAGTCCATATCCCATGTAAATTTGGTTGTTCAGGATGTATAATTTGATGATTTCACCTATGATTAAGATATGCATGTAAGGTGTTTTATAAAATGCCTAAGAAGCAAGAAATCATGCAATATAGCTAAATTATGACTAAGTGAAAGATTCATGATATGCCCTTGCGTTACAATGACTTCTATGTTGATAATGTGCCTCATAAATGTTGTAGGAATACTCATAAACTATTCTTATGAGATTATTCTATGTTTACTTGCAAATCCAACTTATGAATAAGATGTATGATAGCCATGAAATTCACATGAACTTCTATGCTAATGGTATGTGTTGACAATATGATTATGCAATGAACATGATATTAAGATTATGCAAGTACCTCCATGTGATATGAAATCCTTTCCATGTAATACATTGTAGATAACCATGCTTAGTATGAGATCCCTAGTTAGGATATTATAAATTATGGACTCTACTCTTATGATCAAGTTAGTCACGTGTGTCAGTTTCCTTCCATCGAGTCCTGGGGGTACTTGTACCCAAAAAATATAGTTGTGTGCCTAGAGCCATGTCATGGTTTTAGGATACTCTCAGTCAATCCATGTTCAGCAGACTTCAGTCAGTCTCATGACTCAGGAAAATTCATGTAAAGGCAGTATCAGTTCAGTTTTACTTAGTACTCAGTAATCTACATAATCTCAGTAATATTTCGTTAGTCTATGGAATTCAGTAAATCTCAGTATTAGTAAAATTTAGTTTAGTATTTAGTTCAGACATCAGTAAACTCAATCTGCTAATAGAACTCAGTAGCATTTAGTCAGTTAACAGAATTCAGTAGTGTTCCACTAGTCATCGAAACTCAATAAAATCAGCCATTAGAGGGTGTGATTCTTAGAAGTAGTCCTTGCATTCCATAACTATGTAGCTAGCATAGGTTGAGACATCAATACCTGTCAGTTGAGGGCAGATGAGGTGGCTTAACCTGTCAGATGAGGGTTCCCACCGTTCTCAGTAGAGTCAGATGAGGGTTACTCATAGCTTATCCTTACTAGTGGCACAGTATTGACACCCTTCCAATCAGGGAAGAGATAGGACCTTAGCTTATCTATTATAGTATATTTGGGGCATGTTTGTTAGATAACTACTTCCCACAGTTTCAGGATCTATCTCAATAAAATAACTCAGATAGTTCTTCAGGATATCAAGATTGTCAGATACAGTCAACTTAGATGCAGTACAAAACTCAGCTAGTTCTATCATATTTAGGACTTTCAGATACAATCATTCATGCTATCAGTTATCAGAACTTATGTTATCAGATATATCAGTTATCAAAATTTAGTTATCAGTCATGATATGTTATCAATAAATACATGTCATCAGTATTCATACTCATTAGTCATGTTATCACGAGATCGGTTTCAGGACTGTTATATGCGGTCAATCAAATCAGTTATTCATAATCAGAACTATTAAAAACAATCATTTCTTTATCAGCAATATAGTATCGGTCTCCCAGTATTAAGTAATACAGTATCAGTTCCTCACTTATTAGTGAATTACATATCAATATTAGTAAACTCAGTCTTTCAGTATCTTAATATTAGCAAACTCAGTCATTCAGTATCTGAGCATCAGTAAACTCATGTTGTCAGTATTCAGACTCAGTAGTCAGTATCACCACGAGTTTAGTTGCAGTTACATATGTATGTATGTATGTATGTATTCTCACATTCATATCAGTCAACATTGTTCATACATATAAAACCCTTTGCATTTAGCCTACCTCACTCATATACTCAGTACATTAGTCATACTGATTCATTCACGCTATGGTGTTTTATTTGACGACATAGGTACAGAGGCACGAGTTTTAGAACTATAGTAGCATTACAGATTTCAGCTATCAGTGCTCTTCATCATTCAAGGACAATATTATTATTACTTTACTGCATATTTCAGATTAGTTTTTTAGTTCATGGAGTTAGTTGGAAACATGTTCCTTCAACTCCTTATTCAGTTTAGTTAAAGGCTTTCGGACTAGATATCACATTAGATGTTCAAACTTCATTATTTATGTTTCTTTTTGGTATTGTTATACCATGTTTTTTAGATGTGTATCAGTATTGAACCTTATGACCTTACAGTTCATGTTTCCACATATTTTATGAGATATTATGTAGTTTATAGGTGCAGATATCAGTAATAGGTTAGCTTGTGGTCTTTTGGGGTCATGAGCACCTGTAGCATTTCGGTTCAGAAAATTGAGGCATTCTAAACTTGGTATCAGAGGCTAAGGTTCAACAGTGTCCTAGGAAGTCTGAAAACTGCATCAAGTAGAGTCTTGTACATGGGCGCGTTGTGCAACACACTTATATGCAGGAGGCTATGAGATGTTTTAGAAACAGTTTCCCTTCTTTCATGTCTCAAGATCGTGCTCTAGTAAGTTTCTCTAAGGAACCCATGTAGATTCATATCATGCACTCCTCATGTTTACTTTACCTTACTTTCAAGGTAACAGAAATAGAGAAGTTCAAAGTCCTAAAGATAGGGCTTTCTCAGACAGTCCCTACTATCAGCAATGGAATTAGCCACAGACTCAAACAGTATCCCATCAGTTCATTATTGTTCCAAGGTCGTACAGATTTTATTCATGATCATGATAACTCATTCTTGAACTCATAAGTTTAGCATTAGTAGAGTTGGGATAGTATTATTCTATTTGATCAGATTATGTATTCATGGGGATTAGATCAGTAGGCTTGAACAGTACGAGCTAAAAATTTAAGTTTATTGACTCGAAATTAAGCATGAAGGTGTGAATGTGATATTAGCAGTACATGAGGAAACAGAATCAGATGTGATGTGTTTAGTAAGACAAGCAGGTGTTGAACAGAATGTAGGTATGTGATAATAGATCAAGTGACCAAGTCAGTCCCTCAGACTTCAGTAGTAGAGCCAGTATTTATAGAAAGCAGTAAGGGCAGACAATTCTTGATCCATTCTCATATCAGTGCAGAGTTGTTCACTTCAGCTATCATGAAACTAACTTAGGCATTGCATAACAACTCTATGGTCGCGAACCATGCTCATGTATCTCTTTTTCCATAATCATGTATGAATTCAATTTCCAGCATAAGGAGTCCCTTTTACTTCGAAGTACGAATCATGTTCTATGATGTCACGACCCGAATATTGTGCATGATGTCTGGTTATCATGCACAACATTCATAATCATAATTAAAGTACGGAATTTAACTGAGTACGGAAAACATGGTCAAGTCCTGCAATATTTCTGAATAATACTATCTGACATCAGACTACGAAATCTCTACTAAGAACATAAACATTTGTCTGAAAGGAAACTGGGACAAGGCCCCTAGTAAACCAAAAACATAATAAATAAGATAATGTCTGACATAATTTGGCCTTGCAAATAATAGAAGGCTCACCACTGTGAGATCAAGTCTGCGAACCCGAGAATGTCTACTGAGTAGCTGGACCCCTAGACTGTGCCTCAGAACCTGGAATGAGGGGGGGTCAGCACAAAAGTACTGGCACGCGAAGCCATCCAAAAGTAGTATAATAGAACATACATATATATATATATATAAGTGAAAGCAATTTTTTCATCAAGACATCCTGTATAAAACTATTTCTGAAAAATACATGGGCACTTTCTGAAAACATGCAACCTGTCTGTTCATTTCAAATCATGATTTGTGTTTTACTTCTGAGTTAGGTGGTGTTCCCCTACAAGTTTGAATATTCCACGGGCTGTATGGAATCTACCATTGACTCGGCGGGGAAGCCCCCAACCCAAGTGTGCCACAAGGGTTGGAGTCTCTACGTCTGATACGCCACATGACATTTAAGTCAGCGCATAATAATATACCCGGGTCGGCAAACCACGGCTTTAGGCAATGAGTCACTTGAACTCAAGCCTTCTTCGGGGGACCACCTAACATCTCTGTATGCCCATTTTTAACCTTTTCGGTACATGCAACATTCTAAATGTCTAAAATCATGAAAGTCTGAAATGTCTGTTAGTCTGAGTCTGATATGGCATTTGTCTGGGTTGGTATCGTCATACAAGACTTTGCAAGTCCTATTGCTGAGCCATAATGTATTAAGCAAGAGCTTTCATTCAAAACATAGTTTAGACCACCAAAACATGTAATTTGCATTAAAGATGTGATGTTCTGAAACTCAAGTCAAATCTATGCAAAACTTTCATCAAACATATGGTGGTCATGTGCATTCTGGAAAACCATGCATTCTTTCATTACATGCATATTCAACATTCACAAACCTCTCTTTCGTGTTCAAAACATTGTATATTACGCAAAACATGGAAAAATTTACATTAAGAGGGGGGTTTCATGAAAATCATGCTTTAAATTCATATATTTCAGGACAAACACATATATACGTATACATATAATTTTCAAACCACTTTGGGGGAAAGCCAAAAGGCCAAAACAATATCATTAAAGCTTCTAAAACATGAGTATGCACATGAATTCGAAAACCCGATACATAAAACATGATTTCTATGCCCATGAGATTTTAGGGAAAACCCCGCGTACCTCTATTTCCAAGGATAATAGATGTTTCTTGAAGCTTGCGGATTGGTGATTCCGAATATATAATTATCTTCGAAAACCTACGGTCGAATCTTAAACTATTTGGGTTTTTATTTTGAAACCCTAAGGAGAGTTCTTCAGCAATTTTGGGGAAAGTATGTGTATTATGGTGTATGAGGGATTAAATCCCGTATTGGTGGTATATATAGGGGTGGAGTATGACCAAAATACCCCTAAGGAACAATTAAGGTCAAATCTGTCCCTCAGTTGACAGTTGATAGGCTAGATTAAATCGATTATAACTTTTTACTTATATATTCAAATTGGATGAAACCAACTGAATTTGAAAGAGGACTCAAAGATCGTTTGTTTGATATATTATACCTCACACAGTTCATTATATACAGGGTGTTATGATCGTTTAAAGTTGACCCTAAAATGCTGAAAAAACTGGGCAATAGGCCATGCGTTTTGCTACTATTTTGAAATCCAAACGCAGCCTTATGCATTCCGAAAAATTCCAAAACTTATCCGAGATGTACTATGAGATTGCACGATCGTAACGCAACTTGAAAATCTAAAAATGAAGGTCAGAAAGATCGAGAAGTTGTATACCGAAGGTTGCCAGCTAAGAATGAGTATAAGTCATTTCAACACTTAGAAAAATTTTAAAACTTAAGTCTAATGCTCAGAAATTACAGTCTAATACATGCATGACTTTTACAGGGCGTTACATTATCTCCCCCTGGGGATCATTCGTCCTCGAATGACGGGTAGGAACTTGTTGAAGCCTTAAAGATATAGAATAACACGGACACGACATGTCCTCTAATAAAGAATACACTGATTTGAAACATGACCATATGGCAGGAACTACTGATATTTTGAATTCTTATATCGGACACGCATATCTGATCCATGGATCTGTCCTTGAGTTGTTCTCATGAACGCAACACTAAATACACTGATAAGCTGAACTTTTTCTATTGAACATGCATTTTTAATGCACGCATATCTGACTGGACTAACGTATGAATGTATGACTGATTACGCAAAGATAACTGGTGCGAGGCTTGTAATAAGAATCTATACATGCAACTGAATGAGGTATCTCCCCCTTGGGACACTATGTCCCTCTATGAATGCTCAATTCATTAAGATACTTGGAAAAAAAAATTGAGGCGATGCACTAGGCACCTACAAATTGAATCATAACTGAATGTCTAGAATCTGAATCTAATGCATGACACGTGAACTGAGCTATACTCGCAACTACTGGTATACTCTATCTTGGAATAGTAGCATGTCTGAGATTTCGGGTAGCATGAATAAATGAAAAGACGAGAAAACAAGTCATGTGAATCTTCCTGTTAAACTGACTTACTGACTATACAGATTGAATTATGCTGGACTTTCATACTTAACTGGAGTATCTCTTCAACACTCTCTCTAAAGAAGTTCTAACCGTAATAGGGAGCCACGAATCTTGGGTATGGATTACGCAAGACATCCAACTGAGGAAATCACAACACTGACTATACTCTGCAGTCTGGAATATAGACATATAACTCCTAAATTAGGATACAATTTTCAGACCTTTGGCAATACGACTTCTTACTTTCAGGCTTAGCGCACTTCCCGAACATACCTTAACTATACTATTCCCTATAAATATGATATTCATTCAATTCAACTTAAATTTCTCATATGAGCATTGGAAAATTTTTCTACTAATGTCTAAAATAGCTTAATCCTTACCCTGCGATCAAGCCTAACTCTAAGTCACAAAAATACAACATGCTACACCACGCTATTATTCTAAATCATATGATGCCACCTTCTATACCTCTTTTAAAGATCACATTCTACGCACAACATGTCTTACCACTTTAATGACTACTCTGAACTCTTAATATGAAGTCGCTAATGCATATTGCAACCTTCCACTACAATCCCAAA
Source organism: Capsicum baccatum var. pendulum (assembly GCA_030864225.1). Taxonomy (NCBI): domain Eukaryota; kingdom Viridiplantae; phylum Streptophyta; class Magnoliopsida; order Solanales; family Solanaceae; genus Capsicum; species Capsicum baccatum. Next base: position 242,268,615 of record CM061554.1, read on the forward strand.
ACGTCATTCAAGCCTAATTTATAACCACATGTTAACTTCAAGGCAAACACCCATAAATACATACTTCACATAGATTCTAAACTATTATCAATATAATTCCCACGCGCTATCCTAAAAACATACACACACAAACTTTTCTACTAAACATCACATGTATCAAAGATTGGCCCCAAATCTCACTTCATACTCCCAAATCTCACTTCATACTTATGGCCTTATCTAAACAAACGTACTATGATCTTCCATCAACAAGAACATTTACATCATCACCACTATCATTGCACAGGGAGGTCACTAAAAGGTTAAAACATAAGACCCTGAAGCATGAGAAGATTTTTATATGGGACCGAACGCAGTATAAAGAGTGAGTACATGCGTCATGAGTTGCATGACCTCAAATGAATAAAAAAATAAATAAGTCACTAAATAAACAAAAATATAAATAAGTAAATAAATAAATAATGGATAAATAAATCAATAAAGAAGAAATAACGAGATTTTCAAGTCCCCTTTGCTGCTTCAAAGATGGAACTTTAACCCATTCTTCTTTCGATTCCTCGTATCCATACGCCACATATCCGGTTTTCAAAGTCTTCTAAAGGATGGGCCTTAATGGCCCGTTGCGTAATGCAAGGGAAAGAGCCCAATTGGACTCCCGAGCGAGTTCATGCAAAGAAAAGAATAAAGGGATTAATGCCCATTCCAAACAAATATACCTCAAAATAAAAGACACATCAAGGACCAAATTTTGCATGATAATGATGCACATACACATTTACATATGATAAAAATGAGAACCGACAAATGAAAAATAAACAAGGACATGCATTTCCATGATTTATGCCTTATGTTTGGGATAAAGATGAATAAGGATAAAAGGAAACGGCTATTCACAGAATTAGTGCAAGAACAAATGACATAAGATTTCTAAAGTAAAGAGACGATGCAAATATGATTACAATAAATCAAGTCTTTTAGCACAACATAAGCATTAACCCACGTAAACAAGAAGAAAGTAGAGGCTAACTCTAAAGAAAGGGAATTATCAAAGAGAGCTACAGATCAAGCCTTTGTGCATATATAATAGTCCAAGTAGAATAAGAGAATTGGAAAGAAAATTTAGCTTTTCAAGGCGGAACATAGTTCAAGAAATCATGTTATGTCGGGTTCACACACCTGGATGACTTTGTTTAGAAATAAAGGTTTAAGCTTGAATTTGACACGTAGAGAAACAAAATAAATAAAATTGAAGTGTGCAAAATCCTAAAATTAAAGAACAAAGGTAAAAATACACAACCGACTAATGAGACTTGCTTAGTCCGTCCTTTTTTCTTTGGCGGTTTCATAAGAAAACTTTCACTCACCAAAAGGGTCACAACCTTCAAAACATTCTCATAGGTTCTAAAAAAAAGCACTTTGAGACAACCAACATAGTTACAACGTATAATTTCTAAGGGGAAAGTGAGCAAATTTCAGTAAGTCAAACTACATCAAAAAGCAGATTTAACATTTTTGAGCAAATGATCAAGATCTTTACTGAAGAATGGACAAAACTGAATGGAAAGATAAAACCAGAAGGACACAATATATATAAACCAAAACAATCAATCAAGCCCAAATTTAACATAATTTACATATAACACAGAATGAGATTGAAACGAGAATCATCACTACAACAAAACCTACGACCTTCAATGCCTCTACAACAAACAATTCCAAACATACGAAAGGGAAAAATAAAACAATTTTGGATGAAGGTATACTTAGGCAAAGTAACATTCAAACATAACTTTTCTTTTTCTTAGAAATAAATACAGAATCAGAACTTTGAGGAAAAAGGGGAAACAATTAAAGCAACAATATTACCAACAAATCCCAGAGCCATCATAGCCATCTACAGCGAACAATCCTGCCTTATTCATGATTACGACCAACAACTATGGCTACGAAGAAAGAGATTAAAGCAGAAAATGATAAACTAAAAGAGACGAGAGTATATTCACCTCTTTTGGGGCAGCAAAATAGTACTACGAGCTAACTTCGGACTTCCACCACCACCGGAAAGCTCAATACCGTCATGAACACTTGACTAGCTAACTGTTTCTCCCTGTTCTTTCTTGTTTTCCTTCTCAAAGAAATGTTCTGCTGTCCTGAAAGAACTTTTCCCTCTAGGTTTTTGATACAATTCTAAGTGTGTATCAAGAGATTCCAACCAACACAAGAACAACAATATGAACAACAAAGTGCTACTGAATAAAAAATGGCCACACACGGCTTCACTAGGCTTGCAACACTTGTTTGAACTAGAAAAGTGAGTTTAACAACTAGAAAAACAAAGAAAATATTATTAGTGAATCGAAAGAGCCCCACACGGCTTCACTAGACTTTTATATTCAACAACACAATGTTAACAAGATTTACAAAGAAAGAGATAGAAACTTGACACACAATATTCATTAATCTAAGAACCCTAACAAGAGAAAGGACCCTAAGACTAATAAATATCAATACCAAGTTCTTACTTGGACCAAGAGGAAATCAAAGAACCTTAAGAACCTAGTTTCTAGCCAAGATACAACACTAGTATCATTCTACTAGTGAGAATTTGGTTTTGGCCTCTCCAAATAATGAGAAAGCGAAGTAAAAAATTTACAAGTCTTTGTTTCTTTAATAATAGAAATGAACTAAAGCAAGACTAGCCCTATTACATGGCTTATATAGTCACTTAAAAAGAAGGGACAAAGACCAAATTACCCTTGGCATTTAAGTGGGTGGGTTTGGGGTGTCTTGGTGGGCCTCTTTAAAGTTTATTAAATATAGACCCTTAGATGGGCTCATCAGGGCCTCACACATAGCCAAGAATGTGAACAAGGATTGGAGTCGTTGCAACTGATGTGCTTGGCTTTGTGTGAAAGGTCTTGAGCTAGGAATTCCCATATCATCCTCTCTATCTTGAAGGGAATTTGTCCTCAAATTTGGATAATTGCCATCCTCCACCATTTCCACCCGAGAGAGATCACACACGTTGAAAGTGTTGTGCACTTGATATTCCGGGGGGAGATCAATCTTGTAGGCATTGTTGTTGATCCTTTCTAATACTTGAATGGGCCATCACCCCATGGCATCAACTTAGAATTCCTTTGATACAGGAATCTATCCTTCCTTAGGTGCACCCACACCCAATCTCCTGGTTTAAGAATGAGCTTTCTTCTTCCTTTGTTGGCTCGCCTCGTAACTTCTTGGATTTTCTTATCCAACCGCAACCTCACCTTATCATGTAGCTTTTCCATGGCCTTGGCCCATTTTCTTCCATCTAAGATTATCACAAGATCACTTGAAAAAGGGGTTAAATCCAAAGGGTGAGGTGGTTGATGCCGTATACACACTCAAAGGGTGTAATCCCCGTGCTCGAGTGTATAACACAATTATAAGCAAACTCTATCAACGGTAAGTGATTCTCCTAAGAAGTCATTTTTCCTTTATCCATGGACCGTAGCATAGACCCTAAGGTCCTATTTACTAATTTTGTTTGGCCATGAGTTTGTGGGTGGCATGAAGTCGAAAACAACAACTTAGTACCGAGTCTACCCAAGATGGACTTCCATAAGTGGCTTACGAATTTAGAATCCCTATCAATAACTATGGTCCTCGGAACACCATGAAGTTTTACAACATTATCAACAAACAAAGAGGCTACGCTAGGCGCATCATCACATTTAGAAAAAGGAATAAAGTGAGCCATCTTGGAAAACTGATCCACCATAACAAAAACCCACCCCCTTCTAGTCCTCGACAATCCCAACACAAAGTCCATTGATATGTCAAGCCAAGGATGCAAAGGGGTGGACAATGGGGTGTACAACCCGTGGGGTTGGATCTGTGACTTGGCTCCTTTGCACTCAACACATTGGCTGCAAATCCCGGCCACATCTTTGTGCATTCTAGGCCAATAAAATTGTTCTTCCAAAATTCCAAGGGTCTTATCAACCCAAAAATGGCCTATTAGACTGCCATTGTGTGCTTTCTTCATAAATAATTCTCTCCACGAACTTGAGGGAACACACAATTGTCTACCTTTAAACAAGTATCCATCAAATTTGGTATAGGGATGGGAACCCCTATCCATAACACACCTATCCCTTTTCAACTCTTCACTTTCCCTATAGATAGGAGTGAAGTAAGGGTCCTCGGGATATAAAGACTTGAGGCTTTCAAACCCTATCAACATATATGACAAAGTAGACACAAGCACATGTTTTCGGGATAAAGCATCGGCAACCACATTATCTTTACCCTTCTTGTATTCAATAACATAAGGGAAAGTTTCAAGAAATTCAATCCATTTGGCATGCCGCCGGTTAATCTTGTCTTGTGCCCATAGATGCTTCAAGGATTCATGATCTGTTCGGATCACGAATTCTTTAGGCCACAAATAATGTTTCCAAGTGGCCAAGGCTCTAATCAAGGCATACAACTCTAAATCGTACGTAGAGTAGTTTATACTTGCTCCTTTGAGCTTTTCTCTAAAGTAGGAAATAGGATTCAATTCTTGCATTAAAACCATGTCTATGCCAACTTTGCTTGCATCACATTCCACCTCAAAAGTTTTGTCAAAATTCTACAATTGTAATAAAAGCGAGATGAGCATAGCTTTCAAGTCCTCGAATGGGTTAGCTTGTTCATCTCCCCACTTGAAAGGCCGATCCTTTTTAATCACTTCGGTCAAGGGGGCGGCAATTGTGCTAAATCCTTTGACAAAATGTCTATAAAAACTAGACAACCCATGGAAGCTTCTCACTTTACCTACGGTTTTGGGATTTGGCCAATTTTTAATGGCTTCAATCTTAGATTCATCCAATTTGACACCTCTTGAGCTCACCACAAACCCAAGAAATACAACCTCATGGACACCAAAAGAACATTTTTCTAGATTAGCATATAACTTCTATTTTTGGAGGACATCAAACACACATTGTAAATGCTTTACATGCTCATCTAAGGACTTACTATACACCAATACATCATCAAAATAAACAACAACAAACTTTCCGATAAATGGCTTCATCACATGATTAGTTAGTCTCATGAAAGTACTTGGAGTGTTTGTTAGGCCGAATGGCATAACCATCCATTCATAGAGACCGAATTTGGTCTTGAAGGCGGTTTTCCATTCATCACAAGGTTGCATACGAATTTGGTGATAGCCACTCCTCAAATCAATTTTAGAAAACAAACACGAACCACTCAATTCGTCAAGCATATCATCTAACCTAGGAATAGGGAGACGATATTTTACCGTTATCTTATTGATGACTCGGCAATCAACGCACATATGCCAAGTACTATCTTTTTTGGGAACTAGTAGCACCAGAACCGCACAAGGGCTCATACTCTCCTTGATATATCCTTTGTTTAGGAGTTCCTCAACTTGGCATTGCAATTCTTTGGTATCCATCGGGTTTCTCCTATAAGCCTGTTTGTTGGGCAATTGTGAAGCCGACACAAAATCTATTTAGTGCTCAATTCCCCGAAGTAGGGGCAGTACTTACGGTAATTCCTTTAGGAAGACATCCTCATAATCCTGCAAAACATGAGAAATAGGAGGAGAAATGGAAATGTTAGTGGCGTTAGTGTTAAAACAATGACCCAAGAGGAGCATCAGAGTGTCCTCTTCATTATCCAAAAATAATTCTTTCCTGCTAGCCATCATCACCACACTTTCTTGCCCCTTAGAAATTAGGAGTCCCACGGTTTCCCCTACTCCCTCACTCTCGGGTTCCCTTTTTTTTTACCCTCACTCTCGGACTTCTTTCCCTTTTCCCTCAATTCCCGTATCTTTTGGTATAATTCATTCACTTGGGAATGCAATAATAGATGAAGAGCAACCTTTCAGCCATCCTGCTCAAGTATAGACCGATTGGACCTTTCATCATGTTTGGTCGACCTGTCATATTGCCAAAGCCTTCCTAACAACAAGTGACAAGCTTGCATTGGTATCACATCACAAAGCACCTCGTCATTGTAGTTGGCTACCTTAAAACATATCACACATTGCCTTGTGACCTTTTACATCGTCGCATTCATTCAACCATTGCAACGTTTAAGGACTAGTGTGAGGTATAGTCGGCAATTTCAAGAAGTTCACCATTCCAACACTGACCACATTCGCACAACTTCCACTATCTATTACCATAGTACACACACTTCCCTTCAAAATACCATTAGTAAGGAATAAATTCTCCCGTTGTATAGGGTCATCTATTGCCTTACTAATCATGGCACGCCTCACTACAAAGTTTGGAACCACACACTCCCCTTCTTGCGGATAAGCATCCTCACAATCATCATCATCATGTTTTTGGATTTCTCTCCATCTTGAGGCTCGGCCTCATTCTATTCTTTTTCAAGACCCACTTTCTTACCAAGGTAATACAATCTCCCTTTCCTTAGGATCAAATTGCATCAGTTTGGAAATTCATTGGCTTTATGTCCCCAACCTTGGCACTTGAAACATTGGAACCCTTTAGGATTAGGATACTTGTAAGCTTCTTGTCGGGGAGGAAATTTATGGACTATTTTAGGCTCAGACAACCTTGTAGTGGCGGGTTTGTCCTTCTTTTTTGGCTAACCCAAAGATGGTTGAACCATATCTTTGCTCCTCGGCCAACCCGAGGTTGATGGTCCCTTTTCCTTGAACGACGACCTTTCTTTAAGCTCCCTTTCAATCTCAAGAGACACTTGGAAAATCCCTTCAACGATATCAAACTTGTGAAGCGTCAAATGAGTGGAGATCTCTTTTTTCAACCCACACTTGAACCAAATGATGTCATGGCTAATTTCTTCTCCCTGATGATCAAGCTTTAACATGAGTTGTTGAAACTCATCAAAGTATGCCATAACACTTTGATTCCTTTGTCGCAAATTGTACAACCTAGCAAGCAAGTCATGACAATAACTTTTGGGAAGATACCGTTGCCTCATTAGGTACCTTAACCGAAATGATGGTGGTGGTTGTCCCTCTACCAACTCATTGTCGAAACGCTTTAAGTATTCCCACCAAGTGTTAGCATAGCCTTCAAAATGAGCTATGGCATAACAAATCTTCTTCTTCTCCAATATATCATTCACTTGAAACACTTTATCACACACCGACTACCAAGCAAGATACACCTTGGGGTCACTTTCACCCTTAAAGATAGGTAGGCTTAATTTGATGGTATTGATGCCTACGTCTCTCTCTAGGTGTTGGTTTCCCCTTTCTCTATATCCTCGGTATCTTCTTGGATCAACACGACCTTTTCTCATCTCTTTCTCCCTCATATAGGCATCGTCAAAGGCTCCATACCCTTCATAATCCTCTCTATCATATTACTCAAGGTGGACGGGATGATTTTGTACATTTGAAACTTTATTCGGAGAAATTGGATTTTGTGGAGGTGGTAGTCTTTGGTTTAGTGAAGCTTGCAAGGGGGGTTCAAATTTTGTGGAGGCATTTTACATTCGAGTACCTATTACATAACTTGAGACATTTGGGAATGGGTTGGTCTATTGAAGTCTCGGTTTAGAGGGTTATAAGTGGTTTGGCTTGCAGCATTTAGTGGAGCTAGTGAAGGATTTGGCAATTGTGGCCATGTTTCGGGAGTAACGGTGGTGGAGAAATTTCTATCATGTCCACTTGACAAAACATGTCAAGGAGTAGAAGGAAGAGAGTTCCTCTGACTCTCCACTTGTTCTAACCTCCCACTAAAAGTTGTCACTTCTCCACTTATGGCTCCCACTTTCGTACTCAACCTTTCAAGAGCTTGGGTCATAGCCTCAAGAGTGACCCTCATATTCTCCATTTCATTAGAATCCACGGTTTGAGACGTGGTTCCCTCCATTATCAAGGTATCACCAGCACAAGCAACAAACAAGTTAGTTTATAATCCCTCTCCTCACTCACACTCTCTTGGTTCACTCACACTCAAGTTCCACAAGAGTTGTAGATTGGCTAGGAACCCGTGAATCCATAAGGTATGAGTATGATCTTGCCCGGACTGGATTCTTGTTTGAAACTCAAAGAATTCTCATTGGACTAGAGCCAAGAGTTACAACGTATTCAAATGACAAAAGCACACAAACAAACGTTGACACAAACACAAGGCTTCAAGTGACTAATTGACAAGCTAGTAGGAATGTACTAGTTTGTTAATTAGTTCTCAAGTCATTTAGAGGAAACTAGGAATCAATAATTAGAAACTAGAACATCCAAATTTCAGCTTAATTATCATGTGAACAGTAACTAGGGTGACGTGGCAGCATTTTAATAGCCGTGGGTCCACATAAATAGTTCATCAACTTGAAGTCTTAGTCCCCTTAGATCTTTTGTAATGGATGAGTTGTTATTGGGATGGAAAACATAAAGTGTTGTAACATTTTTCAAACCCCCTTTTTTTTTTCTTTTTTTTTTCAAACTCAAAGGGTGATGTTTGACCTCACTAGTCCCACAAGACAAGGTTCCTTGTTTTAGGGAAAAGTGGTTGTCAAGTCTTGAAAAGGTGATGTTGGCAAGTCTTCTCACAAACAATTTTAAATTTTCTCTTACAACCTTTTTGGATCTATTTATCTTTACAGAAGTTAAGACATAAGATGAGGAGAATTTTAGGATGAACACAACATCAACACCTTCAAGAACACAACAACAATACACCACAATGGTCACTTCCAAGGTTTTTTTTTTCACAACACAATTATCATTTTCATTAAGCTCAACTTTAGATTTAGACACCCTTTATGTTGATGAGAAAGAAACCAACACAAGAAACAACTAAACAAGTAAAACTTTTGTAGATCTACAACCAATTTTTTTACCAAAATGTTCAAGAACACACTTTTTGGTAAGAGCTTTCCAAGATTGTTTTTGTAAGAACAAAACCTAGCCTTGAGCCAAATGATACAATACTAAGTGTGTATCAAGACATTCCAACCAACACAAGAACAACAAGATAAACAACAAAGTGCTAGTGAATCGAAAATGGCCACACACGGCTTCACTAGGCTTGCAACACTTGTTTGAACTAGAAAAGTGAGTTTAACAACAAGAACAACAATGAAAATATTGCTAGTGAATCGAAAGAGCCCCATACGCCTTCACTAGACTTTTATATTCAACAACACAATGTTAACAAGATTTACAAAGAAAGAGATAGAAACTTGACACACAATATTCATTAATCTAAGAACCCTAATAAAAGAAAGGACCCTAAGACTAATAAATATCAATACCAAGTTCTTACTTGGACCAAGAGGAACTCCAAGAACCTCAAGAACCTAGTTTCTAGCCAAGATACAACACTAGTATCACTCTACTAGTGAGAAATTGGTTTTGGACTCTACAAATGATGCGAAAGAGAAGTCAAAAATTTTACAAATCTTTGTTTCTTGAATAATAGGAATGAACTAAAGCAATAATAGCCCTATTACATGGTTTATATAGTCACTTAGAAAGGAGGGACAAAGACCAAATTATCCTTGGCATTTAAGTGGGTGGGTTTGGGGTGTCTTGGTGGGCCTCTTTACATTTTATTAAATATAGGCCCTTAGATGGGCTCACAAGGGCCTCACACATGGACAAGAATGTGAACAAGGCTTGGAGTCATTGCAACTCACGTGCTTGGCTTCGTGTGAAAGGTCTCGAGCTAGGAATTCCCATATCAGTTTTCGAGTCCAACATTTTGAATCCTTTTTGGACCCAAAAGTTTTCCCACCAAAGAACCTTCAATCCCAGAATTTTTAAGCTTGTTAGAATACCGCAGAATCAAACTTCCCCCAGAAAAGAAGAAGAAAATAAAAACCCTTTAAAACAGTGACCCAAGGGCCTTTATATAGGAGATGATTTTTTTCTCTTTGGGACTTGAAAGAGAAGATATCCTTGGATTTGAAAATCGAATCCCCCCACCCCCCGCTTCTGTTTCCCCCTAAATCTCGTAATTTGGATTTTTTGCCAAAAAAATCCAAATTTGAATCATGAGGACAACGGCTTCTCCCGCCGCCAATAAAAAATGTACGACCTTCGTGGTACGGATTTAACGGATTCAAAAGAAATTTGGGAATATAATTTGATACCTATAACTCAGCTGCCATCTGAAGATTTCTAGAAGCTACTCGACAGTTCTCCTACGAACTCGTGTAAGTGTCGCGTGGTGAATTGGGAAAAAGAAAATTCAAGTTAAAGGTTGACTTTGGTGAGATCGTTGTTCCTGACGTTGATATTGTTGTGGGTTATCGATGATGGTTGTTACTTTTATGCTCCGGTTTTGTCAATGTCTTGTTGAAGGTTGTCTGTTTGGTGAAGCTAGAAAGGGGAAATATTGTGGGCTGGATCGGGTTAGAGGTGAGTTGTTGGGCCGGCTGGTGATGAGAGATGAAGGAATGGGTTGCTGCTTGTAGTCTAATTTTAAAAAAAGGGCCGAAATTAGTTTAATTGGGTATAGGGTGGATTAGGTAATTTTGGGGTTTTTTAATAACCTAATTAAATCTAATTGGGGTTCTTAAATAACCCTAATTAAATTTGATTGGATCAAAATAATCCTAATTAGGAAGTGGTAATTTTTGGAGATTAAGATTGGCTTGCAATTTAAATGACTTATTTAAATTATAACCAAATTGAATATCTATTGGTCAACTGCATTACGATTGGGGCCAATCTGATTTCAATTGAGGTCATATTTAATTTGTTCGCTAAATTGAATCGCAATCTGGCATGAATCAAGTAACAAATTAACCTCGAGTTTCTTAATTTGATAAAAATCCAACAAATATTCCTCCAAAATAAAAATATTTTGTGAGCAAATCATATTTAAAACCAAGATTTTATCCATTTGAATTAATTTTCAAGTTTAATCAATAAAAATCCAATTTTAATGAAAATGTTCATTCAAATAACAAAATTTATACACCCTCGTATGCGAAAAATGTAGAATTGTTAATTAAATGATAAAATTGAATTGAATAAGTAACTTAACTAGCATTTATTTGAACAAAATAATTGTTGTGATTTTCTTTTAAAATTGAAGAAACTCGAAATTAAATTGGATTGCGGAGGGCAAAAGTTAGGTGTCAACACCTACATCTTGTGAGTGGGAGATGAGAATGCTCCAGCAAGAATTCTGAGGTAGCAAGCTCTACTATATCTATTGGCATGACTGCAGAACAGAGGCGAAGACAAGAGGAACGTGACCAGGATATGGCTCACATGAAAACGCATGGAAGAGATGAATCTGATTCTGAGGAAGAAGTAAATTACTTAAATAATCAGGGGGGTTTTCGTGGCAATGCCCAAGGAAACCAAGGTCGGAACTATTATGATAAATCTGGATACAAGGACCGTGATCAAGGTAGTTGGAAGAATAAGACTGACAGGAGTGGTTTGTATGTTCCTCCTGGAACTCGTGAGGCTGTGGCATCTGGCTCTGGAAAGATGTCCATGGAAGATATGATGGCTAAGATGTTGAAAGGAGTGGAGGCAACCAACACGGGAGTAACTGAGGTAAAGAATGATTTGTCCTCAATAAATCAATTGGTTGACTCGCATTCCATTGCAAGAAAATAGCTATAACAACAAATGAGTCAATTATCAGCAGCATTCAATCAGAGAAAGGCCGGCACCTTACCTAGCGACACCATGCAAAATTCAAGGAATGATGGATCATGTATGGCTATTACTACCAGGAGTGGTAAAGTGTTGGAAAATCAGTCCAAAGGCAAGAAGGTAGTTGATAAGACAAAGGAGAATGTAATTGATGCAGATTGTGATGATTCTGTAGAAGCAGAAAATCAGAATGAGAGAGTTCATAAGAAAACTATTCCCCTTCCACCACCACCTTTTCCTCAGAGACTGAAGAAGAAAGCTCATGACACCAGGTTCCGTAAATTCATGACTATTTTGAAGCAGTTGACTATTAATGTTCCTTTGGTGGAGGCGCTGGAACAGATGCCTAGGTACGCTAAATTTATGAAGGACCTTTTGACAAAGAAGCGGGCAGTAAGATATGAGTTGGCAGATAATGTTTATCATTGGAGTGCAATTGCCACGAGGTCTTTAGTACAGAAGAAGGCAGATCCTGGTGCTTTCACTATTCCTTGCACGGTTGGATCTATGAATTTTGCTAAGGCATTATACGATCTGGGGGCTAGCATGAATTTGATGCCGTTATCCGTTTATAGAAAGTTAGTGTTGGGCGATCCTACACCAACTAATATGCGACTTGTGATGGCAGATAGGTCGGTAAAACGACCTGTGGGTATCTTATATGATGTATTGGTGAAGGTTTCTACATTCATTTTTCCTGCAGACTTTGTTATTTTGGATTGCGAGGTGGATTCTGAAGTTCCCATAATCTTGGGACGCCCTTTCCTCACAACTAGAAGTGTGCTTATTGATTTAAGAGGTAATGAGCTTTTACTTCGGCTGAATGACAAAGTGGTCCGTTTTGATGTATGCAAATCGATGAAGCAGCCTAGAGATATGGATGTGTTCCATGTAGCTGATGTTTATTATGAGGATGAGAAAGAATTATCTGTAGAGAAGCAGCTTACTGTTGAGCCATTGTCTGTTGTGCTTTTGAATTGTGAGCATGAGGATATTGAAGAATATGAAGAAACCGTCTGTGCTCTAACAGGAATAGGGTCCTATTCTCATGCCCCTAATAAGCTGGACCTTGATCTTAAGAATCGACCTTCACCACCAGCAAAACCATCCATTGAAGAGTCACCAGTACTAAAATTGAAAGAGCTCCCCGTCACCTGAAGTATGCGTTTTTCGAAAGTGGTGATACACTTCTAGTTATCGTTGCGGATGATTCAGGTGAACAACACGTAGAGGCTCTCATCTCTGCTCTGAAGAGGTACAAGAGAGCTATTGGTTGGACCATTGATGATATAATTGGTATCCCTCCTGGGATATGGATGCACAAGATTTATCTCGAAGAAGATTACGTGCCCACAATTAAGCATCAACGTCGTCTGAATCCATTCAGAAAATGATGCACCATATATGTCGATGAAGTCTAAGTAATCGAGATAGCTATGTCGTGCCGCGACAATAAATCAAGCGCTACATGGGAGGAAACCCATCGTTTTTAATTGTTTTGTTTTACTAGGAGTTTGTTTTTGTTAAGTAAAAATCCAAAAAGAAGAGTCGAGCCACAACCAAAACTAAGGAGCTTGATGGGAGGCAACCCATCCTTCTAATCGTTTTTGTTGTTTTTGAGTAGTGTTGGTGCAAAACGTATAAAGGAGGAGATTGGTCCCAAATTTTGGTTTGAAAGTGAGACATGTTAAAGGTGGTAAGATAGGAATGAAGGAACAAAGGCTATCGGTTAGGCATTGCCTATGCTAATCTAGGCAATGAAGAAGGCAATGCCTATGCGAATCTAGGCAACGAACAAGGCAAGGCCTATGCCATTGCCTATTCTCACTGCCTCAACTAGGGAATGGACAAGGTAAGGCCTATGCAAATCTAGGCAATAACATAGGCGCCGCCTATGCAAATCTAGGCAAAGATAAAGGCGCCGCCTATGCCATTGCCTATGCTCACTGTTTCAACAAGGTAATAGCATAGGCGCCGCCTATGCTCAACTAGGCAATAGCATAGGCGCCACCTATGCTCAACTAGGCAATAGAATAGGCGCCGCCTATGCTCAACTAGGCAAAGCAAACGGCGCCGCCTATGCCAAGCATAGGCAAAGTATTAGGCGCCGCCTACTTATGCATTTTTGTCTCCTAACCCGATTTTTCATGGATCAAACCCGACCCAAGCCTTGGTCTATAAATAGAACTTCAACCTTAGAACAAAATCCCATTGTTGGCTCCAGATAGGCGCTGCCCAACCTTCCAATTTCTCTCAAAATTTTTCTTTTTGCTCATCTAATCTTGCAAACTCATCTTTCGGAATCCATCACCAAGTAAGTTATTCTTTCATATTCCGTAGTTGTTTAAATGCTACGTGTATAATGATTTGTTAGATCTTGAAGTAGTGTTGGTGATTTGAATGTGGTTGGTTTGTTATGATACATCTAGTTGAGTGAAAGAATACGTGTGGGTGTTCTTGACTTTGTTCCGACTTGTATTTGATTGTTATACATTGTCATAGTTTTATGGAGATGACATTGTGAAGTTATTACATAATCTTGTAAGTTGAAAGCTTGAATGTTTGAATGACTCGTTTATCGAGATAAAGATCATGATTGAATACAAGCATGAGATGTTGTGATTATTTCTATGCCATAACTTGATTCGATCTCTACGTAGTAGTCTTGTTCAAAAAGTGCATTCATCCAAACATAAAAGTATTGACAATATTACATGAAATAGAATTGGAAAGGATAGTTAAGATGACATGAACGTATGACTATGCTGAACATGTTGTTGGAACATATCGCCTAAATGTATATCGATGAAGTCTGAGTAAGCGACATCATTCACTTAAGTAGTCTGTGCTAACAAATTAAGTGTGGGGTGGTGTCATTACTGTTTGTTTTCCGATTGAATCTACCGAGATGAAGCTAACATGACTCTATTTTAATCTCAGGTAGAATGGCCCCAAAAGGACGACAAGGAAAAGAAAAAGTGTCCACCTCGCAGAAAGGTCAGAAAAGGGGAAGAAAAGATCAAGCTGAATCCTCCTCTCTACAAATACCTCGACGCACTTTTGGAATAAAGTGGGTCCTAGAGGAGGAAGGAAAGGAGTGGTACAAGAACAACAAAGTGAAAAAATATGTTCACGTGGATTTGATGCAGAAGGAGAGTCTAGCAAAAAGAGAGCCCCGCATTTTGGCTAAAATCATGGCGCTAAATATTGATTTCATTTTCCAAGATATGGGGGAATGTAATCTTGATCTAACGCGAGAGTTCTATGCCAATTGGTCCCCAAAAACTACCGGAAGTGAAGTGAAGATTCGGGGCCAAGTCTTGCAACTAAATGCAGAGTTCTTCAACTCTTTTCTGGGTCTTCCATCTGTGGATCCATCACTGCTCAAGGAACTTTATCACAGACCTCCCTATAGGGCAATCAGACACACACTGTGCGGAACAAGGTCAATGGCACGATGGATTCGTCATAAGGATACCGGTCGGCACAATACCTTCCTGTATGCTTCCTTGAACAGAGAAGCTCGAATATGGTTGCGGATAGTCAACTCTTGCCTGATTCCTGGGACATATTACACAAAGATCACACGTGATAGAGTATGCTTGGTGTACGCTTTGATAACAAACATCCCCATCAACATTGGTGCGATTATCCGATCTTCAATGTGTAAGGCTAGGCTGCACAAAAGATCACATTTCAGCTTTGGTAATTTGTTGACTGCGATATTAATGAAGGAACACATTGAAGAGGAACATGCAGATCAAAGAGTGAAAAGGTTGTATGTACTTATTGAAGATTTTCTGCAACATTTAGTGCAGATTTTTTCCCTTAAGTCAAAACGAACTCTGATAGGGTGCCTGAAATTCGTTCGGAGTCTAATACATGCAAACAAACTATGAAATCATACTAAATTTGATGTTCCGAACGCGTTGGCGAAGTCAAATTTTCAAAAAAAATTATTTTCACAAAGTTGATCCCCGAAATCCAAAATCACAATTTCCAAACCGAGGGTCGAAATAAGATTTTAAAGCCGTAAAATCATATAAAATATGACATCACCCTAAAATCGATATTCTGGATCTGCTGGCGAAGTTAGATTTTCCATCCGAGGTCGTTTCGACCAAATATGGGTCCCACACCTATATTTCTAATTTTTCAACTTTCCGATCAATAGGTTGAAATGAGTTCGGGTGCACCGAAACCCAAACCAAAGGTCTATCTAGGCTAAGATTGATATTTCGGAGCTACTGGCGCAGTCCGTTCGGCCATCCATCGTACAGATCAAAACATATCTACATAAGTCCAGAATAAGGCTCTCTTAGTTATCAAAAAACACAATATTGCATAAATGATACCAAAATGCATCGAAAATCATGTCAATCACTTCCACACTACCAAAAATATCATAATGCATCTATGGGGAGGGGTAAAACATCAAATCACACAATATCAATAATTTCACTTATTTCATCAATTTCTTTGGTCGTTACATCATCCACCATTAAAAATCTAGTTCGTCTTCAAACTAAGGCAAAGAAATACCTGAATCAATGAAGGGCAGAGGATAAGAACTACACATATCAGAATTGACCTATCAAGTAGTTTCATCTACAGGTCGATGTCGCCGCTGAACCTTAACCACAAGGATCAATCTAGAGCACAATCTCCTAACATCCCTAGCCAAAATAGAAATCATCTCCTCAACAAGGGAGAACTGTTTATCTAACTGATTTGACTCTCGACGAATGACACAAGACTCATCAGGTATATAACAATGAAGCATAGAAATATGAAAAAATGGATGAACAACTGATAGATCAGGGGGCAAAGCCAACTCATAAGCCACATCACCAACAGTCCAAAAAATATCAAATAGACCAATATACCTGGGGCTAAGCTTACCCATCTTTCCAAACCTCATCACACCATTCATGGGTGAAACTCAAAGAAAAATACGATCACCAACACCAAATCTCAAGGTACGAAGTGTACGATCAACATAGCACTTCTACCTACTCTGATCCGCTCTAAGTGTATCTTGAATGATCCAGACTCTATCCAAAGACTCAAGAAGCAAGTCCATACCTCGAGGTCTCACCTTTGAAACATCGAACCAACCTAAAAGGGAGCAACAATGCATACCATACAATGTCTCAAAAGGAGCCATATCAATACAGGAATGGTAGCTATTATTAAATAAAACTCTGCTAAAGCCAAATATTGCTCCCACTAGCCACAAAAATCCATCACACATGCGCAGGGAATATCCTCAAAACCTTGAATAGTCCGCTCTGACCGACATCAATCTGAGGAGCAAAACGCTGTGCTAAAATCAATGCAAGTACCCAACTAAACCTAAAAAGTTTTCCAAAAGTGAGATGTGAACACAGAACCTCGATCTAAAATAATAGATGTCGGTACACCATGCAGACGCATAATCTCATTAATATAGATATAGTCCAACCTCTCAGCACTGAATGAGACTTGGACCAAAATAAAATGAGCTGACTTGATCAATCGATCCATGATGACCTCCAACACTGTCAGAACCATGAGATGTACGAGGAAAACCAGTCACAAAGTCCATGGTGATCCATTCCCACTTCTACTCCGGAATAGGTAACCTCTGAAGTAATCCACTAGGTCTCATATGCTCGGCCTTCACCTGCTGACAACATAGGCAACGAGCCACAAAATCCACTATATCTCACCTTATACCACACCACTAGAAATATTATGTCAAATTATGATATATCTTAGTCACACCTGGATGGATAAAATATCTGGAATAATGGGCCTCCTCCAAGATCAACCTAATCCAACCACCTATTCTCGGGACACAAACTCGACCTCCAACCCACAAAACTCCATCTAAATCAAGTGAGGCTTCCTTAGCCTCCCTACTCCACACCTTATCTTAAATCAACCTCAATCCAACATCATCAAACTAATGCTCCATCAAAGAATATCTAGCATCCACAAATGCCAAACACGCCCCAATATTAAAATATCAAGCCAAACCATCTAGTTAGCCAAAGGCTGAACCTCTAAGGCCAAAAGCCTCTCCTGGGTCAAAAGATGCACCATGCTACCCATGCTAGTTGACTTTCGTCTCAAGTCTTCTACAACCGCATTAGCCTTACCCGGATGGTATAGAATAGTCAAGTGTTAATCCTTAAGAAACTTAAGCCAACGGTACTGCCTCATATAAAGATCTCACTAGGTAAAGAAGTACTGAAGGCTACGGTGATTTGAGAAGGTCTCACAACGGACTCTATACAAGTAGTGCCTCCACAATTTTATGGCAAATACATGCCTTCCTTAGGAAAATTCAAGATAGGAGCTGAAGTCAACAAATCCTTGAGCTTTTGGATGGTCGCCTCACAAATATCAAACCACTAGAAGGAAATTGTCTTTCGGGTTAACTTGGTCAATGGAGATGCAATGGGTGAAAAACCATCAACAAAACGCTGATAATAATCTGCCAAGCCAATAAAACTCTAAATCTTAATTGGTAAAGTAGGTCTAGCCCAATTATGAACCACTACAACCTTAGCTAGATTAACCATAATCCCTTCTTTAGTCACCACATGATCCAAGAAAAAAAATAGGCTTCAACCAATACTCGCACTTAGTGAACTTAGCATACAACTTCTCATCCCTCAATCTCTAAAGTACAAACCATAAATGCTCATCATGCTCAACCTCACTCTTGGAATACACCAAGATATCATCTATAAATACGATAACAAAGGAGTCAAGATACGGTTAAAACACTCAGTTCATTAAATCCTTGAATGCGGTAGGGGGAATTGGTCAACCCAAAGGACATGACCAAGAACTCATAATGACCATATCGAGTCCGAAAAGCTATCTTCGAAATATGTGAAGCTCAAATCCTTAATTGGTGATAACCAGACCTTAAATCAATCTTTAAAAATGTTGTAATACCCTGAAGCTGATCAACCAAATCATCGATGTGAGGAAGAGGATACTTATTCTTAACTGTCACCTTATTCAACTATCGACAATCAATACACATCTGCATAAACCTATCTTTTTTATCACAAACAAGACAGGAATACTCCAAGAAGAAATACTAGGTCAAATAAATCCTTTATTGTAATGTCTCGAGTCTGGTACTTGGAATGCTACATGATGCCCATGACCCCAAAGGACCACAAGCTAACACATGACTGATATCTGTAACCGAACACTGCATGATATACAGTATAAATATGGAATATAAGTTGTAAGGCCATAAGGTTCAAAACTATAACATGTCTGATAAAACAATATCTGAATGCGGTATAGAAATACCCAAAATTGAAATAAATTACCTGAATATACTGTAGTCTGAAAGCCTCTAAACTGTCTGAAAACTATAGAGTTGATGGGACATGCCCCCAACTAACTCTGAATTACTGAAATATACTAAGTACTGAAGAAATAAAATAATTAAATAATAACATTATTGAGTGATGAGGACTCACTGCTGCTTCTGACTACTAAAATTGGAATGCTACTGATGCTTTAGAGCTCGTGCTTCTGAACCTATGGTATAAAAACACCATAGCACAAATGCATTGGTACAATTAAATATATTGGTATGCAAATGAGGTAGGTTGAATGCAAAGGGTTCATATGCAAGAACAATACTAACGGACTGTATAACATGAACGTGAGAATACATGCATGATAAGTAACTGAAACTGAATATGTGGTACTACTGACTAATGAGTTTTTACTAAAAATTAATATAAATGATACTGAATGACTGTATCTAACAGTCTAAATTCTAATAAAACTAGATGAGTTTCGTACTGTACTTAGTGTAATATCTAAAGAACTATCTATTTTCTATTACTGAGACTGAGTGACTGTATCTGACAGTCCTGATTCTGTAACTTAAACTGTGGGAGAATTCATCAAACCGACATGCCCCTAATAAGCTATTATAGCTGAGTTAGGGTCCAATCTATAACCCCAATTAGAAGGGTGTCAATACCATACCACTGGTTAGGATAAGCTGTGAGTGACCCTCATCTGACAGTGCCCCCAAAGGAGAATAGTGGGACCCTCATCAGACAACTTTATTCTAACTCATCAACCCTCAACTGATAGTGTTGATGTCTCAACCTATACTGGTTACATATATCTAGAACGGAAGGATTGCTTCTAAGAATCACACCCTCTGCTGATACTGTATGTTACCATCCTTAGGTTCACTCGATAGTTAATCCTATTCCTATCTAAATAGATACTCAAATAGACTGGAGTACTCTTTTAATAATTGTACTGATTAACTGGACTAAACGGAGTTCGCTGGATTCTGCTGACTGACAAAATACTACTGAGATATGATAACTGACTGAGATTTTTGAGATTTTTGAGTATTGAGATTACTGGATAACTGAGATTACTGAGATTACTAAGATTATAGGACTGATACTGAATATACTAATTTTTCCTAATCATATGACTGACTGAGTTCTACTTATCATGGCTTGACTGAGAGTATCGTGAAAACTGACACTGGATCTAGGCACACAACCAAACTTTTAGGTACAAGTACCCCTAGGACTCGATAGTATGAAACTGACAAGACATGACACTTCTTGATACATGACCATAGTCAATAATTCATAGTACAATCATTGGTAATTTCCATAAAGTATTTGCATGTCATAAGCTTACACATGAATAGGAATTACATGCTATCATAACATAATTTCACGAATCCATACTTATGAGCGTTCCAATAAATCATTACAAGCCATAGCTTTAGCATGGGAGTCAATTTGATTATGTGGTTGCATCATGAGTTCATCATATAAATCACTATTAGGTCATAAAACATAACTCTCATTCACTTAGGCATTTTATCAAACACATGGAAGGCATAAGCTTTTCTAGGGCATAACTTGACAACTAATACATGATGGCTATATCAAATACTTCAATTTTTAAGGATTTCAATCCACATACTAACATGATGTCATGAGAATTCAATAAAGATTCAATCTTGGAAATCATATCACAACGTAGACATGCGTACAATCAAATCCACAACTTGAAATTCAAAATTTATATTTAAAAGGGGTTTCTTGATCTTCATGGGTGAAAGGAACCCATGAATAAAAACTTTACATACCTTAGAACATAAATCCTTTAGGGTTATTAAAGAGATTCTTGAGCCTTGCCCTTGAATTTTGAAACTAGGGTTTCCTTGCTTTTGAGAGAGAATGATGAACTTTGAGGCAACTTGGTAAATAATGAGATAGTTAGGTTATTTAGGGAATAATTTCATGTCTGGGGATGACCTGGTTCGTGGGAAAATGACCTATTTACCGTTAAAGATGCGGCCATTTAATGAATAAAAACTAGGCATCGATGCTATAAGCGATGCGACACGTCAATGGCATCAATGCGATACCCAACACGCCGTACCATGATCCAAGCCTCAGTACTTTTGGCTCTAGCAACCTGAAATAGTGTTAACCAACGTGATTGGTGATGAGACACACTAAGATCACGTTGGTCCACTATTTTTGGACTACGCACGTTATTTAAATGAGTTTTAAAAAATCCAACACTTGTCTGAAGCACTTATTGACCTTTCTGATCATGAATTCAGTAAAATATAGATTATTTAAGAATATTAAGGTCGCAAAATAAGATTGAAAACTTTTAAAGGCTAAAATAAACTAAGTCTTGAAACTTAGCTAGAATTTCTAAGTATGGGCCCCCTTAACAAGCATAAATGGACTGAATTAAGCTTAGGATTTTGCGGTGTCTTGCAATATCTTCCCCTTGAGAATATTCATCCTCGAATGAGACTTACTGCAATGGGATAAATGATAAACTGAAGTATATACAGAACATGAACAACTGAAACATGAGTACATAACTGACATTACTGATTTACTAAGATTTATTTCGAGCATGCATGACTAGGACTTTTGATAACTAAGTTTCTTATCATGAGAATGCATATTTGATGCATGAATAACTGACTCATGAATACATGATTGAGAGTACTGATAAGCCCATCACGCATATCTGATGTGTGAATACATAACTGAACTGACTTATGAACATGTGATTGAACATGTAATGGTAAATATACCAAGTTTGTAATGAAAATTGAGCATGGAACTGAATATCAAGTTTGTAACTGAAATTTAAATATGAGACTGAATAAGCTTAAGAAAAGCTATTACCTTGGGCTGAGCCTGAATATGAGGAGAAGAGGTGAGGATACTTAGTTCCCATATCTTCTTTTGTTTCCCAAGTAGCTCCCTCAACGGACTGATTCCGCCAAAGAACTTTGACTAGAGGGACCTCTTGTTCCTCAGTCTGCGAGTCTGATAGTCAAGGATTTTGACTGGAATGTCATTGAAAGAGAGATTGTTCTGAATGTCTATGCCCTTTATAGGGACTAAAATTGTTGGGTCACCTATGCACTTTCCTAAGCAAGGAGACATGGAACACTGGATGAACTGAGGAAAGATCTGAAGGCAATTTGGGCTCATAAGCTACTTTGCCAAAGTAACTGAGAATTTTGAAGGGATCGACACATCGGGGACTGAGTTTTCCCTTCTTGCCGAATCTCTTTACTCTTTTCATAGGAGATATCTTTAAATAAACATAATCACCAATATCAAACCTGAGATCCTTTATGAACAGGCATGAATAGAAATATAAGAACATAACTGAGTTTGTAGCGTGTGTCATGAACTGAGCATCGTGAGATAAACTGAGCCAGTGAGTACATAGCTTACGATCGAGATTAGAGCTAGAGGGTTAACCTATGGGTACCCACTACTCCAAACTAGATTCATTACGTGAAGAGGAAAATAGAGTGTCTAGGTTATGGAAGTTTGGGAGTTATAGTGTATCTCCGACTTAGGACACTATGTCCCTCGGAGAATGCTGACTTGATTGAGATGTTGAGGAAAACTAAGGTGATGCAGAAGGAACCTACAAATTGAATCGTGACCATATATCTAGGATATGAGACTGATACATAAAACATGGAGTGAGCTGCAGACGCAACTACATGATTGGTCCATCTTAGAATGGTCACATTCATGAGACTTCAGATAGTGTGACTAGTGGATAGAATGGTAAAATATATGAACTTGTCTATCTGACTGTTGTACTGAAGTACTAGATGGTCAGACTAATTCCTACTGACTGACTAATCTGATCTTCTGACTGGCCCGATGGCTAAGTAACTGCTGGCCATATGCTTGGTTGGGTAATCCTGAAAGTCAACTGAGTTTCTGATCTGGATGGACTATAACTGGTTCTGAGATTGTAGCTATGAAAAAATTAAAACTGTAACCACAACTAAGGCTATAACTGGAACTAAATGCTGGTTTCTAATAACTGAGGTTTAGACTGGTACTAAAGTAATGAATTTTGATGGCTAAGTAACTGATAACTAAAAGCCATGGTCCTGTAGGACTACTTGAGTCCTTTACTGAATATAGATTATTGAACTAACATGATAACTAAGGCTTAGAGATAAAACATCAACACCACGGATTCACCTAGGGATCTTAATTAAGGGTATTCATGACATAAATTTGAGTTAGACTGATCACAAAGAGTGGAGCATGTGCCATGTGATCTGCGCATACTGTAAAGAATGACATAAGTGTATGAGTCATGAGCTCATAACCTGAGTCTAAAGTTTCTGTACTCATGGGACATGATTCCCAACACTGAGTGAACTAGAAATCCTTATCCTAGGAATTGGGAGCGTACATGAGTTTTCACTAACATGAACAAATATGAGTGATGGTTATAGAGTTGACATGTTGGACATGAATATATATCATGATAACTGATGGGTTTTGATCATCTGAGATGGTCTGCAGGATCACGCTTACTACAAGAATAGACAAGAATGTCATCCATGAATACTATAACAAACATGTCCAAGTACTGGTTGAACAAAAAGTTCATCAAGACCATGAAGGTTGTGGGTGAGTGGGTAAGACCAAAGGACATGACTAAGAATTTGAAGTGGTCATATCGAGTTCTGAAAGTCGTCTTTAGAATGTCACATTCTCTGATTTGAGTTGCTGATAGCCTGATCTGACGTCTATCTTAGAGAAATAGCTGGCACCCTAAAGTTAATCGAACAAGTCATCGACTCCGGGAAGTGGATCCTTGTTATTTACTATGACTTTGTTGAGCTGACGGTAGTCTATATATATATTCTAAGAGAACCATCTTTCTTGCACACAAATAAGACTGGTGTACCCCATAGGGACACACTGGCTCTGATGAATTCCTTAACTACGAAATCCTTCAACTGTTCTTTAAATTCTCTGAGTTTACTGGTGCCATTTTGTACGGAGAAATAGATATAGGCTGAGTATCTAGAAAAAGGTCTATGCCGAAGTCTATTTCCCTTTGGGAGGAATTTCTGGAAGATCTTCGGAAAAGACATCTTAATATTCATTCACTACTGGGACTGATTCAAGACCAAGAGTTTTGAGACTAGAGCTCCTAACTCGAACAAGATAATAGGCATATCCCTTAGATATCATTTTCCTAGCCCGTAGTTAGGAAAGAAAATGACCCCTAAATGCTGAAGTACTACCCTTCCACTCTAGGATGGGTTCATTTAAAAACTAAAACTGGACAATTCTATTTTTGTAGTCGAATGTGGCATAGAAGGAATAAAGATAATCCATGTCAAGAATGATATCAAAATCAGTCATCTCTAATTCGACAAAGTCTGCTAAAGTGACTTTCTGAGATACCATAATCAGACAATTCATGTATACCCATCGGGCTATGATAGTTTTACCCACTCGGTAGACACTGCAAAGGGTTCTACTAGAATTTTGGGACTGAATCCAGAATCAACTGCTATATAAGGAGTAACAAAAGACAAAGAAGCTCCTGGATCTAGCAAAGCCTAAACATGCAAATGAAATATCGATTCAGTCTCCTGGATCTAGCAAAGCATAAACATGTAAGTGAAATATTGGTAACGAACCGGTGACCACATCAGGAGAATTTTCCTGATCCTGTTGGGAATGAAGAGCATATAGTCTATTTGGGCATTGCCCACTAGTGGCACTGAAGGTGGCACCCTACTGATTAGGGCGACCGAACTGAGCTGAGAAATGGCTATGTTGGCTTTGTGGACCAGCCTTAGGATAGTATCAAACTCTATAACCTGACTTGCCACACCCAAAACACACATCACTGCCGGCTCTACATATACCCTTATGATATTTTCCACAAGTATGACAAAGGGGATAGGTTCGGGTACTGCTAACACCGCCTTGAGATTTAAGACGTGGTGCCCTATCTCTGAATTTAGGGACCGAAGCACTGACTAAGGGAGGAACTAGAATCGAAGACTTTGAGCAAAACTAATAATAGTTACCAACCTCTAACTTAGGCTTAGCAAAATTGAGATTACCTGTTCTCACTCTCTTATTTTCTCTCATTCTTTCTTTTTATGCTTTCCCACCTCAATCTGCTAGGCATGAATCATATACCTAGGTGGGACAACAGTCTGCTGATTTCTCTGAGCTACTACTGAATAAGATAAAGTAAGAGAGTCGATTCTGAATTCACCATGAAAGACATGCTTATCCAGGGAATCTACCTAAACGGGCGGAGGTGCCGACTGATTCTCAATTATCTTTTCATTAGTTCTTTTGAGAGATATGTTTTGTAATGAAAGGGAGAACATATTAGACTGGTAGTTAAATTTGAGCTTATGCTCACTGGCACGAAATGAATACTGAAAGAGGGGAAACTGATCCTAAAATATCTCATAGCCTTCTGTCCATAAGTGTGGTGCACAACACACCTATGCACAAGACTCTACTAGATGCGGCTTTTCAAACTTCCTAGGATACTATTGAACCTTAAGCTCTGATACCAGGTGGGTAATGCCCCGAGTCTGGTACCCAAAATGCTACACAGTGCCTATGACCCCAAAGGACCATAAGCTAACCCATGATTGTTATCTGTAACTGAGTACTGCATGGTATATTGTATAAATGCAGAATATAAGTTGTAAGGCCGTAAGGTTCAAAATTGTAACATGTCTGATAAAACAATATTTAAATGGGGTATAGAAATACCCAAAACTGAAATAAATTATTTGAACATACTATAGTCTGAAAACCTCTAAACTATTTGAAAATTGTGGAGTTGATGGTACATATTCCTAATTAACTCTGAACTACTAAAATAAAATAAGTACTGAAGGAATAAAATAATTAAATAATAACATCCTCGAATGATGAGGACTTAATGCTGACTCTAACTGCTAAAACTGGAATGCTACTGATGCTCTAACCTATGGTATAAAAACACCATAGTATAAATGCGTCAATACGATTGAATAGACTGGTATGCAAGTGAGGTAGGCTGAATGCAAAGGGTTCATATGCATGAACAATACTAACTGATTGTATAACATGAAAGTGAGAATAAATGCATTGATAAGTAAATGAAACTAAATACATGGTAATACTGACTACTGAGTCTGAATACTGATAACATGAGCTACTGATAACTGAGATAACTGATACTGAGTGACTATCTCTAACAGTCTAGATTTTGATGAAACTAGCTGAGTTTTGTACTGTACTAAGTGACTATATCTGATAGTCCTGATATCTGAAGAACTATCTTTCTATTACTGAGACTGAGTGACTGTATCTGACAGTCCTGATTCTATAACTGAAACTGTGAGAGAATTCATCTAACCGACATGCCCCCAATAAGCTATTATAGCTAAGTTGGGGTCCAATCTATAACCCCAATGGGAAGGGTGTCAATACCGTGCCACAGTTAAGGACAAGTTGTGAGTGACCATCATCTAACAGTGTCCCCAAACGAGAATGGTGGGACTCTCATCTGACATTGTTAATCCACCTCATCAACCCTGAACTGACAGTGTTGATGTCTCAACCTATGCTGGCTACATAGTTCTAGAATGCAAGAATTGCTTCTAAGAATCACATCCTCTGCTGACAGTGTGTGTTCCCATCCTCAGGTTCACTCGATGCTGAATTCTACTACCATCTGAATAGACACTGAACTAGACTGGATTGATCTATTACTGATTGTAATGATTAACTGGACTAAACTGAGCTCACTAGATTCTGTTGATTGACGGAATAATACTAAGATCTTATAACTGACTAAGATTTCTGAAATTTCTGAGTACTGAGATTATTGGATTACTGAGATTACTGAGATCAGTGGATTGATACTGAATATACTGAGTTCTCCTGAGTCACATGACCGACTGAGTGCTACTTATCATGGCTTTACTGAGAGTATCATGAAAACTGACCCTGGCTCTAGGCACACAGCTAAATTTTTGGGTAAAGTACCCCCAGGACTTGATAGTATGAAACTGACAAGACATGACACTTCTTGACACATGACCATAGTCAACAATTCATAGTACAATCATTGGTAATTTCCATAAAGTATTTGCATGTCATAAGCTTACACATGAATAGGAATTACATGCTATCATAACGTAATTTCATGAATCCATACTTATGAGCATTCCACAAAATAATTACAAGTCATAGCTTTAGCATGGGAGTCAATTTGAACATGCGGTTGCATCATGAGTTTATCATATAAATCACAAATAGGTCATGAAACACAACTCTCATTCACTTAGGCATTTTATCAAACACATGGAAGGCATAACCTTTTCTAGGGCATAACTTGACAACTAAATCATGATGGCTGTATCAAATACTTAAATTTTGTAAGGATTTCAATCCACATACTAACATGATGTCATTAGAATTCAATAAAGATTCAATCTTGAAAATCATATCACAAAATAGACATGCGCACAATCAAGCCCACAACATGAAATTCAAAATTTATATTTGAAAAAGGTTTTTTGAACTTCATGGGTGAAAGGAACCCATGAATCAACACTTTACATACCTTAGAACATAAATCCTTAAGGGTTCTTGAAGAGATTCTTGAGCCTTTCCCTTGAATTTTGAAACTAGGGTTTCCTTGCTTTTGCGAGAGAATGATGAACTTTGAGGCAACTTGAGTAAAGAATAAGATATTTATGTCATTTAGGTTTAATTTTTTGTTTGGGGCTAACCTGGCTCATGGGAAAATGACCTATTTACCCCTAAAGACGCGACCATTTAATGACTGAAAACTGGACATCGACGCTATAAGCGACGCGACACATCAATGTCATCGATGCGATACCTAACGTGCCGCGCCATGATCGTGCCAAACCTCAGTACTTTTAGTTCTATCAACCTGCAACAATGTTAACCAACGCGATTAGCGATGTGGCGCGCCAAGATCACGTTGGTCCACTATTTTGGGACTCCAAACGTGGTTTAAACGAGTTTTGAAAATTCTAAAACTTGTCCAGGAACACTTATTGACCTTCCTGATCATGAATTCAGCAAAATATAGAACATTTAAGAATATTAAGGTCGCAAAATGAGATTACAAACTTTTAAAGGCTAAAATAAACTAAGTCTGGAAACTTAGCTAGAATTTTCTAAGTATAGGACCCCCTTAACAAGCATAAATGGACTTAATTAAGCTTAGGATTTTACGGGGTCTTACATTTATCCAACAATTCCTGTAACTTTGTTGGGGCCATCCTATAAGGAGGAACAGAAATGGGCTTGGTGCCCGACTCAACATTAATAAGGAAATCAATATCTCAATCTGAAGGCTTACCTGGCAAGTCCGTTGGGAACACATCTATAAACTCACGTACAATATGAACAGAATCCAAGGAAGGAGCCGAAACAACACTGGTGTCACTACTATGGGACAAAAAGATAAACATCCCCTCTCAACCAATTTATGAGTCTGAACATAAGATATAATCCTCTTATGACCCGAATGAAGTGCACCCTTCTAAGCTATCCTTG
Source organism: Capsicum baccatum var. pendulum (assembly GCA_030864225.1). Classification (NCBI taxonomy): domain Eukaryota; kingdom Viridiplantae; phylum Streptophyta; class Magnoliopsida; order Solanales; family Solanaceae; genus Capsicum; species Capsicum baccatum. Next base: position 242,297,181 of record CM061554.1, read on the forward strand.
GCACACCCAGTGAAGCTAAAGTCACAGTCTTAGCAAAACAATCTAAGACAACAAGATAAAGATCCAACCAATCCATACCCAAAATAACATCAAAATCAACCATATCTGATACAAGCAAATCTACCGAAGTGTCACGCCCGGTAAAGGTCACAACACAAGATTGATGCGCCCAATCCACCACTAAAGAATCACTTATCAAGGTAGATACACGAATAGGCATGGCAAGAGGTTCACTAACAGAATCAAAGCCCGAAGAAAAATATATAGACACACAGGAAAAAGTCGATCCAAGATCAAATAATACAGATGTAGGTCTGAAGCAAACGAGGATGATTCTTATAATCACAATATCAAAAGCCTCCGCCTCAGGTCTGGATAGTATAGCATAATAATGTCCACGACTACCAACTAGATGAGTATCCCCACGAGCACTAATACAGGCTAGATCTCTACCTCTTGCATCTTTGGTAGAACCCCTACTCTCAGAGCTAAAATAGGAGTAGCTCTAAACAGTCGGTGAGAGCAGTCCTTGGCCACATAGACAATCTTAGCACACACATAGCAACCTCTACGATCAGTCTAAATAGAAGAAAGTACAACTAATCTTGAAAGACCACCCTGAACTGCTGAACTAGAAGGTCCAACACCTGAACTCTGTAAGGCCACCTGCACTGGCCTATACTATCCACGAGAACTACTAAAATCTCTACCATGGGGAGACTGACCTCTGAACTCACAAAAATAATGCACCTTCTTGGCGCCACCCTGAGATAGTTGAAGAATATCCTCGGTCATCTTATCGTGATTGACAATACTCTAAATATGATCCCCAAGCACAATCATCTGAGACGTAGCCAACTGAAGAGAGACATTCAAACCCTTCACAAACTTTCAAATCTTCTTAAATTCGGTAGAAATGCAATCTTAGAACTATCTGGGCAAGGCTGGAAGTGTGCCTCATACTCAACAACTATCATGGAGCCCTACTCCAAATGATCAAACTCGCCCCACATACGATTTCACAAACTGAAAGGCATAAATTTCTCCAGAAAGGCATCAACAAACTGATCCTATGACAACTTAGTAGCATTAACAAGCCTACAACCAACAAAGAATCTTCACCAAAATCTCATAGCATCTCTCAAATAATAGTAGTATAAACCACACCATCCGCGCAGAAAGAGTGAAGCACAACTCAAAACTCAAGATATGAAAGAATTCATACGATAAGGAATAAAATGAGAGAGGTTTCCTATAGATATCCTATAGCCTCTCAAAAATAGATACAAATGTCTATGTATTAATTCGCGAGACTCTATTAAACATTCCGTTCTTACACCATTGAGATCAATGAAACCTGGCTGCTCTAATACCAATTTGTCAAGACCTAAAAATGAGGGTCATGATGGCACTTGTCACGGCGTACCTTGACAAGTAAACCTATCAACCAAACTAATACAAAAAGAGGAAATGACAGAAATATCCCAATTCTAGAACGAAGTCGAACTATATAAGTAATCATAAAAATATGGAAAGAACTTATCCAAAATACCAATCATGCCCAAAACTAGGTGTCAATAGTTTAAGAACTACTAATACAATCCAAGAGTCAAATACATTGGCAAAATAACCAAAAAGGAATAATAACTATCTCCAAATACTAATAAATACATAACTACTATAGAAAGATAGAGGTAAACTTCGAACGCATTAATGTACAACCGCTACATTGAAAGCTCTAACAATTGCCCGAGTCAATCAAGATGAGGCGCACTCTAGCTAGGACCTGCACTGAAAGGGCGCAGTAGGCAGGAGTACGGTCCACTTGTACTCAGTAGGTATCATAGGCCAACCAAGAAAAGTAGTAAATAAAGCATACAAAATATACACTAAGGGCACGTCACTTGCAATCAAAAAATGTCCCACAATGATAGTCCACACCGCTTGCACTAACAGTTTAATACATCTTGAATATATTGCAATATCACATATAGATAGAATAAAAGTATGTATTATATCATATTTAACAAGAACAAGGGGGAACAAGCATGTACAAGATCATCACATACAAATAAAAAAAGATACGATAAATACATAGATGACAAGTCAATATGCCAAAACTATACAACATAACACAATAAAGTAAGTGCAATGTATATGATGATGATGAGGATTCACGAGGTCATCACATAACCTCTGGGATCATCGTACAATCTTCGTATACACCTACGGAGCTAAAGCTTCCCGATGTAGGACCCATGGGGGGTTCATCAACCCATATACAATCGACACATCTTATATCTCCTTTTCGGCACATCCTTCGGAAAGAGTTTTATAAGGTTTTACAATATCTCCTCCCCGGCACATCCCTCGGGGTGGATTTTAAAAAGGTGTTGCCAGTGTTTCTTAGATGTTGCCACAATGGTATCAATGTTTCATGAATGAGAATGATATGAGTATATAATGATCACAATCAATCACAATAAAAATTTTCATAACCAACCATAATGATATATTTCCATAACTATGTGAGCCAATATTCACTCATTATTTCAGTTTCATTCACGAATTTTTATATGTGTCATATGTCAAATAAAGTATGAATATAATCATAATACACCAATGGTACCATATTAAGCATAATAATAACACATTATAATTATTCACATGTATTCAAGGCTATTAATATCACATGGGACCCTACACGGTCACACTGATCGCATAATACTCAATTTCGATAATTACATCACATATAGGCCCCCACACGGGAACAACACATGAATAGCCATTTTTTATGATTAGTTCCCACCCTTAACATGCATTTTGTATCATCATTTACTATCCAGCCCAGTCTAAAAGAGTTAAGCCATAATCTACCTCGAAAGCCGAAACCGACGCTACACTTGAACCCGTGATCTTACTTTTCACGAACAATCTCGAACTTCTCTAAAAATATCAAATATAAAATCTACGCATAAAAAAATCCAACAAGACCCATATTGACTACTTTTGGTTCGAGGTCAAAACGAACTCCCAAAATGAATTTCCAAAAAAGAAGGGCAAAATCAAAACTTTGCTTCAAAAATATGTTTCCCATATTTTTAGGAACCTGTAGCTGAAACTCCAAGTTAAATCGAGTAAAACATGAGGTTTAAATTGAAGAAAACCCATTTTTGAGCTTTACCAGGTAAAATTCTTTGAAATCCGGGTTAAAATCAAGAATCGGACTTGTTTTGAAGATTTAAATGATGAAAAACTAGTAATTATAAGATAAAAACATTGCTCAAGTGAAAAGGAGTGAAAATGGGGTTCAAAATCAAACTCTAAGATTTTTGGGGTATTGAGAAATTAATTAAGAAATTACTAAGAAAAGGGTGAATTCTTACCTTAAATCCGTAATAAAACCAAGAAATAGGTGTTAATCTAGCTTCCCAAGCACCCACAAACTTTACTTTTAAGCTCTCACATTATTTTAGGGTTTAACTCTCAAGATGCAAGATAAAAAATGAATAAAATGGGCCAAAAACAGTGAAAAGTTGTATTTATTGTAGATTTTCTGCAACATTTAGTGAAGATTTTTTCCCTTAAGTCGAAATGCACTCCCATGGGGTGTCCGAAATTCGTTCGGAGTTCGATACATGCAAACAACCTATGCAACCCTACTAAATTCGATGTGCGGATATGTTGGCGAAGTCAGATTTTCGAAAAAACATCATTTCACAAAGTTGACCCCCGAAATCCGAAATCACAATTTTTCAAATCGAGGGTCAAAATGAGATATAAAAGTCGTAAAATCATACCAAACACGCTAACACACTAAAATCAACATTCTAGATCTGCTGGCGAAATCGAATTTTCCATTCGAGGTCATTTCGATCAAATGTGGGTCCCAGACCATATTTTTAATTTTTCAACTTTCCGATCAATAGGTCAAAATGAGCTCGGGTGCATCGGGACCCAAACCAAAGGTTCACCTAGTCTAAAATCAATATTTCAGAGCTTCTGGCGCAGTTCGTTTGGCCACCTATTGCACGGATTAAAAGATATCCACATAAGTCCAAAATAAGGCTCCTGAAGCCATCAAAAATCACAATATTGCATAAATGATACCACAATGCATTGAAAATCATGTCAATCACTCCACACTCCAAAAATACCATAATACAGCTACGGCGAGGGGTAAAACAGTCAAATCACACAAAATCATATATTTCATCAAATTCTTAGGTTGTTACAGACTTTTTCTAAAAAATATTTATTAGTGTCCTATTATAACATGAATTCAAATTTTATGTTAAAATTAATTCATTGGATTTTCTGAGAAAAAAAAAAAAGCATTAGTTTTGACTTTTGCAAGGGAAAAAATTATTTGTGAAGGTCAATAGACATAATTTAAAATTTTATTTTATAAAAGTTGGTTACTTTAATTATGACTCAACTATAATTTTATTCCTTATAATATTTTGGGAAAACGAGAATGACATTTTAAGTTAACTAAACTAATGTTTTGACTGTAATTAATTAAGAATTTTTCTTATATAAGTTAGTTACTTGAGAAAATTGAAGGAAATGTGTCTTTTAAGTCTTGAATGAAGGATTGGTGACATTGACCAATTTAAAGGGTCAAACATAATTAAAACTTGATTAGGTTAATTGTGGACTTGATTAGTATTTTCTAAATTTTTTAATCTTTTTAAAAATACAAATTAATCCACACCCACAAAACTTTCCTCCATCTACAAATCAATCTCTCTCTCTCTCTCTCTCTCTCTTCTTTCTCTCTTTCTCTCGATTGTTTCTCTCTCTAACTTCTCTCAACCAACAACTTTTCAAATTTCTCCCTTCAATCTTGTGCAACTTCAACCTCTGGCAACAAATAGTTTTGAGTTCTTGCCCGTTCCTTTTTTACTTTCAACCGTCAATCGACGTGACAACATTTTTCGGCGACAACAACTTCGAGTTCTTCATCGTTTCTTTTCGATTTCACAAGTAAAAAATTAGGGCTTTTAAGTTATAACGAAAATGAGAATTTGATTTGTTGGTGTTTGTTATTTTTTTATGTTTTTTGTTATTTTTTTTAATGTTGTTATTTTTTAGCTGAATTTCTCATCTGGATTTATCTGCTACTCCAGTTTTTTAATAATGGATAAAACATGTAACGTGAATCCAACATATGAGTATTTGTTGCAACATATATGACTAATCTATTGCACATATTAGTAATCTGTTACAATATATATGACTAATATGTTACGCAGATTAGTAATATATTGCAACATATATGACTAATCTGTTGCAACATATATGACTAATTTGTTGCAACAAATGCGTAATATGTTGCAACATATATGACTAATCTTTTGCAGCATATATGACTAATCTATTGCAACAAATTACTCATCTGTTGGATTCATTTTATAGTGTTGTAATATGAATCTAACATATGGGTCATCTATTGCAACAGATTAGTTGCAATAGATGACTCATATGTTGGATTCATGTTGCAGGTTCTATCCATTATAGCAGTAGTAGATACATCAAATAAGAAATTCAACAAAAATTATAATTTTACTTACAAAATAAGCTATGAAGTAATGTCCAAGTGATATACAAACAAAATTTGACCTAAAACTTTAAAAAAAAAAAATCAACAGGGGCACAACGAATAAGTAAAACACATGAAAAAATTCATCAAACAGGTAAAGAAGACAAAAATAATATACCATGCATCAAATGCAAAAGGATCAAGGGGACAAACATTTGAGTTCTCCTAAAAATGTTTAAGTTCCCTAATATTTTAATTGCTTTCTAAAAGTTGACCCATATGTTACAACAAATTTTCTATCTGTTTGATAACTTCCAACAGATGAATCATCTGATGCAACATGCTAGTCATCCGTTGATTCAAATTAAGCAATTATTAGTAATAACTAAATTGATTTAGCTAAAATTAAAGTCGTCTCTACGACAATGGAACAAACATTTGTGTTCTCCTAAAAATATTTGAGTTTCCTAGTATTTTAATTATTTTCCAACAGATTATCTATTTATTGCAACAAGTTAGCCATCTATTGCAATAGGTGTTTATAACAGGTTAGTCATTTGTTTATTCAAATTAAGTAATTATTAACAATAACTAAATTAATTTAATTAAAATTGAAGACAATTCTTTAATACAAAACCTTAGACAAGGGGACAAATGTTTGATTTCTCCTAAAGATATTTGAACTTTAGTATTTTAAATTGTTTTTCAACATATATCGAACTCGAAACCAAAATGAGCCACAGAATTAAAAAAGTGACCAAAATAGGCCACCTATTTAAAAAATTACCAAAATAGGCTAAACGTAATAATTTATTATATTTTCTACTTTTTTCTTAACAGTCAACTAACGGAGTTGACTTTTACAAAAACATAAGAATTTCTTACGTTTTATACGATAAACGAGGAAAAAATACAATGAATTATCAAATCAATTTAAAAGGTACTAAAAAAAGAGTTGTTCAACGTAACAAAAAGTTACGTTCTTAACTTTTTTATAGCAGTGGTCCCCCACCCACAATTTCCTTTTCCATAATTGTCCCATCACTTCTACTTTTTCCTCCTTTACATATGATAATTATGACTTTTTTTATTAGTTAAATTTATTTATATTTTAGATGTAGTTCAAATAAATTTTTTTTCTAATAAATTTTTGGGTTTTACATAAAAAAAAATTAAAAAAGGAGTATTAATTACCTCATTAACTTAACAATTTTCTTATATTTATTCTATATAAAAAAGAATCACTTCTATCCTTAATTATCCGATTTCTCATTAAAAAAAATTATACTTTTGAGTTTTTCTCTACTCCAAAATAGTGAAATGTTAAATTATCGGCGATCAAATATGCTACTATATACAAGAATTATATTTTTAGGAGTGTTCCTAAAAAAATATATTTTCTTATATTATTTTAGTAGTGTTCGTAAATTAAATTATGATTTTTTAATCCATTGATTATAATATAAAATGTCTTTGTGCATGTGAGTTTCCTAAATATCCTAATCAAAACACTAATCGAAAACTATGATAAATCACTATCCGAAAAATTAATTTTATATTTTTATCACACCAAAAAAATATAATTCTTCTATATAGTATCATATTTGATCGACGATAATTCAATATTTCACTATTTTGGAGTAGAGGAAAACTCAAAGTATAATTTTTTTTAGAGAGAAATTGGATAATTAAGGATAGAAGTGATTATTTTTTGATATAGAATAAATATAAGAAAATTGTTAAGTTAATAAGGTAATTGATACTTCTATTTTTAAAATTTTTTATGTAAAACGTAAAAATTTATTACATAGAGGAAAAAATAAATTATATGAACTACATGTAAAATATAAATAAATTTAACTAATCAAAAAATTCATAAGTATCATATGTAAAAAGAGGAAAATGTAGAAGTGATGGGACATTTATAGAAAAGGAAATTGTGGGTGGGAGACCACTGCTATAAAAAGATTAAGAACGTAACTTTTTGTTATGTTGAACAATTCATTTTTTAGTATCTTTTTAATTGATTTGATAATTGACTGCATTGTTTTCCTCGGTTATCATGTAAAACGTAAGAAATTCTTACGTTTTATATTTTTTTATAAAACGTAATAATTTCTTACGTTTTACAAAAAAAATAAAATGTAAGAATTTCTTACGCTTTTGTAAAAATCAACTTTGTTAGTTGATCGTTAAGAAAAAAATTGAAAAGACGTTTAGCCTATTTTGGTAAATTTTTAAATAGGTGACCTATTTTGGTCACTTTTAAAATTCTATGGCTCATTTTGGTTCTGAGTTCACATATATCTTGTCTATTTAATAATTTTCAATAGATGAGTCATATGTTGCAACAATTTAGTCATCTGTTGCAACCGATGTCTATATTTGTTGGATAATTTTTAATAGATAAGTTAGCTATTGTAACAGGTTAGTCATCTGTTGCAACATATGTCTATATATGTTTGGTCATTTTCAACAAATGTATTTAACTATTTGATCTTTTCTAACAGATTACTCATCTATTGCAACATGTTAATTGAAATCGTAATTGAACTTATCAATTCATCTTTAATTTTAGTTAAATAAATGTTGTTATTACTAATAATTTCTTAATTCGAATCATTTCAAATAAATTGGTCAATTAACACTTTACTCAAGACGAATACACTTAGATGATCGTGTAATTACTATGAGATTAATTGAAATCGTAATTAAATTATCAATTCAACTTTAATTTTAGTTAAATCAATTCAGTTATTACTAATAATTACTTAATTTTAATTATTTAAAATCAAATTGGTCAATTGATCATTCTACTTAAGACGAAACACTTAGTTGATCATGTAATTACTATAAGACCAAAGTCATCGACAGACACTCAAACTTGTTGCGAAAATTCACGTGGCTAGAAATTGTAAGTGAACTTACTAATTCATCTTTAATTTTAGTTAAATCAATATATTTATTTCTAATTATGGCTTGGTTTGAATCATTTCAAATAAAATTGGCTAATTGATCACTCTACTCAGGACGAACACACTAAGTTGATCGTGTAATTACCATGAGATTAATTGAAACGTTAATTGAACTTATTAATACTAGTTAAATCAATTTAGTTATTACTAATATAATGGCTTAATATGAATCAATAGATGACTAAGATATTGCAAAAGGTGAGTAATCTGTTGAAAATGACCAAACAGATAAAGACATCTATTGCAACAGATTAGTAATCAATTGGAAATAACAAACAGATAAAGTCATATGTTACAACAGATTAGTCATCTGTTGGAAATGACCAACAAATAAAGACATTTGTTACAATAGATGACTAATCTATTGCAACATATGTGTATATCTGTTTGATAATTTTCAACAAATGACTCATCAATTGCAACAGATTAAATTCGTTGCAATAGGTTATACACTTAAATGATAATGTAATTACTATGAGATTAATTGAAAATATAATTATTACAAAACCTTAGACAAGTGGACAAATGTTTGATTTCTCCTAAAGATATTTGAGCTTTAGTATTTTAAATTGTTTTTCAACATATATCGAACTCGAAACCAAAATGAGCCGCGAAATTAAAAAAGTGACCAAAATAGGCCACCTATTTAAAAAATTACCAAAATAGGCTAAATGTAATAATTTATTATATTTTCTACTTTTTTCTTAACAGTCAACTAATGGAGTTGACTTTTACAAAAACATAAGAATTTCTTACGTTTTATACGATAAACGAGGAAAAAATACAATGAATTATCAAATCAATTTAAAAGATACTAAAAAAAGAGTTCTTCAATGTAACAAAAAGTTACGTTCTTAACTTTTTTTATAGAAGTGGTCCTCCACCCACAATTTCTTTTTCCATAATTGTCCTATCACTTTTACTTTTTCCTCTTTCACATATGATAATTATGACTTTTTTTATTAGTTAAATTTATTTATATTTTAGATGTAGTTCAAATAAATTTTTTTTCTAATAAATTTTTGCGTTTTACATAAAAAAAATTAAAAATGGAGTATTAATTACCTCATTAACTTAATAATTTTCTAATATTTATTCTATATAAAAAAGAATCAGTTCTATCCTTAATTATCCGATTTCTCATTAAAAAAAATTATACTTTTGAGTTTTTTCTCTACTCCAAAATAGTGAAATGTTAAATTATCGGCGATCAAATATGCTGCTCTATACAAGAATTATATTTTTAGGAGTGTTCCTAAAAAAATATATTTTCTTATATTAATTTAGTAGTGTTCGTAAATTAAATTATGATTTTTTACTCCATTGATTATAATATAAAATGTCTTTGTGCATGTGAATTTCCTCAATATCCTAATCAAAACACTAATCGAAAACTATGATAAATCACTATCCGAAAAATTAATTTTATATTTTTAACCCACCAAAAAAATATAATTCTTCTATATAGTATCATATTTGATCGACGATAATTCAATATTTCACTATTTTGGAGTAGAGAAAAACTCAAAGTATAATTGGTTTTAGAGAGAAATTGGATAATTAAGGATAGAAGTGATTATTTTTTGATATAGAATAAATATAAGAAAATTGTTAAGTTAATAAGGTAATTTATACTTCTATTTTTAAAATTTTTTATGTTAAACGTAAAAATTTATTACATAGAGGAAAAAATAAATTATTTGAACTACATGTATAATATAAATAAATTTAACTAATAAAAAAATTCATAAGTATCATATGTAAAAAGAGGAAAATGTAGAAGTGATGGGACATTTATAGAAAAGGAAATTGTGGGTGGGAGACCACTGCTATAAAATAATTAAGAACGTAACTTTTTGTTATATTGAACAATTCATTTTTAGTATCTTTTTAATTGATTTGATAATTCACTGCATTTTTTCCTCGGTTATCATGTAAAACGTAAGAAATTCTTACGTTTTATATTTTTTTATAAAACGTAATAATTTCTTACGTTTTACAAAAAAATTTAAAATGTAAGAATTTCTTACGCTTTTGTAAAAATCAACTCTGTTAGTTGATCGTTAAGAAAAAAAATTGAAAAAACGTTTAGCCTATTTTGGTAAATTTTTAAATAGGTGACCTATTTTGGTCACTTTTAAAATTCTATGGTTCATTTTGGTTCTGAGTTCACATATATCTTGTCTATTTAATAATTTCCAATAGATGAGTCATATATTGCAACAATTTAGTCATCTGTTGCAACCGATGTCTGTATTTATTGGATAATTTTTAATAGATGAGTTAGCTATTGTAACAGGTTAGTCATCTGTTGCAACATATGTCTATATATGTTTGGTCATTTTCAACAAATGTATTTAACTATTTGGTCTTTTCTAACGGATTACTCATCTATTGCAACATGTTAATTGAAATCTTAATTGAACTTATCAATTCATCTTTAATTTTAGTTAAATAAATATTGTTATTACTAATAATTTCTTAATTCGAATCATTTCAAATAAAATTGGTCAATTAACACTTTACTCAAGACGAATACACTTAGATGATCGTGTAATTACTATGAGATTAATTGAAATAGTAATTAAATTATCAATTCATCTTTAATTTTAGTTAAATCAATTTAGTTTTTACTAAGAATTACTTAATTTTAATTATTTAAAATCAAATTGTTCAATTGATCATTCTACTTAAGACGAAACACTTAGTTGATCATGTAATTACTATAAGACCAAAGTCATCGACAGACACTCAAACTTGTTGCGAAAATTCACGTGGCTAGAAATTGTAAGTGAACTTACTAATTCATCTTTAATTTTAGTTAAATCAATATATTTATTTCTAATTATGGCTTGGTTTGAATCATTTCAAATAAAATTGGCTAATTGATCACTCTACTCAGGACGAACACACTAAGTTGATCGTGTAATTACCATGAGATTAATTGAAACGTCAATTGAACTTATTAATACTAGTTAAATCAATTTAGTTATTACTAATATAATGTCTTACTATGAATCAATAGATGACTAAGATATTGCAAAAGGTGAGTAATCTGTTGAAAATGACCAAACAGATAAAGACATCTATTGCAACAGATTAGTTACCTATTGCAACAGATTAGTAATCAATTGGAAATAACAAACAGATAAAGTCATATGTTACAACAGATTAGTCATCTGTTGGAAATGACCAACAGATAAAGACATTTGTTACAATAGATGACTAATCTATTGCAACATATGTATATATCCGTTTGATATTTTTCAACAAATGACTCATCTATTGCAACAGATTAAATTCGTTGCAATAGGTTATACACTTAAATGATCATGTAATTACTATGAGATTAATTGAAATTATAATTATTACAAAACCTTAGACAAGTGGACAAATGTTTGATTTCTCCTAAAAATATTTGAACTTTAGTATTTTAAATTGTTTTTCAACATATATCGAACTCGAAACCAAAATGAGCCACGAAATTAAAAAAGTGACCAAAATAGGCCACCTATTTTAAAAATTACCAAAATAGGCTAAATGTAATAATTTATTATATTTTCTACTTTTTTTCTTAACAGTCAACTAACGGAATTGACTTTTACAAAAACATAAGAATTTCTTACGTTTTATACGAAACCGAGGAAAAAATACAATGAATTATCAAATCAATTTAAAATGTACTAAAAAAAGAGTTGTTCAACGTAACGAAAAGTTACATTCTTAACTTTTTTATAGAAGTGGTCCTCCACCCACAATTTTCTTTTTTCATAATTGTCCCATCACTTCTTCTTTTTTCTCTTTTACATATGATAATTATGACTTTTTTTATTAGTTAAATTTATTTATATTTTAGATGTAGTTCAAATAAATTTTTTTTCTAATAATTTTTTGCGTTTACATAAAAAAAAATTAAAAAAGAAGTATTAATTACCTCATTAACTTAACAATTTTCTTATATTTATTCTATATAAAAAAAAAATCACTTCTATCCTTAATTATCCGATTTCTCATTAAAAAAAAATTATACTTTTGAGTTTTTCTCTACTCCAAAATAGTGAAATGTTAAATTATCGGCGATCAAATATGCTACTATATACAAGAATTATATTTTTAGGAGTGTTCCTAAAAAAATATATTTTCTTATATTAATTTAGTAGTGTTCGTAAATTAAATTATGATTTTTTGCTCCATTGATTATAATATAAAATGTCTTTGTGCATGTGAGTTTCCTCAATATCCTAATCAAAACACTAATCGAAAACTATGATAAATCACTATCCGGAAAATTAATTTTATATTTTTAACACACCAAAAAAATATAATTCTTCTATATAGTATCATATTTGATCGACGATAATTCAATATTTCACTATTTTGGAGTAGACGAAAACTCAAAGTATAATTTTTTTAGAGAGAAATTGGATAATTAAGGATAGAAGTTATTATTTTTTGATATAGAATAAATATAAGAAAATTGTTAAATTAATAAGGTAATTTATACTTCTATTTTTAAAATTTTTTATGTAAAACGTAAAAATTTATTACATAGAGGAAAAAATAAATTATTTGAACCACATATAAAATATAAATAAATTTAACTAATCAAAAAATTCATAAGTATCATTTGTAAAAAGAGGAAAATGTAGAAGTGATGGGACATTTATAGAAAAGGAAATTGTGGGTGGGAGACCACTGCTATAAAATAATTAAGAACGTAACTTTTTGTTATGTTGAACAATCCATTTCTTAGTATCTTTTTAATTGATTTGATAATTCACTGCATTGTTTTCCTCGGTTATCATGTAAAACGTAAGAAATTCTTACGTTTTATATTTTTTTATAAAACGTAATAATTTCTTACGTTTTACAAAAAAAATTAAAATGTAAGAATTTGTTACGCTTTTGTAAAAATCAACTCTGTTAGTTGATCGTTAACAAAAAAATTGAAAAGACGTTTAGCCTATTTTGGTAAATTTTTAAATAGGTGACCTATTTTGGTCACTTTTAAAATTCTATGGCTCATTTTGGTTCTGAGTTCACATATATCTTGTCTATTTAATAATTTCCAATAGATGAGTCATATGTTGCAACAATTTAGTCATCTGTTGCAACCGATGTCTATATTTGTTGGATAATTTTTAATAGATGAGTTAGCTATTGTAACAGGTTAGTCATCTGTTGCAACATATGTCTATATATGTTTGGTCATTTTTAACAAATGTATTTAACTATTTGGTCTTTTCTAACAGATTACTCATCTATTGCAACATGTTAATTGAAATCGTAATTGAACTTATCAATTCATCTTTAATTTTAGTTAAATAAATGTTGTTATTACTAATAATTTCTTAATTCGAATCATTTCAAATAAAATTGGTCAATTAACACTTTACTCAAGACGAATACACTTAGATGATCGTGTAATTACTAAGAGATTAATTGAAATCGTAATTAAATTATCAATTCATCTTTAATTTTAGTTAAAATCAATTTAGTTATTACTAATAATTACTTAATTTTAATTATTTAAAATCAAATTTGTCAATTGATCATTCTACTTAAGACGAAATACTTAGTTGATCATGTAATTACTATAAGACCAAAGTCATCGATAGACACTCAAACTTGTTGCGAAAATTCACGTGGCTTGAAATTGTAAGTGAACTTACTAATTCATCTTTAATTTTAGTTAAATCAATATATTTATTTCTAATTATGGCTTGGTTTGAATCATTTCAAATAAAATTGGTTAATTGATCACTCTACTCAGGACGAACACACTAAGTTGATCGTGTAATTACCATGAGATTAATTGAAACGTTAATTGAACTTATTAATACTAGTTAAATCAATTTAGTTATTACTAATATAATGGCTTAATATGAATCAATAGATGACTAAGATATTGCAAAAGACGAGTAATCTGTTGAAAATGACCAAACAGATTAGTTACCTATTGCAACAGATTAGTAATCAATTGGAAATAACAAACAGATAAAGTCATATGTTGCAACAGATTAGTTATCTGTTGGAAATGACCAACAGATAAAGACATTTGTTACAATAGATGACTAATCTATTGCAACATATGTGTATATCTGTTTGATAATTTTCAACAAATGACTCATCTATTGCAACAGATTAAATCTGTTGCAATAGGTTATACATTTAAATGATCATCTAATTACTATGAGATTAATTAAAATTATAATTATTGATTCAATTTGGCTATTACTAATAAGGGCTTAATTTGAATCATTTCAAATAAAATTAGTCAATTGATCACTCTACTCAGAACGAACACACTAAGATGATCGTGTAATTAATATGAGAATAATTGAAATCGTAACTGAACTTATCCATTCATTTTTAATTTTATTTATATCAATGTAGTTATTAGTAATAATATCTTTATTTGAATCATTTCAAATAAAATTGGCCATTTAACATTACTCAAGACGAATACACTCAGATGATCATATAATTACTATGAGATTAATTAAAATCATAATTAAAATTATCAATTCATATTTAATTTTAGTTAAATTAATTTAATTATTACTAATAATTGCTTGACTTTAATTATTTCAAATAAAATTGGTCAATTGATAATTCTACTTAAGATGAAACACTTAGTTGATCATATAATTACTATAAAATTAATTGTAATTGTAAGTCAACTTACTAATTCATCTTTAATTTTAGTTAAATCAAAAAAGTTATTTCTAATTATGGTTTTGTTTTAACCATTTCAAATAAAATTGGTCAATTAATCACTCTACTCAGGACAAACATCTTAGTTGATAGTGTAATTACCATAAGATTAATTGAAACTGTAATTGAACTTATTAACTCATGGTTAATTCTAGTTAAATAATTTATTTATTACTAATATAATGACTTAATATGAATCAATAAATGACTAACATGTTGCAAAAGATGAGTAATCTGTAAAAAATGACCAAACAGATAAAGACATTTGTGGTCAATGACCAAACAAATATAGACATATGTTGCAGCAGATGACTAACTTGTTGCAATAAATGACTCATCTATTGAAAATTATCAAACAACTATAGACATCTGTTGCAACAGATGACTAAGTTGTTGCAACAAATGACTTATTTATTACTAATATAATGACTTAATATGAATCAATAAATGACTAACATGTTGCAAAAGATGAGTAATCTGTAAAAAATGACCAAACAGATAAAGACATTTGTGGTCAATGACCAAACAAATATAGACATATGTTGCAGCAGATGACTAACTTGTTGCAATAAATGACTCATCTATTGAAAATTATCAAACAACTATAGACATCTGTTGCAACAGATGACTAAGTTGTTGCAACAAATGACTCATCTGTTGAAAATTATCAAACATATAGAATATATGTTGAAAGATAATTTAAAATACTAAAACTCAGATGTTTTTAAGAGAAATCAAATATTTTTTCCCTTGTCTAAGATCTTGTTTTTAATTTTAGTTAAATCTATTTAGTTAATACTAATAATTGCTTAATTTGAATCATTTTAAATAAAATTTATCAATTGATCATTCTATTAAGGACGAATACATTAATTGAAATTGTAAGTGGACTTATCAATTCATCTTTAATTTAGTCAAAATTAATTTATTTATTACTAATAATGACTTAATTTGAATCATTTGAAATACAATTGATCGATTTATCACTCTCCTCGAGACGAATACACATAGTTGATCATGCTATTACTATGAGATTAATTGAAATTGTAAGTGAACTTATCAATTCATCTTTAATTTTAGTTATATCAATTTAGTTACTACGAATAATGGATTAATTTGATTCATTTCAAATAAAATTGGTCAATATTAATCACTCTAATCATGATGAATACACTTAGTTGATAATTTAATTACTATGAGATTAATTGAAATTGTAACTTTATCTTTAATTTTAGTTAAATCAATTTAATTATTACTAATAATATATTAATTTGAGTTATTTCAAATAAAATTGGTTGATTGATCACTCTACTCGGGGTGAATACACTTAGTTAATCATGTAATTATGATGAGATTAATTGAAATTGTAAGTGAACTCATTAATTCATGTTTACTTTTAGTTAAATCAACATAGTTATTACTAATAATGGCTTAATTTGAATCATTTAAAATAAAATTGGTCAATTAATTATTCTACTAAGGATGAAACACTTAGTTGATCATTTAATTACTGAGATTAATTGAAATCGTAATTGAACTTACTAATTCATCTTTAATTTTAGTTAAATCAATGTAGTTATTTTTAATAATGGTTTAATTTGAATTATTTCACATAAAATTTGTCACTTAATCATTCTACTCAGTACGAAACACTTAATTGATCATGTAATTACTATGAAACTTATTGAAATTGTAATTGAACTTACTAATTCATCTTTAGTTTTAGTTAAACCAATATATTTATTTCTAATGATGACTTAGTTGTAATCATTTCAAATAAAATTGGTCCATTGATCACTCTACTCTGGACGAACATACTTAATTGATCGTGTAATTACCATGAGATTAATTGAAACTGTAATTGAACTTATTAATTCATATTTTATTTTAGTAATCAATTTAGTTATTTCTAATAATGACTTAATGTGAATCAATAGATGACTAACATGTTACAACATATGAGTAATCTATTGGAAATGAGCAAAAAAATAAAAACATCTGTTGAAAATTACTAAATAGATATAGACATCTGTTGCAACAAATGACTCACTTGTTGCAACAACTAATTCATCTATTGAAAATTATCAAACGGATATAGACATTTATTGCAACAGATGACTAAGTTGTTGCAACATATGACTCACCTGTTGAAAATTACTAAATAGACAAAATATGTGGTGAAAAGCATTTTAAAATACAAAAGCTCAAATGTTTTTTAGGAGAACTCAAGCGTTTTCCCCCTTGTCTAAGGTTTTGTCTTCAATTTTACTTAAATAAATTTAATTATTATTTATAATTGCTTAATTTGAATCAACAAATGACTAACCTGTTATAAGCATTTATTACAACAGATGACTAACTTGTTGCAACAAATAGGTGATCTATTAAAAAATAATTAAAATACTAGGAAACTCAAATATTTTTAGGAGAACTCAAATTTTTGTCCCATTGTCTTAAAGACTTGTCTTTATTTTATCTAAATCAATTTAGTTATTACTAATAATTGCTTAATTTGAATCAACAGATGACTAACATGTTGCAACAGATAATTCATCTGTTGCAAATTATCAAACAGATAGAAAATTTGTTATAATAGATGGGTTATCCATTAGAAAGCAATTAAAATACTAGGAAACTTAAATGTTTTTAGGAGGACTCAAACGATTGTCCCCTAGATCCTTTTGCATTTGATGTATGATACACTATTTTTATTTTCTTTACCTGTTTCATAAAATTTTTCCTGTGTTTCACTTATTCGTTGTGCCCTTGTTAAAATTTTTAGAATTTTTTTAAGCCAAATTTTGTTCGTATATCACTTGGACATTACTTCATAGGTAATTTTGTAAGTATAATTATGATTTTTGTTGAATTTTATTTGCTATATTTGCTACTGCTACAATGGATAGAACCTGCAATATGAATTTAATATATGAGTCATTTATTGCAATAAGTGATTAATCTGTTGCAATATATAACTAACCTGTTGCAACAGATGACCCATATGTTGGATTCATGTTACAACACTATAATACAAATCCAACAGATGAGTAATCTGTTGCAACAGATTAGTCATATATGTTGCAACAAATTACTCATATGTTGCAATAGATTAGTCAATATGTTGCAACATATTAGTCAATATATTGCGATAGATTAGTCAATATGTTGCAACAGATTACACATCTGTGCAACAGATTACTCATCTATTGGATTCACGTTACATGTTTTATCTACTGTTGAAAAAACAACAGTAGCAGATACATTCAGATAAGAAATTCAACTAAAAATTATAATTTCACTTACTAAAATCACCTATAAGTAATTCCCAAGTGATATACGAATAAAATTTGACCTAAAACAATTTGATAAAGTAGCAATAGTAGCAGTAACAACAATGTTCAACAACAAGAAGATGATGATGATGAACAAGAAGAGATGATAATGAAGAACAAGATGATGATAATGAAGAAGAAGATGATGAATAAAGCAACAACAACAATGAACAACAAAAATCACGAATAGATAGAAAACTTCAATAAATGAGAAGAGAGAGAAATGTGCTTTCTTTCCCTCCATTTCTAGTTATATTAGGTTTTACATTGGATCAAAGTGTAAGTTAAAAAAATTGTGGGTTATTTTCAAACTTTTCTTACTTTCTTAATCCTTAATAAAGTAATTGTTACCTCCACTCAATTATTAAGACTTGTGTCATCCACACATCATTTTAAAACTCTTTTGTCACCTAGAGCCCAAAGCCCCTAGTTACTTTGATAATATTTAACATACTTCTAATTTTGTGATAAAGTTAATTTGCTGGATTTGTTTGAAAAAGAACATTGGGTTTGATTTTTTCAAAAAAAAAAAAAAAGGCCTTTATTAGTGAAGGCCATTAGACATAATTTTAATTTTTTTTCATAAGTTAGCTAATTTAATTATAATTCAACTGTAATTCTATTTTTCATAATTTATATCTATATTATATTAAAAGTATGAAAGGTCTTATAAATGTTATTTGAACTTTTTTTCTTTATTAAAGTTGCTGCTTTAGACAAAATCATCTTTTCACATTTTTTCTCTAATTATTAATTATTTTTATAAATTTATAATCACCAAACAACATTTAATTATTACGTATAGTACTTCTTTTCATACTTTTAGGTGTAAAATACTTTTCTTTCACTGATAACACCAAAGTTACTCTATTTTTTTTTTTTGGAAAAAAAGGGTCGTGCTATTTGAGTTTAGGATTCTTCGTTTAATATATTTTAATTGTCTTAGGTTTCGCTGAAGTTGAGACTCTTAGAATCATGGCTTATTAATTAAAATTATAAATTTCGATCAACTTCAAATTAGGTATAGTTACCGGCTAGCGATGAATATTCACAAAATATCTTGATTAATTCAAGGTTCCATTACGGGTAAAATTCTGAATATTTTACTTTTATATAATATACGTGACCTTCTTTTGGGTTTTAAGTAATTACGTTTATTTAATTTAATAAAAAGTAGGACGTTTTTAGGATTTAGTTTTTTAGCTGAATTTAAATTCCTAGATGCTAGGACAAAAGGTAAATAACAACTTTATCAATATGAAATTAAGTTTTAGAGAAAATTTCAACTTAAAAGGACATAAAGTCGTTTAACATTTGAAGGATATTATGATCAAAATTCATTGACCAACGATTGAGATACACTCGAGATATGACTCTGTTCGGAGATGTTAATGCTTCCTCTATCCTTTTGGTTAGCTAGGTTATTGTTTTTCTTCGTTTATGAGTCTAAATATTGTGCACTTATTTGCTAACTAATGATATTATTCTTTCTTTTTAAAAATTGCAATGTCCTATGTTTTTGGCTATACTTTATTGTTTTTCATTACATATAGTTTCTTATTGTATGCAAGTACGTATGTATGTCACAATTAAAATTTTGTTTGTACATCGAGATTTGACAAAAAAAAATAATAATAATAGACTACTAATTTAGACATAGATAATCTATGAGTTTCCCTCTAATTATATTATTTTTATAAATTTATTATTACCAAACGATATTTAATTATTACCTAAAATCTAAGGCTTCTTTTCATACTTTTAGCCTTTAGGTGCAAAAGTCCTTTTCTCCCACTATACTACCAAAGTTGCGTCATTTTTCTATGAAAAAAAGGTGCCGTGTTATTTGACATTAGGATTCTTTAATTTCTTTTTTATATGGAATTAGTTGTGTCAATTAGGTTTAAATTTAATAATCTCTCTATAAGCCATTTTCTTATTTATAACATGCAGTACAAGACATCTATAAGTCAATCTTTTTAGAGGTAATTTTCATTTCTTTTTTATGATGTTAAAGTTCTGCTCTTATTAGTATATGACCCTTTCTCTTTGATGAGAAGTTTGTTGGAGTCTTTGAAAGCAGGTATTTCTTAAGTTAATATCTGGTGTTCTAACTTTGTTGTTGAATCAACTGATGTCTTCACTAACAAGGACATTAGTGTTGATTGCTTACCAAGTACCTTGTGTTTTCTGAATTCTATTTTTAAGAAGCATAGTGCTATCGGTATGTTTCTCTTCATTAATACTTAATTTAAGGTTCTTTTATATGTTATTACCATCATTTGTCAGTTCAATAGAAACTTCATTTAATTTCTATTAGATTTCATCTAGGAGAAAGTAATAATAATCATAGAGAAACTCTTTAAAAAGCTATTGAAGGAAGTACAGGTCAAATTTCTACTAATATTTAAGCTTACGCCGGATTATTTGAGCAAACACATTCAAGTGTAGATTGGTATATGGTTTGTTGGCATTGTGATTAGCTTTATACACTATTTGTCTTTTGTCTATTCCTTTGTGTTTTAGAATGGTCTTATTATTGCTAAACAGGGTGAAGCCGTAAAAGTATGCAAGCAAGAACGGGAGCACCTATTCAGGTAATTTAAAATATCTTTTACCAAATAATTTGCATGTTTTGACAACAATGGTACTTTTATTTTATGAAAGAGTTTCAATCCTTTGATTGTGAAAAGGACCTATTAAAATTCTTACTTTGATTCATGTAGAAATCACTTATTAACAATATACTTGATAGCCATTTTTTCAAAATATTTAGATTCTGAAGAAAAACTACAATAATATTTAGTTTTGTGACCATTCATCATTAAGGAAGATTGTCGCACCTCATTTTTCTCGTAAAAAGCGGTATTCAACGTGACAACTCTTTATTGAATATTTAAAAGAGTGAATCGCCACGTAACGAATTAAGGTGTGTTACTTATTTTATTATTTAGTCTAGTTCACCAGAAATTCGGGCAAAGGTTCAAATTAGCTCGAAAGGAGGTGTTAGGCATCTTTCAAGGTCCACAAATGTAGTTTTCAATCGAATTCATATTTTATGTGGGAGTTCTACGTGATGAACAAAAGTCGCTTATTTATTTTATTAACTTAATAATAACTAAGTAATAATAATAAGCAGGACACGTAACTTAATTATTTTCCAACTGTTTATTAGCTAGGTGATGGCGAGATGCAAAAAAAAAAAAAACTTGTATAACCAAGAAGATAGAAGAGGCACAATAAATATATCAAAATTTTTATTATATGAGAGAACCTAAATCCCAAATAATTAAAATATGCAAAGTAAATAAAAGAGGAAATGAATTCAAAAGGTTGGACAAAAATTTATCATTTTTTATTATTTGGATTAGCGCCCGACTTATTAACGGATGATAATGTCGTATGTCGCATTGTCGGATTATGCTCGGGTCAACTTTCATCATTTTTTAATGTCTACCCACCCATCACCTAATTTGTTTATTAAACTTAAGAGGCTTTCTAAGAAAAATAAAATGATAAAAACTAGCTTTCTCATATGCCTATCCATCCCAACTTAATATCCAAGAGGCATTGGACTTACTATTTTGAATTTGACTAGACAAAAGAAAGTTAGACTACCTAATTAGATTCAAGGTTTGTGTCAAATAATACACACTAACATTTAACACATAATTATCTCAAATAAAGCCTCTTATTTGATTAAGGTTGATTAGGTGATTAATATGTTGTAACTAGCAATCTTTCATTTTTTATAAAATTAGATCTATAGGCATGATACCTAAGTGAGAAATAGTTATTTGCATCGCGTTAAATAAACATATCAGAAACCAAATAACTATGGCGTCCATTGATTCAAATATGCGGGAAAATATTAAGAATTAGGATTTAATGCTAGAAACACTAGAAATTAGCATTTGTTGCTGAAAAGATTATTTAGATATTCTGAAAATTAAAATTAGGTGATAGAAGATAAGTTAAATTGCTGAAGATTAATTTAAATATTGAAAAAAATAAACTAAATGTGTTGAAAATATATTAAGTTTGGAGAATAAATTAAAGTGCTGAAAAATTGTGTTTTAGTTGCTGAAAAATATCATTTAAGGGATGGGGACTAAGTTTTAATTGCTGAAAAATTAAAAAATATGATGAAAATTTTTTTAATTGCTGAAAAGTTATTTAGTGAGCTGAAATTGATTTTTTTTTTTATAGGTGAAGATTGTTTTTAAATGCTGAAACTGACTCTTATATTACTGAAAAAGGCATGCATAAAACATTGAAGATTGACAACGATATCCGAAGTTAAACAAAATAATGTTGAGAATAGTTTTTTGACCAAAGTTACTTAATAATCCCTAAAACATGATTTTTAAGTGATAAACAAATTTATTGATAGTCCTAGTCTCCTAGATTGTATTTTACCTAAGTTATCACATATTTCACAAAAACACTTAAATCACATAATCCCCGCCCCTGCAAGAAATTTTCATATTTTTTTTACTATTACATAACATTTATACAAACAATTATTACAGACCCAAATGAATTTAAAAAATAAGAAAAACTAGGCAACCTAAAATCCTTGGCAACTCTTCATATCCGCGGAGCCAAATCATACTCTAACATAAACCTATTGAGCATAAATATATACATTAAAATATGCAAAGTACAAGAATCTAGAGCGACTTATGATAGCTCATTTTGAGAACACATCAAGCATAACAAGGACATCATATGCATAAGAATTTGAAACACAATTAAAGTAATACTTAAAATTATACTGAACTAACACATAAGTATTGAATGCGTAAAATAACCTGTTGCCAATGATCAATAATAACAATAAACTTTAGAGAGAGCACAATAGAAGACCAAAAGCAAGAAGAAATTCAAAGTCCGCCCTTTGAAAGCAATAGCAAAAATCAGAATTGAAAGTGTATATATTTTTCCAGATAGAGTAGATGCTTAAAGTTTTATTTTTCTTTAGTATAGAGAGAGTAGGAGAGGATGGAGTGAATTCCCTA
This sequence comes from Capsicum baccatum var. pendulum, assembly GCA_030864225.1. NCBI lineage: Eukaryota > Viridiplantae > Streptophyta > Magnoliopsida > Solanales > Solanaceae > Capsicum > Capsicum baccatum. The sequence continues at coordinate 242,320,771 of CM061554.1, forward strand.
AATAATCACTCAAGTTTGGAGAATTTCCTTCAAATATCACTTATGTTTCATTTAGGATCACAATATCACTCAACTATCACTCTTTTCCTCAAAAATATATTAAACACCTCAAAAGTATTTTTCTCTCTTAGTTGGCATGTCATATCACTAAAATCACATTTTTTTAAGTAATAAATCATTTAATTCATGAAACTCATTTAATCAAAATAATAATTTTTTCTTTTTTGAAAAAATGTATTAGTTTAATTTTCATGCTTAGAAATTCTTTACTCTGATTAATCTTTATCATATTATTTTACATGCAAATTAAAATCTCTAGATAACTTATCTAATTTAGTGATATTATTTTCTTTAGAAAACAACTGGTCTTTGTAGACAATTATATATAAAAATCTGAATGATTATCTAGGAAAATAACTCAAGAAAGAAAAGTATAAATACCTAGGTATGGAAATTTAATCTTTTTTATAAATAATGTATATTTTTTTATAAAATAATATTATAATTTTAGTTAAATGAGTTTGATGAGTTAATATGTTATTTTAAAAAAATGATTATTCATTGATATGACTTGCTAATTAGAAGAGAAGGAGACTTTTGAGGTATTTAGTATTTTTTAGAACAATATTAATAACTGAGTGATATTATTGTCTTAACAAAAACAAAAATGATTTTTATAAGCAACTCCAAAAACATCGATAAAAATCCAAAAAAATAACTTTAGAAAAAATGAAAGTATAAGTAATGGTAAAAGATTTCTAAGCATGAAAATTTCTTCTTAAATAAATTAATGTACATTTTTTTAAAAAATAATAAGAATATAATTTTGACTAAATAAGTTTGATGAATTAAACAAGTCTATTATTAAAAAAAATAATTTAATGACATGGCATACCAATTAGAAGTGAAAGAGACATATGAGATACTGTCACGGTCCAAAAATGAATGTCATGATGGCACTTGTCGCGGCGTACCTTGACAAGTAAGCCTATCACCCAAACCGATACAAAAAGAGAAAAAAGACAGAACTATCCCAAGGTAAGACTTCTAGAACGAAGCCGAACTATATAAGTAATCATAACAATGCGGAAAGAACTTATCCAAAATACCAATCATGCCCCAAACCAGGTGTCAATAGTGTAAGAACTACTAATATAATTTAGGAGTCAAATACATCAGAAAAATAACCACAAAGGAATAATATCTGTCTTCGAATACTACTAAGACATAACTACTATAGAAAGATAGAGGTGAACTCCGGATGCATGAATGTCCAACTGTTACCTTAGAAGCTCCAACAATTGCCCGAGTTAAGCAAGCTGAGGCGCACTCGGGTTAGGACCTGCACCGAAAGAGCGCCGTAGGCATAAGTACGGTCCACTTATACTCAGTAGGTATCATAAGCCAACCAAGCAAAGTAGTAAATACAGCATACAAAATATACACTAAGGCATGTCACCTACAATTAGAAAATCTCCCATAACGGTAGATCACACCGCTTGCATTAAAAGTTCTATAATATCCATATATAATACAACAATACATAAGATAGGGATACAAATATACACAATATCATATACAGGTAGAACAAAAGAGAGACATGTATAATCAAGATCATCAAGTACAATTAAATGAAGATAGAACAATCAGACGTTAACAAGTCAAGATATAGAACAAATAGGTAGATGGCAAGTCAATATGGCAATTCAAACACAGTATAAACATAATAAAGTTGGTGTAATGTATATGATAATGATGATAATGATGGTGATGATAATGCATGGTATTGGCACACAGCCTCAAGTTTGACACACAGCCTTAAGTTTGACACGTAGTCTCAAGATCACCAATATCCGCAAGTCTTGTCCGGCATGATCCTTTGTAGATAGTTCATAAAATTTAATATTCGATACCAATATTCAGTATTCTAGTATTTTCAGTATTTTCAAAGCACATACATAACATAATACATAAATCAAGTACACATACATAACAACAAGTATATATAAAGGAGTAAAACAAACAAGTGAAATGATGTGAATGATGACATGAGAATGACGATGTAATGTTCACAACCATTCAAAATGAGTATTTCTACAATCAATCCACATGATGCATCTTCACATCTAATCAACATGATGTATTTCCATAACCAACCACAATGTTACAATTCCACAACCACGTGAGCCAATATCCACTCATTACTTTCGTTTCATCCATGAATTACCACATGTCTCATATACCAATAAGTATGTATATATCACAATATACCAATAAAACCACATTAGGCATTTCAACAACACAATACAATTATTCACATGTATTCAAGGCTATCAACACCACATAGGACCCCACACTGTCAAACATATCACACCATATCTCAATTTCAATAACTAAATCACATATAGGACCCTACACGGGTACAAAATATAGATAGACATTTTTCATAATTAGTTCACATCCTTAACATGCATTTTGTATCATCATTTACTAGCCAACTCAATCTGAAAGAGTTAAGCCATAACCTACCTCGAATGCCAAAACCGGTTCAATACACTTTGAACTTACGACCTTAATTTTTATGAACGATCTGAAACTCCACTAAAAATATCAAATATGAAATCTACGCATCAAAATAAAACCAACGACACCCATATTGACTACTTTTAATTCGGAGTCAAAACGGACTCCCAAAATGGATTTCTGAAAAAGAAGGGCATAATTGAAACTTACTCAAAAACATGTTTTCCATATTTTTAGGAATCTAAAGCTAAAAACCCAAGTAAAATCAAGTAAAAAATGAGGTTCAAATTAAATAAAAATTCTTTTTGAGCTTTACCGTGTAAAATCTTTAAAATTAGGGTTAAAATAAAGAATCAAGGTTATTTTGAAGGTTAAATTGATGAAAAACTAGTAATTATAAGATAAAAACATTGTTCAAGTGAAAATGAGTGAAATTGAGGTTTAAAATCAAGCCCTATTATTTTTGAAATTTTGAGAAATTTATCAAGAAATTACTAAGAAAATATGAATTCTTACCTTAAATCTGTAATAAAATTAATAAATATATATTAATCTAGCATCCCAAACTCCCACAAGCTTCACTTTTAAGCTCTTACACTATTTCAGGGTTTAACTCTCAAGAGACAAGATAAAAAATGAGCAAAATAGGCCAAAAACTGGTATAAATAGTGCAGATTTTTCTGCACAGTTTTCGCAAAAAAAAACTATTTTTTTAGTCTAATTCGGACTTTGACGGGGCGTTCGGAATTCGTTTGGAGTCCGATACATGCAAACAAACTATGCAATCATACTAAATTCGACATTCCAAATGCAATAACGATATCAGATTTTCAGAAAAACATCATTTTCACAAAGTTGACCGCCGAAATCCGAAATCATAATTTTTCAAATCGAGGGTCGAAATGAGATTTAAAAGCTGTAAAATCACACCAAACATGCTAATACCCTAAAATCGACATTTCAGATATGCTGGCAAAGTTGAATTTTCCATCCGAGATCATTTCGACCAAATGTGGGTCCCAACCCATATTTTAATTTTTTAACTTTTCGATCAATAAGTCAAAATGAGCTTGGATGCACGGGACCCAAACCAAAGATATACCTATCCTGAAATCGATATTTCAGAGTTGTTGGTGAAATCCGTTTGACCATCCGTCGCACGGATCTAAAGATATCCACATAAGTCAAAGGCTCCCGAAGCCATCAAAAACCACAAATCGCATAAATTATACCAAAATGCTTTAGAAATCATGCCAATCACTCCCACACTCTAGAAATACCAAAATGCTACTACGCGGAGGGGTAAAACAGTCAAATCACATAAAATCACAAATTTCACATATTTCATCAAATTTTTAGATGGTTACATCATCCACCACTAAAAATCTAGTTTGTCTTCTAACTATGGAAAAGAAATACCTGAATCTATGAAGAGCTAAGGATAAGAACTACGCATATTAGACTCGATCTCCCAAGTAACCTCATCTACAGGTCAATGTCACCATTGGACCTTAACCACAGGGATCAATCTAGAGTGTACGCCAAAAATCCTTAGCAAAAATGGAGATCGGCTCCTTAACAAATGACTACCGCTCATCTCACTGAACTGACTTCGAACGACTGACATAAGACTCATCATGAATATAGCAGCGAAGCATAGAAACATTAATAACTGGATGAACAACTGATAAATCAGGGGAAAAACAAACTTATAAGCTACATCACCAACTGTCCGAAGAATCTCAATTGGACCAATATACTTGGGTCTAAGATTGCCCCTCTTCCTAAACCTCATCACACCCTTCATAGGTGAAACTCGAAGGAAAACACAATCAACAACACCAAATCTCAAGGCATAGAGTCTACGATCAACATAGCACTTCTGCCTACTCTGAGCCGCTCTAATTCTATCCTGAATGACCCAGACTCTATCCAAAGATTCACGAATCAAGTCCATACCCCGAGGTCTCACCTCTGAAACATCAAACCAACCCATTGGGGAAAGACAACATCTACCGTACAACGCCTCGAAAGGAGCCATGTCGATACTGGAATGGTAGCTATTATTATATGCAAACTATGCTAAATCCAAATGCTGCTCCTACTAGCCACGAAAATCCATCACACAAGCACGGAGCATATCCTCTAATACCTGAATAGTATGCTCTGACTAACCATCAGTCTGGGAGTGAAACGTCGTGCTAATATCAACCCAAGTACCTAACTCATCTTGAAAAGTCTTCCAAAAGTGAAGTATGAACACAAAATCTTGATCTGAAATAATGGACACTTGCACACCATGAAGACGCACAATCTTATAAATATAGATACGAGCCAACCTCTTAGCACTGAATGAGACCTAAACCAGAATACAATGAACTAACTTGGTTAATCGATCCACGATGACTCAAACCCTATCAAAACCATGAGATGTACAAGGCAAACTAGTCACAAAGCCTACGGTGATCCGTTCCCACTTCTACTCGAGAATGAATAACCTCTAAAACAAACCACCAGGTCTCATATGCTCTGCTTCACCTACTAACAACATAGGCAACGAGCCCCAAAATACACTATGTCTCACCTCATACCACCCCACCAGTGGTGTTGTCTCAAATCATGATACATATTAGTCACATCTGGATGGATATAATATCTGGAACAATGGTGCTCATCCAAGATCAACCTCATCCAATCACCTATTCTAGGCACACAAACTCGGCCCCCAATCCTCAAAACTCCATCTAAATTAAGTGAGGCTTCCTCATCCTCCCCGCTCAACACTTTATCTCGAATCAACCTCAATCCAACATCATCAAACTGATGAGCTCGAATTTTCTCCATCAAAGAATATCTAGCCTCCACAAATACCAAAACACGCCCTGGTGTCGGAATATTAAGTCTAACCATCTGATCAGCTAAAGATTGAGCCTTTAAGGCTAAAGGCTTCTCCTGGTTAAAATATGCGCCAAGATACCCATGCTAGTCAAATTTCAGCTCAAGGAATTGGCAACCACATTAGCCTTGCCCGGATAGTAGAGAATAGTCAAGTCATAATCCTTAAGCAACGTAAGCTAATGACGCTGCCTCATATTAAGATCTCGCTGGGTGAAGAAGCACTGAAAGCTACGATAATCTGACAAGATCTCACAACGGACTCCATACAAGTAGTGCCTCCACAACTTCAAGGAAAACACAACTATGCATAACTCCAAAACATGCATAGGATAATTAATCTCATGAAGATCAATTGATGGGATGCATACGCAATCACCTTGACCTCTTGCATCAACATAACACCTAACCTAACACCTAAAGTATTACAAAAGACAATAAATGGGCAAAGTTAAGATAGAAACTGAAGTTAACAAATCCTTGAGCTTTTCAAAGCTTACCTCACAAGCATTGGACCACTGAAAAGAAATCTTCTTTTGGGTCAACTTGGTCAATGGAGCTGCAATGGATGAAAAACCCTCAACAAAACACAAATAATAACTTGCCAAGACAACAAAACTTTGAATCTCGGTAGGTAAAATAGGTCTAGCACAATCACGAACCACGATAATTTTGGCTGGATCAACCATAGTACCTTTCTTAGTCACTATATGACCCAAGAAAGAAACACTCTAACAAAAACTCGCGCTTAGAGAACTTCACATACAACTTCTCATCCCTCAATCTTTGAAGCACAATCCACAAATGCTTCTTATGCTCAACCTAACACTTGGAATAAACCAAGATATCATCTGTAAATATAATAACAAAGGAGTCGAGATACGTTCAAAACACTCAGTTCATCAACTCCATGAACGTGGTAGGGGAATTGGTCAACCCAAAAGACATGACCAGTAACTCACAATGACCATATTGAGTTCGTAAAACTATCTTTAGAATATTTGAAACTATACTTCTCAACTGGTGATAACTGAACGTCAAATTAATCTTTGAAAACACCGCAGGACCCTGAGCTGATCAAATAAATCATCAATGTGACTAGGAGGATACTTATTCTTAATCGTCACCTTATTCAACTGTCGATAATCAATACACATCGACATAGACCCATAATTTTTCTTCACAAACAAGACAGGTTCACCCCAAGGCAAAACACTAAGTTGGATAAATCCTTCATCCAACAACTCCAACAACTGATCCTTCATTTCCCTTAACTTTGATGGGGTCATCCAATAAGGAGGAATAGAAATGGGCTTTGTGCCCGACTCAACTTCAATAGAGAAATCAACATCTCGACTTGGATGCATACCAGGTAAGTCCATAGGGAACACATTCATAAACTCACGGATAATACGGACAAACTCTAAGAAAAGAAATAGAACAACACTTGTGTCACGAATATTGGCCAAGTAAGATAAATATCCCCTCTCAACCAATTTATGAGCTTGAACATAATATATAATCCTTTTAGGACTCGAATGAAGTGCACCCTTCCAAGCTATCCTTGGCATACCCGGCGAAGCTAAATTCACATTCTTGGCATAATAATCTAGGATGGAATGATAGAAGCCAACCAATCCATACCCAAAATAACATCAAAATCGATCATTTCTAACACAAGCAAGTCTACCAAAGTCTCATCCTCGAAAAAAGTCATAACACAAGATTGGAACATTTGATCCACCACTAAAGAATCACCTATCGGGGTAGATATAGGAATAGGCATGTGATAACGCTCAATCTATAGCTCTCGTAGGAGTGTAAAGCGGTCGATAGCAAATATAGAACCCAACCTGGGTTGGAAGTCGATCCCACAGGGAATAGCTTGGTCAACAAGTAAGCAGAATTACTAAACTTTTGGTGCAAGTCTCGCAAGAAGGGGGGATTGTAATGTGTAATCAAAATAATAAAGTAAAAGCTGAAAATAACAAAGTAAAAAGAGAGTATTTCGTAGGTTGTGAAACAGTGAGAATTGAAGCATTGGGGTTATGTCCACCTTCTGAGGTATACGTCTCTATGGCTATGAGTGTGTAGAGTCTTGACATGCAATTGCTTATAGAGAATTGTAGTCGATGGTAAATCCAAGCGTCTCGCGACCTAAACAAGGACTATTTCACTTTAACTCTCGCAAGCTTAAAGCGTGTCTAACGGTACGAATTCTCCAAGAGGTTAGTCCAGTTACGGCACTAGTTTTTTAATAGGAAAGGGTGTCCTACTACCTTGACATTATCTCTTTTCCAGACAAATAACCTTTCTCGCGAACAAGTTAAATTTAGACTGGCGTATTCTTGCGTTTGCAGCCGCAAAGAATGTAGATTAAGATGAAGAGCGTAATGATATAAGCAATATACTTGTCTTGAACTCACAAACTCACAGCTATAGATAGTAACTCATTCGGCTTCCATAACCCCAACTAAGAGGTTTAGTTACCCATGAATGCGAAGGATATCACGTTTTGCATGGTTGATGGCGTGAGAAGTAGGTGTTAGGCGTGTGGTTTTGGTGATTCCCTAGCAAGTAACGATTCTCTTGTTGTGGAATAGATGAATAGAAGAAGAATAGAATTAATGGATTGTTAAGAGAGGAATGTATTGAAAGATGGAAGAATGAATTGTAAGGAGGTTCTTCTCCACTAAGGGAGGAGTTTCGTAATGAATAAAAATCTCTAGCATGATAGGGTATTTATAATACTCCTATCCTATTCCTACTAAGCTAATGAAATAAATATCCAAATCCTAATATACTAATGAAATCCTTGACCCAAATGTACTAGGGTAAGGTTACAATATCATAATCCAAATAGAATACTAAAATACATAACCTAATTGTACTAGGTTAATGTATCTTTGTAAAAATCCAGCTTTGTATCTGTAAGTCCCCAAAGTCTTCAGAATTGTTGTTTTAGCCCGGGACAGATTTTCCATGCAGCAGATTTGGTACTTTAGGCGTCCAGCTCCTTTCCACTTCGTTCGTGAGCTTTCTTTTGCGTCAACTAAGCCATAAAATGCTGTATTTTGCATCATTTATACCTAAAACTTTCCTAATCATGTTTGTTAGCTCATTTACAGGAAAAAGGACTAAAAGTGCATGAAATATATAATTAGTTCTCAAAACTAGGCTAAAATATGGGCAAAATATATTGATATAGGCACGTAAATTCGCCTATCATCAACACCCCACACTTGAAGCTTTGTTCGTCCTCGAACAACATATCATGTCCTTCTAAGCATCGACTTAAGGTTTTTACAGCAACAACATAAAACATTCTTCAAGACAAGCACAACAATTATCAACAAAGAGTAGCTTTTCGATTATAAGTAGAAACAATTTAACCTCAAGCATAGACTCGTGATGGTGATCAACTCGCATGCAAACGTTAAGGTGCATAGAATCATATACAACTATCCAAGACTCATCAACCATGTGTGTCTCACCATATAGTACCCATAATTACTCACAAATATAGCATATTTTTCAAACATGGATATCAAAATGTCCTTGCTCTCACTCTCACAAAGAATTCATATGTAGCAACTGATGACCATAGGCTTTCCCTTAATGTAGTACTCTACTAAATGTCGGAATGTTAAGATTAGGATCAAGTAGGTCTTTTGATGGTTGTAATGCAGGCTAAGGGACGGGTAGGATCAACTATTTTGGCCAGAAATAGTGACTAAGTTCCTAAGCACTTTAATACATCACATTGTATTATTGACATTTTTTTTCTTTCAACCTTTCTTTCTTTTATTCTTCCACCCTTGTTCTCCTCTTTTGTTTTTCAATTTTAAGCACAACTCACTTTTCAGCTTTCTTTTCCTTTTTCTTTTCACAACATACCTCTTATGATAGCACTTTCTTTTTCATAGCACATTCAAGCACCATTACAATTTAAAGCATCATACTCACCCAATTTCCTCTTATGTTGTCACATGACTTTTTCACTTTAAAGCACTTAGGAATTTGGATCAAATCACGATCTTAAAAAAAATGGATTAGGCTTACATACAAGATTGTCAAAGAAATAGGCTAAAGGCTCAAAAAGGGTTAACTAGGATGATGTACATGGGTAGGTAAAACTGAAAGTAAACATGTATAGGTTACCAAAGAAATGCCTAAATCATATCCTAAACTTACACTCCTTATTTTTGCTTTGCATACATACCAGGCAAGTTCTAGCATCAGCCACAAGCATAGAATATACTATTATCTCGCACACACAAGGCACATGGTCGACTTGATTGGAAGTAATATAGACTCTCGACCCAACAAGTGAAGGAATTGAATCACACAATATCACATAATGAGTCTCGACTAGAGCCTAAACATCTCAATAGTCACAATTGTAGCACATACTCTTGTTCTAATCTCATGCTGCCTATCAAAATAATTTCATGCGTAGCTAGAAAAATTTGACTCCTAAAAAAACAAAAAACGTCAAACGAAAAAAAACAAAAAAAACAAAGTAAACAAGCAAACATACAAACATAGGTGCAAACAAGGAAGTATAGCATGCGATTCTGCCACACTTAGACGGGACACTGCCCTCAGTGGAAAATAAATGCGAAGAACCTGGTTAGTCGGACTCCTCATCAATGTCGGGGGTCATACCCTCTTCGTCGGAATCATCATAAGAGTCATCGTCAGAGTTCTCCTCATCATCAGAATCAGGCAAGCGTCTATCATCATCAGTCGGCACATCATCGTCTAGAGGTTCCTCAAAATATATCCCCACTCCACACATCTCCCGTGCATGCCTGTTAATTGGGTAGTCGTGGTCCAGCTGTTGGAGCTCTTCAGCAGTTGGAATACGTCCACCACTCATCATAGTGAATCGTGTCATGCCATAGAGATGACGGAAGAAACTCTCATCACGAGCATGTCTCTCCGCAGTAGTAAGGTTGACTCCATGAGTTATTTCAGCATCTTTGACCTTTGTGAGGTCAACCTTCTTTGGGTTATGTGGGAGTTTGTGGTCAGCTGGTTCCTCTTCGACATCTTCCTTCTGCAACATCGCTGTCAACAAATTGCCGAATGTGAAATGGGACCTTTTGTGGAGTCTGGCCTTTCTCATGGTAGATCGAATGATTGCCCCAAAGTTGATAGGGACATTCATCATCAACGCATAAACCAAACACACTCTATCTCTCGATATCTTGGTGTATTGAGTCCTAGAAATAAGGCATGAGTTGACAATGCGCATCCAGATTCGTGCTTCCCTATTTAGTGGAGCATAGGGGAAGGTGTTGTGACGGCCTGTTTCCTTATGTCTGCCCCATCTTGCCATCGATCTGCTTCCACAAAGCGTGTGCCGTATTGCTCTGTAAGGAGGCCTGCTGTACAGCTCTTTGAATGGTGCTGTGTCGACCGAAGGTAAGCCAAGAAAAGAGTTGATCCAATCCGTTGTAAGCTGTAACACTTGGCCCCGAATTTTGACTTCGTTGCCTGTTGTGTTTGGCGACCAGTTGGCATAAAACTCTCTCGTCAAGTCAAGATTGCACTCTCCCATGTCACGGAAGATGAAATCCAGCTTCAAAGCCATTATTTTTGCCAACATACGCGGCTCTTTCTTTGCTAAGGTCTCCTTGTTGATCAAGTCGACATGCACATATTTCCTTTCTTTGTTGTTGCTGTACCATGCTTTGGCTTCTTCCTCAAGAACCCATTTTATTCCGAACATTCTGCGTGGTAGGTGTGCTGAGGATGATTCTCCTTGGTCTTTTCGACTTCTCTTCTTGTCCTTGTGGGATGTGGTAGCCTTCTCCTTGCCTTGCCTTGCTTTAGGTGCCATTGTACCTGAGACTAGAAATAATGTAAGTTGCAACACAATCTCAGTTGATACAATCTATATGCAAGCACTAGGGGTACCACCCCACACTTAGTCTTGTTAGCACAAATCAGTGAAGTGAAAGTGGTCGAGTACTCAGATTTCATTGACATACGTTTTAGGATTGTATTCCGACAAGAAAATCAGCATTACATCACTTATTTGCAGCCATTGGACTACTTTCATGGTGGATATAGCAACACTACAACATAGGGGTTACCACATGGAATCGTTATTCTTACAATAAGCACAACCTCCTAAGTCGATAGGCACTATAACCTTATCCCGATGGCCGGGATAGTCTATCGTGTAAGCATCCAAACAACAATCTTAAGCAATATTCATAGCCATATCAATTCAGCAATTATCATAACAATGCTATCGAAACAAAATTCAAGTCAGAAACAAGTCAAGAATTCCCTACGTATATATTCAATCACACGATATTGCAACAATTATCCAAACACATAAACATCACCACCAATCTCACATGATTTAGCAATTTATAATAAGCATAGAAACGTAGTACTTACGATAAATAGATGAAGAATAAGAGAGTACTTACTTGCTTGAAGATTGTGGAGAAGTTGTTGTGGATTGGAAGAACAAAGGAAGAAAATTTTGAGAGGATTTGGAGTGTTATGCGGCGCCTTTAGGGTTGTTTCTAATGTGGTTGTGTTATAAAACCAAGTCCCCTTTATATAGGAAGAGTATGGGTCGGGTTATGACCCATTTACAATTGGATTTGGGGACAAAATCACCACATATGCGGCGCATATCTCTCGGCATATCAATGACATATGCGGCGCATTGTCCATGGCATAATGGGACATATGCGCCGCATAGTCTATGGCATTTGTAGACATATGCGCCGCATAGTCTATGGCAGATGAGATACTGAGACCAAATGCCATAGCATAGGCGGCGCATAGTCAAAAGCATACCTAGGAATAGGCGGCGCATAGTGTATAGCACACTAGATTCCAAGTCCTTAGGCTATAGAATAGGTTGTGCATCGTTCGTGGCCTATTTTTACCAAGGCCTAGCCTTCCTCGAAGCCTATTATGACGTGAGAAAGGCTCAATTCATAGCCTTATGCATCACCATTCCTAACTTACCGACTTTACCATTCAATGCGTCCAAATCGTCAATGAGATCAATCTCCTCGTTGCATACTTCTTGCACCTATATTAGCTCAAAACAAATGAACACGATTAGTACGATGGGTTGCCTCCCACCAAGCGTCATAGTTTTGGTCGTGGCACGACTCTTATTTTTGGATTTCCATTTATCAAAAAGAAAATACTAATACGACGAAACGATAAAATGATAAAACGACAAAACAATAAAACAATAAAACAATGGGTTGCCTCCCATCTAGCGCCTTATTTATTGTCGTGGCTCGATGTAGTAATCCCGAGTACTTAGACTTCGTCGAGATAAGTGATGTCCATGTCATTCATCGAGTCAAGAGGACCGATATATGGCTTAACACGTTGGCCATTCACTTTGAAGACAACACCGTCATTGTCTTCCAATTCGACTACTCCAGATGAGTAGACTTGGATAACTTTAAATGGAGCAGACCATTTCGATTTTAACTTACCTGGGAAGAGCTTGAGTCTGGAGTTAAAGAGCAGTACCATGTCACCTTTTTGGTAGTTTCGTCGAACAATCCGCTGATCATGATACTTCTTCATCCGCTCCTTGTATAAATCCGATCTTTCATATGCATGGAGACGAAATTCATCTAGTTCGTTCAGCTGCTCCAACCTCAGGTTCTTCACATCATCCCAATTCAGATTCAAGTGCTTCAATGCCCACAATGACTTGTATTCAAGCTCGATGGGTAGATGACAAGCCTTCCCATAAACTAGCTGATAAGGTGACATGCCAATGGGTGTCTTGAATGCAGTCCTATACGCCCATAGTGCATCATCTAGATTTCGAGACCAGTCCTTCCTATTCGCATTTACCGTCTTGGCAAGGATTTGCTTGATCTCGCGGTTGGAAACCTCAACTTGTCCACTGGTTTGGGGATGATAAGGCGTAGCTACCTTGTGTTGCTTGACTCCATACTTGGCCAATACAGATTTGAATAGCTTGTTGCAAAAGTGAGATCCTCCATCACTGATGATAGTACGAGGTACTCCAAAGCGAGAGAAGATATTCTTCTTTAAAAATGCTACAACACGCTTTCCTTCGTTGTCGGCCAATGCTACAGCTTCCACCCATTTTGATACATAATCCACAGCAACCAAGATGTACTTCATTCCAAACGAATTCACGAATGGACCCATGAAATCAATACCCCACACATCAAAGAGTTCTACCTCCAGAATTTTGGACATGGGCATTTCATGGTGTTTTGAAATAGCACCTTAACGTTGGCATTGGTCACACCTTCTCACATAGTCGTATGCATCTCTGAATATTGTAGGCTAATAATAACCACTTTGCAAGACTTTCCTTGCCGTTCGATTCCCTGCATGATGTCCTCCAACTTGCGAAGTGTGGCATGCTTCCAATATAGTAGGCACTTCTTCATGGGATATACATCGTCGAATGATACCATCCGCGTATCTTCGAAACAAATAAGGCTCATCCCAATAGTAGTGCTGAACGTCATGCATAAACTTCCTCCTCTGGTGGTAAGATAAATTAGAAGGTAACATATTACTCACCACGAAATTTGTAAAGTCGGCATACCATGGTAATTTCTCTATTGTTGTCGCTAGTATCTCCTCGTCAGGGAATGCATCATCAATCTGATTTTCTGGTTGCGCCACATACTCATTCTCAAGTCTAGATAGGTGATCATCCACTTGGTTCTCGCAACCCCGTCTATCTTTGACTTCGAAATCAAACTCTTGCAGCAGCAACACCCATCGAATCAGCCTTGGTTTTGCATCCTTCTTCGTTATTAGATACCTAAGAGCTGCATGGTCTGTATGAACGATCACCTTAGTACCCAGTAGATAGGCACGAAACTTCTCAAACGCATACACAACCGCTAGGAGCTCTTGTTCAGTAACGGTGTAGTTCCTTTGGGCTTCATTTAGGACCTTACTCGCATAATAGATAGGATGAAACAATTTCTCCTTTCTCTGCCCAAGAACAGCACCAACGGCTACACCACTAGCATCACACATGACTTCAAACGGGAGCGTCCAATCTGGTGCTACCATGATAGGGGCTTCAATGAGTTTTCCTTTAAGGCATTCGAATGCCTTTAAGCAATCATCATTAAAGTCAAACTTCGCATCTTTCTCCAATAGTTTGCACAATGGACTAGAAATTTTGGAGAAGTCTTTGATGAATCTACGATAAAAACCGGCATGGCCAAGAAAACTACGAACTCCCTTTACCGAAATTGGAGGCGGTAGCTTCTCTATTACCTCGATTTTGGCGCGATCAACCTCTATTCCTTTTTCGAAGATCTTGTGCCCAAGAACGATTCCTTCTTTTACCATGAAGTGGCACTTCTCCCAATTCAGCACAAGGTTGAACTCTACACATCTTTGCAATGCCATGCTCAAGTTTGCCAAACACGCTTCAAAAGACTCACCAACAACTGAAAAGTTGTCCATAAATACCTCCAAAGTGTCTTCTACCATATCAGAGAAAATAGACATCATACAACGTTGAAAGGTGGCTGGTGCATTACACAACCCGAATGGCATGCGTTTGAAGGCAAACGTACCATATGGGCATGTAAACGTTGTCTTCTCTTAGTCTTCAGGTGCAATACAAATCTGATTATAACCTGAATAACCATCCAAAAAGCAAAACCATCCTTTCCCCGCTAATCAATCTAGCATTTGGTCCATAAATGGCATGGGGAAGTGATCCTTGAGCGTCCAAGATTCAGCTTGCGGTAGTCCATGCATACTCTCCATCCAGTAACGGTCCTGAGTGGAATAAGCTCATTCTTTGCATTCGCGACCACCGTCATGCCTCCTTTCTTAGTAACACATTGTACAGGACTCACCCATGTACTATCAGAGATAGGGTATACAACTCCTGCGTCTAACCACTTGATAATCTCCTTCTTCACCACTTCTTGCATTGGTGGGTTTAGACGTCTTTGATGTTCAATGGTGGGTGTGCACTTTTCTTGAAGCTGAATTTTATGAGTGCAAATCCCAGGTGGAATACCAATGATATCCGCAATGGTCCATCCAATGGCTCTAATATACTTGCGTAGAATTGCAATAAGAGCTGCAACTTGTTGCTCACCCAAATCGGCTGCCACTATAACTGGAAGAGTATTTCCGCTTCCTAAGAATGCGTACTTCAAATGGCTTGGCAGCTCCTTCAATTCTAACGTGGGTGATTCTTCAATAGATGGCTTAGCTGGTGGTGTGGGTCGATTTTTGAGATCAAGGTCCAGCTTCTTGGGAGTATAACGATATGTCCCTAATCCCGATAGATCACAAATATCTTCATCAGAAATTTCAGCATCATCATTCTCTCCTTTCATGAGCAAAACCTCCAAAGAATCATCAAGAATTCGCTCTTCAGCAAGTAAATCTTTCTCATCATCAAAGACAACATCAGCCATAGAAAATACACTCAGATCTTTGGGTTGCTTCATTGATTTGCAAACGTCAAAACAAACCACTTCGTCATTGATTCGAAATGAGAGTTCATTAGCTCTCAAATCTATGAGCACACTTCCCGTAGCAAGGAAAGGGCATCCCAAGATTATGGGAACCTCTGAATCTTCTTCACAATCCAAGATGACAAAGTCTGCTGGAAAGATAAATGAAGAAACCTTTACTAAGACATCGCATAGAATACCAACCGGTCGTTTTACCGACCTATCCATCATAACAAGCCTCATATTAGTTGGTGTAGGATCTCCTAACCCCAACTTCTTGTAGATTGATAATGGCATCAAGTTGATGCTGGCTCGTAAGTCACACAATGCTTTAGCAAAGTCCAAAGATTCGACGGTGCAAGGAATAGTGAAAGCTCCAGGGTCGGCCTTCTTCTGAACTATCGATCGGGTAGCAATTGCACTACAATGATGCACATATTCTTTCAGCTCATAACTTGCTGCCCTCTTCTTAGTCAAAAGATCTTTCATAAACTTCGCATACCCAGGCATTTGTTCAAGTGCCTCTACCAATGGGACATTAATGGTCAGCTGCTTGAGCATAGTCATGAATTTGCTGAACTTAGTGTCATCGAACGCCTTCTTCAATCTTTGTGGAAAAGGTGGTGGTGGGTATGGAAGTGTTCTCTCCATGGCTTTCTTCTCCTCTTGCTTCCGTTTATCATTTTTTTTCAGGCTGCACGTCACTAGGTAAAACATCCTTGACGTTTGAAGTAGTTGTTGCGGCTTCTTCTCTTGTAACGTCACTAGGTGTAGCGTCAATGTCTGTTGCTACGTCAACCACTTGCTTGCCTTTTGCTGAATTTTCCAGCACCTTACCACTTCTAGTAGTGATGGCCATACATGACCCATCATTCCTTGGGTTTTGGACTGTATCGCTCGGTAAGGTGCCAGCCTTTCTTTGATTGAATGCTGCTGAAAGTTGGCTTAATTGCTGCTCTATTTGCTTGATAGAAGTGGAATGAGAATCAACTAATTGCTTCATGGAGGCCAAATCGTCAATTACCTCCTTAACTCCCGCGCTTGTTGCTTCCACTCCTTTCAGTAACTTAGCCATCATGTCTTCCATAGAGTTAGATGTGGGGGTGTCACGTTTACCAGGGGGAACGTACAAACCACTCTTTTCATTCTTGTTCTTCCAACTACCTTGGTCTTTGTTTCCAGATTTATCATAATAGTTCCGACCTTGGTTTCCTTGGCCATTCCCTCGGAAACCCCCTGATTGTTCAAGTAGTTGGCCTCCTCTTCCGAATCAGATTCGTCTCTTCCTTTCAGCGCCACAGCTTTCACTTTTTCGGTCTTCCCTGATAATAAGTGCTTTGTCAGAAGATCCAATTGTGTTTTCATGTGCGCCATGTCTTGCTCACGTTTTTCTTCTCTTCTTCTTTGGTCTGCAGACATGCC
Source organism: Capsicum baccatum var. pendulum (assembly GCA_030864225.1). Lineage (NCBI taxonomy): Eukaryota > Viridiplantae > Streptophyta > Magnoliopsida > Solanales > Solanaceae > Capsicum > Capsicum baccatum. The sequence goes on from CM061554.1 coordinate 242,338,098, forward strand.
AATAGATAAAGTGGGGCTAGCTACCTCAGAATCCCTGGTATGCCAAGCTCTACTTTGCTTTGTCATGCGATCTAGCGTATTGCTTGCTTGACCAAAGGTGAGGTCCATAAAAGATCCTCCAGCTGCGTTGTCCACCACTGGTTTAGTTACTGAATTCAAGGCTCTATACAAGATCTCCATGAGGTGAACATTAGTCATGTGATGGTTTGGGCATCTCGTTAGCTTTGTTTTGAACCTCTCCCATGTTTCGTGAAGAGCTTCAGAGGGAAGCTGACGAAAGTTGCTGATTTCATCTCTCAATTGAGCCCTCTTGGATGGCGGAAAGAATCTTTCTAGGAAAGCGTCTCTCAATTGCCTCCAATTTGTAATAGAATCAGGACTCAGCCCATTCAACCATAATGTTGCCTCCCCAAACAGAGACAATGGAAATAGACGTAATCGAATAGCATTCTGACCAACACCAGGATTGTCAAAAGACTTGCATGTAGAAATAAAGTTGATGAGATGCATATTCGGATCATCGCCTGCTAGTCCACCAAATAACCCCTTGAGTTGCAATAACTGAATCATGGTGCTAGTGATGTTGAATTTGGCTCCGGGCGCTAATGATGGTGGAATTATAGCTACAGTGGCTCCGGTACCATCAAGATCATCATCATCATCGTCGAAAGCTGGTTGCAACGGTTGACGATCATACCTATACCGAGCTTGTCGACCTCTTCGATTGGCAGGTGTTATAATTTCAGCATTATGCCTAGGGTTTAGTAACTCGTCATCACCTAAATCTTCATCGTCAGGATTTGTTGCTCACCCAGGATTATCAATGTTTTGTTGTTGGACTTGAGCAGCGGCAAGAGCAGCTAATCTTGCTTGCTCGTGTTGAGCAACCATCCTGTCGATTTCAGCTTGTGCTTCCATTCTTCTAATTTGTTGTGGTTCAGGATTGATTGGTAATAACGGTTGACCAGAACTTCTAGTATGGGGCATGCACTAAAATAAAAACCTGCAAGAAACAAAAACAAAAAACGAAACGTAAAAGTACAAGAATCTTTGACCAAAGGGTCTAGTAATTATCACGAACTTGATTGACACTCGTATTCCCCGGCAACGGCGCCAATTTTTGATAACGCTCAATCTACAGCTCTCGTAGGAGTGTAAAGCGGTCGATAGCAAATATAGAACCCAACCTGGGTTGGATGTCGATCCCACAGGGAATAGCTTGGTCAACAAGTAAGCAGAATTACTAAACTTTTGGTGCAAGTCTCGCAAGAAGGGGGGATTGTAATGTGTAATCAAAATAATAAAGTAAAAGCTGAAAATAGCAAAGTAAAAAGAGAGTATTTCGTAGGTTGTGAAACAGTGAGAATTGAAGCGTTGGGGTTATGTCCACCTTCTGAGGTATACGTCTCTATGGCTATGAGTGTGTAGAGTCTTGACATGCAATTGCTTATAGAGAATTGTAGTCGATGGTAAATCCAAGCGTCTCGCGATCTAAACAAGGACTATTTCACTTTAACTCTCGCGAGCTTAAAGCGTGTCTAACGGTACGAATTCTCCAAGAGGTTAGTCCAGTTACGGCACTAGCTTTTTAATAGGAAAGGGTGTCCTACTACCTTGACATTATCTCTTTTCCAGACAAATAACCTTTCTCGCGAACAAGTTAAATGTTAGACTGGCGTATTCTTGCGTTTGCAACCGCAAAGAATGTAGATTAAGATGAAGAGCGTAATGATATAAGCAATATACATGTCTTGAACTCACAAACTCACAGCTATAGATAGTAACTCATTCGGCTTCCATAACCCCAACTAAGAGGTTTAGTTACCCATGAATGCGAAGGATATCACGTTTTGCATGGTTGATGGCGTGAGAAGTAGGTGTTAGGCGTGTGGTTTTGGTGATTCCCTAGCAAGTAACGATTCTCTTGTTGTGGAATAGATGAATAGAAGAAGAATAGAATTAATGGATTGTTAAGAGAGGAATGTATTGAAAGATGGAAGAATGAATTGTAAGGAGGTTCTTCTCCACTAAGGGAGGAGTTTCGTAATGAATAAAAATCTCTAGCATGATAGGGTATTTATAATACTGCTATCCTATTCCTACTAAGCTAATGAAATAAATATCCAAATCCTAATATACTAATGAAATCCTTGACCCAAATGTACTAGGGTAAGGTTACAATATCATAATCCAAATAGAATACTAAAATACATAACCTAATTGTACTAGGTTAATGTATCTTTGTAAAAATCCAGCTTTGTATCTGTAAGTCCCCAAAGTCTTCAGAATTGTTGTTTTAGCCCGGGACAGATTTTCCATGCAGCAGATTTGGTCCTTTAGGCGTCCAGCTCCTTTCCACTTCGTTCGTGAGCTTTCTTTTGCGTCAAGTAAGCCATAAAATGCTGTATTTTGCATCATTTATACCTGAAACTTTCCTAATCATGTTTGTTAGCTCATTTACAGGAAAAAGGACTAAAAGTGCATGAAATATATAATTAGTTCTCAAAACTAGGCTAAAATATGGGCAAAATATATTGATATAGGCACGTAAATTCGCCTATCATCAGCATGGCAAGAGCCTCACTAACAGAATCAAAATCCAAATCAAACTATGTAGATAAATCCTCTGCCTCAAGCCTCGCTGGCATAGCATAACAATGACCATGACCACCAACTATCTGAGTGGCCCCACGACCACCCCCTCGAGTTCCAGTACCTCTGCCTCTCATACCTCTGGTACCGCCCTACCCCTCACAATTGGAATAAGAGTAGCCTGAACCATTCGGTGAGGACAGTCCTTGGCCACATGGCCAATCTCATCACACACATAGCAACCTCTATGACGAGTCTCAATAGAAGAAGGTACAACTGAGCTCGAACGACTACCTTAAATTGCTGAATTAGAAGATCCACAGCTGAACTGTATAAAGTTATCGCTGGCCTGCCATGGTATCCAAAAGAACCTCTAAAATCTCTGCCTCGAGAGGTCTAACTCCTAAGCTCACCAAAATATTGCACCTTCCCGGTGCCTCCCTGAGATGCACTAAGAATACCCTTTCTTATCTTAGCATGATCCATTATACTTTGGAAAGAAACCCAAAACACAATTATCTGAGATGTAGCCAACTAAAGAGAAACATCCAAACCCTTCAGGAACTTTCAAATCTTAAGAGACTTAGTGGAAATGATATCATAGGAATATATGAATAGGTTATGGAAGTGTGCCTCATACTCAGCAAATGTCACGAAGCCCTACTCCAAATGATCAATCTCGTCTCGCATCTGATCCCTTAAACTGACCCCATGACAACACAGGAGCATCAATAATCCTACAACCGACAAATAATCTCCACCAAAATCTCAACTGATAGTAGTATAAGTCACACCATCCGCGCAGAAAGAGTGAAACATAACTTTGAACACAAGGTATGAAAGAACTTCACACAATAAAGAATAAAATAAGGGAAGTTTCCTAAAGACGTCTTATAGCCTCTCGAACATAAATGTAGACGTCTACATACCAATCTATGAGAATCTATTAGACATCTTATTCTTACACCATTGAGACTAATGAAATCTGGCTACTCTGATACCAATTTATCATAACCTAAAATGAAGGTCATGATAACACTTGTCACGGCGTACCTTGACAAGTAAGCCTATCACCCAAATCGATATAAAAAGAGAAAAAAACAAAAATATCCCAATGTAAGGCTTCTAGAATGAACCCGAACCATATAAGTAATCATAACAATGTAGAAAGAACATATCCAAAATACCAACATGCCCCAAACCAGGTGTCAATAGTGTAAGAACTACTAATACAATCCAGGAGTCAAATACATTAGAAAAATAACCAAAAAGGAATAATATCTATATCCGAATGCTAATAAAGACATAAATACTATAGAAAGATAGAAGTGAACTCCGGATGCATAAATGTTTAATCGCTACCTTGGAAGCTCCAACAATTGCCCTAGTCTAGTAAGCTGGGGCGTACTCAAGCTAGGACCTTTATCGAAAGGGCGCAGTAGGCATGAGTACGGTCTACTTGTACTCAGTAGATATCATAGGCTGACCAAGCAAATCAGTAAATAAAGCATATAAAATAGACACTAAGGGCACACACCTGCAATCAAAAAATATCCCACAATGGAAACCCACACCGCTTGCACTAACAGTTCTATAATATCCACATATAATACAACAATACACAAGATAGGGATACAAATATACATAATATCACATACAGGTAGAACAAAAGAGGGACATTTATAATCAAGATCATCAAGTACAATTAAAACAAAATAGAATAATTAGATGTTAACAAGTGAAGATATAGACCAAATAGGTAGATGACAAGTCAATATAGCAATTCAAATACAACATAAACACAATAAAATGGGTGCAATGTATATGATGATGATGATGATGAGGAGGAGGAGGATGATGATGATGATGATGATGATGATGATGATGCATGGTATTGGCACACAGCCTTGAGGATGATGATGATGATGATGATGCATGGTATTGGCACACAGCCTTAACTTTGGTACACATCCTCAAGTTTGGCACACAACCTTAAGCTTGGCACACAACCTCAAGTTTTGCACACAACCTCAAGTTTAGCACACAACCTCAAGTTTAGCACACAGCCTTAAGTTTGGCACACACCCTCGAGATCACCAATATCTGTAACTCTTCTCCAGTATGATCCTTTGGTAATGGTCCATAAAATCTAATATCCGATACCAATATCCAATATTCTAGTGTTTTTAGTATTTCAAAGCACATACACAACATAATACATAAATCAAGTACAAATACATAATAACAAGTATATAAAGCAGTGAAACAAACAAGTGAAATAATGCGTATAATGACATAAGTATGGCGATACAATGTTCACAACCATTCAAAATGAGTATTTCTACAACCAGTCCACGTGATACATTTTCAGATCCGATCCACGTGATGTATTTTCACATCCAATCCACATGATGTATTTCCACAACCAACCATAATGTTGCAATTCCACAACCACGTGAGCCAATAATATCCACTCATTACTTCTGTTTCATCCGTGAATTACCATATGTCTCATTTACCAATAAGTATGGATATATCACAATATACCAATGAAACCACATTAGGCATTTCAACAACACAATATAATTATTCACATGTATTCAAGGTTATCAACACCATATAGGACCCCACACGGTCACACATATCACATCATATCTCAATTTCAACAATTACCTCACATATAGGCCCCACACGAGTACAAAATATAGATAGCCATTTTTCATAATTAGTTCCCACCCTTAACATGAATTTTGTACCATGATTTACTACCCAACCTTGTCTAAAAGAGTTAAGTCATATCCTACCTCGAATGCCAAAACCGGTCCGTTACACTTTGAACCCATGACCTTACTTTATACGAATGATTCCAACTTCACTAAAAACATCAAATATGAAATTTATGCATCAAAACAAAACCAACGACACCCATATTGACTACTTTTGGTTCAGGGTCAAAACGAACCCCCGGAATGGGTTTTCAAAAAAGAAAGGTGAAATTGAAATTTTACTTCAAAAACATGTTTTTCATATTTTTTGGATTCTACAGCTGAACAATCAAGTCAAATCGAGTAAAAAAATATGGTTCAAATTGAAGAAAAAACTTTTTTGAGTTTTACCGAGTAAATTTTTTGAAATTCGAGTTAAAATAAAGAATTGAGGTTATTTTAAAGGTAAAATTGATGAAAAAGTAGTAATTATAAGATAAAAACATTGTTCAAGTAAAAAGGAGTGAAATTGAGGTTTAAAATCAAACCCTAATATTTTTGAAATTTTGAGAAATTTATCAAGAAATTATTAAGAAAATGTAAATTTTTTACCTTAAATCCGTAATAAAATCAATAAATATATGTTAATCTAGCATCCAGAACTCCTACAAGCTTCACTTTTAAACTCTCACCCTATTTTAGGGTTTAACTCTTAAGAGATAAGATGAAAAATGAGCAAAATAGGCCCAAAAACTGGTATAACTAGTGCAGATTTTTCTGCACAGTTTTTGCAAAAAACTGTTTTTTAATCTAATTCGGACTTTGACGGGGTGTTCGGAATTCGTTTGGAGTCCGATACATGCAAACGAACTATGCAACCATACTAAATTCGATGTTTCAGACGCGATGACAATATCAGATTTTGAAAAAAAATATTATTTTCACAAAGTTGACCCCCGAAACTTGAAATCACAATTTTTTAAATCGAGGATCGAAATGAGATATAAAAGTCATAAAATCACACCAAATATTCTAACACCCTAAGATCAACATTTTAGATCTTCTGGTAAAGTTGAATTTTTCATCCGAGGTTGTTTCAATCAATTGTGGGTCCCACACTCATATTTCTGATTTTTCAACTTTCTAATCAATAGGTCGAAATGAGCCCGGGTGCACTGGGACCCGAACCAAAGATCTACCTAGCCTAAAATCGATATTCCAGAGTTTTTGACGTAGTCCATTCGACCATCCGTTAAACGGATCAAAAGATATCCACATAAATTCAAAATAAAGCTTACGAAGCCATCAAAAATCACAATATCGCATAAATGATACCAAAATGCATCAAAAATCATACTAATCACTCCCACACCCCATAAATACCATAATGGAGCTACAAGGAGGGGTAAAGCAGTCAAATCACACAAATTCACAAATTTCACATTTTTTATTAAATTTTTAGGTTGTCACAGATACTTAATTTTTTTTTGTGAATAATAATGATAGTTGAGTCATATTATTATATCTAAAAAATAAAAGTAACTTTTACAGGCAATTCAAAAAATATGGATGACTATTCAAAAAATAACCCTTGAAAAAATATATTTTAGTTAGTACCAGTAAAGTTTTCCTAAGTATAATTTTTTAAAATAAACTAATGTATTTTTTTTAGAAAAGGAGAATATAATTATATTTTGATTATGAGTTTGAGGAGTTAAATAGTTTAGTATTTATAAAAAAAGAACGTTTTGATGACATGACATACCAACAGAGAGAGAAGAAAACTTTTGAAGTGTTTAGTATTTTTTCAGAAAAAGAGTGATAGTTGAGTGATATTGTGGTCCTAAAAGAAACATAAGTGATATTTGAAGAAAATTTCATAAACTTAGGTGACTATTTAGGGAATTCACTCGAGAGAATGATTAAAAGGTGAGTCCATAAAGAGAAGGGGAAAGGGTCTTTATATAGCGAGTAATCTCAAAAATAAAAGGAAAGGGGAATTTTTTTTAAAAATAATTATTATTTTAAAAAAATAATTTCTTTTTTTAAAAAAAAAAAAATTCTTACCTCAACCCCTTCCTAATCTACCCTACAACCCTCCCGAAAAAATAAATTTTTATTTTTTAAAAAATAAATTTTTAAAAAGATATTCTGACCCCACCCCTACTCCCACTCCCTACCCACCCACCAAAGTTTTCAACCTCATCCAAATTTATTTTCTTGAGTTAGCTTTACAAGGGGTAAATCCAACCCGATTTTATCCATTACAACCCAACTCATTTCAACCCAAAGTAAATTTGGGCGGGTCATGACCCAACCTAATATTCAATTCAACCTATTTAATATCTTTAATCCCAATCTAACCCGCCTATTTGACACCCCTTGTAGCATGGGTAGACAAGATTGAAGTATGAGTAGTTTTGAATGTGGAATATCAGTATGATTTAGGACATGTAAAGAAACATAGGGATAAATAATTACATTTCAAAAGTAGGAGATAGATGATCGTTTAATTACCCTTATTTTTCAAAAATTCAATAAGCTTCGATGAGAAACCCAATGTCCTGTTAAGATTCTACAAGAAACCCAATGTGGTGTTAAGGATCTACAAGAAATCCAATGTCGAATGTCATTTTAAGGTTTGCTTTGGAACTCAATGCCAAATGTCGTTTTAATGTTTGACGAAGAACTCAAGATCGAATGTCATTTTAAGGTACGGCGAGGAACCAAATATTAAGTGTCATTTTAAGATACGGTTAGGAACCAAATGTTGAGTGTCATTTTAAGAAATGGTTAGGAACTCAACATCGAATCTCGTTTTAAGGTTCTAAAAGGAACCTAATGTCGAATGTCATTTTTAATTTCTACAAGGAACCCCATGTCGAATGTCATTTTAAGGTTCAATGAGGAACCTAGTGTCATGTGTCATTTTAAGGTTTGGTTAGGAACCCAATATCAAATATTTTTTTAAGGTTCGGTTAAGAACCCAATTTCAAATGTTGTTTTAAGGTTCAGTTAGGAGCCCAATGTCAAATGTCATTTTAAGGTTCGCTTAGTAACCCTATATCAAATATCATTTGAAAGGTCGTTAGGGACCTAATGTCAAATGTCGTTTTAATGTTCTACAAGAAACCCAATATCAAGTGTCATTTTAAGGTTCAATTGGGAACCCAATGTCAAATACCATTTTAAGGTTCAGTTAGGAACCCAATGTCAAGTGTCATTTTAAGGTTAGGTTAGGAACCTAATGTCAAATATTGTTTTAAGGTTCGATTAGGAACCCAATGTCAAATGCCATTTAATATTTGGCAAGGAACCCAATGTCGAATGTCGTTTTAAGGTTCTACAAGGAACCTAATGTTGAGTTTAATATATAATTGTTAACGTAATGTATTGTCACTTTTGATGTTGCCAGAGTTAAAAAGTAGAATAAATTAGCTCGTTTCTCCTATTAGGGATGTAGTTTGGCTTCCTTGATGATAGCATAAGGTTGTTGTAGCATTTGTATATGTTGTCTGCACTCAAAGAAAGATCATTAGTCAAAAAGTAATATTGATTCATACCTTGGCTCAATTTGATTCCTTGTCGTTGTTTTTATTTCATAGACTGTTAGATTGACACTCCATCATGGTGAAATTTTTGAGAAATTCTCAAAATTTCTGCCCTAGTTTAGGATAAAGGATACTTTTCCACATCCATGTGAATCAATATGCTGCTTCCTTGTGGAATTTCTGAGGTTTTCTCAAAACCTCAAAATTTTGTCCTAGTTTTTACATTTAGAGTCTTATATTCCTTCTTCACTCAAAAAATATATTAGTTCAAGAGAAATGATTGTCCTACATTTAAACATCATGATTTCAATTTGAATATGCCTTTATATGCTTAAGAGTCGGGCCTATCAGCTTATACTTTAGAGGTGTAAGAATTTGAGAGGAGTTTTTAAATTGGATATTGTCATGACCTGACTCAGAACTTTGTCTTAATGGGCATCCCAAGTCAACCCGAGACCAAAGACAACCCCTGATACCCAACCCAACCAACCTACGCATATCCTGAGTCAGATGAATTTCGAATGTATAACAAGATAGCATTTTAGTGTAACCCAAGACTCTGGGATAGGTCTAGGACCATGACCACCCAAACGAGTGCAACACTCGATACCAACCAACAACCATAAACAAACCAAACCATAACAATAGCCAAACCAAGTTCCATAACATAATATAAAAGGATGGAATAGTAATAAATTTAGTCAAAAGATATCAAACCCAATACCAATGCCAATACTAAGGCTAACACCAGTACCTATCCTCTCATACCAACCTATAGTAGTTTCACAAAATCCTCTAACCAAAAGAAAACCAATCTCCAGTTAGGATATGTCCCCAACCATAGCTGAAACCAATATCCATAAATAAACCAGTGTGCAAAAATATCCATGAACATGAAATAGAGCCTTTCGAATAGATGGAAACTCACCACTTCAATCCAAAGCTGACCCCCGAATATTCGAATGCTAAGTAGGAGGAGTAGAATGACCAATTCCTACATCGTGTGGGGATACAACCGCCCAAAGATAGGTTAGTGGGTAAACTCTATCAAGTACTCAGGATAAGGATAAAATAATTCCATCCAATAAAACTACTTAAACTAACCACATGCATATAAACCATACATATAATATATATATAACCATGCTGGGAAAATAAATCGGGTTTAGCATGCCTTTAAAACCATTAACCTGGGTATGTGAAGCTTAATTATCCTAAAACCATCCTCGGGATATATGAGTCTAGTGTAAACCCTTGAACAGGGCTCGATGCGTGTAACTGCATAAACTGGAGATACCATAAGAGTAGGAGATTCCCAAGTAATCTTTGCTCTCCATGATACATATGTACAGTGTACTTAGAGGATTTTCATTTACCTTATGAGTATCTTGTATGGTCGCCATGACCAACCCCTCATGTCGGCAAATATGTATTTTTAGTGTTCATCCATTGGACTTCCACCTTCACAGTTAGATATCCCACCCTGCCATTATTTCCCAATTAAAACCATTTTCAACCGACCAATCCATTTTAATTTATTATTAACAAAGGCTATTAATAGTGGTATCATTATACCGACTATAACTTACAAGTATTGTTCTTAACCAAACCTTAAGAGGTTAAGGAATTCCCGTGTATCATTTTACCAAGTTAACTTGGGGGAGTCCCATGTACCCCACAAGTGTTTCATTATTATGTTTGATGGATGTGTCCTATGTACCCCACAAGTTATTCATTAATATGTTTACTTGGGGGATTCCATTGTACCCCACAAGGAGTTCAATTAACCATAATAATGACCACCAAACCATTGCATTTAACCATTCCAAACCATTTATACCATTTAGGGTTCCATTACCAAACCATACAATGCAATAGTTCTATTAAAAGTTTAATAATATAGTAAAAGCATTATCATAGGTATTTTATCAACATGTTGGGGACGTAGTGTTTCCAAAACTAAATCCAATTACCAATTAACCATTCCATGCAACCAATTTTCCAAACCATCATTAAAGCATGAAACAACATAATTAAAATATGGGAAAATCATAACCAAGCATTTAATACCAAAACCCCAACATATATTTGAAAACCCTAAAACCATACAATAATCATGCCATGAAAACATTGTATAAATTATGCCTTTGGTTGGAACTAACAATGATGCAAAAGTATCTTGCCTTAAATTGAGAAGATGATGGAGAGAAATCACCAACACAAGACATAAATTAAACACCTTAGTGAAACCCTAGACTTCCTTTACCCCAAAGCCTTAGACAAAATTATAGAGTGTTTAAGAGAGTTTTCTAATTGTTTAATGATAGAATACTAGAGTAAATAACCTCCCAAGTGGTTTAGAAGTCGTGGAACCTTAATAGTTTAAGTAGGAAAGTGTCCAGATTGCCCCCACTTAAACTGCATAGAAATTCTATCATAGGATACGACTATACCATATGATTGTACCCACCAATACAAGTGATACCCACTACCCTTACCCTAGGCCTCTTCCTTGGACCCAATACTATCCAACATATGATTTACACAAACCAAGTCATACCCAAGAATATGACTAGTACCCTTGACCCGTATCCCTGGCAGAATAGAATCATAAGAGGTTTGAATACTGTTCACTACATGAGTTCATGGTGTGACTCGTACCCAGGCTTACAGCTCATGGTGAGATAATCGTACTCAAATATAAGTTATTTTACTAAGTCTCAGATCAATTGAAGGAAAAACCCAAACCAAATAACCCGTATCTAACTATATGACTCGTACTAACCTAAGTTGTACCCATTCCAAAAACCAATCCAACCCACTAACTAATACTGGTTAGCATACGATCAAGGAATCCTACCTGTACCCTATTTTACAATTGGTACCACCAATCATATGTTTTCCAAAACCCATAAATTTGGAAAATTTGTTAGGTTCCCAAACCTAGGGTGTTTCAGTCTCTCCCACTATGATCATTCATCCCCAAATGACGAAAAAAGAAGGTCAAACACAAGTACAATTCATTTGCATTATCAAATCAATCCAGCCTTTAACCAAGTTAGAAAATAAATATGCAAAGATATATTCTAACCCTTAACTAAGTTAGAAAATAAAGATATGATGAAGAACACATGCCTTCTACATGAATATCCAAAACAAAAAACAAATATGGATATTTATACTTCATGTTCGCTTCCACTTCCCATGTAAACTCTTCCACCTTATGGTATCACCATAGAACCTTAATTGAGGCCACATGAAATACTCTGGTTTCTATATCTTAGAAAATTTTCATAATTTTTGGTTTCTCGGAAAGATACGACTTAGGGGAACGAGTCATACACTTAGGTGTGGGTGGTATGGTCCAGGCGTATGCTGACCAGTGTTAGTTAATATGATTGACATAATTATTGGAATAGGTATGATTTAGGGTGGTATGATCATATAGTTGGGTACGGGTTGTTTGGTTACTTCACTTAACCTTAGACTTGGTAACTTAAGTTGGATCTGAGTACAAATGGATCACCAAGAGTCGTAAGCTAGGGTATGAGTTGTACTCAGGACTCGTATGGTGGTCAGTATTCAAAACTCCTGGGTTCTATTCTACCAGGGGTACGGTTATAGGTACTAGTTGTACACTTGAATACAACTCGTACCTTGGACAGTGTTGGGTTCAAGGGGGAAAACCTAGGGTACGTGTAATACCCCACAAAATCCTAAGCTTAATTCAATCAATTTATGCTTGTTAAGGGGGTCCCATACTTAGAAAAATTCTAGCTAAGTTTCCAGACTTAGTTTATTTTAGCATTCAAAAGTTTGTAATCTCATTTCGCGACCTTAATATTCTTAAATTTTCTATATTTTGCTGAATTCATGATCAGAAAGGTCAATAAGTGTTCAAGGACAAGTTTTGAATTTTTTAAAACTCGTTTAAACTATGTTTGAAGTCCCAAAATAGTAGACCAATGCGATCTTAGAGTACCCATCACCAATTACGTTGGTTAACATTGTTGCAGTTTACCAGAGCCAAAAGTACTGAGTCTTGGAACAATTATGGCATGACACATTAGGTATCGCATCGATGCCATTGACGCACCGCGTCGCTTATAGCGTCGATGCCCAGTTTTCAGTCATTAAATGGCCGCATTTTTAAGGGTAAATAGGTCATTTTCCCATGATCTAGGTTAGCCCCAAACACAAAATTAATCCCTAAATGACCTAAATATCTCATTATTTACTCAAGATACCTCAAAGTTCATCATTCACTCTTAAAAGCAAGGAAACCCTAGTTTCAAAATTCAAGGGCAAGACTCAAGAATCTCTTCAAGAACCCTTAAGGATTTATGTTCTAAGGTATGTAAAGTGTTGATTCATGGGTTACTTTTACCCATTAAGCTCAAGAAACCTTTTTCAAATATAAATTTTGAATTTCATGTTGTGGGTTTGAATGTACACATGTCTATGTTGTGATATAATTTCCAAGATTGAATCTTTATTTAATTCTCATGTCATCATGTTAGTATGTGGATTAAAATCCTTACAAGTTGAAGTATTTTATATAGCCATCATGTATTAGTTGTCAAGTTATGCCATAGAAAAGGTTATGCCTTTCATCTATTTGTTAAAATGCCTAAGTAAATGAGAGTTGTGTTTTATGACCTATTTGTGCTTTATATGATGAACTCATGATGTAACAACATATTCAAATTGACTTCTATGCTAAAGCTATGACTTTTAATGATTTAGTGGAACACTCATAAGTATTGATTTGTGAAATTATGTTATGACAACATAAAATTCCTATTTATGTGTAAGCTTATGACGTGCAAATACTTTATGGAAATCCCCAATGATTGTACTATGAATTGTTGACTATGGTCATATGTCATGAAGTTTCATGTCTTGTCAGTTTCATGCTATCGAGTCCTGGGGGTACTTGTACCCAAAAATTTAGCTGTATGCCTAGAGCTAGTGTTAGTTTTCATGATACTCTCAGTCAAGCCATGATCAGTAGAACTATATAAGTCTTGTGACTAGGAAAACTCAGTATCATTCCAGTAGTCTTAGTAATCTCATTAATCTCAGTAATTCAATAAACTCAGTACTCAAAAATCTAAGTCAGTTATCAGATCTCAGTAGTATTCTATTAGTCAATAGAATCCAGTGAATTTAGTTCAGTCCAGTTAATTAGTACAATCAGTAATAGATCAGTCCAGTCCAGTTCAGTATCTATTCAGATGGGAGTAGGATTCAACACTGAGTGAACCCAAGGATGGGAATATACACTATTAGTAGAGGGTGTGATTTTTTGAAGCAATCCTTGCATTCCAGAACTATGTAGCCAGTATAGGTTGAGACATCAATACTGTCAGTTAAGGGTTGATGAGGTAGATTAATACTGTCAGATGAGGGTTCCACCATTCTTCTTTGGGGACACTATTAGATGAGGGTCAGTCACAGCTTGTATTTACAGTGGCGTGGTATTGACACCCTTCTAATTGGGGTTACAGATTGGACCCTAACTTATAACAATTAGATGAATTCTCTCCCAGTTTCAGTTACAAAATCAAGACTGTCAGATACAATCACTCAGTCTCAATAATAGAAATCAGATAGTTTTTCAAATATCAGGACCGTCAGATACAGTCACTCGATACAGTACGAAACTCAGCTAGTTTCATCAGAATCTAGACTGTTAGATACAGTCACTCAGTATCAGTTATCTTAGTTATTAGTAGCTCAGTTTATCGGTTTTCAAACCCATTAGTCAGCATTACCATGTATTCAGTTTCAGTTACTTATCCATACATGCATTCTCACGTTCATATTATACAATCAGTTAGTATTGTTCATGCATATAAACCCTTTGTATTCAGTCTACTTCACTTGCATACCGGTACATTCAATCATACTGATGCATTTGTGCAATGGTGTTCTTATACCATAGGTTCAGAAGCACGAGCTCCAGAGCATCAGTAGCATTCCAGTTTCAGCAGTCAGAGTGAGCAGTAAGTCCTCATTATTCAAGGATTTTATTATTTTATTATTTTATTCCTTTAGTACTTAGTTTATTTTAGTAGTTTGGGGTTAGTTGGGAACATGTCCCATCAACTCCATAGTTTTCAGACAGTTTAGAGGCTTTCAAACTATAGTATGTTCAGACAGTTTATTTTAGTGTTAGGTATTTCTATACCCCGTTCAGATATTATTTTATCAGATATGTTACAGTTTTGAACCTTACGGCCTTAAAACTTATATTCCACATTTATATAGTATATCATGCACTGCTCAGTTAGAGATATCAATCATGGGTTAGCTTGTGGTCCTTCAGGGTCATGGGAACTGTGTAGCATTTCGAGTACCAAACTCGGGCATTATAGTATAAGATATAGGTACCACTCATACAGGATGGGTACGACTCGAAAGGGTCAATCATACCCTATGATTAAAATTTAATGTAGCTTAAGTAAGAGCAATCTGGTCATTTTCCCACTTATCCTGATAAGTTCTCACAACTTATGTTGCAATTGCGAGGTTATTTTCCCTATTATTCTATTCTTAAACACTTGGAAAATACTCTTCAATCCTCTCTAGAGTTCTTGAGCAAAGAAAGCTAGGGTTTCATCTTAAGGAGTAAATTAGGGCTTGTCTTAGTGATTTCTCTCCATCATCATCTCGGTTGAAGGCATGTTCTCTTCCCTCGTTGTTAGTTCCAACAAAAGGTATGAATTTATACAATGTTTTTATGATTTGAATGTTGAATGATTTTGTTTTTCAAATATGATTTTGGGGTTTTGGCTATAAATGCTTGGTTATGGCTTTCCTTTGTTTTAATTATGATTTTATATACTTTAAAGATGGTTTTGGATAATTGGTTGTATGGGAATGGTTATTTGGTAATGGACTTTGGTTTTGGAAATACTATGCCCCCAATGTGTTTGATAAAATACTTATAACAATGTTTTCACTATATTATTGGATTTTTAATGGAACCTAGGCATGGTTTTAACCTGGTAATGGAATGATAAATGATATGAATGGTTTAAATGGTTTTAAATGGATTGAATAGGCCTTGGTGACCATGGTTTTGGTTTAATTGGAAATCATGTAGGGTACGTAGGAATCCCCTAAGGATTGGCTAAGGACAATACTTGCAAGTTACAGTAGTATGACTATACCACTACTAATAGCCTCAGTTAATAATAATAGAATAAAGGTTTGGTTTTAAAATGGTTTTAGTTAGGCTTAAAGAAGGGAGTGTGCAGCAAAGCCGTGAAAGGTAGAAGTATCGGGGGGATCAAAACTTGAAACTCATATTTGCCGGTGTGAGGTTTGGTCTCGGTGACCATGTGAATGATGTCACACTTTATAATTTAGGGGATGTACTAGTCATCCTAAGTTTCCTTCCCTGGTCATGCAGCTTCACGCACTAAGCCCTTTCAGTAGGGGGAGCTGAACCCATATAGCCCATGGATAATTTAGGACGGTAGAGCTACATATCCCAGGTAAAGGTTTTAAATGGCATGCTAAACCTGGTTCCCTTTCTCGGCATGGTTATATATATGTATGTTTCGTTTGCATATGGATGGTTTTTACTTGGTTTTATAAATGGCATTATTTCATCCTTATCCTGAGTTTAGCTAGTATTCATCTGCTAACCAATCTTTGGGAGGCTGTATCCCCATAGGATATAAGGACCGGCCGTTCTACTTCTCCTGCTTAGCATTCAGATATTTGGGGGTCAACTTTGTATTGAAGTGGTGATCTTTCATCTATTTGGAAGGATCTATTTTATGGATGTTATTTTATACTCTAGATTATTTATGGATATTAGTTTTGGCTACAGTTGGGGGCATGTCCCAATTGGATACTTGTATTCTTTAGATTAGAGGATTTTATGGAACTACTTTGGGTTGAAATATGCGAGATCGATATTAGTGTCAGCCTTATCATTTGTATTGATATTGGGGCTGATATCGGTTGAAGATATTATTAGTTTCTTTGTCGTATTTTATTTTGGGATTATATATTTAATTATTAATGGAACTTATTTGGTTATGGTAGGATCTATGGTTTGGTTTATCTTGGTATGGTTGGACGGTTGGTATGGGGCGATCAGACTCGGTTGGGTTGGTCTCGGTAATAGACGTATCCTAGAGTCTGTAATCTGGATAGTTATACTATCTTGTTATATGTTTGAAATTCAACCAACTCAGGGCAGCCAGATGGCAGTTGGGTTGGATAATGGGGGTGGTCTTTGGTCTCAGTTGGACTTGATACGGATATTACGACAAGGCCTTAGGTCGGGTCGGGTCAAGTTAGATTTAGAGGTTTAGGTTCATGGTAAATTGGGAGTCCACAAAGTCATGTCTAGTAGAGTCTCTTTTAAAGGTGTGTAGCGAGCCACACTCATATGAGAGAAGCTACAGGGCATTTAGGAATGTTTCACTTTCTTGGTATTTTATTTTCAAGCTTGGAGTCTAAGTCCTAGAATCTCCTCTAATCCTTGTTTGTTCTTCTTTTAGATTATGCCTCATAGATCTGGAACACAAAAAAACTCTTCAGTCCCATCTAGGGATAATATTGATGGGGTACATCCTATATCTGGAGTTCGTCTTCGATCTCAGGGTCCTATCCTTGATTATTTTGGAGTTTCTTCGATTACTGCTAGTGCTCCTTAGGGTGAGGTGAATAATGTAGAATTTCGCCAGTCTATTCATACTATTGCTCAATTGGTTTCTGCTCAAGCTGAGCAGGATGCGTCTGGTGGGTTTTTTGCTGAGGCGACAATAGTTAGCCAGTTTATAAAACTGAATCCTCCTACTTTTACTGGTGTGAAGGTAGAGGGGGCTCTCAGGGTTTCTTGGATAAAATAATGAAGACATCAGGGTGATGCAGGCGACAAATATGGAAGGTGTAAACTTCACAACTTATCAGCTCAAGGATTTTGCGTACCAATGGTACGAAGAGTGGGATAGGGATAGAGGTGATATGGAATAGTTGTCCTTATAGAATGCCTTTTCTAGTGTTTTTCTAGATCGTTTCTTTCCTAAAAAGCTTAGAGAAGTAAAGGTGAAGGGGTTTGTTAATCTTAAGTAAGGGAGAATGTCTGTCAAGAAATACGTCTTAAAATTTTATCAGTTGTCAAGATATGCTCCTGATTTGGCGACTGACATGAGAGCGAGGATGAGAAAGTTTGCTTTTGGGCTATCTCAGAATTTGATCTTAGGAAGAAAGACTACTTTTCTAATAAAGGATATGAATATTTCTAGGTTAGTTATCCACATGCAGTCGATGGAGGATGAGAAGAGGAAATAGGTAGAGTTCAGAGATAGGCAAGGTAAGAGGAGAAGGTTTTCTCAGTAGAGAGGTTCTCAGTTGCAAGGTTACCAGGATTGAGGCAAATAGCTAAAAAAGAAGTGGAGAAGTTCTGGTTCCTTCTCTACTGCTAG
Organism: Capsicum baccatum var. pendulum; assembly: GCA_030864225.1. Lineage (NCBI taxonomy): Eukaryota > Viridiplantae > Streptophyta > Magnoliopsida > Solanales > Solanaceae > Capsicum > Capsicum baccatum. Next base: position 242,356,398 of record CM061554.1, read on the forward strand.
CACTCCTTACCTAAAGCAATCAAGTAATAGGCGTTTGAAAGGTGGTTATAAATTTTGAGCAAGAGTGCCCAATATCAGGAGAATAGGGGTCAGTCGCCTTTTTCATACCCTCTTTTTCGATTCTGTATTCATCTTCATTAGGGTTATTATAAAAAAAATAAGGGACAAGTATTTTAAATATAGCCAGCTGGGCCATATGCTCAAGAATTGACTAGTTGGTAAGGGAGCTTTGGGAGCAGTCTCCGATTACTTCATCTTCTGAATCTGTGCCTAGTGGTGTGGCTTCGATGTCTGCTCCTGCTTCTAGTACCAACACAGGACAAAATATGTTGTATGCTTTTGCCTTTTGGCAGGAATATGAGGTATCACCTGATGTCATTACTGGTACGTTACAACTATTTACTCGTGACGTGTATTTTTAGCTTGATTTGGGGTCCACTTTTTCTTATGAGACTTATTCGTAGCTGTATGTTTTGTTTTTGATCCTAAGGTTATTTTGGATCTTTTTTTATTTCTACTCTGATAGATGACTAGATTATGGCTAATAGAGTCAATAGGGGATATGTGGTATCTGTTGGTTATAGGAAGACTTTGGTGGATTTATTTGAACTTGATATGGAGGATTTTGATGTTATTCTGGAGATAGATTTGTTACACTCTTGTTACGCATCCTTGAATTATCGTACCCATAAGGTTGTCTTTAGGTTCCCTGGTAAACCAGTTATAGAGTGGGCGGGTGGTTCCTTAGCTCCTAGGGGGAGGTTTTTTCTTATCTTAGAGCTTAGAGGTTAATCTCTAAAGGTTATCTTTATTACTTGGTCTAGGTTTAAGATTCTAACTTAGAAGGTCTTTCTTTACAGTTAGTTTTGGTGGTAAATTAGTTTCCTGAGCTCTTTTCGGATGATCGTCTTGGTGTTTCTTTAGATAGGGAAATAGAGTTTGGTATTGGTTTGCTTTTGGACACTCATCTAATATCTATTCCTCCTTATAGTATGGCTCCGACTAAGTTAAGAGAACTCAAGGATCAATACAAGGATCTTCCAAATAAGGGGTTTATTCATTCTAGTATATCCCTGTGGGGTGCACCTGTATTGTTCATGCACAAGAATGATGGTTTCCTTTGGATGTGCATTGACTATCAGTAGTTGAATAAGGTAACGATCAAGAACAAGTATCCCCTTCAAAGAATAAATAACTCATTTATTCAGTTGCAAGGTGCCAAGTTCTTTTTTAAGATAGATCTTTAGTCTGGGTATCATCAGCTTTAGATTAGGGAGGTGCATATCCCTGAAATGGCTTTTCTCATTCGATGTGGTCATTTTGAAATCTGTCATTCAGTTTAACAAATGCCCTAACAATATTTATGGATTTGGTAAATAGGGTTTTCAGGCAGTTTTTAGATCTCTTTGTCACTGTATTTTTTGATGACATTCTGGTTTATTCCAAAAGTGAGGTGGATCATGCTAATCATCTCCATGTGGTATTGCATATGACTTTTTGGGGTCATATTATTTCTAGTGAGGGGATTATGGTGGATCCCCAATAGGCGACGGTGGTTAAAAGGTGGCCTAGACCCACGACTCCAACTGACATTTAGAGCTTCTTAGGTTTGGATGGGTATTATCGGTGGTTTGTAAAGAGCTTTTCAATGATAGCTGCTCTTTTGACTAAGCTGACTCAGAAAAAGATGAAGTTTTCTTTGTCAAATACTTGTGATGGGAGTTTCAAGAAGTTGAAAGATAACCTAACTTTGATTCCAATTTTAACATTGCTTGAGAGCAGTGAGGGGTTTGTGGTTTATTATGATGCATCTAGGGTGGGACTTAGTTGTGTTTTGATACAGCATAGGAAGGTGATTGCCTATCCTTCTAGGCAGTTGAAGGTGCATAAGAGGAATTATCGTACTCATGATTTAGAGCTGTTGACGGTGGTTTTTGCTTTGAAAATATGGCAGCATTATCTATATGGAGTGCACGTAGTCATATTTTCTGATCATAAGAGTCTACAGTAAGTGTTTTCTCAGAAGGAGCAAAATCTTAGGCAAAGAAGATGGTTGGAGCTTCTCAAGGACTATGACATGAGTCTTCACTATCACCTAGGTAAGGCCAACGTGATTGCTGATGCTCTTAGCAGGTTATACATAGGGAGTTTGGCTCATGTAGAGAAAAGAAAAAAGGAATTGGTGAAAGATATTCACCATTTGGATAATCTTGGAGTTTGGTTTTTTGGACTACGAAGATGGTGGGGTAACTGTACAAGAAGTGGTTTGATCATCTCTTGGTATAGAGATTAAGAAGAAGCAAGTTCTAGATCCTATCTTGATGAAAATAAAGAGTAATGTGGGTATGTAGAAGGTAATGGTGTTTGAGATCAGTGGTAATGGTACTTTATGGTACCAAGAGAGATTGTGTGTTCCTGATATCGATGGTTTACAGTAAAGGATTTTGGCTGAGGAACATAAATTGCACTACATTGTACATCCCAGATCGATGGAGATATATCATGATCTCAAGAAGATGTATTGGTGGAATGGTATGTAAAGAAACATGACTGATTTTGTGGCCAAGTTCTTGGTGTATCAACAAGTTAAAGTTGAGCACATGAGACTTAGTGGGTTACATCAAGAGATTGTTTTGCCCGAATAGAAATAGGAGGTAATCAATATGGATTTTGTTCCTGGTCTTTCTCGGTCTCGAAATCAATATGATTTAATTTAGGTCATTGTGGATAGGATAAAAATGTTTGCTCACTTCTTGCCAGTGAGGACTATCTTTTCGGGGGAGGATTATGTGAAGTTATGTCTTCAAGAGATTGTGAAGCTGCATGGGGTACCTTCTCTTATTATCTCTGAACATAGTACGTAGTTTTTATCTCATTTCTAGCAGTCTTTTCAGAAGGGATTAGGTACTAAAGTGAGTCTGAGTTTCATTCTCAGATGGATAGGCAAGCAGAAAGAACTATTTTAACATTGGAGGATATACTTCTGGTATGTGTGGTTGATTATGATGGTAGTTGGGTTGAGCATCTACCTTTGGTAGAGTTTTCTTACAACAATAGGTATCATTCTAGTATTGGTATGGACCCTTTTGAGAAATTGTATGGTAGGAGGTGTAGATCTCCTATTAGTTAGTTTGAGATTGGTTAGTTCCATGTTCGGTTCAGATTTGGTTTATCAGATGGAAAAGTTGAAGGTGATTCGGGATAGGATTAAGGCTTTCTAAAGTTGCCAAAAGTTCAATGCAGATGTAAAGCGTAGAGACTTGGAGTTTGAGGTTAGGGATAAGGTGTTCCTTAAGGTATCTCCCATGAAGGGAGTGATACAGTTTGGCAAAAAGGGGAAGCTCAGTCCCCGGTATATTAGTCCTTATGCAGTTTTGCGATGGGTTGGAAATATTAAATATGAATTGAAGTTGTCTTCTAGTTTGAACTCTATTCATCTGGTATTTAATGTTTCCATGTCGAGGAAGTGTTTTGGTAATCCTTCCTGGATTTTTTCTTTTGAGGGGTTGGGTATCTCGAACTCCCTGTCTTATGAAGAGGTCCCGGTTGAGATATTATATAGGCAATTTCGTTGGTTGGAACCAAGGATGTGGCTTCAGTTAAGGTTCTATAGCAGAACCATAAGGTGGAAAAAACTATATGGAAAGTGGAGGAGGACATGCAGTTCAAGTATCCACATCTGTTTTCTGCTCCTGGGATTCGTGCAGAAGGTATGTGTCTTCAACACATCTTTATTTACTAAGTTTGTAAAAAAAATATTAATAGCTTAGCCTTTTTTTAAACTTTGTTAAAGATTGGAAATATATTTTATAATGCAAATGACTCGTGTATGTGGTTATCCCTACCTTGTCCGTCATTCGGGGCAAATGTTCCTAATGACGAAATTGAGACACCCTGGTTTTTGGACCTTAGAATTTTTTTTTATTTCTGGTTTCTTGGCAAGATACAACTTAGGTGAATGAGTCATACATTTAAGTATGGGTGGTATGGTCCAGTCGTATACTAACCAGTATTGGTTGATGAGATTAATGTAGTTACTGGAATGGGTACGATTTGGGGTGGTACAAGTCATATAGTTGGGTATGGGTTGTTTGCTTACTTAACCTTATACTTGGTAAATTAAGTTGGATCTGGGTATGAATGGCTCACCCTGAGCCATAATCTGGGGTAGGATTTGTACCCAGGACTCGAATGAAGGTCAGTATTGGGTACGATTTATGGGTACTAGTCATACACTTGAATACGACTTGGATTTAGGTGTGCCATACGTTGGACAGTATTGGGTCCAAGGGGAAAGCCTAGGGTACAATAGTTGGGTACCACTCGTACAGGATGGGTATGACTTATAAGGGTCAGTCGTACCCTATGATGGAAATTTATTGCCGTTTAAGTGAAGGCAATCTGGACATTTCCCCACTTATCCTAATAAGTCCCCATGACTTAAATTTCACTTGGGAGGTTATTTGCCCTTTTATCCTATTCTTATACACTTGAAAAATACTCTGGCATATATCATTATCAGTTTTTATTTCTTCATTTTTTACTAGATATTTTGCTATATAATTTTCTTCTTGTCCTGTATTTAAAAGTATTAAATATTCTTTTTCATTTACCTTTCCTGTTATGTAATATTGGTTTAAATTATTTGTTGAATTTATTTCATAACTTGTTCTTTTTTATGAGCTTGATGATTCTAGTTTTTCATCAACTATTCTTTTCGTTGTACTTATTCTATCATTTACTATTTCTAAATTCTCTTCTATATCTATGTCTCTATAGATATAATCATTATAATCTATTGTTTATACAATTTGTTCGAATGGACTTTCTATTCGTACTTTGTTAATCTTATTTTTTCCTGTTATTTTATGTTTTGTTGTTAATACATATAAATTTTTGCATCTTGCTGTAAATATTTTACTTCGTGGGGTTAATTCTATTCCTGATATTTTTTAATATAATACTAATGATTTATCTATATTTTTATCTGTTACTGCTACTGAATAATTTGTACTTATTATAAATTTAAATTTTTGGTATATCAAATTTACTTTTATGGCAGTTATTATGTTTTTTTCTACAGGTTTTATAATTCTATCATCCGCTAAATATAATTCTATTGGTGTATCTATTCCTTCTTTAAAACATGCTTTTATTAATATCTCTGTACCTCCAAGGTGTACATATTTTATTGGGTCTCTACTTTTATATCATTTATCTCTTTATTAATTATTCTTTTTGTTACTAGTGGTATACAAGCTTTACCTTTTGCATATCTACAGTCTATTACATGTTCCTTTTGGCATACTACATAATATTCTTCTTTTTTCTTAGTAAATAGATTTCTTATTGTTGGTATTTTAAATATTTTTTCTACACTTAAGTCTAATTCTTTTCCTTTTATTTCATCAAATATGTTACTGTCAAATATTATTTTTTGTTCTGTTCTTTCATCATTTAGATATTCTTCCTTTGTTATTATTTTTATATCTTCTTCAGTCATTTGATTCATCTATTTCACTATCTATTTCACTATCTATTTCATTATCTGTTTCATTTTCTGAAATTTCATATATACTATCCTCACTTTCTAATTCATAATCTATATAATCTATCTGCATATATTCTGTATTATCTATTTTTATTTCTGATATTTGTTTATTTTTTGAATTTTTAGGTAATTTACAATCTCTAGCTAAATGTCCTAATTTTTCACAATTATAACAAGTACATTCTTTTATAGATTTCTTTTTTCTATATGGTCTTTTGTATTTATATTTTTTAACATAATATCTTTTTCTTTGTTTCTTGTATTTATATTTTGATTTTTTATATTTCTTATATTTCTTATGTCTTTTTCTTTTCTTATAATATCTTTCTTCACATCCAAATTGGGGTGCTATTTTATCTTTGCAGCATGCTAAATTTCTTATAAATGTTTTTTCCATTTTTAATTCTTCTCTATAATTTTCACATAAGTTTCTATACCATTGTTGTAAAAAATTTATTCTTGCTCCTAGAGTATCTACTATTTTTGCTTCTTCCCAACTCTTTATTATCTTTGAACTAAATGGTTTGGGTAATTTATTAAAATATAATTTTCTTATTTTTTTACTTTCTTCTATATTATATGCTCCTTTATAATAATATTCTTTAAATGCGCAAGTATATTCATCTATATAACACATATTACATATTGCTAATTTTAACATTACCTATTTGTATCCTTTTCTTCATCTTGTTCTTCTTCTATTTTGTCATACTACCAAATTCATCTTTTATAGCTGTTTCATATTTTTTTAATAATTCTATAGGTGTTAGTTTAGTTTTTGTTGATGATGTTCCTTCTGTAGGTTTATTAGTTCTTAATACCTTTTTGCTATTTTCAGTTAAATTTGAAAACCATAATTTCATTATTCCTATTAGTATTCTTTCTATATATTCTGGTGCATCTGTTATGTTTATATTATTATCTAATAATTGTTTTGTCATATATCCTATACATAATTTTATTATTTTTTTTGTATCTATTGCACAGTCTAAGTCTAAAAAGTTATAATTTTTATTAACTATTTGTTTTGGTATCCATTTGTCATATTCATTCTTTAGATTATATCTTTTAAACTTATTCTTATAATATATAGGTTTTCTTATTCCTGATGTTCTAGGTATTATATTTTTCATCTTCTTTTTTATCAAGAGTATTTATTTCTGTGTTGATATTTTCTAAGTTTTCTTCATTAATTACTTCTTGTTTTTCATTGATTTCTAATTTTTTTTGTTATTGTTAATATTTCTGTATATGTTCCATTATCTTCTGAATCATAATTATCTGTCTTTTCAACATCTATATTATTTATTTCTAATTTCTTGTTTTTTATTTCTTTATTGTTTATTTCTAATTTTTCTTTAAATTGATTTATCTCGTTTAGTAATTTTTGTTCTTTATCTTTTTCTTTTTGTCTTTGGTCATACAAATCTTTTAACATTTGTAGTTCTTTTTCTAATTCAGAAATCCTACTATTTTTAGTTTCTTCTATTTTTTGTATTTCTTCTGTAGTTTGTTGTTTTATTTTTTCTATTTCCTTTTTCCTATCTATTTCTTCATTTTCTCTTTCTATTCTTACCATAGCTGTCAATTTATCTTCTAATTTTAATTCTTCTTTTTCTAACATTAAATATAAATGTTCACCTATTTTCTTATATCTTCTTCCTAGATTAGAAAATACTATTTTTATTTATAATCCTTCGTGATTTTGATATATTTTTTCATATATTATAAATTCTTCTTTGTTCATTTTATTGTGAATAGTTCATCTTGATATATATATTCTAAACTATCTATTTGTGATTCTAATTTTGTTATTTCATCTTTTTGTGTATTTATTGAGTTTTCACTAACTCCGGCAAATATATTATAATGTAGTCTTTCTATTCTTATTTTTAATTCTTTACGTTTTTTCAGAAATAATTTGTTTTAGTTCTTTGTTTTTTTGTACTTTATTCATTTAAACCATATTTATAATATTTTGGTGGATATCTAAATCTAATTTTGTCATAATTAGGTGGTATGTGTCTCATTCTTCTAGATTTTAAATGGATTATTAATTTTGCTTCAATACTAGATATTAAGGTAATTAAGTAGGCTAATCTTTGTGGGTTTTCTTTTATTTTGTTTAGACTTATATATTCTGAATAATTACTAATTAAAGATTCTTTAATTTTTCTAAAAACTTCTCTATTTTTAAATGTTCTTCTCATAATTAATTCAATCCAATCTAAATTCAAACATATCTACTACATATATAGTATTGTTGTATTTTTTAAATAACTGGGCTTTGATACGCTTATAATTAGTGTTAATCTTATAAATTAGTGTTAATCTTTATAGTGAATATAATTATAATAAAATATAGGAGTAATTTTTATTCAAGGTAAACTAAGATTGATTAAAATTATCTCTTATCATATATTTTAGGACTTATAATTTAAGAAAAAGTCTTATCATATATTTTAAACTCCTGATACCATATATTTTAGGAGACAATATTATAAATATAATTAAATAATAAATTAAGAAAAATAGTGAAAAGACAATTTTTTCTAAAGGAGAAATTTTTAATGAAGGGCAAAAAGTTCGAATCACTTTTCTTAGGGTCTTTACACTTTTAATATATTATAAATATAGGTTATAGATATAGATATAGATATCATAAATTAGTAATTTAGTATATTTTTATTGGGTTATCGGTTTACCCAATAAACCAATAAGAAAAAAAATCAAAATAGAACCAATAAATCAATAAAAAAAAATTAAAACCATTAACCCAGTAAAAATAAAGCAATAACATTTTTATCTATTTGATTTATTGGTCGATTCGATGTTTTCATACCCGTAAGTCACACCTCACCATCTTCGGATCTAAGTGAAACGTCTTGCAACCAAGCTCTATCATTTTCTATGATTTATTTTGCTTCTTTACAATCTTTTTATTAAGCCCATTTATTCACATAGTTAACTGTTATGCATCGTTTCGTACGAGAGATAAGGAAAAATTAATTTTAGATCAATTTTAAGATGAGTTTATTTCGAATTTTGGTTGAAATAAAATGCATGAGATAACTCATTCTGAAATTAGTTATCCTGAAATTGTAATTTTATGTTTATCTCACCTTGAAGGTGTGATTAAAGCAGCATAACTAATCTCCAAATAATTTATTTTACAACCAAACGACCCTTAATTATTTAATCAATGTATTAAATGTTACATGTGTCCTTGACCTCTTAACAAATTCAACTAGTGTACGGTTTTTCCAATAACAATATTATCAAATCATCGGGTAATAATCCATACGTTCAGCTGAATCAATAAATTAAACACAAGTCTCTAATCTATCTTTTGGTAAAGATGATTATTTTAATAACTTAATTTGTATTGCATCCAATGATTACACGTACTTGGGGATTTGTTATATAATACACCTCATCTAAGTCTTTTTATTTCTCCCACTTTTTTCTACAAAACTCTGTTTACAAGATTCAGTAAAGAAAGTAAACCACCTCCAGCTTCCTTGTGCAGTTTCGGGTACTTTCTCATCCTTTTTTTTGCTTCATATGAGTGATCATCCATCCACATGCATGCTTGTTATGGCCAAAGTCTCCGTACAAACATTGCATATGGATGATTTTCTCTTGTTTATATTCATTGCATGCAATACTTCTAATGGCAGAAAGCTTCTTTTTTTCTCTTTTAAGTTAAAATTCAGAGAAATATATTGTTGAATTTCAAATGGGAAAGGGTTCAGAGGGAGATGATGTTTGGGTTACCAAGACCCCAGTAAGCCTAGAGGCTGAGTCCAACTGTCAACACAGTAAGCACATTGTTATCTCTACTTAATAGCTAAATTGAGGAAGGCTTCATGAAATTAAGTTGTCAATTCAGAATTAAACTCAATCTACCGTCATGTTGATAAAACACTATTACTGCTCAATTTTATGGTTTCAAATCACATGCATCAAATGTCTTTTTTACGGAAAATTCTTGGGCAAGTCTAATGAATGCATACCCTCACATTACTACTTCGCTATCGGTCACCCATGAGAAGTAATACACAAACAAGACACTTAAACTTGACCTCAGCTGGTAAGCACTCCAACTTTTGAGTATGCACATCTAGACACCTCAACTTGTTACCACTGTGTCGGTTGAACACTCCAACTTACAAAATGATTATCCAGACACCTCCAAAATTGTATGTGTCACGTTAGCGTTGGATGTCCACGAGACACAATGAGGATGGAGTTGGAGTGTTTAGTTGACGGTTGAAACCAAGTTGAGGTGTCCTAATGTGAACTTTCAGAGTTGGAAGTACTTACTTGCCAGCTAAGGTCTTTGAATGTTTGTTTATGTATTATGCCATTGATGAATTCTTGATTGGTTGCAGCATTGTTGTCATGCCATGGAGAGAAACTCTTTTGTTTTCTTTTGGCGTTTCATCTGTTCAATATGTGTATATATACTAATGGTCCTTTTCTCTACAGATGCTTATTACTGGCTTAGACCAAGGAAAAGAAAGATATTAAGCTCGGGAGCAGGTGATTAATCTAAAAAGTTGGAAAGGTTCTGTATCATTGGGATTACATTATTCTGCTTTGTAATTAAGAGACTTTTTGACAGATAAGTACTACCTTCGTCAAAGGAAAACATTAAAGGAAAGGTTTAGCTTGGGGACAGGTAATGAAATCAATTCTGATTTGCTTAATGAACAAAGTCAGCTAATATTGCTTACTAATTATCTCAACATTGAGCTTGTTCATCAGATAGTCAGATTATTATGTATTGAGTGTTTGTGTGTGTGTGTGTAAACACACACACACACATATATATATTTATAAATCATTTCTGTTGATGATTATTAATGAATTGATTTTCAGCAGATGATGAAAAGACCAGATATAAGGGGTTGGAAAAAAGGTCATCAAAAAAGGTTGGTTCATCATCAGTTCCTTGCAAGACTATCCAGGTAAAAGTTTTCTCTTATTTCTTCACTGTCAACCCTGCAAATATTCGTTTGTTTCTGATCCAAAATATGCTACTACTATTCGTTGCAGATCTACCATGGAAGACGTAACAAGTGCGAAAATGTTCAGCCATTCTTTGAAGTGCATAATAAGCCTGTCCAGGCAAAAGCTTGCCCCTTATTTCTTCAACTGCTATTCCTGTAAATGTTGTTTCACTGTCGTCTTCGCTGACCATTGCAGGTGTACCGTCGACGAATTAAGAAGAATCAGATATCTAACAAGTGCAAAACATTTCGGCCATTCTTCAGTGAAGGGCAGAGCAAGAAGCGGAAAAGATCAATACTTTCTACAGAAGGTAATAAAGACAGTGGTTATACAACTTGTTTGGATATAATGTGACGTGACATTTAACAAGATATTATATATTTCCTTTGGTGTAACTTTTTAAAGGTTTAAAGGGAAGTCGAGGGAAGGATGTCAGCCTTCCCATTCACAAGAAACCAAGGCTTCAAGCATCTAGAAGTGAAAGTGGACCCCTAGTGAAACACTGTAAGAATTCTCAAATCCATCACAAGAAGCAAGATGCACTAGATGAAACAGCTAGTGAAACAGATAAAATCATCTTGAGGCCAAAAGTAATCCTTGATGAGGAGACAATACAAGAATGGAAATTTCTGGTGGAAAAGCCAGAACATGAAGGCTGCAAATTTGAAAGGTGTGATGAAAGATGGGAAATAGAGAGGGCTTTGTTCCACGGACGTGTGATATCATTCATTTCTCGCATGCATCTTATCCAAGGTATCATATTATTCTTGTACTTTAATTAAGATTCTACGACTCTTTCCTTCATTGAACTCAGTATTAAACTACGATCTATGTTCTTGTATGCAACTCTGCAAGTTACAAATGTATGTAGCAGAAATGAAAACAATAGCATATATATGTAATTCCACCAATTCAAAGAGAGAAATATCATAGAAATTTGATAAACTAGTATGTGTTCACAGAGTTGCCACCAGAAAATTCTAGAGCGTCATTGAAAGATCACTCTAGCAGGCCAAATGCAAGCAGAAAAAATACAGCCAACTGTTTGTAAAGTACACCGTGCACAAAAAATTCATTGAGAACATGATCAAAATAAAACAATATCTCCAAAGATGAAAATAATATTACTCATTAAGGGATGATCATCTTTTGACGTATCAAAATTCCTGTTTTTGCATCACTTGATATGAACACAAGTTCACGTGTTTCTTGGAAACTTCTCTTAGTGAGAGTCAAACTAAGGCTTTGGTTGTAATCTTTTTTGACTTTTAGTGTTTCGCTATAGATAAAACATGAAAAGAACCAGATAAACGTAACTTTTAGATATTAAAAAATGGTCTCTGCAACTGGCATATTTCTTAATCACGGACAGTAGAGATAACGTGGAGCAAATATTTTATTTTATCCTAAAAGATTTGTCTCTTCTCTTTCATCATCATGTAAAAAGAATAGTCAGTGTCTTCAGGAAGACATTGTTGGTTTTTTGGCTCTTTTTTTTCTTCCACATCATTGTTTTACAATTTGGGGAGGAGGTTTTAGAGTTATAAAATAACTCTTCCTCCTCCCATTTGAATCATCCCAAAATTGTTCTCTTCTCCCACAATTAATAGGAAAGAGTGGGTGCTCGGAGATTAAGCCTATTTGGCTGAACTCCGTTATCAAATTTTCTGGTGTCTTTATTTTTAATACTCAATATTATTTGTCGGGTATTTATTTGTTAGTGTTCTGTTTGGTTCAATTATTCTGAATCAATTCATTTCACTTAGTTGTTTCGTTTTAGTTGGAAAATTACCCGATTTTCTCAACAAGTGGTATCAGAGCTAAGGTTTTGTCTGAGTATGCTCTGTGGTTGCAGCTTTGTCTGATATTCCATATCATAAAAAAATTCCTTTGGTCCTTTTGAACCAAAGGTTTGTCCTAGGCTAAGGTTTTGTTTGAGTATGCTTTGTGGTTGCAGCTCTGCTTGATCTTCCACATCAGAAAAGAATTAATTTGGTCCTCTTGGATTGTTTGCAGTTGTTGTAATATTGAATATTTTTTATCGAGTCTGTAATGACAAATAAAGATCAAGAAACGGAGGATCTTATTACAAATATTACGTCGGGGGCATCGGGCTCCTTGTGATCATAGTCGAGGTTCCCGTTGTCCAGTCTGAAGTTGGCGGTGGAAATACTTGATGGTACTAGCCATTTTGGCATGTGGCGAGGAGAGGTTTTAGACTCTCTTTTCCAGCAGGGTCTTGATATTGCTATTGAAGAAAATAAACCAAAAGATACTACTATGAATGAATACATCACTATGTTTAATCAATTAGTAGCAGAACTGTTGAATTTAGATGTGAAATTTAAGGATAAGGATCTGGCTTTGATGTTTTTATCATTTCTTCCCGATGAATTTGAACATTTGGAAACTACGTTACTTCATGGGAAGGAGAACGTTTCGTTAGATGTTGTTAGTCCTGCTTTATATAGTCATGAATTGAGAAAGTAGGATAAGATGAAAACCAAATCAAAGACATCCAAAAAAACATTGGTGGCAAGGGTTCGTCAGCAAAGCCAGACTAAGAGGAGAAGAGGAAGGTACAAATCGAAGGGCGAAGCTATTGCCAAAGATGAGTGTGCTTTCTGTCGTAAGAAAGGGCACTGGAAGAGAGACTCTCCGATGTTGAAAAAGAAAGGGAAGAGTCCGCAAGATCCGCAAGATGCAAATGTTGCAGAATGCAAAAGTGATGCAGAATCAAATATTTCCTTAGTTGTTATGCCTTGAACACCATCTCATCCAGATGAATGGATATTGGATTCAGTATGTACCTATCATATGTTTCCCATTCGGAAATGGTTTTTTGAGTTTCAGGAACTCAATGGTGGGGTTGTTTACATAGCTAATGATAATCCATGTAAAACAACCAGGATAGGTTCGATCAAGATGTGGAATCATGATGGATCCACCAGAATTTTTTTGAGTTTCAGGAACTCAATGGTGGAGTTGTATACATAGGTAATGATTAGCCATGTAAAGCAACCGGGATAGGTTTGATCAAGCTGCGGAATCATGATGAATCTACCAGAATTTTGAGGGATGTACGGTACCTGCCAAAGTTGAAAAAAAATCTCATCTCAGTGGGGGATCTTGAATCTAAGGGCCTAGTTGTGATGATACGAGATAGAGTTCTTAAAGCAACTTCAGCAGCACTAGTGATGTTAAAAGGCATGAGGAAGAACAATTTGTATTACTACCAAGGTAGAACAGTGTTGGGGACAGTAGCAGTAACTTCTAGCACCAAGAACGATGTTGAGGTAATGGAGCTGTGGCATATGTGGTTGGGACATACTGGTTAAAAGTCCTTGCAAATTCTTGCCAAGAAAGGATTGTTAAAAGGTACGAAGACTTGCAAACTTGAATTTTGTGAGCATTGTGTTTTGGGAAAGCAACAAAGAGTGAAGTTTGGCACTGCAATTCATAATACCAAGGGTATTTTGGATTTTGTGCACTCAGATGTGTGGGTACCTACCAAAACTTCGTCCATCGAAGGTAGGTATTATTTTGTCACTTTTGTTAATGATTTTTCCAAACAAGGATGAAGTGCTTGGAATTTTCCTTAAGTGGAAAACTCAAGTTGAAAACTAGACAGGGAGAAAGATCAAGGTTCTCCGAACAAACAATGGAAGAGAATGCAAGAGTGATCCATTCCTGAATGTATGCCAAAATTGTGGGATATTTCGACACTTCACTGTTAGAAAAACACCGCAATAGCATGGGGTGTCAGAGCATATGAACAAGACACTTGTGGAGCAAGTTTGTTGTATGTTGTCTAATGTTGGGGTAGACAAAATAATTTGGGTTGAGGCTATGACATACACTCAACATCCCGTCAATCATTTGCCATCATCTTCTATAGGTGACAAAATTCCATTTGATGTATGCACTGGAAAACCTGCAACTGATTATGATACTTTGCATGTTTTTTGTTCTATTGCATATTATCATGTGATTGAATCAAACTTAGATCCATGAGCAAAAAAGTCTCTTTTCATGGGCTTCAATGCTGGAGTGAAGGGATACCGTTTGTGGTGTCTTGGGGCAAAGAAATCTATTATCAGCAGGGATGTTACCTTTGATGAATCTTCCATGTTGAACAAGGTAAATCCAGAAAGAAAGATGATAGTACTATGAAGCAGGTAGAGTGTAATCTTAAGCAGGTGGAGTTTGAGCAAACAGTGGTGACCCCAGAGAAAGCACCACCACTAACTCTACTATGGCCGAAGAAGAGTCAGATGAGGAAGAGGTTCTGACCGAAGAACCTCTGCAACAATCAAAACCAATTGCAGTTAGAAGACATTGACAAGAAATTCACAAGTCTGCTTATTTCACTGACATGGTAGCTTATGTACTTTCAGTTACTGATGAAGATGTTCCATCCACCTAGAGGTCATTCAAAGCATAGAAAGTGACAGTTGGGTAGGTGCAATGGAAGAAGAAATGCAATCTCTTAAGAAGAACGAGACGTGGAAGCTGGCACAACTATCGAAAGGCTGAAAGGCAATTGGGTGGCAAAGAAAGAAGGATTTTCTGATAAAGAAGACATTCGCTACAAGGCAAGATTGGTGGCTAAAGACTATGCTCAGAAGGAGGGAATTGATTATAATGAGGTATTTTCTTTAGTTAAACATTCCTCCATTAGAATTTTGTTGGCCTTGGTAGCGCAGTTAAATTTGGAGCTAGCTCAACTTGATGTGAAGACCGCATTCTTTCACGGTAATTTGAAGGAAGAAATCTATATGACTCAACCAGAAGGATATAAGTTAGTTTGCTGGTAAAGAAGATTGGGTTTGTAATCTTACCAAATCATTGTACGAACTGAAACAATCATCGAGAAAGTGGTATAAACGATTTGATAGGTTCATGAAGGGTTAGAAGTACAAGAGAAGCAAATACGATCATTGTGTGTATTTGCGCAAACTTCAAGATGGCTCATACATCTACTTACTTTTATATGTTAATGATATGCTTATTGCAGCAAAGATCCAAGTTGAGATTAACAGATTGAAGGCTCAAATGAGTAAAGAGTTCTAGATGAAGGATTTGACAAGGCCAAGAAGATTCTCAGCATGAGATAAGTAGAGATAGAGAGAGGGGTAAACTTTGGCTGTCACAGAAGCAGTATTTGAAGAAGGTACTACAACATTTTGGTATGCACGGTGATACAAAACCTGTAAATACCCAACTTGCTCCTCATTTGAAACTGAGTAGCAGATTATCTCCAATAACTGATGAAGAGAGAGAATACATGGCAAAAGTCCCGTATGCAAATGCAGTTAGAAGCTTGATGTATGAAATGGTGTGTACGAGACCAGATATTTCACGAGTTGTTAGTGTAGTTAGCAAGTACATACATGATCTGGGCAAGGGTCATTGGCAAGCTGTGAAATGGATTTTGCGGTATCTCCAAAATACCGTAGATGTTGGATTGACATTCGAGCGGGATAAATCACTTGGTCAATGCATAGTTGGATATTGTGATTCTGATTATTCATGTGAGTCGGATAAGCGACGTTCTACAATTGACTATTTGTTCACGGTAGCAAAGGTGTCATTTGGAAGTCTACCTTGCAGTCTACAGTGGCTTTGTCTACAACAGAGGCTTATGGGTTGCTTAAAGACTTGGGAGTTGATCAGAAACAACTTAAGGTGTATTCTGACAGTCAGAGTGCTATTCATTTAGAAAAGAATCAAGTCTTTCATGCACGGACGAAGCATATTGATGTTCGCTATCATTTTGTGCGGGAAATTCTCGATGAGGAGGAGCTCCAGAAGATTTATACTACAGAGAATCCTGCTGACCAAGGTGGTTACAAGGGCCAAGTTCAAACACTGTTTAAACTTGGTTAATATCCTGCACATTTGAAGTTGGTGCCTCATGGCGCAAAATTGGAAGCACAGTAATTTTTTATTATTAGTTGTTTGATTGAGAAGATTTGTATTTTGGTGGGACTAAAATTGAGACAAGGTGGAGATTTGTTGTTTTTTTGGCTCTTTTTTTTCTCCCACATCATTCTTTTACAATTTGGGGAGGAGGTTTTAGAGTTATAAAAGAACTCTTCCTCCTCCCATTTGAATCATCCCAAAATTGTTCTCTTCTCCCACAATTAATAGGAAAGATTGGGTGCTCGGAGATTAAGCCTATTTGGCTGAACTCGGTTATCAATTTTTCTTGTGTCTTTATTTTGGTATGTATTTGTTAAGTGTTCTGTTTGGTTCAATTGTTTTGTATCTTATATATTGACAGGTAATAGACAGTTCTCAAAGTGGAAAGGTTCAATAGTAGATTCTGTTGCTGGGGTTTTCTTGGCTCAAAATGTGGCGGACAACTTATCAAGGTATTGAAGATTGTTTGTGAGGAACTCTTCACAAGGAATTCTTAATGTGTTAAATTTTTCTGTGAAATAAGAGCAACGAAATTGAAATAGTAATCTCAATTTGTCTACACTGCTGCATTTGCAGCTCTGCTTTCATGTCCCTTGCTGCTAAATATCCTTCTAATGAAGTCAGATTCAAATCAACATTCCACAACGGAAATGGAAAGACCAGTCTGGAGGAATCTTCGAAAGGACATTCTAATAATAAGAACCGGTGGATAAACCGAAGAACAAATAGGAACGGAGGGAAGAAGAAAAAGGAGGAGGCAAGATATCAACAGGCTGAACCAATCTTAACAAGGAAAAGTAAAAATGCAGACTTGAAAAGTGAAGCCATTACATGGGAAAATATAAGGACGTTATCTTCCTTTATTAATCCCAAAGAGAGAAGTGATAGCACGTTAGATGCCATAGATTGGCATGCAGTCCATGCTGCAACAGATGAAAAGATATCGGAAGCTATCATGCAAAGGGGAATGGACAAAAAGCTTGCACAAAGAATCAAGGTTAACGTTGTTTGTCTATGAATTACTTGGCAATCAGTCAGTATTGCAATAAACTAAATGCTAACTTCATGCAGAATTTTATCCACCGCCTGATCCTGGAACAAGGGGATGTGGATCTAGAATGGCTACGTGAAGTTCAACCAGAAAAGGCTAAGTAATGTCTGCACTTTCTTTTGTATGAATTCGAAAACGTTAGAGATTTGTTGAGATAGGAAACACATAAGTCCATTTTTGAGCTCATCATCTAGATTGAAGATTGAGTGAAGGTTGAGCAAAATGCAGCCGATACAGTCCTTTTTTGCAGACACAAAGAGGGAAGAAGATCCTCGACTCGTAGCAACGACGTGGCGGACTTTGGAACTTTGAAAAGGATTGTTGAGATGATTTGGAGAACAAGAGGACTCGAAGCTTCTTCTTATGCTTACTTTCCTAATTTTTGTTCCTATTTGTTGAATCTGTTGGATTTCACTATTTGGGCCAGGCCACTATTGGGCTTTGTTTGTACACTCACTGATTTTGTTTAATATATATGGGATCTTACCCTCTTTTAACTTTAATAATAATAATAATAATAATAATAATAATAATAATAATTAAGAAAAAAAAAAAAAACACATTAGTAACTTTGAAAGTGTAGTTGATGGCAGAAATCTGTTTCTTGCAGGGAATACTTGCTGAGCATTTATGGGTTGGGAGTGAAAAGTGTGGAATGCATAAGGTTGCTAACTCTCCGACACCAAGCCTTCCCAGTAAGTTTCTATTGTGAACACCTGCTAATGTGGTGAGCTTAATCATTAACACTCACTATTATTTGATTAGGTGGATACTAATGTAGGACGAGTACTCGTGCGACTGGGTTGGGTACCTATTCAACCACTTCCAAGAGGGAAAAAACTGAATTTTTTGAAAACGTAAGAATCTGGATTTATCGGTTGATGTTGTCAAATTTTCATTTTGCAAGTTTTCCTACATGCTCCTGAGTATCATATTTAGGTACCCGGATGTCAAAGATGTTCACAAGTATCTCTGGCCACGGTTATGCACACTCGATCATCTAGCACTGTAAGGATAGACTTGAGAAAAGCTCACCTTCAGACTTGACGATATATAATCTTAATTTAATGGTTGATTATTCTCACAGAATATTAGTGAAAATCATTCTGTATTCCTTTGTGGTTGCTTGTAGATATGAATTTCATCATCAGATGATTACCTTCGGAAAGGTTTGCTTTCATCAATCTAAACTTGTTTGTCATTAATATGTAGTAATTTTGGGCCTGTATTGGTTGCTCCACAGGTATTCTGTACAAAATCAAGCCCAAATTGTAATGCATGTCCAATGAAAGCAGAGTGTAGACACTTTGCAAGTGCTTTTACAAGGTTTTGTCTTGCTGCATTTACTTGATGATTAACCATATATTATATCTTCCTACCATTGATGCTTCTAAACACACTTCCATGTAAACTTCCCAATAGTTCTTCGTTCTCTTTGAAGTCATTGCTATGATCTTCTTTTGGTACATTCAGAAACTAAAACATGTTCTTAGAGTTAAGTAGAAACAGTACAATATTCTCTTCTAATCATATTGAACATTTTGGCAGTGAAAGAGTTCTCCTGACAGGGCCAGGGAAAAAGAGCTCCGAAAATTTTGATACCTCCTTAGCACCTCTAGACAGTACATGGCATGCTGACAGTTCTCAAGCAAATATTGTTTCTTATGTTGGGGAGCCCTCAAATTCACAACATTCGATAGGAGATCACCAAAATGAGCTTATCACCTATCCAGCGCTTGAATGTATTGGAGAAACAAACATTGAAGATTATGGTGACAGTGACATACCTACCATCACATTTGATCCCAAGGCATTCATGGAAAATTTGTTAAGCTACATAGATGAGAGTGATCTCTCAATAAACGACACTGATTTGTCTAAGGCAAGGGTCATTGCCACTCAAGAAGTGCCTTTGCCTAAATTGAAGCATATAGGTCGGTTAAGGACGGAGCACCAAGTGTAAGTTTCATTTGTTTTCACCATCTAATTTCCATTACTTGGGAAAGCTATGCGTGCAGATTAAGAATCTTATTTTGAGCTGAAAATTGGATACAAAAAAAATTGTGGGTGTAATATTGGAAGAAGCTTCGTGAAATACAGAGGATGCACATTCCAGAACTCTATGCTGGTAGTGAAGTGTTTATATAACTGCTTATTAACATTTATTTTTTCTACACACTGCAGCTATGAACTTCCAGATTCACATCCTCTGTTAGAAGGGGTAAGTTTGATTACCAACATGAAATAATGGTTTTCGTCATGCTTTTTTATTTGGTGAAGTTGACTAAAGATTTTAAATGCAGCTAGAGAAGCGTGAACCGGAAGACGCTTGCCCATATCTCCTGGCTTTAAGGACACCAGGTCATTTCTTCCCAAAAAAGTTAGGAGATACCTGACAGGACTAAGTTTCTATTAAAAAAAAGTGCTCAATAATGTGGTCTATGCAGGAAAATCATAGTGAACTCATACTTCAATTCAAGAACCCCCATTGTTAATAGAGCACGGTTTTCTACTTTGTACAGGAAATGCAGCTTCAGAAGAACCTACAAAAGAGAAGCGTGAATCCTGTAATTGCGATGGAACTCAAAACGAGGTCGATGCATCAAATATTCAGACTGTTAGTGGGACACTTCTGGTGAGAAAAAAACTTAGGACTTAACGGTTACTCCTGGATTGGGATATCTCATGTTTGTAAAACTTTTGACATTCTAAGTTATTTAATCCAATAAAAACAAACTCATAAGATCATCTTCAGATTCCTTGTAGAACAGCGAATAAGGGAAAATTTCCACTCAATGGAACCTACTTCCAAGTAAATGAGGTGAATTTCATCTTCTATTCTTAATTTCACGATTATACAGTAATGTACTCAGCTATGCAACCATTTCACATCTAAGTCTTTAATTAATTTCTTTGCTAAATACTAATAAAGTGATCTGCGCAGGTTTTTGCGGATGAAGAGTCCACTCAACAGCCAATTGAAGTTCCAAGGGTATGGATATGGAATTTTCCAAGAAGGACCCTATACTGTGGAACCTCCATCAGAGCAATATTTAAAGGTAGAGAAACACAATAGCTGTTAATTAAATTGTTAAAATACCATCAATTGGAAACTTATAATACTATAAAGTGTCTTGCGTGAATTTAGGGATGTCGACAAAAG
Organism: Capsicum baccatum var. pendulum; assembly: GCA_030864225.1. Lineage (NCBI taxonomy): Eukaryota > Viridiplantae > Streptophyta > Magnoliopsida > Solanales > Solanaceae > Capsicum > Capsicum baccatum. Next base: position 242,377,104 of record CM061554.1, read on the forward strand.
AAGTACAACATTGCTTTTGGAGAGGTATGAACTGATTTCTTTCATAAATGCCACAACTTCTATTCTCATAAATCTCTCTTTTTCATTAATACTCAACATTCTGCTGAGAATCAATGGTACTTACCAACAAATTTAACGAAGAACAGAAAATGCAGGTCCCGCCTATCATATACTAAGAGACGTGATCTTGTGTGTATAACATATATGGTAAAGAGCAGTGGCGGAGGATAATCCTGAATTTTCACTCAGGGGTTCAAAAGATAAAAATGTTAAAAATAATGCAAACCCTAAGTTGCATTTTGAATGCCTTAGACTGCTGAGCTAACCTTTTGCATGTTGTTCAGGGGATTCAAAATTGATATACGTAAATGTACATAAACACGGAAATCTATCCTACATATACCATGTAATTTTTTGACGAGGGGTTCGGGTGAACACCCTCCTCTACACCTAGATCCGCCCCTGGTAAATAGATGCATGTATAATTGTATGTAAGATCTTGCTTTGTACGTGTGTAGAATCTATGTTCTGGATTTCCACTGTGGAGTCACCTAAAAAAATTTCAGATTATGTTTTTATGCATGTGTACTCACTTTTCTTATCAACTGTTGCAGGGTATGTATGTCTGAGAGGCTTTAACCGCAAAACGCGAATACCTAGACCTCTTCCTTATGACCTTCATCGTCCAATAAACAAGTCAGGAAAAGCAAAAAGGTCTTCACAAGATTGAAGAGAAAGAAAATTGTGTACAGTTTTTGGATTAAGCACGCTGTTTTTTTTTTCTTTTTGCTTTTTCTTCCCATGTCCAATTACGTATAGCCTAAAGTTGAATTGAAAAAACATGAAAACAAATTCTTATGTGAAATCATGATAGTTGAGTAATTAAATGAAGGGGATAGTACTTTAGTAACATGCATGCACATTCGAATATATTGTGATATAAGACAAGCTGCGGAACAGTAAAACAGCCAACAACACGAGAACAAGGCACAAACCGAGAACAACAAGAAATAGGAGACCGGGCAGCAACACACAAACGAGGCAAGATAACCACAAACACAACAATGCAATGAAATAAAGATAGATAGTTTGACATATGGCTGTCTAACGGGCCGGGCCGGGTCAACCCGGAACCGGCCCTCCAAATCTACCTAGGTTCCGGGCCGGGCTGGGCCGCACAGTAAAAAATAAAATAAAACTCACCCGAAACCGGCCCACTTAACCCAATCCGGTCAAACCCACTGAAACCCGGTCAAACCCGGTTAAAAACCGGTCAAACCCATGTAAAAAATCAAATATACACTATATATACACTCCAATATACACTATATACACTCCAATATACAATATATATTTTTTAAAAAATATATAAAGTATAAACAATTACACATATATCCGTACCATTCAATATATAATTATATATGACTATACGTACTACTTTAAATAAAACATATGCTATAATAGTATAATATATATATATACACTACAATATATATATACACTAATTTATAAAGCATATACACATGTATACGTTAAATATATACTACTTTAGAAGATATATACAGATATATATGCACCATTCAATATATATGTACTACTTTAAATAAAATATATATACATGTATACGTTAAACATACACGTCTATAGAAGATCCATTCACATATATACACTCTATTCTATGTATATGTAATATTTTAAATGCAATATACTACATTATATATACATTACAATATGTATAGATATACTTATATACTAACTTATAAAACATATACACATGTATACATTAAATATACACTTCTATAGAAGATATATACACGTGTATACGCACCATTCAATGTATATATACTACTACTTATAAAATATACTACATTATATATACATTACAATATGTATAGATATACTTATATACTAATTTATAAAACATATACACATGTATACGTTAAATATACACTTCTATAGAAGATATATACACGTGTATACGCACCATTCAATGTATATATACTACTACTTATAAAATATACTACATTATATATACATTAAAATATGTATAGATATACTTATATACTAATTTATAAAACATATACACATGTATACATTAAATATACACTTCTGTAGAAGATATATACACATGTATACATTAAATATACACTTTTTGTGTTGGGGCGGGCCGGGCCGGTTAACCGGCGGGCCTGGACCAGGCTTGGTCCGGGCCGGGTTAACCGGGCCCATTTTAAAAAAATGGCCCGGGACCCGGAACCCTAAAGCCCTAGGGCTTATCGGGCCGGGTCAAACCGGCCCGGTTTAGCTAATAGGGCCGGGTCGGGCGGGTCAGCCCGGCCCTTTTGACACCCCTGGTTTGACATAAAAAGATTACAACACCTAATAATCAAGACGTGTTTTAAATGTCAAGACCCCTAAATTCCGTAATAACAAACACCAAACTTTTACGACACAAGAGGGACGTCAATCTCCTCCAGTACAACGTTTCTAAGCCAATTTGTAACACAAGTGAATCCACACTTGATATGCCCTAGTTACGGGTGGAACTCTCTCACAAGAGAGAAATCTCACAATGTTTCTTCAATAATCCATATTCAACAAAAACTATCACAATGTTTCTTCAATAATCCATATTCAACAAAAACTAACTAGAAAGACCTAATAAGAGACTATATATAGGCTAATTTATTACATGATAAAATGACTCTAATGCCTTTAATGAGAAGAGCGCCTATGGAGTGTAGGGGGGGGGGGGGGCACTACAAGAAACTGATCAATTTACGAGAGTTAATTTTAAGGTTTGCAGGGGTTTAAAACCCCCGCAAAATGTAATTCCGACGGTTTCCATAACCCCCACAATACGAGTTGTCGCAAAAGTTGCGGCAGTTTTTTCCCGACTCCCATAATTAATTTGCGGGAGTTATTTTGCGGCGGTTGACCTCCGTTACTCTAAATTTATTTTTTTTTATAATAAATTTTTATTTAAAAATTGCGGGGGTTTAAAACCTACGCAATTTATTTAATTTTTTTTAAAAAAATTATTAGGACCATCAATTTTCAATAACAAATTATAAATTCTAAATTACGCTCAAATTTAATTGTTCCTTCTAGGCATAGCCTACAATCCAATATTAATTTACAATGGAGTGTAGGGGGAGGCCGGGGGCACAAAATGGCCAAAACACCCTTAAGTAGAGGGTCGGTTTTGGAGTGTTTGAAGCTCTTCAAGGCTCCAAAGCTGTGGGTTCCATTTTACTCTCGGGTGGGCATCAAAGGCAAGCCTCCAAGCAACCCTCCACACACGGAATTGCTCTCTTGAATGTCCAAAATAGGACCTCCATGCATGCTCTTGTGTCCTCGAAGTGACCAAAGTTTAAGTCTTTAAGTGTTAGCCTCCAAGGATGTCATCAAAAGTTATGTTGGCCATTTGGCTCGCATCATATTGTGATTGCAACAAGAAGATAGCAAAGGTGGAGACCAAGCTATTGGTCCAAAATTCTTGCCTTTGAAGAACATGCTTTATATAAAAAATTGGGCCTTCCAGAATGACCACAAATCCAATATAGTTTCTAAAGTTTGGTATTTTGAGACCCCAAACTATCAAGGTACAAATATTTCAAGCACAAATATTTATGAATTTGTCCAAAAAGTTTTGAGTACAATATTCCAAGCACAAAAAACTACTAAGTGTGGTATTTCAAGACACCAAACCTTCTGAAAACTGAAACTTACCACGAATATATTATGAATTTAGGATATAATCCATGTTATCTTAGTGACTGGTTTAGGGTATGCGCTTTGTGCATGTCCCATGTTAGACTAAAATTTTTTTTTTTTTAAAGAAAACCCAATCACCATTTCGATTAGCGATTTTAAGTATAGTGAAAAATTCAAATATATTTTATAAAATTAAAATTCATTTAATATAAAATTGAGATGTAGTTGACATACTCTCCAAATTCGATAAATTTTTAACAGTATCTCATCTTTTTTAATCAAGCTCACATTTGATGCCTCAAACACCTAGAACATGTTAAATAAAATATACAACAGATAGTTCATTGAGGACAACAAATTTGATGTGAGGTCACTCCACAAAACTCCCTAGAATCTCAAGTCAATTCTCTTTGGAGGTCACAACAATCTAGCTAAAGCTAGCAGTCATTTCAATCCCCTTTTCTTAGGTCAGCAAACGAATCCCAGCAAAAGAATCTTAAAGAGTAATGTTAAGAAATCTTAAGATAAAGAGTACATCTACTTAACACGATATGATTAGCTGATTTTTATTTCTTAGAACTTTTTCAACTATTCTTCTGTCGATGGATGTAAAGTTCCCATGTCTGGTTACTTTCAATATGGAGCATAAATTTATCTATAAAATTCAATTAAAGTAGGTTAGAACTTCTAATTTTAAGAAAAAATGAATTCAATGTAAAACAATCTTAAAAATTGAACCCATAGAGTTTAAATTCTGGATTCGCTTCTACTAATACTCTAATATCTTCCTTTTCAAATCTCATCCCACTGTAATAAACAAAGAAATTTAACTCAATCAAAACAATCACACATATAAGAAAAAAGGCTTGAACATTTTATTAAGAAAAAAGAAGAAAGGAACTAACAACATTGTACATAGTCTCACTAATTCGTTTACAACCATATTCCATCTAACGTCCCTTCATAATTAAATCTTTCAATCAACATATCTTCCTTCTAATTTTCAAGCATTCCAATATACACACACACACACATATATATATATATATATATAATTTTCCCTCTCTTTCTCTCATTTCTCTCTAACGTACATAGTATTGCTAACATCTCTCTTTTGATGTGACTTTACTCATGTCGTCGGTGCCGGCGACTTAGTAACGCCGACGACCGGTAAGTTCTCGCCCTCTTTCCCTCTTTCTCTCTCTTTCTTTTTTTCCCTTTTTCTTTTTCTCTTTACATTTCACGCCGACAAGCTCGCGTCGCCTCCGATTTCTCTAGTGATGGTAAGTCGGCAAGCAGTACCGACCACCGGTGTGTATCGAGAAAAAAAATAGAAAAGGGCGGATCTCTTGAAGAGTGTGCAGGTCAAGTTGATCCGACGATCACTGGTGGGCACGCCGGCGGTTCCAGAAGAGAAGGTTCTTGTTCCAAGCTCTGCTACTTCCAAACCGGAGCGTATCCTATGAAACTCTGACGATGATATTTCAGTGATCAATTTTTGCACCAACCTTTGTTGTAATTCAATGAAGCAGGCAAAAGAAGAGCACTTGATCTCTAAGAATATCCCGGTGACTTCTAACCTTTAATGTTTTAGTTTATCGTATTATTTCATGGCTCTGATTTTTTTTACTTTGCTTGGGATTGTTTGTTGTCTTAGCTATTTTTTGTACGGGTATTTATTGTTTGTTTTTTTAGTTATTTGGCCTTATAGTATGTTTTGTGTGTGCCCATTATTCCCTTTTCGATTTTTCCTTTTGAGTAACGGATTTGGTGGTCGATGATAGGCTAGGGTCATGTCCTAGGGAGTTGAGGGTGGGGTTGGGGTCTGGTGTAGGGTCAGTTTGGGGTATGGGCAGAGGGGTATGAGGGGTAAGTGTGAGGTGAGAGAGGATAGGTTGAGGGTAGGGTTTTAGAACATAGGGACCCTACAGGATAAGTCCATAGAGCTCGTGAAGATTCTTAGAAAGAGGAGGATTAATATTTTGTGTGTCCAGGAGACCAAGTGGGTAGGTTCTAAGGCTAGTGATCTAGATGTGTATAAGTTGTGGTACTCAGAAAGTGAGAGGCATAGGAATTGGGCAGGTATCGTAGTAGAAAAAGAGCTTAGGGGGTAGGTAGTGGAGGTTAAGAGGGTTAATGATAGGGTGATAACTATTTAGTTGATCATTAGAGGGTGTACTCTGAATACTTTTAGCGTCTATGCGCCGCAGATAGGCTTAGACGGGGAGGAGCAGAAAAGATTTTAAGAGGTTTTGGATGAGGTGGTGAAAGGCGTGCCTAGGTTTGAGAAGATTGTCATTGGAGGGGATTTCAATAGGCACATCAAGTCATTTCCAAGAGGCTATGATAATGTACATGGAGGCTTTGGTTTTGGGGATATAAATGATGAGGGAGCTGTTCTTTTGAACTTTGCAAGGTCCTTTAGGTTGGTGGTAGTGAACTCAAACTTTTCGAAGAAGGAGGACCACCTGATTACCTTTAAGAGTGCGGTAGTCAAGACCCAGATTGTAAGTACTATAAGATCATTCCCGGTGAGAATCTTTTGGCCTAGCATAGGCTTCTAGTGATGGACTTGGATATCAAGAAGGGTAAGAAGAGGAGAGGTGAGGAGGGTCGACCTAGAATTAAGTGGGGTGGATTGACTCTGGTTAGTGATTTAGAGATAGGGAAAAGTCAGTGGTGATGGGGGTGCAGAAGTGTAGGGGGAGATTGATAGTATGTAGAATAGGGTTGTCAGTTGCATTAAAGATATAGCTAGAGAGACGTTGGGTTTCTCGAGAGTTTGGTTCAGCTAGCATAGGGGGGAGTGATAATGGAACGGGGAAGTTAAAAGAAAGTAAAGACTAAGAAGGTGGCTTATGCTAAGTTAATTGATAGTAAGGGTGAAGAGGAGAAGCGGGCGAATAGGGAGGAGTATTAGTTAGCTAGTAAGAAAGCTAAGTTATCGATTACAATAGCTACAACTTTTAAAAGCCTGTATGCAGGTTTAGAGGAGAGGGGCAAGGAAAATAAGTTGTATGGCTGGCTAAGGATAAAGAGCGAAAGACCCATGACATTAACCAAGTGAATTTAATCAAGAGGGAGGATGGCAAAGTATTGGTGGAGGACATTCATATTATAAGAAGGTGGCAGTCGTATTTCTATAGGTTCTTGAATAACGAGGGGGATAAAGACATTGTTTAGGGGAGCTGGAACACCCTGATGGGTGTCACGATTTTGGTTACTGTAGATATATTAAGGTAGAGGAGGTCTTTGAGGCTATTCGTAGGATACGTAGGGGTAGGGCAACGGGCCTGACGAAATTTTGGTGGACTTTTGGAAGTTTTCAGGTGGGGCAGGTTTGACATGGCTGATCGGTCTGTTTAATGGGATTTTTAATACTGCAAAATGCCCGATGCTTGGAGATGGGGTACGATGATTCTGCTATACAAGAACAAGGGTGATATTCAGAGTTGTAACAACTATAAGAGCATTAAGTTATTGAGTCACACTATGAAGATTTAGGAGAGAGTGGTTGAGCAGAGGTTGAGAAGGAGAGTATCTATTTTAGTGAACCAGTTTGAATTTATGCCCGCGCTCAACGACAGAGGAAATTCACTTTGTGCGGAGACTAATGGAGATGTATAGGGAGAGAAAAAGAGACTTATACATTGTGTTCATAGACTTGGAGAAAGCATACGACAAAGTTCCTAAGGAGATGCTTGGAGGCTAGAGGGGTCCCCGTGGCGTACATCAAAGCGATTAAGGACATATATGAAGGAGAGAAGACTCGGGTGAAGATAATGGGAGGAAATTCAGAGCATTGTTTTGACAGGGTTGCACAAGGATCAACCCTTATTCAATTTCTTTTTGCCCTAGTGATGGACGTTTTGATGCGATATATTCAAGGAGAGGTGCCTTGGTTTATGCTATTTGAGAAAGATGTGGTTTTGATTGACGAGACCTAGGAAGGTTTTAATGATAAATTGGAGGTTTGGAGACAAACCCTGGAGTCGAAAGGGTTCAGGTTGAGTAGGACCAAGACGGAGTACTTAGAATGTAAGTTCAGCGACATGACACATGAGAAAGGGATAGTAGTAAAGTTGGATTAGCAGGTTTTTCGTAAAAGGGATAGTTTCAAGTATCTTGGGTCTATAATCCAGGAAAATAGAGAGATTGATAAGGATGTCACAGACCGTATTAGGACGGGGTGGATGAAATAGAGGTTTGCCTCATGAGTTTTGTGTGATAAGAAGGTGTCTCCTAAGCTTAAAAGTAAATTATATAGAGTGGCGATCCAACCAGCCATGTTGAATGGAGTGGAGTGTTGGCCATTCAAGAACTCTCATATCTAAAAGCTGAAGGTGATGGAAATGAGAATGTTGCATTGGATGTGTGGATTGACTAGGGAAGATAGGGTTAGGAATGAGTTTATTCGGGCAAAGGTGGGAGTGGCGAGTTTATTTGGGCGAAGGTGGGAGTGACCTCGGTGGAGAATAAGATACAAAAATTGAGGTTGAGATGGTTTGGGCATATGAGGAGGAGTGGCACAGAGGCCCCAGTTTGAAGGTGTGAGATGCCAGCTTTGGATGGTTTCAGGCAGGGTAGAGATAGGCTGAAAAAATACTGAAGGGAGGTGATTAGACATTACATGGAGCAGTTACAGCTTACTGAGGACATGATCCTAGATAGAAAAGTATGGAGAACATGAATTAGGTTGTCATAGTCAGTAGTTAGGTGTGCTTTGGAGTGGCCTTGCTAGTAGTTTAGGACTTTCCTTTTAGGATGGAGTCTCTAGTTAGGTGGGTGCTTGCGGTTTGAGAGTGTATCGTACTACTTTGTGAGTGTCTTATTTCTGTTATTTCATCTTGTCTCATGTTTTATTACAACCTTATTAACTGTCCCATGTGTCTTGATCCATGGGTCTATCGAAAACAATCTCTCTACTTCTTCGGAGGTAGTGATATAGACTGCGTACATTTTATCCTCCCCATACCCCACTAGGTGGGAAATCACTGGATATGTTATTGTTATTGTTGTGTCTCTCTCTCTCTCTCTCTGTATATATATATATATATATATATATATATATATATATATATATATATATATATATATATATATATATATATATATATATATATATATATATATATATATATATATATATATATATATATATATATATAAAGATTGTCAATAACTAGTATACACATAATTAAAGTAAAATATGATAGCATTAAACGAAGATTATTATTTCTTCGCGTCTAAGTGTTTTTTTTTAGCATTGACTTAGTATAATGAAACTCTTAATTTACATGCTATAATATTTGATGTGAAATTGGTATAACTTTGAACAACACATGCAATTGGATGTATCTGATGTGGGATTTATTGTTCTTACAAAACGAAGTATGACTTTAAAATTTTAATAACACATGCAATTGAATAGTTCATTATTAATAGAACTTTACGCCTCTTACCATATATTCCTTCTTACCATATATTTTATGAGTTCCTAATTTATTAAGATTTAAAAGTTTTTATTTTATTATTTAACCTATACACCATAAATACACAAATATACAGTAACAACATTAAAATATTAAGAGATTAAAGAAAGTTTTTTTTTTCCAACAAAATTGTAGAGATATTTATTATAAAGTTAAGCTTGTCATCTTTGTTGACATTCAATTTTAATCTTCCGATGCTTCTCTTAGGCTGCTATTTTATCAAAATTATTAATTTTAAATATTAATATTTTTAACGTATTATTTTGATATCAAATAAATATTAGAGTGACTCGTTCATGATTTGAAGTAAGCAATTTATTTTTTCAATTCATTTTATATTTTACATAGTATACATAATTTAAATATAATGTTTTAATTTTATTATTTTCGCAAATATGCGCATTCTTAAGTTACAAACGCATTGTCTATTTTTTATTTTTATTATTATTATTATTATTATTATTATTATTATTATTATTATTATTATTATTATTATTATTATTCGTCCAATTCAATTTAATTTTTAATTTATTTATTTTTTAGTATATTTTATATTCAATTTATATCAAATTCAGCCGAAATTAACGTCAAGTTTTCCCAAATAAAAATCCCCAATTTAGTTCTTATTTAACCCAATTTCATGACCCAATTTTTAATGCATAACTCAGCCCAATTTAATTTTAAATTATAATAGTTGATCTTATTTGAGATCAAAATCCTTTTCTTTCCCCTTTTTAATCAAAATTAACCCCTAAAATAAAAACCTAACTCCCATTCTAAAAAATATCAGCCGCCCCTTTCCCTATTTTCTCTCTCCCTCATCTCCCACACCATCAGCCACTGCCCTCCTTCTCCGACAGCACCACCACAACACCGATAACCATAGCTGGCAAACCACCCATCGCTGCCCATCGGTTCTCTCTCTCCAGACCGACCAACCAAAAAGAGCCCATCACTACCGATGAAATCCGCCACCATCCTCACTGCCGGTGAGGATTCCTCCCAACATCCCTACCAGCGAACCATCTCCCACCGGCGAAACCATCCAACTCCATCGGTAGCGACCATCAGCCAGCGGAACCCCTTTTGTCTGCCTCTCCTCTTTCTCCCTCTTCCCTCTAACCAAGCCGGTGAACCCCACAAACTAGCATCGCCGAAGATGACGATCGAAGGCACTAATGAACCAGTCACCACCTCCTCTAAGCCATGCAGCCAACGAAGACCGCATACTCCATCTCTCCAATCAGAATTCAAGAGCTTTCAAGAGAAATTTTGACTAAGAGAAACCCCTAAGATTATCAATTAGTCTCTGGTATAATCAATGGCAAAATATTTTTCATCTGGACCCCTGAACCCACTAAAAAATAATATTTTAAATACTTTTTTGGAAAACCCACCAAAACACAATATTTTAAATACTTTTTGGTGAGTATAACACACTCGCCCTACGCCAGCTTCCACGTCAGCTTCCGTATCATTTTAAATATTATATTAACTTCCACATCATTTTTAAAATGCCACTTAAAAATTTATAAAATAAAAAATTTAAATTAAAAATTGAAAAAAGGTCGATCTTCTTTCTTTTCTCTCTTCTCCATCTTTCCGCTCTCTCCTCTCCATTAGTTTTTCTTGGTTTCTCAATAACAATACAAGTTCTCACTTGCATCTTGAGGCGAATAAAAATGGGGAGGAAATAATTGATGATATCATCAATAATTTTGAGAAACAACACTGACGGAAGCTCCTATACATCATCTCCTTCTACTAAAAAAGTGTCGATCTTAGAGTACTAATGGAATTACCAATTGTTCGATATCTAATTTGGCTGCTGATATGCTGGGAATGCATCGCCGATTTGTGTATAATCTTCCTAGTAATGACAAGTGAAGAAAAAATTGCTCAAAAACTTTTGCTGGCTTGTATTATTTTTGATATGTTCCTACTTCTCCGGTCTCATAAACATAGCAAAAGAAATGTAACTTTAATAGTGTTTACTCGTACTTCTGTTTAAATTTAAGACGGTAATATATTAGATTGGAGAGAAAATTAACAAGATATAGTTTCATTACTTGTTGCCCATTGTGCCCAAAGTTGGGCTGTGAAAAGATTAAAATTTTGATGTTTTTCTACACTTTGTTTAAGGTTGTTCTTTGATACCTATATCTTTTTTTTTGATAATTTTGAAGTTGGATTGTGAAAAAAATTAAAATTTTGGTATTTTTATACACTTTGTTTAAGGTTGTTCTTTGTTTGAGATTGAAATTTTGGAAGTTGATGACCATGGCTGGTTAAGGTTGTTCTTGGTTTAAGATTGGAATTTTGAAAGTTGATGGTCATGGCTATTGTTGAGCAATTTAAAATATTGGTTGCCATGGCTATTGTTGAGGGGGGATGGGGGGGGGGTGAGGTGGGGGGGGGGGGACTGATGGATGGCAGTGGAGGTGGGGGGACTGGTAGACGAGGGGTTTAGGGGATTTTCTTTTTATTTTATTTTTTAAATATTATTATTTTTAATTTTTAAAAATATATTTATAGTTAGGGGACTTAATTTTAAATTTTTTTAATATAGAATTGACCAGCACGCGCCTCATCCTAGTCAGCCCTTTTAATGCCACATAGGCCTGGTCAACGATCAAAGGATTTGAAATATTATTTTATAGTGGGTTCAGGGGTCCAAATGACAAACATGTAAGTAGAAGTGTCCAACTTACAAAACTGACATAGTACAAGGGTCCATCAAACCATTTTGCCTTTTATTTTTAAATTTTGGGCAGCTTTGATAATTTTCTAATATATTGAAGCGTCAAGGAAAGGAGTTGACTTTTACTATATCAACTTTATTTAATTATTAAATAAAAATATTAAATAGATATTTATGACATGTCTGCTTCAGTTGCTTCAACTAGGGGTGTGCGAAAATGAACCGGCTAATAAATCGAACCGATAAAGATGTTATTGATTCATTGTTATTGGGTTAACGAATTTTTAATGGTTTTATAAAAAAAAAATATTGAGTTATTGGTTCAATTTTTTTTTATTGGGTCATTGGGTAAACCGATAACCCAATAAGAATATATATATATATATATATATATATATATATATATATATATATATATATATATATATATATATATATATATGACTTATTATATATTTCTCTTAATTTCTCTTTAATCTCTACTAATTAACAAACCTATTATTTCAATTATACAAACTTTTAATTTCTCCTAAAAACATTTAGTTCAAACTTTTAGATTCTTGTAAATTAAAACAAATTATGTAGTAATTTTGTTTGCAACTCGTTTTTCTTTTTTCATGCTAGTTACTACTATTTCAATTGTATGAATATTTTCTTATCGGTTAAATCGAAAATCGAATCGTTAAGGACTAAAAATCAATAAACCAAAAATCAATAAAAAATATGTTATTGGTTTGGTTATTCATTTAGCATATTTAAAACTAAAAAACTGATAATATTTAAAACCAACCGAACCGACCGATGCACATCCGTAGCTTCAACCGTAATTTTACCATAGCCTTAAGTCATCGCCAGACCCTCAAACTTGTCCCGAAAAATCACTTAGACCCCTTAATTAAGTTTTGTACCTATAAAGTCCCTCAAATGCTACAATGGGTACCTATCAGGCACAAAATGTTGATTTGGTAAGGAGAGTGTAACACATTCTCTTTGACCGCGTGAATGGGTCTCAAACGGTATTTTTTTTTAAAAAAAATCACATTTTAATTTATTTAATACTTTTTTAATAATAACAAATTTTAATTTAAAAAATAAAAAATCAACCCCCTCCTTCAACTCCACGCCCCCCACCCCCCACCCCCACAAAGCCCCCAGCCATCTTCTTCATTCGTAGCCATCTTCTTCATTCTTCATCTATATTTTTTTTCTTCTTAAATTCTTAACAATCTTACTAATACAATTAACAATTTTCAATTAAAAAAAAGTGAAAGTCATGAACTTTAGCATATTAATACATTTCTCTTTGCAAACTTGATATATTTTTGGAGAGTAAATTTGATTCCGGTGAAATTTCATTTTTTCCGGCTAACTTGATATGAATCTAAGATTACTTTATTGATATTATTAAAGAATTTAAATTCTAAGGAACCCACAACACAAGAAGAAGAAGAAAAATAGCAATAAATACGAATTAGATTGCTAAAGAAATAAGATTTCTAAAAGAATGTTGAATTTTTTTTTTTACAGAAATGGAGAAGAAGATGATAGGAGGGGGCGGGGGTCGCGTGGCGGAGGGTAGTGAAAAACATCCTTTTCTTTTTATTTTTTTATTATTGATTAATCAGATATTAAAAAAAATAAAAGATGGAGAAGAAGATGACAAGAGATGGAGAAGAGGAACAAGAAAGAGGGGGATGTTGAAGGTGACCCATTTTTTTTTAAAAAATTATAATTAATTTTTAATAATTATTAGACCCACAATGTCACGTTTCAGCTTTCAATTAGCCTTTTTTGCCACATCATCGCGTGTGTATTACACATACTTGAGCTTTTAGCTGATTGGACAAAATAGGCTCAATTGGATCAAAATTCGGGTGGGTTAGGGCCTGATAGGTACAAGCCTTAGTTGAGGGGTCTAAGTTAATTTTTGAAAGAAGTTTGAGGGTCTGTCGATGACTTAAGTCTTTTACCGTTTCATTCCTAATTAATTACTATAAGTCATTTAAATATTAAAAAAATTAATAATATTTAATAAAAAATAAAATAAACAAAAAATAATAAACAAACTATTAATGTTTTAAATTAACTTGACATCTTATATAAAACTCGTTTAAATTTTTTTTCACAATTATTTTTTATATTAATTTTGTTATATCACTTCTAATAAGTTATTTCCTAATTGATTATTATATATCATTTACGTATTAAAAAATTAATAATATTTAATCAAAAAGGTAAAATAGATATCTATGACATTTCTGCTTCAGCTGTTTCAACCATAATTTTATTATTTCATCCCTAATTAATTATTATGAGTCATATAAATATTAAAAAAATAATATTTAATTAAAATAATAATAAATTAACTATTGATGTTTTAAATTAACTTGACATCTTATATGAGACTCGCTTAAATATTTTTACACAATTATTTTTTATAGTAATTTTATTGTATCACTTTTAATCAGTTATCATAAGTTATTTAAGACATGTCTGTTTCGCGACTTCAATCGTGATATTTTATTGTCTGTCGAAATTATATCAATGTCACTTAAATTGAAATAGAAGAAAAAGTATTATAAATTTCAATAATTAAAGACGTAAAATAATTTTAAAATATAATAGATTATCAATGCTACAAAAGTTTGGACAAGAAGAGTATTATAAATTATAATGGGTAACAACTTAAAATAGTAAACTACAATGTCTAAAAAACTATTATAAATTACAATAGCTAACAATTTAAAATATCTAAAAAAATATTTAAAATATAATTAAATCTCAAAATTTTATTTGTAACACATAAATTGGAACTAAATAATATCATATATTGGGTTCCTGCTAGCACGGGTCTTCGATATGTAGTAATTTTATATGACAAAGAATCCGTATGATATCCTATTCAATATTTTGATGGTTTCGGCTTTACTTTATTGGCATATTTAAGTATTAGTATGAGCATGGGATTATTAAGAATATTTTATTTCCTTTGTTTTTGAGCTGAATTTTTTCATATGCGGTAACCAAGCATAATTCCTTTCATTAATTGATTTTTTAACTGATTTATTAAAAGAAAAAATTTTATTCGATAGATTTCACAAAATATTACCCTTTCCTTACATTTTTGAGATTACTCACTTGATAAAGACCCTTTTCCCGCGCTCACCTTTTGATCTTTCCCCTCATACTCTCGCTATACAACAACATATTCAGCGTATTCTCACATAGCGGGGGTTGGGAGGGTAGAGTGTATGCAGATGATACCGCTATCTCAGATGAAGTAGAAAGATTGTTTTCAATAGATCCCGACTTATGACTGATAACAATATAACAAACACAAAATATAAATACATATAAACTAGTACAGTATGCAAAATAAACTAACACCGCTAGCCATGAGATAATACTAAAAATTATCTAACCGAAATCATATACATCACACAACACCACGAACAAGAAACTTCAGACACAAAAGAACGCTCCACTACTGTTACCGATGCACTCCCATCCCTTAACCCTTTACCCTAATCCTCACACCTTCTTATCAAGGGTCATGTCCTCCGTAAGCTGTAATTACTCCAAGTCATATCTAATTACTACTCAAATATTTTTTAGCCTATCTCTACCCCGCCTAAAATTATCTATAGTTAAAGTCTCACACCTCCGTACTAGAGCGTCAGAGCCCCTCCTCATCACGTGCCCGAACTAACGTAACTTCACTTCTCACATCTTGTCCTCCACCGAAGTAACCCTCACCTTCTCTCAAATAGTCTCATTCTTCACCTTATATTTTCTGGTATGGCCGCACATCTAATGCAACATCCTCATCTCCGCCACCTTCAATTTTTGAATGTGGGAGTTCTTATCATTAGCCTCTAATCTCGCTATACTAAAGAAAATAAAACTTTAAGCATTTGCTCTCTCTAGAAAAATATGTACATTCAATTTTTTTTTTAAAAAATAAAAATATATACACTTCTATTCTGAACTTTGAATTTTTGTTTTGCTTTTGGTCTTTCTATTGTGCTCTCTCTAAAGTTTAAGGTTATTATTTTTCATTGTTAATGGGTTAGCTTTCTTAACTACACATTCAATACTTACGTGGTAGTTTTGTTTAATTTTTAAATATCTATTTATATATAATAGGAGAAGCAAAAGTGACAAGTGTCAATATTAGAAAAATTCTAATTAAAAAATAATAATTAAATATTAAACATTAAACATAATTATTAAAAAAGAAAAAAATATATAAACTAATCTGCACATGAATTACCTCTATATAAATTACACATCTATCTATATATAATAGAAGAGGCAAAAGTGACCAGTGTCAATATTAGAAAAATCCTAATTAAAAAATAATAATTAAATATTAAACATTAAACATAATTATTAAAAAAGGAAAAAATATATAAATTAATCTGCACATTAATTACCCCTATATAAATTACACATTAAAAAATAATTTTTTTTTTTAACATGCCTTGAGGACCCATTTGTAGTCTTTGTAAAGAATGATTAACTATATAAATTACACATTAATTACCCCTATTTTCTTAACTATATCAATAATGATTCAAAGAAACCGCCTTGAGGACCCATTTGCAGTCTTGTTACGATAGTGTAGTACATAGCTGCATACAATTTAAATATTTTGTCAATGTATTAAAATACTTATAGAATTAATAATTTTATTAAAAATACTAAAATTGCTCCATTTATAGTTCCATTATACATTCGTTCAAATGTATAATGACATATTATACATTCGTAATGAAACAACTATTAAAAAACACAACCTTCGCCAACACAACAACTCCTTCAAAACAACTATTACAAAACAAAACATCCATTAAAGCATCAACAAATAAAGCTAATCCTACCTTTGTTTGCCAGATCGTTTAGAATAGGTATTGAAGCCATTCGATATCGCATATTTTTCCATTATCGAAACCCGAGTTTGCTTATCCTTATAAAGCTGGTTAGGTTAACCTTTATTTCAGTGTTCTTCCAATCAGTAATGAAATTTTTTACTTCAAATTCTGGAACGTATAATGAATAATGATTCTGCGTTTCAACAACCGTTAAAGTAACATAAACTGATTCATTACCTTCAATATACAGTACTGCCTTGGTTTCATTATCAAACTGATATCCTTATTCGATTTGTGAAAAGTTGATATACACAACGAAAAATTAACAAGCCCTATAAATTATTACTTCAACTCAATGTAAACCTTCACTCGATTATCATTCCTTATGATAAATGGAGAAGAATTACCATCAAAGATGTATTTAACTTTAATTTTTTTCGAACATCATCAATATTCAATTCCATCGCAATCATCGCATTCAATTTCAGAAAGTTAATACTTTCAGAAACAATAATTTATATGATTTATAACTGATTTTTAACTCCCAGACATCGGAATGATGCAACAATATGGGGATGTTCATTTTTTTATTCCAGAAATCAAATATCGATTTTGACTTTTTTTTCTCAAGAACGTATATCAACAGTGATGAAAATTAACAGTAATGATTAAGAGTTTGTTTGAAATTTAAATTTCAGTTACTATATTGACTCATACACTACTTAATTATATGTATTTAATGGAGTAATTTAAGGATTTGAAATATATTTTCTGATAGCTCTTTCCTTAAATGTAGGAAAAATAGTTTTATCATACATCCCACGAATGTAGAACAAATCCATGAATGTATAAGTATATTTTGTAAAATAGGGAGAGAGAAAACCTATAGAGATTTTCTATAAACAATTTACACGGAATTTCTGTGGTTTATACTTATTTTTAATACCACTATTCTTTTTACAATCAGTGTGTTTTTGTGTCAATTATATATTCTCAATCTCATTTTTATTTATTGATTTCGAGTTTAATTAAGGGGAAGATCACAAAATCAAGTGCGGGTATTTTATGTTATGTTTTAAGATGCTCTTTAGCTTTCTCGATCAACAATGACGGAACACTTGATTTTGAGATCTTCCCCTTAATTAAACTCGAAATCAATAAATAAAAATGAGATTGAGAATATATAATTGGCACAAAAACAATACTGATTGTAAATAGAATAGTGGTATTAAAAATAAGTATAAATAACAGAAATCCCATGTAATATGAAAGTATTTACAGAAAATCTCTTTAGATTTTCTCTCTCCCTAATTTTACAAAATATACTTATACATTCGTGAGTTTGTTATACATTCGTGGGATGTATGATAAAACTGTTTTGCCTACATTTAAGGAAAGAGCTATCAGAAAAGATATTTCAAATTCTTAAATTACTCCATTAAATACCTATAATTAAGTAGTGTATGAGTTAATATAGTAACTGAAATTTAAATTTCAAAAAAACTCTTAATCATTACTGTTAATTTTCATCACTGTTGATATACGTTCTTGAGAAAAAAAAGTCGACTTCTTTCTTGATTTCTGGAATAAAAAAGATGAACATCTCCATATTGTTGCATCATTTCGGTGTCTGGGAGTCGAAAATCAGTTATAAATCATTCAAATTATTGTTTTTGAAAGTATTAACTTTCTGAAATTGGATGCGACTATTGCGATAGAATTAAATATTGACGATGTTCAAAAAAATTAAAGTTAAATACATCGTTGACTATAATTCTTCTCCAATTATCATAAGGAATGATAATTGAGTGAAGGTTTATATTGAGTTGAAGCAAAAATTTACGGGACTTGTTAATTTTTCGCTGTGTATATCAACTTTCGACAAATCGAATAAGGATATCGAGTTTGATAGTGAAACTGGGGCAGTACCGTGTATTGAAGGTAGTGAATCAGATTCTGTTGCTTTAACGAAAACGTAGAATCAGTATTCATTATACGTTCCAGAATTTGAATTAAAAAATTTCATTACTGATTGCACGAATACTGAAATAAAGGTTAACTAGCTTTATAAGGATAAGCAAACTCTGATTTCGATAATGGAAAAATATGCGATATCAAATGGCTTCAACACCTTTCTAAACGATCTGACAACAAAGGTATGAACAAAAAAATTAGCTTTATTTGTTGATGCTTTAATGGATGTTTTGCTTTTTAATAGTTGCTTTGAAGGAGTTGCTGTGTTGACGAAGGTTATGTTTTTTAATAGCTATTTCATTATGAATGTATAATATGTCATTATACATTCAAACGAATGTATAATGAAACGGTAAATGGAGCAATTTTAGTATTTTTGATAAAATTATTAATTTTATAAGTTTTTTAATATATTGGCAAAATATTTAAATTGTTTGCAGCTATGTACTACACTGTCATAACAAAAACTGCAAATGAGTCCTCAAGGCGGTTTCTTTGAATCATTCTTTATATAATTAAGAAAATAGAGGTAATTAATGTGTAATTTATATAGTTAATCATTCTTTACAAAGACTGCAAATGGGTCCTCAAAGCATGTTAAATTTTTTTTTTTTTTAATGTGTAATTTATATAGGGGTAATTAATGTGCAGATTAGTATATATATATTTTTTCTTTTTTAATAATTATGTTTAATGTTTAATATTTAATTATTATTTTTTAATTAGGATTTTTCTAATATTGACACTTGTCACTTTTGCCTCTCCTATTATATATAGATAGATGTGAAATATGTGATCACTTAGGCAAAGTACAATCTATGATTATCAATAAATTTGTTTATCACTTAGAAATCATGTTTTAGGAATTTATTAAGTAACTTTGGTCAAAAGACTATTCTCAATATTGTTTTGTTTGACTTCGGATATCATAATCGGTCTTCAACATGTCTATTTTTAGCAATATACGAGTCAGTTTCAGCATTTAAAAGCAACTTTCAACAATACAAGAAAAAATTAATTTCAGCTCATTAAATAAATTTTCAGCAATAAAATCACTTTTCGGTAGTTAAATATATTTTCATCATATATATTTTTTAATTTTTAGCAATGTAAAAAAAAATTTCAGCAATTAAAATTTAGCCTCCAGCCCTTAAATGATATTTTTCAGCAACAAATATAGTTTTTCAGCACTTTAATTTATTCTTCAACACCTTAATATAATTTCAACACGTTTAGTTTATTTTTTTTAGTATTTAAATTATTTTTCAACATATTTAACTTATCTTCTAGCACTTAATTTTAATTTTCAGAATATTCAAATAATCTTTTCAGCAACATCTATCGGAAACAGCCTTTCTAATTCGTTAGAGGTCTCTGTATGGACTGCGTACATCTTACCCCCCCCAGACCCCACCAGGTGGGAATACACTGGGTTTGTTGTTGTTGTTGTCTTTTCAGCAACTAACACTAATTTCTAGTGTTTAAATTATATTTTTTAGTACTTTAATAATATTTTCAACAATTAAATTCTAATTCTTAACATTTTTTTTGCATACTAGAATCAATTGATGCTATATTTAATTGATTTTTGACATATTTATTTAATGCAATGCAAATAACTATTTGCCATTTAGGTATCATTCATATAGGTCTAATTTTTTAACAAATGAAAGATTGCTTATTGTAACATGTTAATCACCTAATCAAGCTTAATTAAATAAGAGGTTTTATTTGAGATAATTATGTGTTAAAAGTTAGTGTGGCTTGTTTGATGCGAACCTTGAGTCTAATTAGGTAACATACTTTTCTTTTTGTCTAAACAAATTCAAACAGTGAGTCCAATACCTCTTGGACACTAAGTTGGGTTGGATAGATATTTTGAAGAGCGCTAGTTTATACCATTGTTTTTCTTAGAATTTTTTAAATTTAATAAATAAATTAGGTAGGGGATAGGTAGACATTCGAAAAAATTGAAAGTTAATCCGAGTGTAATCCGACAATGCGACATACGACTTTGTCACCCGTTAATAAATCGGGCGCTGATTCAAATAATAAATTTTTGTCTAGCCTTTTGAGTTCATTTTATCTTTTATTTACTTTGCATATTTTAGTTGTTTGGGGTAGTTTAAGTTTTCTTATATATTAAAAATTTTGATATATTTATTGTGCCTTTTCTATCTTTTTGCTTATCTGAATCTGTTTTTATTCTTTTTCTTTTTGCATCTTGTCATCACCTAACTAATAAATACTTAGAAAATAATTAAGTTATGTGTATTGCTTATTATTATCACTTAGTTATTTTGAAGTTAATAAAAATAAGAGACTTTTGTGATCACGTAGAATCCCTACGTGATAAACAAATTTGGTTGAAAATTTCATTTGTGGATCTCGAAAGGAGCCTAAGATATTTTTTTTAAGGTTATTTGAACCCTTATCCGAACTTCTGGTGAACTAGACTAAATAATAAAATAAGTTCGTAGTAGAATGATGCACTAACACACCTTAATTCGTTAGGTGGTGACTCTCACTTTTTAAATACTAAAAAAAGAGTTGTCATGTCGAATCTTGCTTTTTGCGAGAAAAATTGAGCGTGATAGCAAGGCGACTCTGCTGGGGATACTTAGGTTTTAATCATTACGAATGTATGTGTTATGTGAAATTTTACTTATATTTGTCTTAGTTTATTTTTGAAGTTTGTTTTGATTGTCACATTCCTCTTTCATTTATGTGATTCTTTAAATAATTATTTTGACATTTTAATTGATTGTTGTTACATGTTAATTCTCTTGTATTTCCTCTTATTTGTCATTTTATAGAGTTGTGAGTTGTGTTATTACATGTTAATCCCCTTTTCTTTTTCTGTATTATTTTTCTAGAAGGGCATTCATATTTTCACCCGTTTCCCATTACCCTTTGCTTGTTTATGTGTGATGTCTTATTTTTGATATCTCGTTGATTGTGTATTTGTACTGTTCAATATGTTACTTCTTTTCGTGCTATTTGTTATTGCTTTTCGTGATATATGTTATTGCTTTTTGTGCTCATATCTTTCTCCACTTAGAACTTTCGTTTTATTTTCTTTTTAAAGCACCCTATTGAAAATGCCTCATGAATCAATCGATCAATGGTGCGTCGACAGTCATGAACTTTTTTGCTCTCAAGTTGTCCGCTTGAGGAAACCTTGTCAAAAAATCACTCGTCGTCTCTAGATCTTAATCTTATATTCCTTACTAAAAAATATGAATCCTGATAAATGTAGAGTGTCTTCATGACTTATATGCATATCTCGAATCTATTGTTTAAATTTGTTCTTATGTATGTATATGACAACACTCCTTGATTATTTTGTCTATAATCTATATCCACCGCTATTCGAATTTCTATAAGTCTCAGTTTCAGAATATACCTGACTTGATTCTTGTTCTAGTAAGACACATAGGCAATTCTTTAAAAGAATACGATTTTTCTTTTCTCTTTCCCTTACAAAATATCCTAGTTTTTAAAAATGCGGTGCACTCTTTATCATTCAAATATTTAGTCCATCAAATCATGTTCTCCTATTCTTTCACCTTATCATAATGTCATGAGGCTGAAAGAGATCCTTTTGGTGGTTATTCAAAAGATTTTTCACAATCTTTCACATTTTTAATGTTTCAAACCAAACAACTCAATTGAGTTAATTTTTCAAAATTTTATAACTTTTCAAATGTTTGATTCTCCCATTTCTTCAGAATAATATGTCTTTAAAAATTCTATATCTATTTTTTCAATATCTTATCAGTATTTACTTGTTCACCCCATCAATTGTAAGTACAAACTTAGTACCTAGTTCTTTCTTAGAGCCTATTTTTTTTAATATCAATTCACTTCTCAAGCTTAAGTTCTAGTCCACCCATTCGTCCTAAAGTGCCTTTTGACAAGATGACTCATATTGTTATACTATTTCTTTTCTTATTGAGTGTACTGCTACAAGTTCATTTCATTTGGGTTGAAAAATATTCTTAGCCTATATTATCTTTTGATCTTAGTTTGCCTCTATTGACACCTAATTTTTCTCCACGATTAAATTTAATTCTGAGTTTCTTCGATTTTTAATAAAATCAAAATATTTATTTCATCTGAATAAATATGCTCTAAAATATTTATTTGAGTTAATTTTGTCATTTAAATAACGACTATACATTTTCATTTTACATATACGAGATTGTATAAATTTTGTTCTTTAATTGAATACTTTTATCAAAATTGGACTATTATCAAGTATTATCTTGAAAATTGATTCGAATGGTTAATATTTTGAATTCAATATAGTTTATTCTCAAAAATTAATATATTTGAAGAAATATGTTTGATTTTATTAAATCAAGAAGCTCGGGATTAAATGAGGTATTAATTCATATCGAATTTCGATTTAATCTAGCCAATCTATTAGCTATGGCCATAATTGAAATTAAATGGGTCACAATTGCAATTGGCCAATTGATTTTCAATGTGGCAAAAACTTAAATGTAATTGGCCAAATTCCTAAAATTCCTACAAAGTTCCAAATCCTCAATTCTACCTCAACCCTGTCTTTTTTTCATTATAAAAATTCAAAATTTGTATTAGATTATCCAATTCCCCCTCAACCTTGTCCTTTTTCCATTTTGATATTCAAAATTTGTACTAGATTATACAATTCCACCTCAACATTATTCTCTGTTCCATTTGAATTTCAAATTTGTACTGGATTGTACAATTTCACCTCACCTTATCCTACAACAAACCTTACCCTCAATATTGAAATTCCCAAAACACCCATCCTTACTCTCAATATTGAAATTCTCAAAACACCCTTAAATTCTTTCTCCCACATTGGTATTTGAAAAGAATTCGATCTGCATCCTTTTCTATAAATGCTATCACTATTTTGGTAGAAGAAAAAGTCTCAAAGAGTGAAAAAATCTTTTGAGCGAAAAGTTAAATTTCTATTCGTAAAAATTTTCAAGTCATAGTCTAATCGGGATTCTCGAAAGATTGCTCTCCGGAGGTGATCAAGACTCCGAAGAAAGATTGAAATCCCGTTTTGCTGCTCTGAAAAAGTTAACACACCTTTCCCTTTTAGTTTTGTTATCGTTTTCTTCTTCATTTCCTTCTTCATAGTTTAGTAGTTGTAATTGTTTGTTGGGATTGTTTGTTGTAGACAGCCTTAAAGGCCATAGGATGTTGTGACATCAATATTATGACTATTTTTATGTTCATGGTATAAAATGAGATTACGTGTTTCTTTGTCTTTATTCTTAGATTATTATGATTAGATCGATAAAGTTTCTATATTTGTTTGATTAAAATATATACTCATGCCTTGTTTAAATTCGTTGTCGGTGGATATGTTCGTCTTTAGCATGTAAACTTGTTTCCTTTATGCTAAAAAGAATAGTTACTATTGTTTGTTTCGCCTTACTAAATTAGATCGATAAAGTTTCAATCTTTGCTTGATTAAATACGTACTCATGTCTTGTTTAAATTCATTATTGGCGGATACATTTACTTTTAGCATGAAAAGTTGTTTCCTTTATGTCACAAAAAGATTTTCTCATCTTATGCTCATTACCCTTTTCTTTCTTTAATGAAAACATATCTTAGACTATATCATATCATAGTATTTGGTACAAATATGTGTTAATCTATAGGAAATATTTGTCCAAAATTTAAGCAACTATACTTATGGGTCGTCAGTGTCTTCTTTTCAAGGATTTGTTGATTATATTGTTCTAGGCTCAATTTTTTGTATTGTTTGAGAAATAGGTTAATTTCATTTTCGTTGGATAATTTGATTTATTTTTGATATCATAGTATACTATTTCTTTATGCTTGAGAATACTATTTTTTCATCTCATCATTCATCTATTAAGTGTAGAATTTTCGAACACATATTAATTCTTTTTCTTTGCATGAATCTGTTTTGGAGTCCAAATGGACTCTTTTCCTTTTGCATTTCGTAATGGGCTAATGAGGCCTACCTCTTCGAGTCAAGTCTGAAGTTTAACCCAAAGTTGATTATATGGCGTGCGGGTGCAGGAAGATAAAAGAATGAAAATGGGTCAAAACCTATTGATGAGGCGCTAAGAGACTTGAAAAGTCTCGATTTTTATTATTATCTTATTCTTTATTTATTTATTTATTTATTTATTCATTCATTTGGGCCTCGAAGTCAGAGTTATAATTTAATGTAGATGAAGCAAAATTTTGGGCCTTCAAGGTCGAAAACTAGCTTAGGACAGATTATGGGAAAAAAACCCAAATGATTAGACTAGGACAAGTTTATTTGAATAATTTGGGCCTAATGGCCTAAGTCTTTTAGTCTCCCTTTTTTTCCCTTTAAATGCTAGTTGTTATTTTTTTAGTTTTCTTAGACTTAGTTAAAATTTCCGCTAAGTCATCAAAACTCATTTTGCACAAATCCTGAAAACAAATTCTTCCTTCATCGATTTTTTTTTCAAAAACTCAATTTTCCTTTTAAAGTTAGTCAAAAGGTTGTTTTCAAATAGTCTGGATAACCACAAGTTACGCTTGGTGCTTTAACAACCTTCCAAGAGTATTAATAGGAAGCACTTACTCAAAATTTCTAAACTTAAAAGATTTTTTCTGTTTTGAATCTTTTAAGTAATATTTTTAGTTTTTCTTGGTATTTTCTCAAAAATCAAGTGGCGAATCTGTAATTTCTTTAATTATTTCAATTTTTTTTTAAATTTTGAAATATTTTAAAAAGTCAAAAAATAATATTTTCCAAATCCTTCGAATTGAAAAGGGGGCAAAACAGAAATAACGACTTTGCTGGGGACTTTAGCTAGGTTCTAACCAAATATTCGAATTAATTTCTTTGACAAACTATTGTAATGTTTAAACTATTTATGTGATTAAGTGTTTAAAGTGTTGCAATTATTAACTGTTGCATTCATGACATAATTTCACATTTTGATTATTAAACTATTTTGGAGTTTCTTGGATGTCCCAACCCCTATTGTTCAATTTTGAATAAAGTGTTGGAAATACAACAGTTTATTGACACATAAGGCGTTCAATGATTGTTTGTATTTTTAGACCCAAGTTGTCTACTTGGGAACCTGGTTGAAGCCCACTCTAGATACCTAGGATAGAGAAAAACCAAAACTCTCTTTTTAGGCATGAGCCTAGAACGACCTAATACCCAAGGGGTTATTAGGCCCATTAGAAAACCTGCCTTACGTCAGGACCACGAGTCATAACAGAGGATCATTCTTTATGTGTTAAATTGAAGGATATAATATTGGATTGTACGGACCATTGTTCCTTGGATTTGAGGGTTTTATTTAGATAGTTTTGTTTAATCAAAAGGTTTTCATTGGAAGGATATATAGACGTTTCAAGAAGTTCGAAGATCGAAGGGCTTCTAAGGAAGCTCTGTTTAGATTTGCTCCCCTGTGTGGGATTAATATCTTGTATTTCCCTTTCCCTCATTTTGTATCCCATTTAATTTATTAATGAAGTTTGTATAATATTTTGGGGGCAATGGAACATCTTACAAACATCATATATATCCTCAAACATTAGGCTTACCTTTAGCTTGAAAGGTTCCATATATGCTAGGACACGTTAAAAACTATTTATGTGCTAAAGTGTTTCACTATTTTTCTTTATCTATATTTGTTTGATTTGTCTCATATATTATATTGGTCAATTATTACAACTCATGAACTAGCAGTTTTACCTTTTGAGTGTTTTTCTTTCTTTTTAAAGAGAGACTGACTTATGTTGGGAAAAAGAATTACTTGCTTCGCAAAGAGTAAACAAAGTAATCATTAGCGGCATCAATCACGAAGAAAAATGAAGTTTTCTCAAAGACACACTTTCGACGCCCTTCTATCTTACATTTTGAAGATATTTTTTTCTTTTCTTGTAATCATACTTTCTTGTCGTTATTTTCTTGTAATTGAACTTTATGATTTGATTTATTTATAATACGAACTATGTTGGACCTGAATTTCTGAGAATGAAATATGTGGGCAGCCTATGTTGGCTTCGGTCAATTCTTTAGAAAATTTATTTTTCCATCTATTGGCGGAATGATATTTGATATGATTCCTATCTCAATAGAATATATGGACACTCTACTAGATCGATAATATTCTCCATAAGATTTTCATAGAATTTGGGACAATTTTTTGAAAGGATCTCGAAATTTAATCAAGAGAATATTTTTCCTAGTTTTTATGGATATAACATTGGAGCATGTAACTGGGGCAAAATATTTGGAGAAGGTCTAACAAATATCATAAATCTCCACATTTACTACAAAGGTGACCACCAGATGTTGCTAATGCTGAAACCAAGACATAGTTTTTGAGAAGTTCTCCAAATTCAAGCTACACTGTGCCAAAAAGAACTAAAGTATTTTGCATTCTAGATTGAGGAAAATTTTTTGAGAAGATCTCACAAATTTCATACTAAATGATGTCATAAGTTGCAAGAAAATTCGAGAGTTTCTATGTTATAAACTGGGGCAGAATTTTTGAGGAAGATCCTAAAAATATTCCACAAAAGACTTTATCTCAAGATTGCAAATCAATGGTCAATAAGGTTGAAACATCCCATAAATAGGGCCCTTGAAAATTTCCAAAGTTTGGACCCTTTTTTACTTGGTACGACTCAAGGGAGTCACTAGTACCCGTGGTTACGAGTCGTAGGGTGCCTAGGTGGTCCAATCGTACCCTAGATAGTAAGGTAGGCTTAGATACTACATAAGGTATGACTGATATGGGTAAGAGTCATATAGGACCAAGTGGTAGAGAACGAGTCATATGGTGCATGGTTAAGTTTTCTAGTGTAATCTTTCAACTATATGATTTGTAGATACGATTGAGATTACACTCATACCCTTAGGTACAATTTTAAGGAGATTAAATTATATATAAACCATTAGGTAAGTTCGTGTCAAGGTTGTATATGAGTTGGGGTCTCACTTGTACCCTTGGTCACGGATGGTAAGGTGTATTGTACCCCTAGACGTGAATTGTTTTAATTTTTAAGTCAAGGATAGTTTAGACATTTCATACTCCTAAAACCTTATGTCCTCATGTTATATAACCCTATATAGCCTTCTATAACACTTATTAGAGGATCATAACACATCAAATACTCTCTCAAACTCTCTCTTGGAAGATTGGAGGTAGGGTTTCACAAGTGCTCTTCAAAAGGCTCATAGGTCAAGATTTCTTTTGTGAATCTTCTTGTATAAGACATGTACTACTTCCCTTATTGTTAACTATAAATAAAAGCATTTTTTATTGTATTTTATATGTTGGTTTATGAATCTTTAATGGTGGATTTCAAAATATTATTGAGGGTCTTTATGCATATGGTTTGGTATTGGTTTAAACTATATTTATACATATTTTTGTCAATGGTTTGCATATGTGGTTGGTTGTTGGTAATGGTTTAAATAATGGGTCTTTATTAACCCTAATTATGGTTATCTCCATGTTGGTTTTGGTCTTGGTAAAGGTGTGCCCTCAACATGTTCGATAAAATGCCTCAAAGAATGCTTTTACTCTATTGTTGAACTTGCATTGGAACTCTTGCATGGTTTGGTTTGGTAATGAAATTATAAACAGTTTTGGATGGGTTTGTATGTTTTAAATGTTTTAAATGATATAAATGCTTTAAATTTTTGGCATGGTCTTAAATGGTTTAGAATGGTTTAAAGGTTAAGGTTTTGATGGTCATGGTTGGTCTATTTTGAAAATCTTGTGGGATACATAGAAATCCCCCAGGTGAATGCATTTATGGAATTGATTTAAATGATTTAAAAAGGCTAAAGACTAATTGGTTATGCTTGTGAATAACATGGAAGTCTCCCATGAAGTTTAATATGGTTAGTGATTGGGCACTTGAATGTCCCCTTAATCTAAATGGTTTGAATATGGATAATGCTTGCAAGTATGGTGGTATGACGATACCACTCATTTATTGAATAGCCTTGGTTAATAAATGGATAATTGGATTATTTTTTTAAAGGTTTTAATCATGCATTAATGGCAGAGAGTGTAAGCTAAGCGGTGGAAGATGACAGTCCCAGGGGGATCAAAACGCGAAACTCATATTTTCCGATATGAGGAGTCTTTGATGGCCACATGTGAGTATCATGTTTATATTGGAGGGATGTACTATTAATCCAGGGATATTGTCTAATCATGCAGCTACACGCATTAGAACCCTTTTAGCAGGGGGAGCTGAACCCATATGGGCCGTGGATAGTAGGACGACTAAGCTACCTAGGTAAAGGTTTTAAATGCATGCTAAACCTAGGTCTCTTTCCTGGCACTTATATATATGTATGGTTGTATAAATATGGATGATTTTACTTGGTTTTGTAAATGGAATTATTTTATTCATATCCTAAGTGCATGCTAGTGTTCACCCACTAACCCATCTACTGGTGGCTGTATACCCACCCTATGTAGGAACCGACTATTCTACTCCTCTTGCTTAGTGATAGAATTCGGGAATGACCATTGGATTGAAGTGGTGAGCTTCCTTATTTTGAAAGGTATCTATTTCATGTCATGGGTTACTTCGTATGTGTTTCTCGTCTTTCATAGACTTTGGTTTTTGGCTATAGTCGGGGGCATGTCCTGACTGAATACTCTTTGGTTGGTTTAGAGGATTTGTATGGAAAACTGTGTGCCTGGCTGTGGTATGGACTATTTTTGTTATATATATATACGTTGGATTATTATTTCATTTGGTTTGGTTTATGGTTTCCACTTTGGCTGGTTGGTTTTAGGTGGTTGGACTTGATTAGGTTGGTTTCAGTTCTAGAATTATCCCAGAGTCTCCACATAGTTGTACACACTATTTTGTTAGATATTCGGACTTCAGCCGGCTCAAGATATGCTAACGGTGGTAGGGTTGGGTAACGGGGGCGGTTCTCAGCCTTGGTTGGGCTTGGGATTGCCTATTATGACAAGCCCCGGTACGGGATACATCAAAGGTGCATCAGGAGAGTAAGGCAATACCAACACATTTTGTATCTCAAAACTAAGAATGTTTTCTTTAGATGTTGGAAAAGTGAAGTCGCAATGTTGACAATGTTAAGCATGACAAAAGGCATTATCAAATCCACCATGCCCTGCCATGATAATCCAGATAACTTCTCTTTTCTATTTTCTTTTTAATGTATGTTTCTATTATTTCCTTATGATCTCTAACACTTTCTCTAATTTTGTAGAAAAATGATCGAGCATAACAATCAAGATATGGGGATATCATTGAAAACACTATCTCCAAATCATCATGAGTCAACCGACTTTATCTTATGTTACACTCTTGGCTTAGTTACAAAAAATTCTTATGTTATTAATGAGTTGTGTTTAAGTTATGCAGGTGACGTATGCAAGACTGCCTCTAAGAACGACAATAAACCAATCCTCTCAAAGTTTGAGGATTCAATCCAGAAGCTTAAAACGTGCACAAGTCCTTTTAAGGTTTTTGATTCAAAGGATGAAGTTCAAACAAATAAACTTCTATTTTTCTTATATATTATTGTTTTCTACCCTCTAAGAAGCTTATTGGATTGTCAGCCCATTCAAGGTGACACATCATGCTATATTTGGGGTCATCCAACCCTTTCAAGAGGAGATACCAAATAGTCACTTGTTCATGGTAACACATCTTATTATCTTTGGGTCATCCACCCTTTCAAAAGGACACATATTGTTATATTTGGGTTTTCCATCTGTTAAGAGAATGCATTAGCCCATTTCTTTATTTGAGACACATTATTAAGTTATGGACCATCACCTCCTTCAGTGTAACATGTTATTATGTTATGTATCATCACCTCCTTCAGAGTGACATGTTAAGTTATGGACCCTCACCTCATTCAACATGAAATGGTATTATGTTATGGATTGTCACCTTTTTCAGCGTGACATGTTATTATGTTATGGACTTCACCCCCTTCAGAGTGATATGTTATTATGTTATGGACCATCACCTTCTTCAGAGTGACATGTTATTATGTTATGGAACGTCACCTCCTTCAGAGTGACATATTATTATGGATCGTAACTTCCTTCGAAGTGACATGATATTATATGGACTATCACCTCTTTCAGAATGACATGTTATTATGTTATGGAATATCACCTCTTTTAGTGTGACATATTATTATGTTATGAACCATCACCTCTTTTAGAGTGATATATTATTATGTTATGGATCGGCATCTCCTTCAAAGTGACATATTATTATGTTATTAGACTGTCACTTTCTTTAGAGTGACATGTTATTATATGGATTGGCATCTCCTTCAACATAATATGTTACTACATTATGAGTTTTTACCTCCTTCAGTGTGGCATACTAAAACAAGATATGCACGATTGCCCTTATATTGCATTTGATACTAATAAGTTTAGTGCAAATGATTAATAGACACATTGGATCATCAATCCATTTAAAGTGGCATGTTACATTAAATTTGGTCGTCCGACCTTCAATGAGACACGTTGGAATGTCACTCCATTTAAAGTGGCATGTTACATTTAAATTGGGTCAATGAGACACGTTGGACCGTCACTCCATTCAAAGTGGCATGTTATATTTAAATTGGGTCATCCACCCTTCATAAGACATGTTGGATCATCACTTCATTCAAAGTGGCACGTTATATTTAAATTGGGTTATCCTCCCTTCAACGAGACACATTGGACCATAACTCCATTCAAAGTGGCTTGTTACATCTAAATTGGGTCGTCTGGCCTTCAATGAGACATGTTGGACCAACACTCCATTCAAAGTGGTATGTTACATTTAAATTGTATCATCCGCCCTACAATGAAAAATGTTGGACCATCACTCCATTCAAAGTGGCATGCTACATTTAAATTGTATCATCCACCCGATAATGAAAAACGTTGGACCATCACTCCGTTTAAAGTGGTATGTTACATTTAAATTGGGTTGCCCACCCTTAAATGACACACGTTGGACTATCTCTCTATTTAAAATGGCATGTTACATCTAAATTGGGTCGTCCGCTCTTCAATGAGACACGTTGGACCGTCACTCCGTTCTAAGTGACATGTTACATTTAAATTGAATTGTTTTCCCTATAATGAGATACGTTGGACTGTCACTCTGTTAAAGTGGCATGTTATATTTAAATTGGATCGCCTGCCCTTCAATGAGACATGTTGGACCGTCACTCCATTTAAAATGGAATGTTACATTTAAAATGGATCATCTGCCATTCAATGAGACACGTTGGATCGTCACTCAGTTCAAGTGACATATTACATTCAAATTAAGTCTTTCGCCTTTTACTGGTACATATTGGGTTGTCACCTTTTTCAAAGTGGCATAATATTTTTTAGAATGGGTTGTGCAAATTGGTTCATCAACTATCTCATCATAGTATGTTCAAATAGTTTTTTTTTTCTAATTTACATTTGTGTAATGCTACATTTACAACTAATCATTTATTTAAATAGTTGTCGAGACCATCCAAAAGGATGAAATTCTCAAATCACATCCTTGTTAGAAGTCATGTGGATACTTTGGGATATTTTGGTTTCATCTTCACTTTTGGGTTATTTCTATAGTCATACAAAGGGTAATCTTCTATTCCCTTCAAATTCGAGTGATAGGACACCAATAGCTGTGAAAATTATATTCAGGTAAATTCTTACCTATGGATGTGAAGAGCTCTATATTCATGGTTAAGAGATTACAATCCTCTTTTTTCACAACTCAATCAACTTATCACTCATTTCGAGTCAAAGATCGTCAAAAATAAAATACTATATTTTCTATCAATCGAGTCGTACTACAAGCAGTCTGATTTCCTGAGTCTGAGGGATGTATAGGCTGGGATCTATGTTGGAAACTCGACTGCATTCCAACCTCTCCCCTATCCGCTTATTCCTTTGCTTTCCAGTTTCACTAAAATTTAAAAGTCAGAATAACTTGTGAATTTCATAAAAATCGTGGTTAAAATTAAGCATTATGAACTATGAATTTAAAAGTGGCATGAGTTCTCATGTAAGCTAAAATATGTAGAAACCCTATACTACGTTTCGGCCATGACTCTGTGAGACTCGTGAGGAAACCAATCTCTTTTAGAAATGAATTTTTGGTCAGACAAAAATTAGAAATGTCACACTCTCTTTGCCCAGGGTTACTTGCATCCACCCTATCCACAGGGAGAGGGCAGTTGTTGACACCTAATTTTTGCCCTCCACGACTAAATTTAATCTTGTGTTTTTTCGATTTGTAATAAAATTAAAATATTATTTCATTTGGATAAATACGCTCTAAAATATTATTTGAGTTAATTTTTCATTTAAATAATGACTATACATTTTCGCATTTACATATACGAGATTGTAAATTTTATTACTTAAATGAACATTTTTATCAAAATTGGACTATTATCAAGTATTATCTTGAAAATTGATTCGAATGGTTAATCTCTTGAATTAAATATCATTTGTTCTCAAAAATAATTTATTTGGAGAAATATTTATTTGGCTTTATTAAATCAAGAATCTAGGTATTAAACGAGGTATTAAATCTATTAGCTATGACCATAATTTAAATCAAATTGGCCACAAATGCAATGCAATTGGCCAATTGATTTACAATGTGGCCAAAACTTAAATTGAATTGACAAAATTTCTAAAATTCATACAAAATCCTAAATCCCCAATTCCACTTCACCCTTGTCTTTTTTCCATTTTGAAATTCAAAATTTGTATTAGATTGTTCAATCCCCCCTCAACCTTATCCTTTTTCCATTTTGAAATTCAAAATTTGTACTAGATTGTACAATTCCACCACAATAGTATCCCCTTTTCCATTTGAATTTCAAAATTTATACTAGATTGTACAATTTCACCTTACCTTATCCTCCAACAAACCTTACCCTTAATTTTTAAACTTCTAAAATACCCTTAAATTCTTTCTCCCATATTGGTGGATGAAAAGAATTCAATCCCCATTCTGAACTCAATCCCCATCCTTCTCTATAAATACTACCACTATTTTGGTAGAAGAAAAAGTCTCAAAGAGTGGAAAAATTTTTTGAGCAAAAAGTTAAATTTTTCTTTTAGTAAAAATTTCGAGCGGTAGTCTAATCGGGATTCTCGAAAGATTGCTCTCCGATAGTGATCAAGACTCCGAAGAAACCATGAAGTCCCGTTTTGCTACTCCAAAAAAGGTTAACACACCATCCCATTTTAGTTGTGTTCTCATTTTCTTCTTCATCTCCTTCTTCGCAGTTTCGTAGTTGTAATTTTGTTTGCTAAGATTGTTTGTTGTAGACAGCCTTGAAGACCATAGATATTGTGATATCAATATTATGACTATTTTAATATTAATGGTATAAAATGAGCTAATGTGTTTCTTTGATTTTATTTTTTGATTATTATGATTAGATCTATAAAGTTTCGACATTTACTTGATTAAAATACGTACTCATGCCTTCTTTAAATTCGTTGTTGGTGGATATATTCGCCTTTAGCATGTGAATTATTTTCCTTTATGCTGAAAAGAATAGTTACTATTGTTTGTTTCTCCTTAATAAATTAGATCGATAAAGTTTTGACCTTTGCTTGATTAAAATATGTACTCATGTCTTTTTAAATTCATTATTGGCGGATATGTTTACTTTTAGCATGAATAGTTGTTTCATTTATGTCACAAAAAGATTTCCTCATCTTATGCTCATTACCCTTTTCTTCTTTAATGAAAACATATCTTAGACTATATAGTATCATAGTATTTGGTGGTACAAATGTGTTAATATATAGGAAATATATGTTCAAAATTTAAGAAACTACACTCATGGGTCAGTGTCCTTTTTTCAAGGATTAGTTGATTATATTGTGGTAGGCTCAATTTTTTGTAAGATTGTTTGAGAAATAGGTTAATTTTATTTTCGTTGGATAATTTGATTTGTTTTTGATATCATAGTATACTATTTTTTTTATGCTAGAGAATACTATTTTTCCATCTGATCATTTATCTATTAAGTGTAGAACTTTTGAACACATATTAATTCGTTTCTTTTATCTTTTTCTTTGCATGAATCTATTTTGGAGACCAAATGAACTCCTTTCCTCTTGAATTTCGTAATAGGTCAATGAGGTCCACCTTTTCGAGTCAAGTTCGAAGTTTAACCCAAAGTGGATTATGTGGCGTGCGGGTGCAAGAACATGAAAGAAGAAGGAAAATGGGTTACTACTCATCGATAAGGTCGCTAAGAGAATTGAAAAGTCTTGATTTTTATTATTGTCTTATTATTTATTTATTTATTTATTTATTTATCTATTTGTTCATTCATTTGGTCCTCGAAGCCAAAGTTGTAATTTAATACGGGTAAAGCGGAATTTTGGGCCTTCAAGGTCAGAAAACTAGCTTAGGACAGGTTATGGACCAAAAGCCCAAATGATTAGACTTGGAAAGGTTCATTTGAATGATTTGAGCCTAATGGCCAAACTAGTCTCCCCCTTTCCCCTTTATATGCTAGTTTTTTTTAGTTTTCTTAGAGTTTGTTAAAATTCCCGCTAAGTCGTCAAAACTCATTTTGCACAAATCCTGAAAACAAATTCTTAATCAATTTCTTTTTCAAAAAATCAACTTTTCTTTTAAAGTTAGTCAAAAAGTTATTTTCAAATAGTCCAGACAACCGGAAGTTAGCAGATACTCTTGGTGCTTTAACAACTGCCAAAAGTATTAATAGGAACCACTTACTTGAAATTTCTAAAATTACAAGATTTTTTCTGTTTTGAATCTTTTAAGTAATATTTTTAGTTTTTTCTTGATATTTTCTCATAAATAAAGTGGTGAATATGCAAGCTCTTAAATTGTTTCAATTTTTTTTTAAGGTTTCAAAATAGTTAAAAAGTCAAAAAATAATGTTTTCCAAACCCTTAGAATTGAAAAGAGGAGAAACAACCTCTCAAGCTTAAGTTCTAGTCTACCCATTCGTCCTTAAGTCCTCTTTGATAATATAGCCTACATTTTCATACTATTTATTTTCTTATTGGGTACACTAACTCTAGTTTTGTTTAATTTACTATTTTTATTTAAAGGTTGTCTAGTATTTGAACATCAACTTAATTGAAAATCTGCAATATGACAAATATGTTTGATATCCAAGCAGATTTTACCCCTCTTTATCCTCGTACAAGGCAAAACACTATTTGAATTGTACCTCCTTATCCTCGTCTTACTCACACACCCTCTAAATAGTTTTCTTCAACACGCACCACTTTTAAAAGTAGGAGCGTTTATTTAGATGTTTCTAAACAAAAGTTTCATGACTTAGAAAAAAGGTTGGATGAGAATTTGTGTTCCAAAGGTTTTCACAACTTGAGGTATGAGAACCTGTGTATACATCTCAGGATTGATTTATCTCTGAGGTAAAAAGTTTCAAAGTTCAATATGTTTGATGGGCAATGAGATCTGATCATACATCTAAAGGACTATTGTGATAGACTAGTTGGCATAGGACACGATGAGGCTCTTTTAATGAGATTGTTTTATTCAATGTTTGTCAGGGATATCACTCACTATGTTCGCCAAACAAGATTTTGACAAATGAAATACATGGTAAGAGATGGCTGAAGATTTTGTGGAATAATATAAGTTTAAAATCAATATTGGTCCAACAATGTGGGATTTGCTCGAGATAAAGAGAATGAACCATGACTTTTTTTGGTCAGAGATGGCTGAAGATTTTGTGGAATAATATAAGTTTAAAATCAATATTGGTCCAACAATGTGGGATTTGCTCGAGATAAAGAGAATGAACCATGACTTTTTTTGAGGAATATGCAATATGATAGAGATTGAAAGATTCTAAGATACATCCTTTTGTACCTGAAGAGGATTTGGTCCAATCTTTCATCAGGTCACTAGATGGAATATACTTTAAAAAATTCTTCTTCTTAGACAGGCACAGTTTTTCAATTGAAAAAGGTTAGAATATAGCATTTAAATGAGGAGAACTTTTGATGTTTTTGCAATACAAGATATTTTTCAAACACTAAAGAATCCATTCGAGGAAAGGCAAGATGACTCATCACCCTCCATACCCCATACACAAGGTTATCAGAATAATGAAGAGTCTCATGCTATTTTTTTATTTTTGTTTTGTGCATATTGAACCTTATGACTCATAAGATTCTCAGAACGAGGCTTATCAGATTAAACCCTACTCTTTTCAACAAGGTTCTCAGAATGAGGCTTATCTTACACAACTGAACTTTCAACATGGCCCTTACCTAGTACAGGGTATTTTTCATCATCCAAAGAGCATGATGCCTCATACCTTTACTTCTTTGACTGAAGCCTTGGTGAATATATTTGAAATATTGAGGACCCAAGGTATTGTGCAATTGAGGAGAGGATGGATCCCTGTGCATCCACCCCCTAAGGTACAATATCCAAAATCTAATTGAAAAAAAAAAGCTAATAGTTCAATGAGGCCCAATAAGCAATATCAACGATCCTGTCACTACAGGCAAAATCTTTGTTCAAGGTGATCCAACAAAAGTGTGTTTCAGATTTTCGTGAAAAAGCGTAAAACACATCATATGAATTGATAAGAATAGACCATCATCGTCACAAGCAAAAATCCATTATTATTCATTTATCTGCCTTATGGCTAAAAGAGATTTTTCCTATTTTATATACCTTTCTCTGTACTCATAAACTATGTTTGACCTGACTTTTATTTGGATACATAGGCAGCCCACTTCGGGTCTAGTCTTTATCTAATAAAAGTTTTATTTCCCATCTATATCTGAAATACCCTGGGTTTCGGATCCTTATAAAATTTTTGAGATTTTTGGGTTTTCAACATACTATAGGTGGGTACCAATTGTATAATGGGGTATGAACGGTATGCCTTGGTTATATACTAACTATTGTTGGTTGATGGGTTGGATTGGTTTTTGGAATGGGTACGACTTGGGTTGGTACGGGTTGTATGGTTGGATACGGGTCATTTGATTTGTTTTTTTCCTTCACTTGATTTGAGACTCAGTAAAATAACTTAAATTTAAGTACGAGTGGCTCACCATGATCCATAAACCAGGGTATGAGTTATATTATGAACTCATACAGTGAACAATGTTCAAACCTTTTATGTATCTATTCTGCCAGGGGTACGGGGTCAAGGGTACTAGTCGTGTGCTTGGGTATGACTTGGTTTGGGTAAATATTATGTTGGACAATGTTGGGTCCAAGGAGGAGGCCTAGGATATGAGTGGTCGGTACCACTCGTATTGAAGGGTACGATCGGTATGGTATAGTCATACCCTATGATGAGATTTTTATGCAGTTTAAGTGAGGGCAATCTGGATACTTCCCCACTTAACCTGTTAAGGTCCCATGACTTTTAAACTACTTAAGAGGTTATTTACCCTATTATTCTATTATTAAACACTTAGAAAACTTTGTTAAACACTCTACAATTCTCTCTAAGGCTTTTGGGTAAAGCAAGGCTAGGGTTTTACTAAGGTGATAAATTTAGGGATTGTGTTGTTGATTTTTCTCCATTATCTACTCAATTTAAGGCAAGATACTTTTCCCTGATTGTTAGTTCCAAATAAAGACATGATTTTTACAATGTTTTCATGACATGATTATTGTATAGTTTTAGGGTTTTCAAATATATCTTAGGGGTTTTGATATTAAATTTTTGGTTATAGTTTTCTCATGTTTTAATTATGTTGGATTTGGTTTTGGAAATACTATGTCCCTAACATGTTTGATAAAATGCCTATGATAATGCTTTTACTATATTATTAGACTTTTAATGAAACTATTGCATGGTATGGTTTGGTAATGGAACCCTAAATGGTATAAATGGTTAAATGGAATGGTTTGGTGGTCATGGTTCTGGTTAACTGAACTCCTTGTGGGGTACAATGGAATCCCCCAAGAAAATATATTAATGAACAACTTATGGCATACATGGGACTCCCGTAAGAAAAATAAAATGGAATACTTGTGGGGTACATGGGAATCCCCTAATTTAACTTGGTAAATATGTACACGGGAATCCCTTAACCTCTTAAGGTTTGGATAAGGACAATACTTGTAAGTTATAGTCGCTATGACAATACCACTATGAATAACCTTGGTTAATAATAAATGAAATAATGGATTGGTTGGTTGGAAATGGTTTTAATTTGGCAATAATGAAGGGGTGTGATAGCTAATTTAAAGGTGGAAGTACAATGGACAAACACTGGAAAGTCATGTTTGCCGACATGAGGGGTTGGTCATGGCGACCATATCTGATAATCATAAGGTACATGGGAATTATCTAAGTACACTGTACATATGTTTCATGGAAAGTGAAGGGTACTTGGGAATCCCCTTCTCTTATAGTATCTTTGATTCATGTGGCTACACACATCGAGGACCATTCAGGGGGTTAGACTAGACCATATAGCCCATGGGTGATTTTACGATAGTTAAGCTTAACATATTCAGGTTAATAGTTTTAAAGGCATGCTAAACCTGGTTCCCTTTCCCAACATGGTTATACATATTATATGTATGGTTTGTATGTATGTGGTTGGTTTACTTGGTTTTACTAGATGGCATTATTTTGTCCTTATCCTGACTATTTGCTAGCGTTCACCCGCTTACCCATCCTCGAGTGGATGGATCCTCACACAATGCAGGAAGTGGCATTTTACTCCTTCTTCTTAGTGCTCATATTTAGGATCATCTACTGGATTGAAGTGGTGAGCTTTCATATTTCAGAAGGCTCCATTTCATGTCCATGGATGTTTTTACACACTTTGGTTTATTTATAGATATTGGTTTTGGCTATGGTTGGGGGTATGTCCCAACTGAATCTTAGTTTTCTTTTGGTTAGAGGCTTTTGTAGAACTACTATGGGTTGGTTTAGGCGGGATCAGGAGTCAACCTTATAATTGCCATTGGTATTGGGCCTGATAACATTGGACTAAATTTCTCATTGTTCCATACTTTTATATTATGTTATGGAACTTTGTTTGGTTATTATTTTGGTTTAGTTTGGTTATGGTTATTGGTTGCTATTAGACGGTTACACTCATTTGGGTGGTCATGGTCCTAAACCTATTCGAGAGTCTTGGTTACATAATAGCACTATCTTGTTATACGTTTAGAATTCATCTGAATTAAGATATGTGTAGGTTGGTTAGGTTGGGTATTGGGGGTGGTCTTCTGTTCTGGTTGGACTTAGGATGCCCATTATGACAAGGCCCCGGGTTGGGTCGGGTCAATTACTATTAGAGCTTTAGGTTCATGTTAAATTGGGAGTCTACAAAGCTATGTCGAGTAGAGTCTCTTTTAAGGGTGTGTAGTGCGCCACATTTATAAGGTAGAGGCTAAAAGGCATTTAGGAATGTTTCACTTTCTTAGTATTCTATTTTCAAGCCGAAAGGTCTAAGGTCCTTTCTAATCCTGTTTTTTTTCTTTTCAGATCATGCCTCGATAATCTGAGATGCAAGGTAACTCTTCTGTCCCAACTAGGGACAACGTTGAAGGGATACGTACTACTTAGGGTTTTCATACACAGTCTTGGGGTCCAGTCCATTATATTTCTGGAGTTCCACAGGTTGCTACTAGTCCTCCTTAGGGTGAGGTAACTAATGCAAAATTTTGTTAATCAATACATGTTATTGCTAAGTTGGTTACTGCTTAGGCTGAGCAGGATACATCTGGAGTTCCATCTGCTGAGGCCACAAGGGTTGGCCATTTTATGAATATTAATTCTCTTACTTTTACTGGTGTAAAAGTGGAGGAGGATCCTCAGGGTTTCTTGGATGAAATAGAGAAAATCTTCAGGGTGATGCAGGCCGCGAATATGGAAGGGGTGAATTTTGCAGCTTATAAACTCAAGGATATTTTCTACCAGTGGTGAGAGAAGTAGGAATACACTGGGTTTGTTGTTGTTGTTGTTGTTGGTGAGAGAAGTGGGATAGGGATAGAGGTGATGTTAATGAGTTGTCCTTATAGGAGACTTTCTCAAATTCTTTTCTGGTTTGCTTCTTTCCTCAGAAGCTGAGAAAAGCAAATATGGAAGAATTTGTAAATCTTAAGTAAGGGAAAATATCGATCAAGGGATATGCCTTGAAATTTCATCATCTGTCAAGGTATGCTCTGAACTTGGTGTCTGATATGAGGGTGAGGATGAGAAAGTTTATTTTTAAGCTATCTCGGGATTTGATCCTTGAAAATAAGATTGCATTGCTGATCAAAGATATAGATATTTTAAGGTTGGTTGTTCATATACAATAGGTGGAGGAGGAAATAAGAAAACATATAGAATGCAGGAAAAGACAGGATAATAGGAGTAGGTTCTCTAAGTATGGTGGTGCTCAGCAGGTGGGTAGTGGGGATGGAGGTAAATGGAAAAAGAAGAAGTGGGGGAGTTCTGGTTCTTTCTCTACTTCTAGTGATCCTTACCTAAACATTCGAGTCATAGGCATTAGTAGAGTGGCAAAAATTTTGGGGCACAGGGTGCCCAATCTCAGGTGAGTGGGACTCAGTCGGCTTCTTCATGCCCTCCTTGCTGGTTATGCGGTCGTCTTCTTCATGCCCTCCTTGCTGGTTATGTGGTCGTCTT
The DNA here is from genome assembly GCA_030864225.1 of Capsicum baccatum var. pendulum. Lineage (NCBI taxonomy): Eukaryota > Viridiplantae > Streptophyta > Magnoliopsida > Solanales > Solanaceae > Capsicum > Capsicum baccatum. Next base: position 242,418,522 of record CM061554.1, read on the forward strand.
CATAGGGGATTTAGTATTGAAGGAAGGGAAAGATGTTTTAAATATAGCTAGCCAGGCCACATGCTCAGGAATTATCCGATTGGTAAGGGTACTTCGAGAGCAGTCAAAGCTCCGATTGCTTCATCTTATACTTTTGCACCAAAGGGTACTGCTTGTGCATCATTTTTTGCTTTTGGTACTGGCGCTGGTTGGAATAGGTTATATGATCTTGCTACTCGGCAGTAATATGAGGCATCACCTGATGTCGTGACTGGTATGTTACATCTTTTTTTCTCGTGACGTGTATTGTCTGCTTAATCCAGGGTCTACTCTTTTTTATGTGACCTCATTTGTAACTGTGTATTTTGGTTTTGATCCTGAGGTTATTTTGGATCCTTTTTCTATTTCTACACCAGTAAGTGATTTTATGATTGCTAAAAGGGTCCATAAGGTATGTATGGTATCTGTTGGTAGTAGGAAGATTTTGGTGGATTTATTTAAACTTTATATGGTGGATTTTGGTGTTATTCTAGGGATGGATTGGTTACACTCTTGTTATGCATCTTTAGATTATTGGACTCATAAAGTTGTCTTTAGGTTCCCTAGTGAGCCGGTGATAGAGTGGGAGGGTGGTTCCCTAGCTCCTAGGAAAAGGTTTATTTCTTATCTTAGAGTTTGGAGATTAATCAACAAAGGGTGTCTCTATCACTTGATTCGGGTTAAAGGTTCTAACTCGGAAGGTCCTTTCTTATATTCCATTCCGGTGATAAATGTGTTTCCTGAGGTCTTTTCAGATGATTTTCCTGGTGTTCTTCTAGATAGGGAGATTGAGTTTGACATTGATTCAATTCTGGACACTCGTCTAATATATATTCCTCCTTATAGAATGGCTCTGGCTGAGTTGAGGGAACTCAAGGAGCAACATAAGGATATTCTGTATAAGGGGTTTATTCTTCCTAATGTATCCTTTTTCGGTGCACCAATTTTATTCGTGCGCAAAAGGGATGGTTTCCTTTGGATGTGCATGGACTATCGACAGTTGAATAAGGTAACGATCAAGAACAAGTATCCTCTTTCGATAATAGAAGACTTGTTTGATCAGTTGCAAGGTACCAAGTTCCTTTCTATGATAGATCTTTTGTCTGGGTATCATCAACTTAAGATTAGGGAGGAGGATATACGTAAGACGACTTTTCGTAATTGGTATAGGCACTTTGAGTTCCTGGTTATGTTATTCGTATTGACCAATGCCCCAATGACATTTATGGATTTGATGAATAGGATTTTTAGGTAGTTTCTGGATCTTTTTTTCATTGTGTTCATTGATGACATCTTAGTATATTCTAAGAGTGAGGTGGATCATGCTAATCACTTTCGTGTGGTGTTGCACACCTTAAAAGAGGAACAGTTGTATGCCAAGTTCTCCAAGTTTGAGTTTTGGTTGAACGCTATAACTTTTCTTGGTGAATTATTTATACTGAGGAGATCATGGTGGATCCGCAATAGGTGGTTGTGAACCCTATGGTTAAAAGGTGGCCTAGACCCATGACTCCAATCGATATTTGGAGCTTCTTGCGTTTAGCTAGGTATCATAGGCAGTTTGTAGAAAGCTTTTTGACAATAGTTGCCTCATTGACTAAGTTAACTCAGAAGAAGGTAAAGTTTTCTTGGTCAGATGCTTATAAGGGGAGTTTTCAAAAGCTAAGGACAAGCTAACTTCGGCTTCAGTTTTGACATTGACTGAAGGTAATAAGGGGTTTGTGGTTTATTGTGATGCGTCCCGAGTGGGACTTGGTTGCATTTTGATGCAGCATGGGAAGGTAATTATGTATGCTTCCATGCATTTGAAGGTTCATGAGAAGAATTATCCTACTTATGATTTGGAGCTTTTAGCGGTGGTTTTTGCTTTGAAAATTTGGTGGCATTATTTATATGGAGTGCACGTGGACATCTTTTCTGATCATAAGAGTCTATAGTATGTGTTCACTTAGAAGAAGCTAAATGTCAAGTAGAGGAGATGGTTGGATCTTCTTAAAGACTGATATGAGTCTTCACTACCACCCAAGTAAAGCTAACATAGTTGTTGATGGTTTTAGCAGGTTTTCTATGGGGAGTTTCGCTCATGCGGGAAAGGAGAAGCGAGAGTCAGTGAAGTATATTCATCACTTGCCTAATCTTGGAGTTCATCTCTTGGACTCTAATTGTCACGATCCGAGCCGAGGCCTTGGCCATGACGGATATCCCAAACCGTGAAGGCCTGAGAGCCCTTCTCTAACTGGCAATCATATACACAATTCATAGACTATTAGGAAAATGCGGGGAAAAAATGACAAGACGGAAACATGGTCCTTCTTTTACTTTAATTGAACAATACAAAAATGAGTTCATGAAACATTCAAAAATACATGACACTAGTCTGGGTAATCTCTAACAACTCAAAAACACTATTGTCTAAATTCTGGGACAAGGCCCCCAGTCGGGCTAAAAACCAAAATGAAATATCAATGTCAAATCAACAAGGCCTTCCGAAATAAAGGAAGCTCAGCAACTGCAACTTCGAACAACCCAATCAACTGCTTATAAGGACTATGGGACTGTATCTCAGATTCTGAAATATATGGGGTCAATACAGATGTACTGGTATGCAACACAATCCAAAATAATGTATTTATATATAACATAAGTGATATCAGTTCATAAAATATTTTACATATAATATATGAAAACACATGGGCAAACTTAAAAGACTTTGAACATTTACTGAAATCCATGACTCACTCTTTATATTCACTTCTGAGCTAGGTGGTATACCCTACAACTCTACAATCTCACGGGCTATATGGAATCTGCCCTTAACTTGACTGCCAAGCCCCCAACCCAAGTTTGCCACAAGGGTTGGAGTCTTTATCTCTAATACGCCAAAGGGTACTAGACCAACGTATGGCCCCTCTTGGGGGATATAATGAATCCATGTCAGCAAAACATAGTTTTGGGCTAGGAGTTATCTGAACTCAAGCCTTCTTTGAGCAACCACCTAACTCTCTTTAAGCCTATTTTTAACTCTTTAAGACATGTATTCTCTGAAATCAAACTCTGAAAATCTTGCTCTGTTGTTCCATTCATCTGATTGGTATCGTAATACCGAGACTTGTAAGTCGTATGTCTAGGCCATATAATATCATGTTGCAGTCTCTTCATTCAAAATATAAAGTTTGGACCACCATATCATTCAAACAGTTCAAGAGAATTCACACTTCAAAACATTTGTCAAAATTATACTAAGACTCTCTCTTTTCAACATTTCAACAAAACATGCGGTGGTCAAGTATTTTTGTGACAAACCATGCAACACTTTAAAATTATCACTTCTCACTTTATAAAAAAGAAAAAACTCCCTCTCTTCTGTTCATAACAAAAGACAAGTCTCAAACAACATTAAACAAACTTGTATCATACTTCTCAATATGCATTTGAAATAATCTATACCGTATAAAAACTATGGGATTCATAGCAAGCGAGGGATTCTATATGTTCATGCTCTCAATTCAATCTTAAAATTCAATTACATACATACTTGTATACAAATACAAATCAAATTTAGAGGAAAGGCATCAAGACCAAAACATTATATCATTGAAATAATTCAAAATGCATGATCTTTAATATAATTCAAAACCCTTCATGAACTCATGATTTCTCAACATTCAATCATTATTAAAAACATTTTTACTATTCCCATGCAGTTTAAAAAATACCACGTACCTTATATTATAAGGTTTAAAGAGTAGAACTCAAATCTTGATTTGTTCCTTGGAAATCTTGGACTTAAGGAGTGATTTTCTTAATTTTTTGTTCTTGGAGGAAACCTTAGTTTGATCTTATTTTTGAGAGTGAAAAGAGGATTTTGATGTTGTATAACTGATAATGATTGACTAATAACATTTAAAGAGTAATTAAATCCATTGGGGAGGTTTTCTGAAAAGAAAAAGTACCAAATACCCCTTTTAATTTGACCCAAGTTTAGACGTTCATCAAAACTTGATTGATAGAAGAGTTTTAAATTCGTCTTTGGGTTTAGTGATTTTTGTGACCTAAATTCATATTCAAAGGTATTAAAACAATATAGGATTGATTATCACCCATATATTAACCAATAATAATTGTGTTTGTGTCTATACACGTAGAAAGGACGGTTCAAACTTTAGCCCGAAAGTGAGGGGTGTTACATTATCTCCCCCTTGGGATCATTTATCCCCGAATGATGGGTAGGGACTTTTGGAAGCTCTAAAAGTGTAGAATAAAGAACATAACATTGCATTGAACAGTTTACCTAAACAAAATATGTGAAGGAATCCAACGAGCTTCATGACAACCCCTAGGGAAATATGTAAGCCCGAAACATGAGATAACAAAACTTGATGTCGACATGATCTTGGCATGTGTTTTATGGCACATGTTCAAATCATTGTTAGACATGAATTTTACTAAGAATCCTCGGCCTGATTAAGATTGGTACAATACATGAGATGAGATTATAGATAGAAATAAGAATAGAAACATTATCCATCTTACAAGGTACAACGAAAAGACTTAAACTTAGAGATACTACTCGACTACGCCCCAAATAAGAGATAAACAACATAATCCATAATTTCCACTTATAATTCACCCCTTACACATCTAAACATCAGAGTTTGAGTCTCACTGCATAGTAATTTTAGGTTGAGGCCTAACTCGGAGGAAAGAGGTGCTATCTTTAGCTACAGGACCCTGTACTCTATATCCTATTAAGAAAATTACTTCACCTTATCACTACCATCAAATGCACTCAAGTTTTAAATCACGGAGCACCAACCACATAACACATTGGTTTGTGTTTCCATCAATCACAACATTTAGGCCTATCATTACTACACCCACTTCATGGATTTCCCCACTAAGGCTAGCCAATTCAATCATTCTCACTGAGCTTTTTGCCATATTACTCCTTTTTAATTATCTCACGTAACGAAAGTTCGTCTCCTTCTTCCCCCTTATTCTATAACCTTAGCTCAATAAATCACATCAAAATTTTCATCTTCACAAAGATCTACTCCCCATCTAACATACTACTACGCTTCCACAACTACCCTTATACTAGTATACCGAGGGTCATTGAGGGACCCGAGCATAAGCATCATAAATGGAAGTAACATTATCAAACCGTCACTCATACTTATTACACTACTCAAGGAGGGACATGAGGAGAAGATACGATAGAATAGAAACAAAGTGCTTCATAAATCAAGTGTTTGGATAATAAGTAAAGAGTCATTTGACATAAACACAACGCTACATGATTTTCTTGGATAGACCACAGTGAGAAACATGGGTGCACATATTTTGAGCTATATAGCATAAAGCTGGAATTTATGTAGTTAACAACTAAGACAAGGATTTCCACTTGAAGAGATTGGCCCTCATTCAAAGAACTGGAATTTCCTATGAGTCAACATAAACTTTATCACTTTGGCTAATTTCGGCATAAAATAATTCAGTGACATATAGAAACATATTTTCTTAGGACCAGGCATGCTGTGAGACATAGATTTGGATCATGAGCAACATAATATAGAGCTTAGAGGACATTACTACTTCTTGTTTAGAGGTTGAAACATGACCTGAGTTACATAGAGTGCTCTAACCTTAGACATAGGCCTGAGTTGAGTATATAATACATTATAGATGTCCATTCAAATCAAAGTAGGAGGAGCTTGCTTAAATATGAATTGATTTATCACGATTCTTACTTGAAACATGACACCACAAGAAAATTCGGAAACTACTTTAATCCATCATCCCCCTCTTAGATCAATGTCACACTCCTAGACTTGCGAATATAACCTCATATCAAAATTTATAGCCACAACTCTCAACACAACAGAGACATCTCCATAGACTCAAACTCTAAACTCTCCCCGATGAACTTTACTCTGAAGACCTTGCTTTCAAAAAATGATACTTTTAACTTTCGCTAGCCTCTATGGCCATCACTCTACAACTCCTACTCTCATGAGTGCACGCATCGACACTTCTTATCACAAAAGGGGGGTATCAGTATATACATGAACACAAACTCCTCTCATTAATCTCTAATACAAAGACACTAAATTATTTTTAGGGCATCCTTTTTCAGGGACACTAATCGTAATTTGTTCTAACTCCCAAAGTCATCAAGTTACGACTAACATTTTTAAGGGCATAGATTCCCACGCTTCTAAAAACTTAAAACTCCATCTTCAATTCCTTAGAATACTATCATTATACCTCTAATCACATAACCTAAAACTTAACAAAATCCGTAAAACAGTACCAAAGGCACACATTACCTACCTATATCTCCTCAATTCAACTTTAAAGAACACCATACAACAACTTTCCAGACTTCTCCATACTATAAGATTCAAGAACTAAATCTAGGTACATAAAACACTTAGACACATAAAACTTTATGTAACAACCTGCTACCCGGGGTTCAACTTATATATTCCTATATGCCTACGTTCTTATCCACTTAATGATTCAACCACAATTCATTGTTTTAACCCTATTCCTCAAGTACATATATACCTCATAATTACCACTTAAACTTTTCATAAATTAACAACCTAGGACATTTCACATATCACATTAATCTGGCTAATTAATTCCAACAAAGCATGCATCATTAATCTTAAGCTACTACTCTTACCACCACACTTCATATCTCAAGTTCAAGTCTATAGTCTACCGTCAATCATGTACCACCAATGAAGCATGCCACATACTTTACTAGCCTATCGATTGGGAAGTCAACCTAAAATACTTATGTCATTTAACTACTACCAATAATCATGCCCCCTCTGCGACATTACTACTACACCTTAAAATATCCTACGTACCTTCTCACAAGCAGTACTAGTTTACAACTAATAGAGTAAAGAAAATCGAGGGGGGGGGGTTAAAGTCATAATAAGGATAGTTGATCTTAATCTTATAACATAATCCATTACATAATATCAACATCTTCCAACTCCCCATGTCATATTTACTTACCCATACATACATCCCCACTACCTTCAAATTCCATATACACCAATGAGTCTCTACCCATAACTTATTGACTAATCTATCTCTTTCCATTCGTGGCCTATAAATAATTTCTACAACCACCATAACTATTCATTCTGAGATCCTTCCCTGTTTTGAATAAATAATAATTGTAACCAGCCACTTCCTTCACAGACTACCATAAAATCTATAAATATTGCTGCCATATTAGTCTATCACTATAAAATAGCAACCCACGCCTCAATCCATGGTTATATAACTAAAGTTATTTATTTACGCAAAAGTCACCATCGCTCTGACTACTAACCTTGTGACTTCATATCGCCAACTTCTGGACCATCTCATACCAATAGGTCATGACACTTTAACATACACTACTACTCGAGTGGAAATACAGTTCCAACATTCTACTACATATCATTACCCTTATGCATGACATCTGCAACACGAATTTTTAAAGGGGACTGAATACGCTTTGTACCTCAGGTTGAAAAGCATGATTTTTTCAAGATAAAGATATACACTCAAATCAATACACCTTGAAACACTAACGGGCTCATCTTAATTTCTTGTTCTATCTCATAACTTTTATGGATAACTCAATCAGAGAGAACCACATCGCTGGGGAGCTAGACATCTTAGATTTATATTACCTCGATAATGAGGCATGGCTCATCAAATTAGAAAAAGGAAGGGATTTGGATAACTTTCTTATGAATGATGATATAGCACGAACTGGAGTTTGAAAGAATAAGAAACAACTCCTAATGACCGGTAGCCTCCTGATTATAAGTATGGTGCACAACACACCCATATATAAGACTCTACTAGACACTATTTTGCAGATACCTTGGGACTATGAACCGTGCTCTTATACCAAGTTTTTCATGACCCGAGCTGAGTCCTAGGCCGCGGCGTACATCCCAAACTATGAATGCCTGAGATCCCTTCTCTAACTAGCAATCATATACACAATTCATATACTATAAGAAAAGTGCAAAAAAAATTGACAAGACTGAAATATGATCCTTCTTTTACTTCAATTGAACATTACGAAAATGATTTCATGAAACATTCAAAAACACCTGACACTAGTCTGTGAAATCTCTAACAACTCAAAAATACTACTGTCTGAATTCTGGGACAAGGACCCCAGTCAGACTATAAACCAAAATAAAATATCAATGTCAAATCTACAAGGCCTTCCGAAATAAGAGAGGCTCACCAATTACAACTTTGGACAACCCAATATACTACTTAGCAGGACCGCGGTACTGTGTCTTAGATCCTGAAATATAGGGGGTCAATACAAATGTACTGATACGCAGAGATATCCAAAATAATGTATTTATATATAGCATAAGTAAGAGCAATTCATAAAATATTTTACATCTAATATATGAAAACACATGGGCAAACTTAAAAGATTTTGAACATTTACTGAAATCCATGAATCACTCTTTATCTTTGCTTTTGAGCTAGGTGGTATACCCTATAACTATACAATTCCAAAGGCTATATGGAATCTGCCGTTAATTCGGCAGCCAAGCCCCCATCCCAATTTTGCCGCAAGGGTTGGAGTCTCTATCTCTAATATGCCAAAGGGTACTAGGCTAGCGTATGCTTCCTCTTGGGGGACATAATAAACCCGTGTCGACAAAACATGGTTTTATGCTAGGAGTTATCTGAACTCAAGCCTTCTGCAAGAAACCACCTAACTCTCTTTAAGCCCATTTTTAACTCTTTAAGACATGTATTCTCTGAAATCAAACTCAAAATCTTGCTCTGTTGTTCCATTCATCTGATTGGTATCGTTAGGCCAAGACTTGAAAGTCGTATGTCTAGGCCATATAATATCATGTTGAAGTATCTTTATTCAAACATAAAGTTTGGAATGCCACATTATTCAAACAGTTCAAGAGAATTCACACTTCAAAACATATGTCAAAATTATACAAAGACTCTCTCTTTTCAATATTTCAACAAAACATATGGTGGCCAAGTATTTTTCTGACAAACCATACAACTCTTTAAAATTATCACTTTTCACTTTATAAACAAGAAACAAACTCCATCTCTTCAGTTCATAACAAAAGATAAGTCTCAAACAACATTAAACATACTTGTATCATATTTCTCAATATACATATGAAATAATCTATACCGTATGAAAACAATGGGGATTCATAGAAAGAGAGGGATTCTATATATTCATGCTCTCAATTCTATCTTAAAATTCTATTACATATATAATTGTATACGAATACAACTAAAATTTAGGGGAAAGGCCTCAAGACCAAAATATTATATCATTGAAAGGACTCAAAATCCATGATCTTTAATATAATTCAAAATCCTTCATGAACTCATGATTTCTCCACATTCAATCATTATTAAAAAAAATTCAATATGACCATGTAGTTAGGAAAACCCCACGTACCTTAGATTAAAAGGTTTAAAGAGTAGAACTCCAATCTTGATTTGTTCCTTGGAAATCTTGGACTTAAGAAGTGATTTTCTTGATTTCTTGTTCTTAGAGGAACCCTAGTTTGATCTTATTTTTTAGAGTGAAAAAAGGATTTTGATGTTGTATTACTGATAATGATTGACTAATACATTACCGATTAATTAAATCTATTGGGGAGGTTTTCTAAAAAGGAAAAGTACCAAAACACCCTTTTAAAATATCCCGTTTGTGTAACTTCAGAGTCGCTTGGCGGCTTGGTTGATGAACCATCAGGCTGGTGATGGCCCATCACCTTGACCATCAGGTCATGTCCAGTAACTGAGCTCACTATTTTTAGGGCGATGGGATTTTTAATGGGCCGTCACTGACTTGAAGGTCCGCCGGGTCCTTCGACAGATTGACACCTCTTTGTAAAATAGGTATAAGTTTTGACCCCGATATTGGATTAAGGCAAAACCGATGGCGTTGGAAAGAGGAACCAAATAAATTTCATTTGATATATAGTAGACCCTCTAACTCATTACTTACAAGAATTTATGATTGATGGAAGTTGGCCCAAGTTTAGACGTTCATTAAACTGAATCGATAGAAGAGTTTTCGAATCATCTTTGAGTTTGAGGATTTTTGTGACCTCAATTCATATTAAAATGAATTCACACACTATACGATTGATCATCACATACATATTAACAAAGAATCATTGGTTTTAGATCTATGCGTGTAGAAAGGACCGTTTAAACTTTATCCCCAAAAATGCAGGGTGTTACACCAATGATGGTGGTGTGATGGTTTAGGAAGTGGTTCGGTGGTATTTTGATGCAGAGATCAAGGAGAAAGAAATGCTAGACCCTATATTGATGAAAATCAAGAGTGATATTGGTGGGAAAAGGGTGATAGTGCTTGAGATGGTACCAAAGACGGTTATGTGTTCCTGACATTGATGGGTTGCGACAAAGAGTTTTGGTTGAGGTGCATGAATTGTACTATATTTTTCATCCCAGTTCGACAAAAATGTAGTATAATATCAAGAAGATGTATTGGTGGAATGGTATGAAGAAGGATGTTGCCGATTTTGTGGCCAAAAGTCTGGTGCCCCAACAAGTCAAAGATGAGCACATGAGGCCTGGTGAGTTGTATCATGAAATGGAATTTTTAGAATGGAAATGGGAAGTGACCATTATGTATTTTGTAATCGATCTTCCTCGGTCTCAAAATTAATTTGATTCTATGTGGATCATCTTGGATAGGATGACAAAGTCCGCTCACTTCTTGCCGATGCGGACTAACTTTTCGACTGAGGACTATGCACGATTGTACCTTTGGGAGATTGTAAAGCTACAGGGGTACCTATTTAGATTATTTCTGAATGTGGTATTCAGTTTTCATCTCACTTCTGGCAAGCTTTTTTCAAAAGGGGTCGGGTACTAAGGTTAGTCTGAGCACTGCTTTTCATTTGCGGATGGATAGACAAGCAGAGAGGACTATTCAGACATTGAAGGACATGCTTCATGCGTGTGTGATTGATTATGGTGTCAATTGGCTTGAACATTTATCTTTGGAAGAGTTTACTTACAATAATAGCTATCATTTTAGCATTGGGGTGTGTTTGGTATCATGGCAAATGTTTTCTGGAAAATATTTTTCTATTTTCCCTTATTTGGTTGTAATATAACTTTGGGAAAATATTTTCCAAAGGAACTCATTTTCCTCCATTTGGAAGAAAATGACTTCTCTCATGGGTCAAGAGAAGTCATTTTCCAGAAAATATTAAGATGTGACTTATGGGAACTTAGAACCAAAATATGAATAAAGTGACCAAAATAGATCACTTATTTAATAAGTTACCAAAATAAGCTAAACGTAATAATTTATAACGTTTTATACCTTTTTAATGGTTTGATAGCAGATGTGTATAGTAAAAGAGTTTTAGTAAAACGTAGTAATAATTTATTACATTTTACAAAATATTTTATAAAATATAATAATTTATTACTTTTTGCAAATTTTTTTAAAAAATGTAATAATTTATTACGTTTACATGATTCGACATAGAGAAGTGATGTGATAGTACACTGAGTTTTTTTAAAAAAAATTATAAATTAAACATTTATAACTTTTTCAACTTTTGTAAATTAAAACTTTTTATTACAATTTATAAATTATAAATTTTTATTACGTTTCTTACCATTATTTTTTTTTTAAAAAAAGTTATTGCTTCGTTTTGTCAAATCAAGTACCACCTAGCTCACTCTTCTTGACTTTTCTTTCATAATAGTATTAAGAAGTTACTTTTTAATAAATAAAAAAATAAAAATAAGTAATTATAAATTTATTTTATTATTACGTAATATAAAATTACATTAATTTCTAAATTTGGTCAGATGAATGTATAATTGTTGATGTCACATCTCATACAAACTGACCGAATGATAAAAAATGTGTAGTTAAATATTATGTTTTAGAAAATATATTATATTTTTAATTAGAGGGCCACACGCTCATATAAATTTAAAATTTAGGTAGAAAAAATATATTTTCTATTCACCAATCAAACACCATAAAATATTTTTTTAAAAATATTTTCCACTCAGCAGCCAACATAAAAAATTAAAGTAAAATACCAACTTATTTTCTATGAAAACATTTTCTAGGAAAATATTTTCCATCATCATACAAAACACACCCTTGGTATGACCCTTTTGAGGCATTGTATGGTAGGAGGTGTAGATCTCCTATTGGGTGGTTTGATCTTGGTGAGGCAGATATGTTTGGTTCAAATTTGATTTATCACGCTATGGAAAAGGTAAAGGTTATTCGAGATAGGCTTAAGGCTTCCCAAAGTCAACAAAAATCCTACGCCGATGTAAGACGTAGAGACTTGGAGTTTGAGGTTGGGTATAAGGTGTTCCCAAAGTTATCTCCCATCAAGGGAGTGATGCGGTTTGGTAAAAAAGGGAAGTTCAGTCCCCGGTATGTTAGTACTTATGCAATTTGGTGGAAGGTTGGTAACGTGGCATATGAATTGGAGTTGCCTTCTAGTTTGAGCTCCATTCATCCGGTATTTCATGTCTGAGAAAGTATCTTGGAGATCCTTCTTTGTTGGTTTATTTCGAATGATTGGATATTTCGAATTCTTTGTCTTATGAAGAGATCCCGATTGATATCTTGGATCAACAGGTTCGTCGGTTATAGACCATGGATGTGGTTACACGACCCAACCCGCGAACTTGTCGTAATGGGCATCCAAGGTCTTTCCAAGATTGAAAACCACCCCTGTTATCCAACCAAACTTCCAGCCGCCTGCCCTGATTTGGATGAATTTCAAATATATAATAAGATGTCGTAACTATCCAAATTACAGACTCTAGGACAGGTCTATTACTGAGACTGACCCAATCGAGTCCGACCCCCCCATACCAACCGTCCAACCATACCAAGACAAACCAAACCATAGATCCCACCATAACTAAATAAATTCCATTAATAATTAAATATATAATCCCAAAATCAAATATGCTGGAACAACCAAGTATATCATCAACCGGTATCAGCCCCCAATACCAATACCAATGCTAAGGCTGACACCAATACTGATCCTGCCCATTCCAACCCCTAGTAGTTTAACAAAAGCGTTTAACCAAAAGAATACAAATATCCAGTTAAGTCATACCCCCAATCATAGCCAAAACCAATATCCATAAATAATCTAGAGTATGGAATAACTTCCATGAATTGGAGCCTTATGAATAAATGAAAGCTCACCAATTCAATCTAAAGATAACCCCCGAATGTCCGAATGCTAAATAGGAGAAGTAGAACGGCCGGTTCCTAAATCACGTGGGGATACAGTATCCCGAAGAAAGGTTAGCGGGTGAATGCTAGCATGAACTCAGTATAAGGATAAAATAATGCCATTTATAAAACCAAGTAAAATTATCCATATGCACACAAACCATACATATATAGTAGTGGTATGTTTATACCGGCTGTAACTTGCAAGTATTATCCTTAGGAAATCCTTAAGGGATTCCCATGTACCCCACATGGTTTCCAATTAAATCAAAACTATGGCTTCCAAGTCCTTTTTAATCTATTTAAAACCATTTAAACCATTCGTATCATTTAGGGTTCCATTTCCAGGTTAATACCATTCCTAAGTTCCATTGAAAATCTAATGTTATAGTGAAAATATTATAATAGGCATTTATCAAACACATTGGTGGCATAGCATTTACAAAACGAAAGTGCATTATCAAAGAACCATTCCCATGCAACCATTTATCCAAAACCACCATTAATGCATATAAAAGCATAATTAAAACACGAGAAAACCATAACCAAGCATTTATAACCAAAAATCCCAAATTATATTTGAAAACCCAAAATCATACAACATTTAAATCATGAAAACATTGTATAAAAATAGGCCTTTAGTTGGAACTAACCATGAGGGAAGAGAACATACCTTAAACAAAGATAATGATGGAGAAAAATCACCAAGACAAGACCCAATTTACTTCTTAAGATAAAACCCTAGCTTCTTTTTCCCAAGAACTTTTGAGAGGATTTAAGGATTTTGACCTCACTATAAGTTGAGCTATTGACAACGATAATCCTCTACCACTCTAGATGGTATAGGTGAGAGTTATAAAAATATTGGTATCAAAGCATGATTTAGAGTCATTGGGTATCCACAAAGCTGAGTGGAGTAGAGTCCTTTTTATGGGTGTGTAGCGCGCCCCACTTATAAGGAGAAGGCTATAAGGCATGTAGAAATATTTTCTTTTCTTGTGTTCTATTTTGGGCTACGTAGTCTAGTGTCATGAAAATTTCTGTAATTTCTGGCTTCCTCGTATTTTAGATATGCCTTCCAAAAATCAGATGTTTGTAGTAAATTCTCTAGGAACTCTATTCCACGCGAGGAGAATGTGGAGAGGACTCGCCCTGCTTATAGAGTGCAAAATTAGTCTAGGGTCCATACTCTTTATTGTGATGCTCCATATGAAGTTCTACCTATCCCCACTAGTCCTCATTGGGATTCTCGTGTTGGTGACTCTTATTATCAGTCTTCTCATTGAGATATATCTAATGCAAAGTGCCGCTGGTCTATCTATTTACTTACTCAATTGGTGACATCTCAGTCTCATCAGTCGGATCGTGTTGGTTCTATTTTTTCTTCGCCTGAGATCACTTAGGTTGGCCATTTCAAGTGGTTGAATCCCCCATCCCTTACAGGATCTAAGGTTGAGAAGGATCCATATGGATTAATTAATGAGATAGAGAAAATCTTTTAGGTGATGCATGCCAATAGTGTAGAGAGTGTGGAGTTTACTACTTATTAATTGAATGATGTAGCTTATCAGTGGTATGAGGAGTGGGAAACTATGAGGGGTGATGATGCTTAGCATGCTGTGTGGGATAGATTTTCAGGTGCCTTTCTTGATTATTTATTTCCTTAGAAGTTGAGAGATGCTAAGGATGAGGAGTTTCTTAATCTAAAGAAGGGTAAGATGAGTGTCAAGGAGTAAGTTCTAAAATTTCAGCAGTTGGCTCTTTATGCTCAAGAGTTGGTGTCTACCATAAGATCCATGATAAGGAAGTTTGCTTCTGGGTTATCCTGTGACTTACTATTGGAGTGTAAGGCTGCAATGTTGATATGGACATCTCCAGACTTGTGGTTTATATACAACAGGTGGAGGATGTAAAGAACAAATAAGCAGAGATATAAGAGAGGTAGAACAAGAAGTTTTGCTATTCAATGCAAGGTGGGGGTCAGCAGAATAGTGGAAAAGATGGTAGAAAATGGACCAAGAAGAATAATTGGGGAAATTATTATTCTTCGAATAGTGCTCCATATCCTAAGACTTTGGGCGATCATTGTTTTTAGGATAGAAGTGGTCATAAGGAACATGATCCCTAGTCTCAAGTTAGTAGAACTTAGTTAATCCTACCTTGTCCTCCTTGTCATTTTTGTTAGTAGATTCACCATGGTTATTGTGAGGAATGGAGAAATAAGTGCTATAACGGTAGTCAACTTGGTCACATGCAGTGAGATTGTCCTTTAGCCAAAGTTTCCACTGGGGCTAATAAATTTCGATTTTCATATCTTCAGCTCATGAGCTAAAGTGCACTACTTCTAGTAACGACATTCACCAAAATCAACTCTATTCACTGTCTACTCATTAGGAATCCGAGGTATCTTCAAATGTTGTTATTGTTATGTTATATCTCTTTTCCTGTGATATTTATTATTTTCTTGATTTGGTTTCTATCCTATCTTGTGTGACCCCTTTTGTTGATTTAAATTTTGGTTTTGGTCTCGAAACTATTTCCAGCCCCTTTTCTATTTCTACTCCAGTGGGTGTGTAATACCTCGTATTTTCGTGCTAGAATTCTAACCGCCGTTCCTGCGCATCTAAGCTCTAGTCCAAGTGATTCTCACGTGAATACAAGTTTCATGGTCATCCTCCTAGTCTATGGAGTAGTTTAGAGGTGTAAAATGTTTATAGCAATGACCTAGAACAAGGTTGAGATAAGACTATTGATTCATCCAAAGTTTGGCATTCGATTCTACAAGGTTCAACTTCAAATGTGAATATATCTTAATATACATGGAATTTTTTCATCCCAATACCTATCAAATTGTATATAATTGAATTAGATTTCTAATTATACCAATTTCGCAAAAATCTGATACTCGAGCAAAAAGTATGCCCATTTTTGTCAGAGGTAGTAAGGGTGTGCGATGGGCAATGCGCCGCCCAATCAAATATGTGCGGTTGGGAGTGTGAGGCAAACTTAAATATCTTCCATAAGGAGTGCGACGCACAGCTTAAGGTATGCCATGGATTGTGCGCCGCATACCTCACTTTTAAATGCCAAAAACACCCCTATATATGTCTATAACACGAGATTAAACTCCTATAACACCAAAATAAGTTTACTTTCTCTCAAAATCACCAAGAACATTCATAAGGGTTTCAACCTAAAAATTCAAATATCTCAAGACTCAACCATGAGTTTTCAATAATTCTTTGAGGTTCGGAATCCCCATTCCGAGGGCTACAAGAAGCACCTATTATTTTCATGAATAGAGTCCCAAAGTTAAGAGTTCATCCAAAGCTTCAATTTTGAGGCATGTGGAGTTTTTCAACAAGAACACCTTTTCTTTCTTATGCCCAAAAATACTTTCTTTTATGAAGTTATGGGTTTTATATGTTTTACTAAGATTTTGAAGAATGAATTTATATCCTCTATTGATTATCATTAGATTATGATGTTTTTGATATTTTAGAAGTGAAATTATATTGGAATGATGATATTTAGTACCTTATGGCTAGATTTCCAGATTTTGAAGGAATTTATAAATGTTTATGATGTAAAGCTTGAACCTTGATAAATTTTCATATGATGTTGAGACATGAGTTCTGAACTCTAGTTGAGATTGCCATTTTTTTGAGAAATCATGTGTTATAAACACTTTATTTTTGAATGGATTGAGATGAAAATGAAGCTTTGACCTTTTGGTCATAAAAGGGGGTTGATTTGAACCCGAGATGAGAAATGAAATCCACTTTTATTAATTATTATAAAAAGGGTAGCATAATAGTTCCCGTTGTGAATTGTTGAATTGTTTATTTGTGGATTTTCTTTTGAAAAGATTTGAGCTAAGTTCGGGAGTAGTATTTAGCACCTAGCGGGAGGTATATCAGGATTGGTACTTCCCTAGAACTACATGCCCCCGTAGATTGTGAGCCTGAGGCTGATTTATATAGTGATCACTAGTGTTTGGATTAATGATTTAAAGTCCTACTCCGATGGCAAGGATAGGACAGCTCTCCCTAACATGGGTTAGATGTTGGACTGCATGTAGCTCACATGGTTTATGTCAGTTGTAAGAGACTCTCATTGTGTGTGTGTACCATTCTATCTAAGAGGAATATATTGTTTTGAAGAATTGGTTATGAGAAAGTTATTATTTTCCAAAAGATTGAAATACTATATTCTAAAGAGAATTGTTATGATATTTGATTTCTTTGATGGTTTGAAAACCGAGATGAAAGTGAATCGAGAACTTATTTTAATGACTCATTTGTCTTACTTTACATGTATTATTCATCCATGACTTTGATGATTTAATTCGAGCTAAGTGAGTCATTTACACCGGCATGCATGATTTTATAAACTGTGATGATATTAAGATATTATTTTATATATGCATTGCACCCCCGTATGCTTGGTACATTTCCATGGTACTAACCCATACACACCTTGTGTGTTGGACTGTATTTTCTCGTAATGTAGGTATAAGGTATAGTGTACATCTTGAGATCTAGTCAGTTCACGGCATCAGTCAGTAGGTGATGAGTCCTTTTGATACAAGGGCTTGAGTTATTTATACAGTTTGAGAAGTATTGTATTTTCTTTATTCAGCCATATTAAGTTGGGATATTCGGGAGTCATGACCCAACTACCTATAGTCAGTACTAGTAGAAGCTTCATAAACAGTCAGTAGAAGTTGATGTATTTTATTTCAGTCATGGTTGTAAAGGCAGAATGGAAATCTTGTAAATTCAGTATCATGTTAATCAAATTCAAAAAGAGTTATTTTCCACAGATTTGTATGTATTTATTTGTACTTCTTATTCAGTTGCTTATGACATATTCCAGTAGAAAGGTTAGCTTGGGGTCACTTGTGACCCTAAGCATCGTGTGACATCTCAGGACCCAATTTTGGGGTGTTACAAACTTGGTATCAGAGCATAGAGTTTAAGTGTCCTAAGTTGTCTATGAAGATGTGTCTAGTAGAGTCTTGGGAATGGTATGAAGATGTCTGTACTTTTATTTGAGAGGATACAGGGCATTTAGGAAATGTCTCCATTCTTGCAAGTCTTAAATCGTTCTATAGAAAATTTCTCCAAGAAACTTATGCAGATTCTCATCTTACTCTAGTCAGGCCATCTCTACCTTATTTCTAAGGTATCAGAAATAGTTGAGCTTAATTCTCCATAGGTAGTTATGGAATTGTAAGAAAGCTATAAAAGTATCCTATTAGTACTTTTAAGTTCTAAAAACTGAAGTGCTTTATCAGGCCTGTAGAAATCGTGCACTAAGCCCGAGTCAGATATACTTTCAAATTTCTCCTCAGAATCCATAATGATAATCTATACTTCTCTATCTATGTACTGTTATTAAGGTAACATGTTCGGCAAGTTCCAATTTCCTCCCCAGATAATGCTCTTATATTTGCTGGAAGAAGTTTCAGAAGTTTCATAAAGTGGCTTGAGAGGAGCCTTCTAGTGTGTTATAAGTCCTTTAAATTTAAGTTGTTCCTTCGTTCTTATGAGTTATTTAATTAAGACAGAGTAAGGTGTATTCTTAGATCGTTGAATGTTGTCTGTGAAGTTTCTATCTCTTGTATTATATAATTTTGTTATCATTATGTTTGTGAAAAATCAAAGTCTGGTGAAGCCGTGTGAGGCCTATTTTTATTCAGTAGCAACTTGTTGTTTATCTTGTTGTTCTGGTGTTAGTTGAAAGTGTGGGTTTCTGTGTAGTGATAGAAGTAGTAATGTTTAGTTGAAAGTCTTGTGTTAGTTAAACTTGTGGGTTTAGAAATGTAGTGGAAAGAATGGTGGTAAGGGTGGTTTATCGAATATGTATAGCTGAATTTTTTCTTATGATTGAATTAGTAATGAAGTGATATACCGTTGTTTGTTAGTTTAATGAAGTTACAAAAGGATATTTTTAGTTATGGTGGATTGTTGTTTTCTTTAAGTATGAAAAGAGTTATTGATGGTATCTGTTGTGCTAGGAAAGTATAGGTTTTGATGGAAGTACTTGGTGGTTGAGTATTGTTAATTTAGGCTTTCCTGAGATTGCAAGAGGAAGTTTAGTTGAAATTTATAGAGCTATGAAAGTAATATAGGTGTGAAGATAGGTAAATAGTAATGATGTAAAGAAGGAGGATGTGTTAACAGATTTTGAATAAGATAGGCCATATGATTATGATCGTTTGTCATTGTGTACTAGTTTTTCTTAATGCTATGTTCTATCGTTTTGAAGTAAAAATTGTGCATGAGATTGGGTTGTAAATCATGTTTAGCTCTAGACATTAAATTTTAATAGTTGATGGTTCGGTTGTTGATGCTAGTTATATGGAGGTGATCTAGTTGGCCTAAATAGTGTATACAAGAGTGTAAGATCATGTGTTCATAATTAAGTATGGTGTAGAGGTGTGCCCAAGGTGCTATGGGGCTGCATTATTTTTTGAGGATTATTGCATATTGTGCGGTTAGTAGTAATGTTAAGTTTCTAGGTAGAGAAAGGCTAGTTAGATAATTTATGATGTTCTTGATATCTAAGTTATGGAGTTATGGTTAAAGATGTTGAGCCTTTTTAGTATGATTATTATTCTCGTGGTTTGAAAAAAAAATATAAGAATAGAGGTGTGATCTTGGTAGGTTATGATTATATGATTAGAGATGTAGGTATGGTTGCAAATGAGAGTGTAAGTCTTTGATGATGATTATTGAAGCTAGAAAGTTAAGGATGTCATATGGATGGGTTGTTCAAGAATGAAGCTGGTAAGTTCGAAATTAGTTTATTCTTGTGAGTTTAGCATTTATGTGTAGATAATAGAATGATAAAATTATGGATTAATCTAGAGGATATGGAGTAGACCATCATACTTAGAATACCAACTTTGACCTAAGGGGGAGATGGTTAGTGAAGAACCAAACCGAGTTTTGAGAATTAGATTGTGATACATGTCAATAATGAGTTATGATGAGATAGTGATCCCTTCTTACTCTAGAGTATTCCTTGGATTTCAGTCATTGCAACACCAAATCCATCACTTTCTTAACAAATCCATGCCACAGGCCTAGGCTTATACCTATCATATGTACTCAAGCCCATTCTCAGCTTCTAGCAAGCATGTAATAGCTTCACTCTGTTATTTGAGTTATCTCTTATGAATCTATGAACTCCAGTCTTATGTTGAATAGCTCATGATAAGCAATGGTTTAGATGTGAGAGAGTTGATGACCCTTATTAAGAAAGATCATTTATGCTTTTCTATCTAAGGCTAAAGTGTGAAGTAAGATTGTGGCCAAGTCTTTGATACATGTCATGGTTAGTTAGAAATTGTGTGTATGTTTTTAAGAATAGCACAAGAAAATTGTTGTTGATAAAGGTTTAGAGAATTTGCGAAGTATGCCTTTAGGGGTATTTTCCTTAAAGTTATATGTGATTTCTAATGATAAGCTTGAATGTCATGTTAGGTGTAAGATGATGAATGCAATATGCACTAGTCAATCCATATCAAAATTTTTAAATTAGTCATTGAAGTGGTAAGGCATGTTATGCTTAGGGTGTGAGCTCTAAGAAGATATAGAATATTGAACCTTGTGGTTTAGACTAGTATTGTGGTTTTGTATGTTGTATCTTGTGGTTTAGTTTTAGGCTTGATCATGGTGACAGAACTTAGTATAGTTTAGACCTTAGTAGAAAGATTTTGCAGTGCCAATATGAGAATTATAAGTTAAATCAAATGAGTATGGTATTTAAGGAGAATAGTATAGTTGAGCGAGTATTTGAGGAGTGATGCTAAGCTTGAAAGTAAGAAGTTGCATTGCCTATGACCTAGCAATCCTATCCTAGTTTATGAGTTATATAATTATATTCCATGGTATAGAGTTATATCAATGTTGTAATTCCTTAGTCAAATGTCTTGTTCAGTGCATGCCCAAAATTATTTGCTCCCTAATATCAATAGAATTTCGTAGAAAAGTGCTAAAGAAATACTCTATTTGAGTATGGGTAGTTAGTATGATCCAGTCCATATAGCCTATAATCTAGTTTAGCAAGGAAGGAGATAAGCCCCTATAGATTCTTAATTTTCTAGCTAGTCTTACTATCCGCAGTCTTATACGTATGTACATTCCAAGAGGCAATGGGTTTGTGTACAATTAAATTATGAATTTAGCTCAGTTCATGCATCAGTTTCAGTTTCAGATATTAAGTCATGATTCAGTTCGTAACATCTTGTGTAGTATCACAATCTCTTCCTAGTATTTTTATCAAATTATTATCATTCGGGGATGAACAATCCCAAGAGGGGGATGTTATAATACCCCGAGTTTTCATGTCATAAACCTCTTATCCTTTCTCATGAGACCAGATCTAGTGTAAAGAAATGGTTACTCATAAGTTGACACTATCGTTTCTATCTTAGCCATATAATTATTTTTCTTGAGGATTCATGTACTTGCAGACCAGTTTAGGAGCTCATTATTCTTGAGATCCAGTGATTCATTTCTATCAGTTACACATGATAGTTTGAAGACTAATATTCCTCTATGTTTCAAGTTAACTATCCACATTCGAGGATGAATGTTCCTAAGGGGAGATAATGTAATACCCCATATTTTCGTGCTAGAATTCTAACCGTCGTTCCTGTACGTCTAAGATCTAATCCAAGTGATTCTCACATGAATACAAGTTGCATGGTCATTATCCTAGTCTATGTAGTAGTATAGAGGTGGAAAATATTTATAGCAATGACCTAGAAGATGGTTGAGCTAAGACCAATTGATTCATCCAAAGTTTGGAATTCGATTCTACAAGGGTCAAGTTCAAACGTTAATATCTCTTAATATACATGGAATATTTTCATCCCAAGACATATCAAATTGTAGAAAATTGAATTATCTTTCCAATGATACCAATTTCGCAAAGATACGATACTCGAGCGAAAAGTTATGCCCATTTTTGTTAGAGGCAGTAAGGGTGTGCGATGGGCAATGCGCCGCCCAATCAAATATGTGTGATTGGGAGTGCGAGGAATACTTAAATGTCTGCCTTAAGGTGTGCGAGGCACACCTTAAGGTATGCCATGGGTTGTGCGCCGCATACCTCAATTCCAAGTGCCAAAAACACCCCTATATATGTCTATAACATGGGATTAAACTCCCATAACACCAAAATAAGTTTACTTTCTCTCAAAATCACAAAGAACATTCATTAGGGTTTCAACCTAAAAATTCAAATATGGCTACAAGAAGTACCTATTATTTTCACGAATAGAGTCCCAAAGTTAAGAGTTCATCCAAAGCTTCAATTTCAAGGTATATGGGGTTTTTCAACAAGAGCACCCTTTCGTTCTTGTGCCAAAAAATACTTTCTTTTTCGAAGTTAGGGATTTTATATGTTTTACAATGATTTTGAAGCATGAATTTATATCCTATATTGATTATCATTTGATAATGATGTTTTTGATATTTTAGAAGGGAAATTACATGAGAATGATGATATTTTGTGCCTTATGGTTAAATTTCCAGATTTTGAAGGAATTTATATATGTTTATAATGTAAAGCTTGAACGTTGATAAATTTTCATATGATGTTGATGAGTTTTGAAATCTAATTGAGATTGTCGTTTTTTTTTTGAGAAATCATGTGTTATAAACACTTTGTGTTTGAATGAATTGAGATGATAATGAAGCTTTGACCTTTTGGTCATAAAAAAGGGTTGATTTGAACCCGAGATGAGAAAAGAAATCCACTTTTATTGATTATTAAAAAGGGTAGCATAATGGCTCCCGTTGTGAATTCTTGAATTGTTTATTTGTGGATTTTCTTTTAAAAAGATTTGAGCTAAGTCCGGGAGTAGTCTTTAGCACTGAGAGGGAGGTATAGAAGGATTGGTACTTCCCTAGAACTACGTTCCCCCATAGGTTGTGAGCCTGAGGCTGATTTATATAGTGATCACTAGTGTTTGGATTAATTATTTAAGGTCCTATTCCGATGGAAAGGATAGGACAGCTCTCCCCAATGTGGGTTAGATGTTGGACTCCATGTAGCTCACATGGTTTATCTCAATTGTAAGAGACTCACAATATGTGTGTGTACCATTATATCGAAGAGAAATATATTTTTTTGAAGAATTGGTTATGAGAAAGTTTTTATTTTTCGAAAGATTAAAATACTATATTCTAAAGAGAATTCTTATGATATTTGATTTCTTTGATTGTTTGAAAACTGAGATGAAAGTGAATTGAGATCTTATTGTAATGACTGACTTGTCTTACTTTACATGTATTATTCATCCATTAATTTGATGATTAATTAGAGCTCAGTGAGTTATTTATACCAGCAAGCATAATTTTATAAACTGTGATGATATTAAGATATTATTTTATATATGCATTGCACCCCTATATAATCGGTACATTTCCATAGTACTGACCCACACATACCCTGTGTGTTGGGCTACATTTTCTCGTAATTTAGGTACAAGGTATAGTGCACATCTACAGATCCAGTCAGTTCGCGACATTAGTCAGCAGGTGATGAGTCCTTTTCATTCAAGGGCTTGAGTTATTTATACAGTTCGAGAAGTGTTGTATTTTCTTTATTCAGCCGTATTGAGTTGGGATAGTTGGGAGTCATGACCCTGCTGCCTATAGTCAATACTAGTAGAGGCTTCATAGACAGTCAGTAGAAGTTGATGTATTTTATTTCAGTTATGGTTATAAAGGCTTAATTACAATCTTCTAAATTCAGTATTGTATTAATCAAATTCAAAAAGAGTTATTTTCCGCAGATTTGTATATATATATATTTGTACTTCTTACTCAGTTACTTATTAGATATGCCAGTAGAAAGGTTAGCTTGGGGTCACTTGTGAACATAAGCACCGTGTGGCATCTCGGGACCTAATTTTGGGGTGTTACAGGGTGATTCTACTACTTCTAGAAAAATCTATAGGATTTTATGGTGTCTATCTTTCATAGAGATACATTGGTGGATTTAATAGAGTTGTATATGGTGGATTTTGATGTTATCTTAGGAATGGATTGGCTTTATTTGTGTTATGTCTCTCTGGACTGTAGGGCTCTAAGGGTCGATTTTAACTTTCTTAATGAGATGATATTTGAATGGAAGGGAGTTCCATAGTACCTAAAGGGAGGTTTATCTCTTATCTTAGACTGTAGAAATTGATTTCAAAAGGGTGTCTATATCATCTAGTTAGGGTTAAGGATTTGACTCTGAAAGTCCTTCTTTGTAATCTGTCCCTGTGGTTGGTCAATTTCCTGAAGTATTTGTTGATGATCTTCCCGGAATTCCTCCTGACAGGGAAATAGATTTTGGGATTGATCTTCTATCAGATACTTTTTCGATTTCCATTTCTCCATATAGAATGGCTCCATCTAAACTAAAGGAACTTAAGGAGAAATTAAAAGATCTTCTTTATAAAGGGTTCATTCATCTTAGTATTTCTTCGTGGGGTTCTCCTGTGCTTTTCATGTGTAATAAGGATGGTTCTCTTCAGATGTGTATAGATTATCGTCAGCTAAATATGGTGACAGTGAAGAATAAGTACGCTCTTCCTAGGATTGATTATCTTTTTGACCAGCTTCAAGTGCTAGATATTCCTTTAAGATTGACCTTTATTCGGGCTATCTCAATTGAAGATTAGGGAGTTTGATATTCCCATGACTACTATCCAAACCTGATATGGTCATTATGAGTTTTTAGTTATGTCATTCGGGTTGACTAATACCCCGACTGCGTTCATGGATCTTATGAATTGGGTTTTCAGGTAGTTTCTAGACTTGTTTATGATAGTCTTCATTAATGATATCTTAGTGTATTCTAAGAGTGAGGAGGATCATGCCATTCACGTCCGAATTATGTTGTAGAATCTTAAGGACTAGAAATTGTATGGAAAGTTTTCTAAGCATGAGTTTGGCGGAATGCTGTGAATTTTCTGGGACGTGTTGTTTTTAGTGAGGGGATTAAGACGGATCCATAGAAAGTTAAGAAATGGCCTATACCCATGAATCCTACTATCATTAGGTGCTTCTTAGGGTTGGATAGGTATTATAGAAGGTTTGTGGAATGTTTGTATTATATTGCTACCCCATTGACAAAGTTAAATTATAAAAAAGTTAAGTTTCTATGGTCCGATGCTTATAAAGGTAGCTTTGAGAAGTTGAAAGATAAGTTGACTTTTGTGCTAGTTTTGACCCTGTTCGGGATACTAATTGTTTTGTCTTGTTTTATGATGTGTCTCGTATGGGAATGGGTTGTGTTTGATGTACCGTGGTAAGTTTGTGGCCTATGCTTCTAGGCAGCTTAAGCTTTATGAGAGGAATTATCCAACTCACAATTTGGATTAGACGGCTGTAGTTTTTACCGTGAAGATTTTGCACCATTATCTATATGGGGTATATATGGATATCTATTCATATCATAAGAGTTTATAGTATGTGTTCACTCAAAAGGAATTGAATATCAAGCAGAGGCAATGACTCGAGTTACTTAAGGACCACACCATAATCTTACACTACCATCTCGGTAAAGCTAATCTTGTTGCTGATGCTCTTAGAAAGTTATCTATAGGAAGATTATCTTAAGAGAATAAGGAGAAAAAAAAAAGATTAGTGAAGGACATTCATAGGTTGGCTAACTTGGGAGTCCATCTATTGGACTCTGACGATGGAGGAGTGATTTTTCAAAAAGTGGCTAAATTATCCCTCAAGGGAGATTAAAAAGGTGGTTAAATCACCTATTAGCAAAATGTTGTCTTTCAAGATTACAGGAGATGGCATCTTGAGGTATCAAGGTAGGTTGTGTGTCCTAACATTGATGGGTTACGAGAAAGGATTTTGACTGAGGATTATGAGTCCAAATACATATTTCATACTGGTTCAACTAAGATGTACCATGAATTGAACAAAATCTACTAATGGAATAATATGAAGAGTGATGTGGAAAATTTTGTTACTAAGTGTATGTCCAAGTCAAGGTTGAACACTTGAGGCCTAATGGTATGTCTAAAGAGATAGAGTTTCCACTGAAAGTGGGAGATGATTAATATGGATTTCATTATGGGACTTCCGAGGTATTTCAATCAGTATGATTTGATTTGAGTCATTGTAGATAGTATGAGTAAGTCTTTTCACTTCTTACCTGTGAGAACTAACTACTAAGAAGTGGATTATGCTAAGTTATTCATTCAAAAGATTGTCAAGTTGCATGGTGTCTCAGTGTCCATTATCTCAGACCGAGGTACACATTTTTCATCTCACTTCTGGCATTCATTTCAGAAAGATTTGGGTATTGAGGAGAACCTTAGCACTGCTTTCCATCTTCAAATGGATGGACAAGTGGAATAGACTATTTAGACATTGGAAGACATGCTAAGGGCCAATGTAATTGATTTTAAGGAAAGTTGGGTTGATCATTTGCCTCTTATTGAGTTCTCATACAATAATAGTTATCGTTTGAGTATTCAAATGGATACTTTTGAGGTTCTTTATAGTAGGAGATGTAGGTCATCTATTGGGTTGTTTGAGGTTAGTGAGACTCAATTTTTTGGTGCTAACATTGTTCACCCAGCCATAGAGAAGAAGAAAGTGTTTAGATAAAGATTTAAGACTACTCACAGTCACCAAAAGTCTTATGCGGATGTGAGGTGAAGAGAATTGGGGTTGAATGGTTGCGTATTGTTGAAGGTGTCTCCAATGAAAGGATTCATGAGGTTTAGGAAGAAAGGGAAGCTGAGTCCTCATTATGTTTGTCCATATCATATTTTGAGGAGAATCAAGAATATTGCTTATGCATTGGATTTGCCTGCGATTTTGGGTTATGTTCATCCCGTGTTTCATGTGTCCATGCTGAAAAAATGTGTGGATGATCCTTTCTTGATAGTTCCTGTTAAGGATATTGGTGTGATGGATTCCTTGTCTTATGAAAAAGTACCTATTGCGATATTAGATAGGTAATTTCGTAGGTTGAGGACCAAGGATGTAGCTTTGGTGAAAGTCCTTTGGAGAAAAATACGAAGGCCAAGTATCTATTCTTGTTCCCTGTGTCGGATGAAAGTTCTTAAGGTATACGTTTCATTTTCCTTTTGTTACCTTTCGAGTATGTCATTTGATTTTGGTGTATTCTTGCTATTCTCGTGCTAAAAGTAACACGACCCGAACAAGGGCTTAGTCATGTCAAGTATCTCAAGTCCCGCATGGACCAAAGATCACCCCTTACACCTAACCAACCTAAAATAAAACACATCATAAAGACGGATGAATTTTGAAAATATAACAAGATTGAGTGGAATAGCTTAAGAATGTTTTAATGCATGTCCACAACCACCTATCGAAGACCAGCCAAACAACCGGCCGACACTGCCTAATAACCACATTTGTCCAAACAAAGCCTTCTAAACAATGATCCAAAATTGAATATCAATAAAGTGTCGGGACATGTCTCTGACTATAGCAAAAAATAGTAAAAACAGTCTATACCTCAAAAGAGAAATATAATCCTGAAATAGGGCTTTCCGAAGTATGGATGCTCACCACTTTAAGTCAAATCTCAATTAATCCACAATCTCTGAGCAGGAGAAGTAAAAGTATGTTCAAATCCTTTATCGCGTAGGGATATAGCATACGTAGACAGTTAGCAGTTGGAGAGATAGCATGTAACTAGGGGATATGGATAACATAATGACATGATCAACAATTCAAAATCATTCCAAGATCAATGCACATGATCATATGCATATACATATACATATACATATACATACATACATACACACACATATATTTATCACATGCCGGGATAGGGAACAAGGCTTAACATACATTTTCAAAACATTAGCCTGGATTGTGTAGTTCAACCGTTATATAATAATACACACGAGCTATATGGGCCATAACTCGCACCCCCTGGTCAGACCCTAGTGCGTGTAGATGCATGAACCATATAATAATCTCATGTATATGCACATGGAGGAATCGAACCTCCCAACATATACAGAGGTGACTTAAGAAACCGGTCATATATGATTTATGGGGGACTCGAACATCCCTAATAATGAAATAATATTAAGGGGAACTCTAATCTCCCTGGTCAATTCGACCCCTACATTGGTAAACGCGATTTACAGTGTCGTTCACCCAAACCTCCACATTCATGACTCAGATACACAACCCTATTTATAGCCCAGTTAAAACATTTATCACACAATACCATTCATGAACCACATTAAGGCATACTTTGTTTGTATCGTCACATCAACTACACTTGCAAGGTAATACATCATGCAAAATTAATTTCAATTAACTTGGGGAGACCAACTCCCTTTGTTCGTTATTACAAGGTGTGGGATCATCGACTCGCTTTGTTGATTAAATCGGACCATTGTGTTCCAAATACCTCTATACATCATTCAATAGTTCAAGACTAGTTCATTTTACAAATTCACACATTTCTCATGACACAAAACCAATTTTATACTATGGGTTGGGTCATAACCACTTCGAAATTCACAAGTTTCTTAAAATTATAATTCTCTATTTCATTCACCATACCCATGCACCCACAAGTTCAAAACCATATTTAAAGAAGGAATAATCATAATTAAATCATGGGAAAACATTGTTCAAACATAAGCATTCAAAACCATAACCCTTATTTTAAAAACCGAAAAACTTCCATGTGAATAACACTTTAATACATATTCTTTTACAAAATTAACAATGAGGGAAGAGTCACATGCCCGAAATAGTAAGATATACGGAGAGAAATCACCCTTGAAAGCCATAATTAATCAACCTCTTGAAAAACCTATGTGTTCCTGACCTTGATGATTTGAAAGTATTTGAGAAGTTAATTTGATGTGTTTCTGAGTGCTAATGGCACCCTAATAAGGTTATAAGATGTGGGTTTCAAGTTGGGTAAGAGGGAAAATATCTAGAATGCCCCTAATTTAAAGGCTGAAAAAGGGTTGTCTTTGACAACGAGTCAATTTGTCACCATGAGTAACCAGGGAAGTCTCTAGGACACCATCTGCTGCTGACCTTACGAATCAGACACAGGACTTGTAATAGGACCCTATGATTCAAATGTCCCAGTCATAATCAACATAGAACCCCTTTGGGCTTTGCACTGGACACCCTATGATTTACACCTCATGACTCATAACAAATCCTTATGGCTCATAGTGAACCACTCATACCCATAGAAGAATCATGCCACAAACTTACATGATTTGGTTACGACTCTTCCCAATGACTCGTCAGGATACCTTACGACTCATAGGGTCTAGTCGTAACCAAGGTAGTGAGCTCAAAGCTCAAGGATTTTTCAAGGGATACAATCTAAAGTGTTTTAAAAAGTGTCCTAACTCATTATTCGGGGGCGAATAATCTGGGGAGGGAGGGGGGATGTAAGACACTTACAATTTTTATTATTTTCTTACCCTCTCATGTTTGTAATATTAATTTTTCACTTGAATTATGTTTAGGGATGTTAAAATGGTAATTTAAGGAAGTTTTTGAATTTTTGGAAATGGTCCGGGGATATTTTGGAACTCCCATGCTTTGTGTCTCCACCATATCACATGCCATGGAGGTTAGCCTCCACGATATCAGTGTAGAATGGAGGATAAACTCCCCAATAACAGCGTGCCACACTAAGATGTTAATTTCATCCAGTTTTGTTTTTCTTTACTTAAGGTTGAGGAGCCTTTGGTATTCTCACCCTTTCCACGACTTATAAACATAAAGTTGACCTTTTCCCCTTTAGTTAAAAAGATTAAAAACTCTTATTCTCTTCTCTAATACCTAAACCAAGAAATATTAAGGGTTTCATAGAGAACTCATCATCCGGGATCCAAACTACGAATTGACTTTAATTTTTTGTGTATTTCAGGCATATTTCTGTTTAGTTCCTAAGCCTCTATGAAACGAATACAAAAATTGTGATAAGAATTGAGTGCTACTATCTGGCATTATAGAAACAGGCACCCCATGCAACTTCACAATCTCCCGGAGAAACATCTTCGCATAATCCTCTTCCGAATAATTAGTCCTTATTGGCAAACTGCAAGCAGACTTAGCCATCCTCTCCACGATGACCCAAATCGAATCAAGATAATTATGAGACCGAGGAAGACTGGTAATGAAATTTGTGTTAATAACTTCCCACTTCAATACAGACTTCATCTTGTTGACACTCCATGTATTTAGCCACAAAATTGGCCACATCTTGCTTCATATTGTTCCACCAATAAATCTCCTTAAGATCATGATACATCTTCATTGAAATAGGGTGAATGGCATAACATGATTTATGAGCCTAAGCCAAGATATTCTCTCACAACACATCTACATGGGAACACATAATCTACTACCTCAAGATACCATCTCCACCAATCTCAAAAGCTAGAACCTTTTGTTGTCCCACATCTCCCTTAATCTTCATTAAGATAGGATATAATACTTGCTTCTCCTTTATTTAAGTACCAAGAGATGCCTGCATCACCTTTTTCAAAAACACACCTCACTTCTCAGTGTCTAAGAGATAAACTCCAAGGTTAGCCAAACGGTGAATATATTTCACCAATTACTGATTCTCCTCATCCACATGCGCTAGACTCCCCATGGTTAACCTGTAAGAGCATCCGAAACCACATTATCTTTACCTGGGTAGTAATGGATACTCATGTCATAGTATTTTAGTAACTCAAGCCACCCCTCTGCCTGATATTCAACTCCTTATGGGTGAACACATATTGCATGATCTTATGATTAAAAAAGATATCTACATGGACCCCATACAAATAGTGACACTAAATCTTCAATACAAACACCACAACCAACAACTCTAAGTCACGAGTTGGATAATTCCTCTCATGAGCTTTCAACTACCTAGACGCATAGGCCATCACTCTACCATGCTACATCAACACACAAATAAGCCCCACACAGGACGTATCACATAAACCATGAATCAATCATTACCTTCAGGCAGCGGTAAAACTGGAGTTAAAGTCAACTTATCTTTCAGATTTTCAAACATACCCTCACAAGCATCAGACCACAAGAACTTTACCTAATTATAGGTCAAGTTAGTTAATGGGGTAGCTATAGAAGATCTCCACAAACCTCCTATAATAACGGCTAAACCCAAGAAGCTCAAAATATCGATTGGATTCGTAGGCCTTGGCCACTTCTTAACCACTATCACTGTCTGTGGATCCACCATGATCCCTTCACTAGAAATGACATGACTCAAATAAGTAACTTCCAACCAGGACTCACACTTCAAAAACTTAGCATATTTGCAACATAATATGAAGATGATCAGCATGGACCACCTTTCTCTTATGATACACCAGAATACAATCTATAACCACGATAATGAAGAAATCTAGAAACTAATAGAACACCTGGGGAATTTTTCAGACCAAATGACATAACTAGAAACTTATAGTGACACTACTGGGTTCGTAAGGTAGTCTTAGGGATATCCACCTCTTTAATATTAAGCTAATGATAACCCGACCTAAAATCAATCTTAGAGAAACATCTAGCACCCTGAAGCTGGTCGAACAAATCATCAATACGAGGAAGAGAATACTTGTTCTTTACCTTAACCTTATTCAACTTGCAGTACTCAATGCACAACCAAAGGGAACCATCCTTCGTACATTTGAATAAAATAGGATCACCCCATGGAGACACACTAGGATAGATAAAACCCTTGTCAAAGAGGTCTTTCAACTATTCCTTAAGATTCTTCAACTCAGCCAAAGATATTCTATAAGGAGGTATACAAATAGGATGAGTGTCCAAACAAGGTCAATCCCAAAATCAATCTCTCTATCGGGAGAGATACTAGGAAAATTGTTAGCAAAAACCTTGGGGAATTCATTAACCACAGGAATGAATTGTAAGAAAGGACTCTCCGAGTTTGAATATTTAACCTAGACCAAATGATAAAGAGATCCCTGGGAAATCAAATTCTGGGCTTCAAGATATGATATGAATCTTTCCTTAGGAACTAGATAACCCCCCTCTTACTTAATGATCGGCTCATTTGGGATTTTAAATATGAATTTGTGGGTTTGACAATCTAAGGAGGTATAGCATGAGTGCAACTAGTCCATCCAAATATGATATCAAAATCAATCATTTTTATCTCAATCAGATCTACTAAAGTTTCTCTTCTACTAACAGATACCACAAAACCCCTATTGACCCTTTTAGAAATCACAGAGTAACCCACTGGGGTAGAAACAGAAAAAGGACCAGGGATACACTTACAATCAAAACCAAAATGTACAGACACAAATAGGGTCACATTAGAAAGAGTAAAACCCAAACCAAGAAAGAAATACACATCATGAGAATAGTGTCCTAATATACCAGTAATGACATCAGGAGATGCCTCAGATTCCTAGCGGGTTGTAAGAGCATATAAGCGATTCCTACCAGTACTAGTACTAAAAGTAAAAGTTGTACACTTTGGTGGAGGAGCTAATGAAGTGGCAAATAGAATCTATTTGTTCCTGAAGAGACCTTAAAAGGACAATGCCTCTTCAAGTGACCAATCTGACCACATATAAAACAACTGTTCTTTCCCTCTTCACAAAACCCATGGTGCACCTGCCACAGAATCTAAAAGAAGGATATAATGGAATGGACTAAGCCCCATTGCATGAGATTGGGCACCCTATGCCCTAAAGATACTATCATACTGATAATGATGATTGCCTGACAACTTTGGATAAGGGGAACATCCATAGAGTAGGAAAAAAAACTCCCAACTTCTTCTTAGACCACTTTTCACCATATCTACCACTCTTCTACTGACCTTCACCCAGATCAGAAAATGTAAACTTTTTATTCTAATTTTTCCCTATCTCTTCCTTCTCTCTTTTCTTCCTTAACTTGCTGCATATACATAACCAATATGGACATGTCCATATCCTTATTCAACAAGGCAACCTTACTCTCTCGAATCAAATCATGGGACAACCCAAAAGAAAACTTCCTTATTCTGGCCCTTATGCTAGACATTAACTTAAGAACATATTGAGACAACTGATTGAATTTCAAAGAATAATCTGACCATCATCCTGCTTTGCTCCAGATTAACAAACTCTTTTGCTTTAACCTCTCTCAACTTCTGGGGAAAAAGTGGTCCATAAAAGCACTAGAGAAATCACCCTATAGTACAGATTCGACATCGCTCCCTGGAGTTTTCCTATTCCTCATAGCATTGATATTCTACATCCTTCAGGTTATAGGAAAAAATTTCTACACCCTCCACATTAGAAACATGAATCACATAAAAGATCTTCTCCAACTCATCGATAATGTTTTGAGGATCTTTCTTAACTCTAGAACTAGTGAACACAGAAGGACTCAGCCTCATTAACTAGCCAAACCTTGTGGCCTAAGAAGATGGAGTAACAGAAACTATATGCTCAGACTATAAATCTACCAACTCAAACAACATGTGAATAGACTAACAAAATTCCTTATTTGATACATCAGCCTATGGAGCCAATGGAGAACGAGAGGGGACCGCTAAAACTATAGAAGGAAAATCAGGAACTGGACCCCTAGACCGGGTCTGGACCCCATAAGTAGGGTGTGTCCCATCAACATTATCCTTAAGTAAGATAGAGAAGTTTTCATAAGCTTCAAATCATTTGGGAGGCATGATCTGAAAAGAGAACACACGAGAATTAGAGAGACTCAAGACCTCAGACTCTATAGCTTGAAATAAGATAACAAGAAAGGGAATCATTCCTGAATGCCTCGTAGCCTCTCCCTTATAAGTATGGAATGATACCATAAAAGTGACTCTATTTGAAACGACTTTGTTGGAAACCTAATGACACCAAACCTTGGATATAATACCAATAGACATGACCCAAACTAGGGCCTGGCCGTGTCAGGTATCTCAAGTCTTACATGGACTGGAGATCACCCCTAGGGACCTAACCAACCCAAGCACAACACACCATAAAGTCAGATGAATTCCAAACATATAACAAGATAACGTGTAATAGATTTAGAAAGTTTTAATTTATGTCCATAACAACCCACCGATGACCGGCCAAATAATCGACCAACACCACCTAATAACCATAGTAGTCCAAAAAAATCCTTCTAAATAATGATCTAAAATTATATATCAATAAAATATTGGGACAGGCCCCCAACTATAGCCATAAATAGTAACCAATAGTCTATAACTCAAAAGAGAAACATAATCCTGAAATGGGACTTGCAAAGCATGAATGGTCACCATTTCAAGTTGACTATTAATCAATCCACAATCATTGAGCATGAAAATTTAAAGTATGGCCAAATTCTCAACCGTTTGGGGATAAAGCGTACATAGATGGTTAGTATTGGAGCGCTAGCATGTAACTTGGGGATAAGGATAACATAATAACATAATCAATAATTCAAAATCATTCCAAAATTAATGCATATAATCAGATGCATATACACATACATATATATATATATATATATATATATATATATATATATATATATATATATATATCACGCGTCGAGATAGGAAGCAAGGCTTAACATGGGTTTTCAAAATTTTATCCTAGATTGTATAGCTCAACCATCATATAATTATACCCATGGGCTGTATAGGCCCAGCTCTCACCCCTTGTCAGTCCCTAATGCATGTAGCCGTACGAACCGAAGAATAATCTCATATATATGAATACGGGGGACTCAAACCTCTCAAAATATACCAAGGTGTCTTAAGAACCCAATCATATAATGATTTATAGGGGACTCAAACATCAGTAATAATGAAATAATAATTAGGGGGACTCCAACCTCCCTGGTCACAATACCATTTCCAGTGTCGGTCACTCGAACTTCTACTTTCACGATTTAGCTACACAACCCTATTTATATCCTAGTTAAAACATTATCACACAATCCCATTCATAAACCACACTACACATTAAGGCATACATTGTTGGTACCGTCATATCAACTACACTTGCAAGGTAATACATCATGCTAAAATAATTTCCATTAACTTGGGGAGGACAATATCCTTTGTTCATTAATAGAAGGTGGGGGATCACCGGCTCCCTTTGTTCATTAAATTAGACGTTTGTGTTTCAAATACCTCTTTACATCATGAATAGTTCAAGACTAGTTTAATTTACAAATTCCCACCTTTTTATGACATAAAATAAATTTTACACTATAGGTTGGGGTTATAACCACTTCGAAAGTCACAAGTTTAGGAAAATCATAATTTCCTAGTTCATTCACCATACCCACACACCCATAAGTTCCAAACCATGTTTAAAGTAGGAATAATCATAATTAAATCATTGCAAAACATTGTTAAGCAATAAGAATTCAAACCTACAACTTTTATTTTTAAAACCCAAACAATTCTATGTGAATAATACTTTAATACATATGATTTTACAAAATTAACAAAGATAGAAGAGTCATATGCATAGTAAGATGTACAGAGAGAAATCACCTTTAAAAGCTCTAATTAATCAACCTCATGAAAACCCTAAGTGTTATTGACCTTGAGAATTTGGGATTATTTAAGAGGTTACTTTGATGTGTTTCTGAGTACTAATGACACCCTAATAAGGTTATAAGATCTGTGTTTCAATTTGGGTAAGAGGGGATATTTCTTTAATGCCTTTAACTTAAAAGGTGAAAAAGGGTCGTCTATGACTACGAGTCAACCATCGACTTGTAACCACTCCTTACAATTCATCACTATGAATAACCAGGGAAGTCTCTAGTAAACCATCCACTTTTGACCTTACGAATAAACCATAGGACTTGAAATAGGACCCTATGATTCATATGTCCCATTCATAATTAACACAGAACCCTTTTGGGGTTTCCACTAGACACTATATAATTTATACCTCATGGCTCATAACAAATCCCTATGGATCATAGTGGTCCACTCGTACTCAGAATAGAATCATGCCACCAACTTAAATGATTTTGTTTTGACTTGTCCAAAAAACTCTTCAAGTCGACGTACAACTCATAGGATCCAGTCATAATTAGGACAGTGAACTCAAAGCTCAAGTAATTTTCAAGGTCCAAATTTTGGGGTGTTTTAAAAAGTGTCCTAACTCATCATTCAGGGACAAATGATCCTAAAGTGGGAGAATGCAAGACCCTTAAAATTTTGATCATTTTATTTTTGACCTTCTCATGTTTATAATATTGATTTTTGACCTGAATTATGTTTAGAGACGTTAAAAGGGTATTTGGAAAATTTTTGAAATTTTCGGAATGGGTTCAGGGCTATTTTAAAACTCCAAAAATGTGTGTCTCTACGCTATCACCATGCCTTGGAGGTTAGCCTCCATGATATTGGTGTGGCGCAGATGATAACCTCTGCGATAATAATGTGCCATGGCTAAGGTGTTAATTTTGTCCAGTTTTGTTTTTTTTTTCATTTAGGGGTGACGGTCATTTGTTTTTTTCACCCTTTTCATGACTTATAAATATAAAATTGACCTTTTCCATTTCAATTAAAAATATCAAACACTTCTATTCTCTTCTATTACACCTAAACCAAGAAAGCTTAAGGGTTTCATAGGGAATTCATCATTCCAGCTCCAAACTCCGAATTGACTTTAATTTCTTATGTATTTTTGGCATGTTTCTCTTTCATAAACTTTAATTTTATATTATGACATGAATTTAATAGATTTTCATAGGGTTTAAATTATGGATTTTGAAATTAGGTTGAGGGGTTTTTGTTCTTACTTATTGAAGTACTTGTCTCATATTTTGAATTGATTATTCATGCTTTAAATTGATGTTTTTGAGACTAAATTGGTGTATTATTTAAATGGTTGGAATGGGGGACATATTTTCACTCAAATTGGATGTTTTTTTTGGAATTGTATGAACCTTAACTCACTTTGTAAATTCGATTCTTATTATGGAAAATTACATAGTTTAACTTGCTTTTGAATCCAGTGCAATGTATTAATGGATAAATAGATGTATAAATGGATTTAGATGGCCTTGGTGACTTTGGTTTGGATTTTAATGGAACTTGTAAGTTAATGTGGTTATGTGAATTGGTTTAGCATGTTTAATTGAGCTTGCAAGCGTATTGGCATGACGAAACAAAGTGGTAAGTACCTTAATCAATAACTCCAAAGTTAATGGTTGGAATTATGCGCTATATGGTTTTAATTTTGGATTAAAGGGGTTTGTGTAGCTTGTCATAAAGGTGGATGCCTCGGGGGGTCCAACACTTGAAACCATATTTGTCACACCCCAAATCCCATTGGAGCGGACTGGCACCCGTAGCCGAGGAGGCCCGGGAGAACCCGTTCATAACCTATACTTTCACATTTACATTACTTATGAAAATTAGAAATTTGGGCAACACTTCATTATAAATAGAAGAAAACAATACCTGTATCAACCCAGCAGACACGCATAAATATATATATGAACAGTAATTGGCCGTCAGAGCCATCACGTCTATCAACCAAACACTCCTATGGCTGTACAATATGTCTACAAAAGCCTCTACATAGATACACAACTGAGTTGGGGTCGGGACGAACTCCCGCCCACAAAAGACTTTTATACAAATACCAAAGGTACATATAGAGACGACTTGAGATGCCCCGAAACAACTGGAGCTCACCACTAACAATAGAATATCCTGGCTCTTACTGCGGAGGTGTACGACCTGAAGTACCTGTTCCTGCAGGCATGAATGCAGGTCCCCCGTGAGGGACGTCAGTACGAAAATATGTACTGAGTATGTAAGGCAGGGAGTATCAACATGAGATACAAAAGATCAACAGAACCCAGATACCAGTGAATAAACAGTATGAGTAGACCACACTTAAAAGAACTGATGGGATACCTGCACATTACTTTCATATCATTACTTCCCGTAATCCTTATCAATACATAACATATGTCATACAATGGCCAACTGATCAGTGGTACTAATACAATACATCAGGGACAACCCCTGGAATAGCATATATATACATAATCTTTATAATACAATGGCCAACTGATCAGTGGTACTAATACAATACATCAGGGACCACCCCTGGAATAGCATATATATACATAATCTTTATAATACAATGGCCAACTGATCAGTGGTACTAATATAATACATCATATCATCAATTTAAAATATAGACATTCCATTTCTTAATTCAATTAATCTTTGAGATTGGTTACTTTGTGGTCACACTTTATGGAACTTGAAACCATGATACCTCAATAGGAAAAATATGTAAATAGGTAATCATTATCATGAAAATGAAGTAGAGAATCATGGATACCTCATTAAACCATTTCGGAGTCAACAATAGTATATGGATATTTTTTTGACTAGCCGGACATCTTAAAAGTGAAAACAAGTTCAATTGGTAGTGTCGAAGATCATCTGATGTTATTATGTGTCATGTGTCGTAGGACAATGTTGGAAGCCTACTTGAGAGTTCCATGGGTAATTATTCATGCCAAAGAGTAGATAGAGTATGTCTTACATACCTTGATATAACCACTTCAATACAAGTGACTTCCCGTATTCTTCAAACACTTATCTACAATAAGTCATTTGTGGCAAACTAGTATTAGCAACCAAACCTTACCATTTAGGTATTAACTTCACCAATTAATGTCTAGGAAGTAATCCCTTAGCTCATCAATAAGAGTACTACATACATCCTCTTATACTCTTATTACATTCACATATCATGCATTTTCATGAAATATCCCTCAACATAACTCTTAGCCTTTATTTCCCTTCTTAATCACCATCCAATACCAACATGATCACTAGGCATACATAACCACTAATATAATGATATATCACCACAATTCATTCTTCATAATCCAATACAGCAACTTCCATAACTTACTACTAACAATTTATACACAACAATTCATAACTATGTTTCTAGTTATCTTCCAACATCAAGACAATACTCATAATTCTTTATCAATACTTATTCATGGATAAGAATCAAGAATAAACAATATTCATACCTTAACAATGGACTCTTGTATTTAGAATCCTCCTTACATAACCATGGGGTGCTTCTCGAAGCTTTCGAGATGGTGAACACAACTACGGAATCAATTTGAATTTTCTACGGTTGAATCTTGAGTTATTTGGGATTTTGTTTGAAACCCTAAAGGGTATTGTTGAGAGAAAATTAGAGAAAAGGGGTATATTTTGCTGAATTTGGAGCTGAATCAGATGTTATAGACGAATTAGGGGTGAGGTGAAATGACTAAAATGCCCCTAAGAAAACAAGAAAAGTCGAAACTATCCCTCAGTTGACAAACTGACAGGCTGAAGTAAAACGGATATAACTCCTTACTTAGATGTTGTATTTGGATGAAACCAGTTTTATTGGAAAGAAGACTCAAAGATCTTTCGTTTGATATATTATAGCTCACACAGTTCATTATATACAGGGAGTTATGATCGTTTGAAGTTGACCCTGAAATGCTAAAAAAAAAAACTGGGCAACAGACTTTGCGTTTTGCTACTGTTTTGAAATCCAAACGCATCCTTATGCATTCCGAAAAATTCCAAAACTTATCCGAGATGTACTATGAGATTTCCCGATCATAACGAAACTTTAAAATCTAAAAATGAAGGTCGGGAAGGTCGAGAAGTTGAATCCCGAAGGTTGCCAGCTAAAATGACTCGAAGTTACACTTAGAAAATTTTTTCAAGTTTTTAAGTCTAAGAGCACTCTATTAAAGGCTAATCCATGCACGACTTTTACGGGGTGTTACAATATTTGCGGCTGTCATACCCCAAATCCCATTGGAGCGGACTGGCACCTGTAGCCGAGGAGGCCCGGGAGAACCCGTTCATAACCTATACTTTCACATTCACATTACTTATGAAAATTAGAAATTTGGGCAACACTTCATTGTAAATTGAAGAAAATAGTACCTGTATCAGCCCAGCAGACAGACTTAAATATATATATGAACAGTAATTGGCCGTCAGAGCCATCACGTCTATCAACCAAACACTCCTATCGCTGTACAATATGTCTACAAAAGCCTCTACATAGATACACAACTGAGTTGGGGTCGGGACAAACTCCCGCCCACAAAAGACTTTTATACAAATACCAAAAGTACATATAGAGACGACTTGGGATGCCCCGAAACAACTGGAGCTCAACACTAACAACAAAATGAAATGGCTCTTACTGCGGAGGTGTACGACCTGAAGTACCTGTTCCTGCAGGCATGAATGCAAGTCCCCCGTGAGGGACGTTAGTGCAGAAATATGTACTGAGTATGTAAGGCAGGGAGTATCAAGATGAGATAGAAAAGATCAACAGAACCCAGATACCAGTGAATAAACAGTATGAGTAGACCACACTTAAAAGAACTGATGGGATACCTGTACATTACTTTCATATCATTACTTCCCGTAATCCTTATCAATACATAACATATGTCATAAAATGGCCAACTGATCAGTGGTACTAATACAATACATCAGGGACCACCCCTGGAATAGCATATATACATAATCTTTATAATACAATGGCCAACTGATCAGTGGTACTAATACAATACATCAGGGACCACCCTTGGAATAGCATATATAAATAATCTTTATAATACAGTGGCCAACTGATCAGTGGTACTAATACAATACATCATATCATCAATTTAAAATACAGACATTCCATTTCTTAATTCAATTATTCTTTGAGATTGGTTACTTTATGGTCACACTTTATGGAACCTGAAACCATGATACCTCAATAGGAAAAACATGTAAATAGGTAATAAATATCATGAAAATGAAGTAGAGAATCATGGATACCTCATTAAACCATTTCGGAGTCAACAATAGTATATGGACATTTTTTTGACTAGCCGGACATCTTAAAAGTGAAACAAGTTCAATTGGTAGTGTCGAAGATTAGAGTGCCATGGGTCATTATTCATGCCAAAGATTAGATAGAGTATGTCTTACATACCTTGATATAACCACTTCAATACAAGTGACTTCCCGTACTCTTCGAACACTTATCTACAATAAGTCATTTGTGGCAAACTAGTATTAGCAACCAAACCTTACCATTTAGGTATTAACTTCACCAAATAATGTCTAGGAAGTAATCCTTTAGCTCACCAATAAGAGTACTACATACATCCTCTTATACACTTATTACAGTCACATATCATACATTTTCATGAAATATCCCTCAACATAACTCTTAGCCTTTATTTCCCTTCTTAATCACCATCCAATACCAACATGATCACTAGGCATACATAACCACTAATATTATCACCACAATTCATCCTCCATAATCCAATACAACAACTTTCATAATTTACTACTAACAATTTATACACAACAATTCATAACTATGTTTCTAGTTATCTTCCAACATCAAGACAATACTCATAATCCTTTATCAATACTTATTCATGGATAAGAATCAAGAATAAACAATATTCATACCTTAACAATGAACTCTTGTATTTAGAATCCTCCTTACATAACCATGGGGTGCTTCTTGAAGCTTCCGAGATGGTGAACACAACTACGGAACCAATTTGAATTTTCTACGGTTGAATCACAAAATATTTGAGGTTGAAATTGGCTAGGGTTTTCACCTTTCCTAAAATTTGGATAAAATCTGATAAAATTGAGGCTAAGTGCATGTTTTTAAGACCAATTTTCGTCCAAAGGTAATAGAAAATGACCATTGTGCCCTAAAAATTGAAATAAATCCCGAATCTGTCCCCAGTGGACAGTTTTGACAGGCTGAAGTAAATTGATCATAAATCTTTGCTCCGATATCAGATTTGGGTGAAATTGGTATCATTGTAAAGATAATTAAAAGTTCTTTCATTTCATATAAATTAGGCCACCCAGTTCGTCCTGTACAAGGAGTTCTGATCGTTTGAAGTTGACCCTAAAAATTTGTTTTGAGAGGCTGAAGTAAAACGTGTATAACTCCTTACGCAGATGTTGGATTTGGATTAAACCAATTGCATTAGAAATAAGACTCAAATATCTTTCTTTTGATATATGGTAGCTCGCCCAGTTCATTATATTGAGGAAGTTATGATCATTCAAAGTTGACCCAAAAACTGGCAGGCCTCAGTATTTTCATGCTAATTTACTGTTCACAAAAATCTGTTTTGAGAGGCTGAAGTAAAACGAGT
This sequence comes from Capsicum baccatum var. pendulum, assembly GCA_030864225.1. Classification (NCBI taxonomy): domain Eukaryota; kingdom Viridiplantae; phylum Streptophyta; class Magnoliopsida; order Solanales; family Solanaceae; genus Capsicum; species Capsicum baccatum. The sequence continues at coordinate 242,461,122 of CM061554.1, forward strand.
ATAACTCCTTACTCAGATGTTGGATTTGGATGAAACCAATTTCATCGGAAAGAAGACTCTCGGAGATTTTCGTCTATGTATAGCAGCTCACACAGTTCTTTGTATACAAGGAATTATGATCGTCTCAAGTTGGAGTGCCTAGCTGCAGAAATTTTCCTGCTAATTTACTGTTCAGAAATTTACTGCTAATTTCCTGCTAATTTTCCTGCTAATTTACTGTTCACAAAAATCTGTTTTGAGAGGCTGAAGTAAAACGAGTATAACTCCATACTCAGATGTTGGATTTGGATGAAACCAATTTCATCGGAAAGAAGACTCTCGGAGCTTTTCGTCTATATATAGCAGCTCACACAGTTCTTTGTGTACAAGGAGTTATGATCGTCTCAAGTTGGAGTGCCTAGCTGCAGAAATTTTCCTGCAGTAAACAGGCTTCCCGGCCACCGTTTTGAAATTTCGAATGTGCTCGCTTATATGAAATACTCCTCTGTTTAGGACAAACTTTATATCGTTGGAAAGCTTATTCCAATACCTACACATACAACTATTGACGGGATACTTCCGAACACCATAAACTTAATTTAACCCATACGCAAGTCTTTAGGACTCCATATAATCGCGATAAGTGTACGAAAAAATTTACAGCGGCATGGGGGTCTTTATGACCATATGTATAGTTCACACATTATGTAAATTATTGGAATGGTTGGAGACCCAGTGGCTTTGTCCCTTCCTCGAATTTCCTTAATTCATGCAACCAACACATAATAAGGCCCTTTTAGTAGGGAGAGCTAGACCCATATAGCCAGTGGGTGCCCTCAAGATGGATAGAGCTACATAATCTAGGTTAATGGTTTTAAAACTCTCATGCTCATGATCCTTACCCTATCCCAGCATCATATATACATGTATATATGAATGTTTGCATATTTTTTTGACTAATTTTAGACATGACAATATTTTATCATTTTCCCGAGTTATATGCCACTACGTATCCCACTTACCTCCCCAGGGTCCAAAGACTTTTCTATTGCTCCTATGCAACATTAGGTGGATTAGTAAGTATTTTAAGTTGCTGTGAAGTGGTGAGCCTCCATCCTTCGAAAGGCCTTATCATTTCATTATTCTTTCCTTATTTATTAAATACTTATGGATTGTTTTTGTCCATAGCGGGGGGGCATGTCTAGACTTAGTTGTTATTCTAGTTTTATAGGCTATTATGGACAGATGTGGGTTGGTTGGTTATTGATTGACTCTTATTTTTCATAATGTTATCTATTCATTATTTATAACTATTTGATTGGTTTCCATATGGTTTTTATTATTATTTTTATTGTTCCCTTGAGGTTAGGTTAAGAGGGTGGTTTCCTTATCCATGGTGGGCTTGAGATACCCATCATGGTTAAACCCTGGTTTAGGTTGTGAAAATATGCTTTATTTTCTATTTTTCTCAGTCAACCAATGATATCTACTGAGTATAAGTGGACTGTACTCATTGCTACCTCACTCTTTTGGTGTAGATCCAGGTATGAGTTTGCCATACAGTAGCTGATTTAGGTAGTGCTTGGAGTCATATTTGAGGTAGTTGTTTACTTATGCATTTAGATTTGACCTTCTATCTTTTTATATTTAAACGGTCTTATTTTATATTCCAAGACAAAGTTTGTTCCTTTTTGGACATCATATATATATATTTGAATCGAGTTACATTCAGTTGGTTCTTATACCGTGTCACCAGATTTTGGGGGTTTTATGGTATCTTTGTTATGTATCCTTTCACTATTATTGCATATGTGTCCTTTGGCTTACTTCTGGAAGCCTTACCTTTTGTTTTAGTGTTGTTTTCCCTTTTTATATTAGTTTGGGTGATAGGCTTTCTTGCCAAGGCTTGCTGCGACAAGTACCATCATGATCCTTGGTTTTGGGTTATGAGAAATTAGTATTAGTGCAGCCAAGTTCATTGATATTATTAGTATAACAATAAGGTATCTAGAAGAGTCTCTTGAATCATACGTAGATGTTCATATCTATCTTCAAGAGGCTATACGATATCTTTAGAAAAATTCCCTTATATTATTCTATATCATGCAGATCTTTTCCATACCCTGTGTACTAAATTAAGTTCCACTTTTTTCTGTACAGATGGTGAGAACTAGATCTTGTGATTCTTAAGATGTAGAGCCATCACCCTAGGAGAGATCATAGTCTAAGGGATGAGTGGTGAGTTGTGGATTGTCTAAAGGTAGAGGATGGGCACAAGGGTCTTCCCCGTCTAGAGATAGTACTAGGGGACTCTCCCCTGAGCCTCTGATTGAGAATTTTGGAGTTATATGGACTACTCCAGTCCTATATAGTTATTCTACCTTAGTCTTAAAGGGGTTATTGATTCACTTATTAACACGTTTAGAGGGTGATCCTTTGATTGCACTTGATGTTCCTCTAGCTCTGAGTATTATACATCTATCTGTGCAAGTTTCTGCCAATAATGTTCCTCCATTTCCAACTATGGATCCTCTAGTGGTACCAATATCTACTTATGGTACTCTACATACTCTAAGGTTGTTCCTCCTTTAGCTTCATTATCTGAGTATGGTATTCCTAGATAAGGTGTTTGGTCTACATCTATATTACTTGCTTAGGTGGAATCTTAGTCATCCAGACTCACTATGCCTCCTATTATTGAGAGTATAGTTATATGTCCTGAGGATCAAAAGTGGTTTGAGAGATTCACTTGTTTGGGTCCTCCAAAGTTCAGTGGTGCTATGGGTGAGATGCTTATGAGTTATTGATTGATCATCGAGAGAAGTTATATAACCTTGATTTTCTTGAGTCGCATGGGGTTACTTACACTACATACTAATTGAAAGAAGAAACCAGGGATTTATGGATGTCACTTGTTAGTTGCAAACCTCTTGGTTCACCAAGATGACTTGGTATCAGTTTGATGAGGCTTTTCTGGACAGGTTTGTGCCATACAGTTTGAGGGATTCGATGATTTTGATTACCTAGAGCAGGACTCCATGATTGTTGCTGAGTAAAAGGAACATTTCCATGCCTTGTATAGGTATCACTACACCATTTTAGTCCTATTCCTACTCTTGTAAAGTGTGGCCTAAAGTAGCAAAAAGTGTTGCCTTTCATCAATGGCTACACTATTGGACTTTAGGCAAATTTTTGGAGGGTGGCCTAAAAAGGTGTAACCTTTGACTTGAGGCCAGTCTTTTCAGGTGTTGCCAAATCAACTACATTTAAAAAGTGTGGCCATTAAGGTATAAAGGACACACTTTGCAGCTTCTCATTGGCAACACTTTTATCTAATAAAGCAACACTTTCAAGTGTGGCCTATGATTTGTTATTGGGCATGCTTCATAAGCATTGCCTTGTATAATACCTCTATAACAACACTTAAAAAATGTGGCCTTTTCTTTATTAAAGGACACACTCCAAAATTGTAGCCTTTTATACACACTCTACGACAACACTTGTAAAGTGTAAGCATATTTTAGGTACATGCCACAATTTAATTAATAAAACACACTTTTGAAGTGTGGCAATATTGTCTAAAATTTTGTAGTTCGAGCCACATTTTACAGAAATAGCATTAGCCATAAAATGTTAGTATGTAATTTCTAATTGAAAAATAATTATTTTGGTTATAATGTATACATCACTAATCATATTACATATATATACATATATATTCATAAAAAGATGTGTTTTACTACACATACTAATTAGAAAATAACATTTAAAGATTTGTACCTAGTTTCACGCAAAACCAAATGTATTTAAACATATATTAGAATAGTTCAAAAATTCTTCATCATTCACTTCAATCTGGATTGGGTTGACTTCTGGCGGACACTATTAAAATTTGATCACCCGCATTGTTCATACACATTCAGAATGAAGAAACAATTAAAAAAATACTATGCTTGACAAAAATTTGAATAATTTTCCAATCTGGAATGAGAAAGTATGTGAATCCAAAGTTTCTTTAATTCATTAAATTAAGTTAAAAGTTTAGGATTTAAGTTTCTTATGAATTTGAAAGATAAAAATACTTTTTCATGAACCAAAGCATGAGATGAGATGGAAGAATTTGGAAGAATTTTTCCTCTTATATCTTGGGGATTACTTGCATCATGTGAAGGAATATTACATCTGTCACTCCATGGTATATCTTGAACATTCAATCCAGGATTGTTTTGCACCAATTAATTAAAAAAGTATTGTATTTCTTCTCTCATTTCACTAATTTCTTCCTTCAGAGAAGTGACTTCATTAGCATTATTTTATTTAAATTGTTCATTTCCTCATCTTTTATAGAGAAGTTTATGTCACTGATCTACCATAACATCTAAGTTGACCGAGCTTCTCTTTTCCAAACACTACTTCGAATGCATCATTTGATGTTTTCCCAGAATTTTGATGATTCTAAAGTTCAGACTGTCCAAAAAAAAATTGATATGAGAACTATAAGTTACTACTTGTTAATAAAAAGATAGCAAATGCAAGAGGTGCCTAAAAGGTTGATGCACTTAAAATTCCAGGTTTTGGGGAATTAAAAATCCACTTGATGAAATCGTAACCCTTACCGGAGGCTTGGCTGTCATACAAGTTAGAGCACAAACTGAAATTGGACAAAGGCTGACAAGGAAGTTCTAAGCCATGCTACTAAAGTAGTGATGACTAAGGATACCACTATGAAATACTGCAGTAACAGCTCCACTTTAAGCCCAAAAATAGTATCTCCATATTTAAAATCTAACATGCAGTCACTTTATCATTTATCCTAGTTTAATCATTCCGCCTACATCTATAATGGGGTTGATGATATTTACAAAAGCATAAATTTCAAAATAGACAAAAAATATTCTGAACTAAACAAATGTAAATTATCCTATAGATGTTGTTTCATCCTACTAGAAATGTGAAACATAGTATTCAGTATTATGGGAATGGGAATGAAAAAAATAGATACTTTTTTTCAAAATATGAACAAACGGAAGTATAACTCCGAAAGAAACATTTCATGATGTGAAAGTGAGAGCAACCAACTATTTGGTTAACTATGAAGGCACTAGAGGGATCAAAACAAGTCTTTCATTTATATTTGGATAAGTTGCAGTTAAAAAAGGGTGTGCAAGATCTCTTCATACTCAAGACATCTTAACTTATTAGGATTTTATTTCATTATAATCTTTCCTTCAAATTTTAGATTTTATTTCCTGGTAGATGAAAGTTTATTTTTCTATAATCGAGTTGATAGTTTTAATTGGACATGTAAAAATGAAGTAAGTAGGTACAATACAGGTTGCATGGTCACTAGAGACAAACATGAACCATACACGGCTTTGGAACCTCTAGTTATCTCTTCAATAGGCTATTTGTTATTTAAAAAGGTTTTCAACCGTTAAAATACATAGTAATATGTTAATAATTCAAATTCCATTGATATTTATACAATATATTCACGCATAATAGCCAACACTTTGAATACTGTTCAGGTAATCAAGTGAAGATCCATGCCTAAATTGTTTACTTTTAAGAGATACGTGTACGAGATAACTCTTAAAAAATGTGAAAGGCACAAGAGAATACAATCCGGGGAATAAGTTCACAAGTATATCCCATCAACTCTTTCATTATACCCTAAATATAGTAAAGGTTTTCGGTTTTGAACAAAGATCATGAGAAAAGAAAAAAGTTTGTTCGTCGGTTCCTTTTCTTAATAGAACAACTTGTGACATTATTTTCAATTGCTATTTTGAATTTAATGAAGTGTTTGAGCATCTAAATTTGTCAAACGACCCTCCACAGATTAAATTGGCCGCCCAAATACAAATTGTGAAAAAAATAATGAAACTATAATGTTTACTATCAATTCACATAGCAAAATGATCGCTCCCTCTTTGTATTAAAGAACACCTCAACATTTAGTTGTCCTACATGACATGTTGTCTTTGTGGTAGTTTAGGATATTAATTGAACCATGGATGATTGAAGTAAGAAAAAGTAACAACTTAAGTGTGTCTTTTACCATTGACTCAATGCAAAACTATACTAAAGAATAAGAATGTGTAGAGGAAAAGATAATAATCAACAATGACTATTTGACACAATTCACCAAAATAGAAGGCATAATAATGGGTCCTCAATTCTCAGAACAATCTCTATTAGCTATTAAGATTGAGGATCATCATGATCCAAGGCCTATACTATTCAAATTTGTCAACAATGTTTCCAAACATCATGAGGCATATAAGATAAGTATGGACACAACAAAGGCATGGGACTAGAATGAAAGTTGAATGGGAAAATTGAAGGCTACAAAACACATCATATTGACGTAAACATAAGAGAATTTTCCAAAGTGTATGAGAGACACCATATAGAGCAGAACTAGAAGTTGTGCAATAAAAAATGAGAGATCCTACTAACACTAGCACTCTTTATGAAGTAGAATAGGAAATCAAGCCAAAAATTGAGAAATGGTCCTTTTTCGAGGAAAATATCTTACAATAGAAATAAAGAGTTAAATGAATTCAACTAAGGGATTCAAAAAATGCATATTACCATGCCTGAATTAAGGGAATGTTATCTTATAACCAGATCAGGTCCCTCAACACACTAGATGGATTAAGGAAAGGCTAACGTTGAGTTGTTGTTTTATGTTAGATTTAAATACCCAAAGCTAAGATAAACAATAACTCAAAGTCAAGCAGTTTCACATGAGAGGCCAGAGGCAAAATAAATGGCCATGATCCTTGATAGATTCAATTTTTCTCCTACTAGACATAGACTAGCAGTTCATTTGTTGAGCTAGGTGTCACACCCCAAATCCCATTGGAGCGGACTGGCACCCGTAGCCGAGGAGGCCCGGGAGAACCCGTTCATAACCTATACTTTCACATTTACATTACTTATGAAAATTAGAAATTTGGGCAGCACTTCATTGTAAATAGAAGAAAACAGTACCTGTATCAACCCAGCAGACACGCATAAATATATATATGAACAGTAATTGGCCGTCAGAGCCATCACGTCTATCAACCAAACACTCCTATGGCTGTACAATATATCTACAAAAGCCTCTACATAGATACACCACTGAGTTGGGGTCGGGACGAACTCCCGCCCACAAAAGACTTTTATACAAATACCAAAGGTACATATAGAGACGACTTGGGATGCCCCGAAACAACTGGAGCTCACCACTAACAATAGAATGTCCTGGCTCTTACTGCGGAGGTGTACGACCTGAAGTACCTGTTCCTGCAGGCATGAATGCAGGTCCCCCGTGAGGGACGTCAGTACGGAAATATGTACTGAGTATGTAAGGCAGGGAGTATCAACATGAGATACAAAAGATCAACAGAACCCAGATACCAGTGAATAAACAGTATGAGTAGACCACACTTAAAAGAACTGATGGGATACCTGCACATTACTTTCATATCATTACTTCCCGTAATCCTTATCAATACATAACATATGTCATACAATGGCCAACTGATCAGTGGTACTAATACAATACATCAGGGACCACCCCTGGAATAACATATATATACATAATCTTTCTAATACAATGGCCAACTGATCAGTGGTACTAATACAATACATCAGGGACCACCCCTAGAATAACATATATATACATAATCTTTATAATACAATGGCCAACTGATCAGTGGTACTAATACAATACATCAGGGACCACCCTTGGAATAACATATATATACATAATCTTTATAATACAATGGCCAACTGATCAGTGGTACTAATACAATACATCAGGGACCACCCCTGGAATAACATATATATACATAATCTTTATAATACAATGGCCAACTGATCAGTGGTACTAATACAATACATCAGGGACCACCCCTGGAATAGCATATATATACATAATCTTTATAATACAATGACCAACTGATCAGTGGTACTAATACAATACATCAGGGACCACCCCTGGAATAGCATATATATACATAATCTTTATAATACAATGGCCAACTGATCAGTGGTACTAATATAATACATCATATCATCAATTTAAAATATAGAAATTCCATTTCTTAATTCAATTAATCTTTGAGATTGGTTACTTTGTGGTCACACTTTATGGAACTTGAAACCATGATACTTCAATAGGAAAAACATGTAAATAGGTAATCAATATCATGAAAATGGAGTAGAGAATCATGGATACCTCATTAAACCATTTCGGAGTCAACAATAGTATATGGATATTTTTTTTCGACTAGCCGGACATCTTAAAAGTGAAAACAAGTTCAATTGGTAGTGTCGAAGATCATCTGATGTTATTATGTGTCATGTGTCGTAGGACAATGTTGGAAGCCTACTTGAGAGTGCCATGGGTCATTATTCATGCCAAAGAGTAGATAGAGTATGTCTTACATACCTTGATATAACCACTTCAATACAAGTGACTTCCCGTACTCTTCGAACACTTATCTACAATAAGTCATTTGTGGCAAACTAGTATTAGCAACCAAACCTTACCATTTAGGTATTAACTTCACCAATTAATGTCTAGGAAGTAATCCCTTAGCTCATCAATAAGAGTACTACATATATCCTCTTATACTCTTATTACATTCACATATCATGCATTTTCATGAAATATCCCTCAACATCACTCTTAGCCTTTATTTCCCTTCTTAATCACCATCCAATACCAACATGATCACTAGGCATACATAACCACTAATATAATGATATATCACCACAATTCATTCTTCATAATCCAATACAGCAACTTCCATAACTTACTACTAACAATTTAAAAACAACAATTCATAACTATGTTTCTAGTTATCTTCCAACATCAAGACAATACTCATAATTCTTTATCAATACTTATTCATGGATAAGAATCAAGAATAAACAATATTCATACCTTAACAATGGACTCTTGTATTTAGAATCCTCCTTACATAACCATGGGGTGCTTCTCGAAGCTTGCGAGATGGTGAACACAACTACGGAACCAATTTGAATTTTCTACGGTTGAATCTTGAGTTATTTGGGATTTTGTTTGAAACCCTAAAGGGTATTCTTGAGAGAAAATTAGAGAAAAGGGGTATATTTTGCTGAATTTGGAGCTGAATCAGATGTTATAGACGAATTAGGGGTGAGGTGAAATGACTAAAATGCCCCTAAGAAAACAAGAAAAGTCGAAACTATCCCTCAGTTGACAAACTGACAGGCTGAAGTAAAACGGATATAACTCCTTACTTAGATGTTGTATTTGGATGAAACCTGTTTCATTGGAAAGAAGACGCAAAGATCTTTCGTTTGATATATTATAGCTCACACAGTTCATTATATACAGGGAGTTATGATCGTTTGAAGTTGACCCTGAAATGCTGAAAAGAAAACTGGGCAACAGGCTTTGCGTTTTGCTACTGTTTTGAAATCCAAACGCAGGCTTATGCATTCCGAAAAATTCCAAAACTTATCTGAGATGTACTATGAGATTGCCCGATCGTAACGCAACTTGAAAATCTAAAAATGAAGGTCGGGAAGGTCGAGAAGTTGTATCCCGAAGGTTGCCAGCTAAAATGACTCGAAGTTACACTTAGAAAATTTTTTCAAGTTTTTAAGTCTAAGAGCACTCTATTAAAGGCTAATCCATGCACGACTTTTACGGGGTGTTACATTATCTCCCCCTTGGGATCATTCGTCCCCGAATGATGGATTGGAAATGTTGAAGCCTTAAAGGTATGGAATAACGCAGGCACGACATGCCTTCTAATAAAGAATACACTGTTCTGAAACATGACCATATGGATATAACTACTGATATTCTGAATTCTTATATCGGACATGCATATCTGATGCATGGAATACACGACTGGAGCCACTCATAAGCTGAGTTCTCATAATGAACATGCAAACCTAATGTATGGATTTGTTATTGAGTTGATCTCATGAACGCAGAACTGAATACATAGATAAGCTGAACTTTTTCTATTGAACGTGCATTTCTAATGCAGGCATATCTGACTAAGCTGACACAAGAACGTATGACTGAATACACAATATCAATTGAGGCGAAACTTGTAATAAGAATCTATGCACGCAACCAAATGGGGTATCTCCCCCTTAGGATCCTACATTCCTCTATGAGTGTTCAATTCACTAAGATACTTGGAAAATGGAGGAAATGCACACGACACCTATGATTTTGATTCATAACTGAACCTCTGGAATCTGAATCTAGTACATGACACATGAACTGAATTATACTCGCAACTACTAGTATACTCAATCTTGGAATAGTAACATATCTGAGAATTCGGGTAGCATGATTAATTGAAAAGACAAGCAAACAAATCATGAGAATTTGACTTTTTGACTATTGAACTGATTTGCTGGCTGAACAGACTGAACTACACAGGAAACTTATACCCAATCTGGAGTATCTTATCAACACTCTTCGTAAAAAAAATTCTAGTAGCATTAGGCAGCAAAAGATCTTGGGCATGAGTCACACGATACATCCGACTATAGGATCCCAACATTGACATTACTCTGCAGCCTGGAATATAGACATATAACTCATAAATCATGATAGAATTGTCAGTCCTTAGTCAATGCGACTTCTTACTTCCAAGATTAGCACACTCCTCGAATACTCCCTTAACTGTACTATTTCCCTTAGATACCACATTCATTCGATTCAACTTATAATTCTCATATGGGCATTGATAGCTCTTTCTACAATGTCTATAGTAGCTTAAATCCTTTCACTGTGATCAAGCCTAACTCCAAGTCCCAAAAATACAACATGTCATACCATGATACTAGTCTAAACAATATGATTCAATCTTCCATATCCTTTTAAAGTTCACACCCTAAGCATATCATGCCTTCCCACATTAATGACTAACTCTGAACTCTTACCATAGATTCACTAGCGCATATTGCGTCCCTTTACTAAAATCCCAACATGTCGTTCAAGCCAATCTTTATAACCTCATATGAACTTCAACCCAAACACCCATGAAGAAACACTTCACATATTCTCTAAACAACTATTAATATAACTCCCACGCGCTACCCCAAGAACATACACATACAAATTTCCACTAAAACTCACAATATATCAAAAACTTGGCCCCAGATCTTACTTCACACTTATGGTCTTATTTAAAACAAGCATACTATAAAGCGTGAGTACATGAGTCATGAGCTACATGACCTCAATTTGGAGTTCATAACTCATGGAATGGGATTTCCGACTACTGAATGAACTGAAACTTCTCATTTTAGAACTTGAAGAGTACATGATTCTCTATTATAAGCATGAACATCAATTTTGATCATTGGACTGAAACGTAAGGCATGAGTAGATATTGGGATAACTGAAAAAAATATACTGAGACAAGAATGGGTTGAGTCTCAACCTCACTTTCTGACGTTCTATATCATCATGACATCACGACTAGAATCTGAAGGCCTGACTTGGTTATTCGCTCTAACATCTCCCCCTTAGCTTCAAGCTCTGATATTAAGTTTGGGAGATCCCTTACTAGACTTTAAACTGAAGTACACTCACTGCACTCTGGGGTCTAAAAAACTACTATACACGCATATCATGGCACTTAACCCAAATGACTACACCTGAAAGTGGAAAACATATTGTTAATACTACCTTCTGAGATACACTTTATCATTCTATAGACCCAGCAGTCATCATATAATACTTGCACTTACTAACTTCGGTTCTTCATGAGTATCCCCATAGTCGGACAGCACACCCTCTAGTGCTTTAACTCTTATTTCTATTAGTTCAACCTTCAAAAACTCAAACTTAGAATCTAGCACTCAACATGGATATCACCAAGCCTTCAATGAAACATACTACTTCCGACATAGCCTATCAATATCGCGAGTCCAAACTTACATCTCTATACTATGAGAATCAAGATCATATAAAAAGGCTCAACACTATAAATCAAATAAACTTAGGCTCTTGCATACACCACTCAAGCCTATTAGATTACTTCTATAAAACTAGTATCATTAACCAAGAAGTCATCACATCCACCTTCATGGGCATCAATTGTTCAAACTTAATGTCTAGTGCTTAACATGATTTACAATCCAACCTTATACATAATTCTTACAAAACATACATCATAAATCTTAAATCACTATTTTTACAACCACATTTTGACGCTCAACGTCACAACAGATTAAACTCCTCACGTTTTGGGCATGTTTAGAACTATTCGGGCGCGTTTTCGAGCTTGACGGGGCTTCGATAAATGCCCCGCATTGCTGCCAACGTTCCAGCACCTTCTAGATGGTCAAAATAGTCTGGCAGCACATTTATTAGACTTTAGGAAGTTCACGCGGGCTGGTATCAAACTGCAAATTTTCCACTTTAAAAGGTCCACAAAGGTTGGCAAGCATGTGCAGAAATTTCAGCAAGCATGTGCAGGATTTTCAGATTTTCAGCTTGTAGTTGATAATTGTATAGCTTGCATTTTTGTACCTTGTTGACTTAGGGACTTTTAGGTACTATAAATACATGGTGTAAGGCATCATAGGCATCAGCTCATACTTGTTTTATTCAGTAAATACCACCCATGAAGAATACAACATAATTTACTAGTCCATCAAATTGGGACATTTTACCCCAAATACATGATTTTATCTACATACTATCCACGACCAAAGCACCTTTATAACATTACTACTACCAAGGAAAAGAAGGTCAAGGGGTAAAGTCACATAATAGACATGTTCGACATTAATCTTATATTGTAACCCCATACAATCTTATCTACTTATACGGCCTCTCACATCACGCTTACTTACTTAAGCATACATTTAGTCTGCCTTCAAATTCCACAAACAACCATGAGTCTATACTTACAACTTACTGGCTAATATAGCCATTTTCACACTTCAAGCAACCTACAAATCACTCTAACTAACAACTCCTTCTCTACAATCTACTAAACAACACACAAGGACGAATAACCTCTTTACCAACTCAATCTCATGCAAACAAATTCAGCAATACATCTATTAAACCAACACAAGAACAACAAGTTGGACAACAAGTTGCTAGTGAATCGAAATAGGCCTCAGACGGCTTCACTAGACTTTGATTTTGTATTTTGAACAAGAAAATGAAATGAATGACAAGTCAACTATGATAGTGAATCGAAAGAGCCCCACACGGCTTCACTAGACTTTATTTTATTTTATTTTTTTTCAACAACACCTTGATGACAAGATTACATGAGATAGAAATTTAATACGCAACATCCAATGAACTAAGAATACACGTATTACTCTGTATAAATAAAATCGGAGTCAAACACTTCCTCCACGGACTACCATACCATCCACACATGCTACTCGTTACCACATTAGTCTATCACCATGGGGGGGGGGGGGGGGTTAAATCATTCTCGAACATCGGTTATTCAACTAAAATATTCATTTACACAAAAGTCACACTCACTCTGACTTCTAACTTTGTGACTTCACATCACCAACTTCTTGGTCTAATTTCACTACCAATAAGTCATGACAACAACACTTTTAACGCATACTACTATTCGGGTGGAAATACAGTTCCAACATTCTACTACACATCATCCTCCCTTAAGCAAGACATTTGTAACATAAATTTGAAAGGGACTAAATACAATTAATACCTGAAGCTGAAAAGCACGATTCCATCAAGATCAATGTCTACATCGGAATCAATACACATTGAAGCACTAACGGACTCTTCTCAAGTCCTTGCACAATTTAAACTCTTATATGGTTCAATCAGAAAGGAACATACCATTAGATTCTAAACTTCTACACTTGAATCACCTCAATAATGAGACATATCGGAGGACATTAGAGTAAGGAAAGAATTTGGGATGACTTTTTACTTTCATATGGGAGACATCAAAGCGCGAATAAGAGTATGAAAGAGGAACATTCTGACTCTATTGCGCGAACTAAGAAATGGAGAGTGGAAATAATCCCTAAATGTCCAATAGCCTCCTGTTTATAGATGTGGTGCACAACACACCGATAAACGAGATTCTACGTAGACACGGCTTTGTAGACTCACTAGAACGAACTTCTCTGATACCACTTCTGTCACACCCCAAATCCCATTGGAGCGAACTGGCACCCGTAGCCGAGGAGGCACGGGAGAACCCGTTCATAACCTATACTTTCACATTTACATTACTTAAGAAAATTAGAAATTTGGGCAGCACTTCATTGTAAATAGAAGAAAACAATACCTGTATCAACCCAGCAGACACGCATAAATATATATATGAACAGTAATTGGCCGTCAGAGCCATCACGTCTATCAACCAAACACTCCTATGGCTGTACAATATGTCTACAAAAGCCTCTACATAGATACACCACTGAGTTGGGGTCGGGACGAAATCCCGCCCACAAAAGACTTTTATACAAATACCAAAGGTACATATAGAGACGACTTGGGATGCCCCGAAACAACTGGAGCTCACCACTAACAATAGAATGTCCTGGCTCTTACTGCGGAGGTGTACGACCTGAAGTACCTGTTCCTGCAGGCATGAATGCAGGTCCCCCATGAGGGACGTCAGTACGGAAATATGTACTGAGTATGTAAGGCAGAGAGTATCAACATGAGATACAAAAGATCAACAAAACCCAGATACCAGTGAATAAACAGTATGAGTAGACCACACTTAAAAGAACTGATGGGATACCTGCACATTACTTTCATATCATTACTTCCCGTAATCCTTATCAATACATAACATATGTCATACAATGGCCAACTGATCAGTGGTACTAATACAATACATCAGGGACCACCCCTGGAATAACATATATATACATAATCTTTATAATACAATGGCCAACTGATCAGTGGTACTAATACAATACATCAGGGACCACCCCTGGAATAACATATATATACATAATCTTTATAATACAATGGCCAACTAATCAGTGGTACTAATACAATACATCAGGGACCACCCCTGGAATAGCATATATATACATAATCTTTATAATACAATGGCCAACTGATCAGTGGTACTAATACAATACATCAGGGACCACCCCTGGAATAACATATATATACATAATCTTTATAATACAATGTCCAACTGATCAGTGGTACTAATACAATACATCAGGGACCACCCCTGGAATAGCATATATATACATAATCTTTATAATACAATGGCCAACTGATCAGTGGTACTAATACAATACATCAGGGACCACCCCTGGAATAGCATATATATACATAATCTTTATAATACAATGGCCAACTGATCAGTGGTACTAATATAATACATCATATCATCAATTTAAAATATAGACATTCCATTTCTTAATTCAATTAATCTTTGAGATTGGTTACTTTGTGGTCACACTTTATGGAACTTGAAACCATGATACTTCAATAGGAAAAACATGTAAATAGGTAATCAATATCATGAAAATGGAGTAAAGAATCATGGATACCTCATTAAACCATTTCGGAGTCAACAATAGTATATGGATATTTTTTTTCGACTAGCCGGACATCTTAAAAGTGAAAACAAGTTCAATTGGTAGTGTCGAAGATCATCTGATGTTATTATGTGTCATGTGTCGTAGGACAATGTTGGAAGCCTACTTGAGAGTGCCATGGGTCATTATTCATGCCAAAGAGTAGATAGAGTATGTCTTACATACCTTGATATAACCACTTCAATACAAGTGACTTCCCGTACTCTTCGAACACTTATCTACAATAAGTCATTTGTGGCAAACTAGTATTAGCAACCAAACATTACCATTTAGGTATTAACTTCACTAATTAATGTCTAGGAAGTAATCCCTTAGCTCATCAATAAGAGTACTACATACATCCTCTTATACTCTTATTACATTCACATATCATGCATTTTCATGAAATATCCCTCAACATCACTCTTAGCCTTTATTTCCCTTCTTAATCACCATCCAATACCAACATGATCACTAGGCATACATAACCACTAATATAATGATATATCACCACAATTCATTCTTCATAATCCAATACAGCAACTTCCATAACTTACTACTAACAATTTATACACAACAATTCATAACTATGTTTCTAGTTATCTTCCAACATCAAGACAATACTCATAATTCTTTATCAATACTTATTCATGGATAAGAATCAAGAATAAACAATATTCATACCTTAACAATGGACTCTTGTATTTAGAATCCTCCTTACATAACCATGGGGTGCTTCTCGAAGCTTTCGAGATGGTGAACACAACTACGGAACCAATTTGAATTTTCTACGGTTGAATCTTGAGTTATTTGGGATTTTGTTTGAAACCCTAAAGGGTATTCTTGAGAGAAAATTAGAGAAAAGGGGTATATTTTGCTGAATTTGGAGCTGAATCAGATGTTATAGACGAATTAGGGGTGAGGTGAAATGACTAAAATGCCCCTAAGAAAACAAGAAAAGTCGAAACTATCCCTCAGTTGACAAACTGACAGGCTGAAGTAAAACGGATATAACTCCTTACTTAGATGTTGTATTTGGATGAAACCTGTTTCATTGGAAAGAAGACGCAAAGATCTTTCGTTTGATATATTATAGCTCACACAGTTCATTATATACAGGGAGTTATGATCGTTTGAAGTTGACCCTGAAATGCTGAAAAAAAAACTGGGCAACAGGCTTTGCGTTTTGCTACTGTTTTGAAATCCAAACGCCGTCTTATGCATTCCGAAAAATTCCAAAACTTATCTGAGATGTACTATGAGATTGCCCGATCGTAACGCAACTTGAAAATCTAAAAATGAAGGTCGGGAAGGTCGAGAAGTTGTATCCCGAAGGTTGCCAGCTAAAATGACTCGAAGTTACACTTGGAAAATTTTTTCAAGTTTTTAAGTCTAAAACACTCTATTAAAGGCTAATCCATGCACGACTTTTACGGGGTGTTACACTAGGAAACAAAAATCTAACTTTGAACTGGTTCTAGAGTCCAAGGAGCTGGTAGCTTTGTAATTCTTTTATACTTGTTGAGATATAAAATTTCTCCAATCACATTTGAAGTTTATCATGAAAAAAATCATCCCTAGCTGCAACCTAACCAAAACTGGTAACCCTAGGAGATACACAAGTCATCCAAATCGTACTTTAGGTCCATTTATAGGGAAATCTTTTGCTTTGGAGCTTATTGCTCTTCACACTCATAACCATCTTCTTGTTTATTGAATATCACATTTGGCCACCTAACTAAATACAACTTTCTCTAGTCACAATTCACATTCAAAAATGAAATAACATTTGAGCTTATTGAATATTTTCTCCACAAAATAAGGGATCTAAAGACATTAGGTAAGTAGACACATTATCTAATACACCCGGGCAAATTATTGGATAAATACTGCATCTTCTAGGGAGATAATATTCATTCTATTTTTTTGATAAATAAATAATAAGATAACATTTTCTCAACTTTCCTGTGATACAGAACAAATTAGCTATTAAATAACTTTTAAAAACTATGCTTTTTCTTTTCATGATTCAAATTTGACTATCAAAAATGAAATTGAGTACTCAAGTGAATCGAAATGAAAAATAAAATGAGAAATGCAACTAAGAGGAAGAGAAACAAAGTACCTAAGCTTCAACAATCTAAATTCATGAAGGCGATGAATGACTTTGATCATATTGTCATGGATAAAACCATATATATTCATTCAGTAAAGAAGGATATAGCATAAAAATGACTTACCATTGCAATTTGGATATCTTCCTGAACTTTTTTTCCCATCTTTGTATGAGTTGCAAGAAACATTTCATCCTTTGACGGTCCCTCATTATTTTCTTTGGTCGAACGCTACAAATTATGTCA
Organism: Capsicum baccatum var. pendulum; assembly: GCA_030864225.1. Lineage (NCBI taxonomy): Eukaryota > Viridiplantae > Streptophyta > Magnoliopsida > Solanales > Solanaceae > Capsicum > Capsicum baccatum. Next base: position 242,479,040 of record CM061554.1, read on the forward strand.
AATTAAAGTAAAAGAAGACGTCAATATGTTATGACAAAGTACAAAAATAATTGAAAATAGATTTTTTTAGAAGTATCTTCAAAATATTACCAATGCCATGCGTAATCTTGCAAAATTAATAGGTCCTATTTGATATCTCCACTTTATTTTTTTTTCTATTTTGTGAATTTAACTCGCTCAAGAACTAAAAAGGAGAATAGAAATTAAATATGCAAACTATGTCAAGAGTATATATGCATTATTTTGGTCCCACTTGAATAGTTTGAAGATTCCAATACTCGATCTACTGACATAATTCAACTTCTTAAACATTATCGGGATGTTTTGCTAGCATTTCTTCAATAGTAAAATTTTAGTCAAAATATCTCTGTTTAATATCTTTTTTTATGTCGCCTCCAAGTAAAGGTGTCAAACGGGCCGGCCCGACCCGGCCCGGCCCGGCCCGACCCGGCCCGTATCTATAAACCGGACCGGTTTGACCCGTCCCGGAAAGCCCTAGGGCTTTAGGGTACCGGGTCCCGGTCCGGTTTTTTAAAAAAATTGGGCCCGGTTAACCCGGCCCGGACCAACCCGGTCCAGGCCCGCCGGTTAACCGGCCCGGCCCGGCCCGGTAACCGAAAAAAATAAAAAAAAAATAAAAAAAAAAAAAAAAATTCTGTTGGGCCAAACTAGCCGTTAGCCCAACGGTAATATTACCGTTTTTGGGTCCAAACGGCTAGTTTGGGCCCATTTCATTAAAAAAAAAAAAAAAAAAAAATATAAAATATTTTTTAATCCTCAAAATAAATCTATAAATACCCTACAACTTCAAATCATTTCTCACACAATTTTCCAATCTCTCAAATCTCATTCTCTCTCAAATCTCAATTCTCAATTCTCAAATATTCAATATATTTAATTTCTTAAAGTGTTCACTTTAATTTTTTATTTTTTCGTTTACAAAGTAAGAGCGGAAGTTTCTAAAGTCGCAATCTTCGGATACTTCCCAAATTTGGTATTGTCGTTCCATCTCTTACGTTTAATTTTTATTTATTGTATTAATTGTTTAATATTTAATTTTGTTATATTTGTGTATTTTGAATATTTTTAGTTTAATTTAATTTATATTATGGATAAATTAAAAAACCTCGCTGCTAAAGGTGTTAAAATTTTTTGTCCCGGAAGCGGTAGTGGTAGTAAAAAGCGAATTATTAGCGGTAGAGGTAGTTCAAGTAATAGATATACCTGTGTGCCTTCGCCTCCGGTACCGCTTGGTACACCTTTTGAGGAAGAAATAGGTGTAGGTGCTCACGATATGGATTATGTAGAATTTCAAGAAAATTACGGTATAGAAGAAGAAAATGAAGTAGATGCAGTTAATGTAGACGAAGATGATGAAAATATTGCTGAAACACCCGCAGTAGGACATGCTAACGTTAGATCTGAATCAGTTAATCTCTCTTCCCGTCCTCCCAGTGCCCCAAAACCCCGTAAAAGAACTAGTATTGCATGGCAATTTTTTGAACGTATATCAGATAGTGAGGTGCAGTGCAATATTTGTCAACAAATATATAAGCATAGAAGTGGCGGTAAGCAAGGGGGTACGGGTACGTTAATGAGACATATAGCTGAAGATCACAAAAGAGAGTTAAATATTGCAAAAGGTGGTGGGGATGTTGGTGGGTCAACGCAAACTAGAATGGACCCAACAACCGGTCAAGTAGCGAAAAAGTATAATAAATTGAGGGACCGGGAAGAAATAGCTAAAATGGTAGCTGTGGGTTGTTTGCCTTTTACTTTTCCTTCTTCTGATGCTTTTATCCGTTATATACAAGCAATTTATAATCCTATGTTTAATGGTATTCCTAGAACTACTTGTCGGTCTGATATTTTTAAACTCCATTCACAATATTGTTTTTATTTATCAACATTCTTAAAAAATATTCAATGTAGATTGGCCCTAACTTCTGATCTTGGTCGTGCTGTTAATAAAAATGATTATTTAACTGTTACTTGTCATTGGATGGATAGTAATTTCATAATGCAAAAACGTATTCTTGCTTTTTTATATGATGAAGATCGCAAGCATACTGGACAATTTATTTTTGATTCTATTATTAAAATTGCCGGATATTATGGTATAGAAAATAAAATTTTATGTATTGCTTTTGATAATGCTTCTAACAACAAGAATGCTATAACAAAAATAAAATCTACGTTATCTCCACCCTTTCCTGAAATTTTCCATATTAAGTGTGCATGTCATATCTATAATTTAATTGTAAAAGATGGTCTTGACTTTTTTGAGGTTTATATTGAAAAAATTCGTCTTGCCGTAGGTTTCATTCAAGGAAATAATCGTAGAGCGAGAATTAAAGAATTTAAAGTTAAATGTCAAGAAAATGGACTTACACCGATTTTAATGCCTGAGGAAATTGATATTAGATGGAATTCTACGTATGAATTTTTAAAAACTTGTTATAAATATAGAATTCCTATTACACTCACTTTTAACCAACACTGTGGTTCTTTTGCTGATTCTGCTGATTGCATGTTACATAATTCTGATTGGGTTATAATTAATGATCTTATTAAATTTTTAGAAAAATTTTATGTAGCTACGGTTGAATTTTCCGGTGCATACTATCCTACTGTTTGTAATATTTTGGCATATATAGCCGATATTTCTGGTTTGCTCTAACAATATAAAAATAAAGAAGGTTATAAAGAAGCTGTTGGCGCTATGTTTACGAAATTTAAAAAATATTTCTTCCCGATTCCCCCTATTTACATGATTGGTGCTATTTTAAATCCTTGCATGAAATTTAATCATATGTGTCACTTTAGTACGCTTATTTATACTAACTTAGAAATAAATACTAACCGTGAGTCTGAACAAGAGCAGCCTGATTTGTGGACGGCTACGGCTGATGCAAAAGATTATATAGACAAATTATATAATCACTATGCTGATTTATTTGATTCAGCCGTACCTACAAATATCAGTCCAACTGTCGCTCCTCATCCTCCCGAGGAGCCATCATCTTCTAAAAGGTCGGCACATAGTGGTTTTCCTGATTCGTTTTATGATTTATCTTGTTGGAACAGTGTGGATGACAGAGCTTACACATCAACTTATCGGGAGGAGCTGAAATATTATCTGCGGACGCCACCAGAGGATCGCAGACGACGGATCAACTCGCTGGATTGGTGGAGAAATAATGAATCACAATATCCTGTACTTTCAAGATTAGCCAGAGATATCTTGAATGTACCAATGTCAACCGTTGCATCAGAGAGCGCCTTCAGTCAGGGACGACAGCAGCTTGGAGACAACCGACACTCATTGGGAAGCAACGCAATGAATGTTTTAGTTTGCCTTAGAGACTGGATTAGAGCAGAAAGAAGAAACCAAGGAATGGAACCAGATCCAAGCGACGACCTCAAACTTGAAGAAATAATGACTTCACGGGAGAACTCAACAGAATCAAGTCCAATGCATGGGTTTGCCCCCGTTGACTTCGACTATCCTATGCAAATTCCAATTAATATTAACATGCATGAGTTGGAAAAAATGATGCATAATTTATAGATTTTTCATTCATGTAAATTATAAATTTTGGATCATTTTGCAATCAATAAAATTCCACAAATTCATTCACTCCTTAGTTGTTGTTTTTTATTTTTTTTTATTTATCAATTTAAAGTTTTAATATCTTCTATAGAAGTGTATATTTAATGTATACATTAGATATATCTTCTATAGAAGTGTATATTTAATGTATACATGTGTATATATCTTTTATAGAAGTGTATATTTAATGTATACACGTGTATATATCTTCTATAGAAGTGTATATTTAATGTATACATTATATATATCTTCTATAGAAGTGTATACTTAATGTATACATTTGTATATATCTTCTACAGAAGTGTATATTTAATGTATACACGTGTATATATCTTCTACAGAAGTGTATATTTAATGTATACATATGTATATGTTTTATAAATTAGTATATAAGTATATCTATAAATATTGTAATGTATATATAATGTAGTATATTTTATAAGTAGTAGTATATATACATTGAATGGTGCGTATACATGTGTATATATCTTCTATAGAAGTGTATATTTAACCTATACATGTGTATATGTTTTATAAATTAGTATATAAGTAGATCTATACATATTGTAATGTATATATAATGTAGTATATTTTATAAGTAGTAGTATATATACATTGAATAGTGTGTATACACGTGTATATATCTTCTATAGAAGTATATATTTAACGTATACATGTGTATATGTTTTATAAATTAGTATATAAGTAGATCTATACATATTGTAATGTATATATAATGTAGTATATTTTATAAGTAGTAGTATATATACATTGAATGGTGCGTATACATGTGTATATATCTTCTATAGAAGTGTATATTTAACCTATACATGTGTATATGTTTTATAAATTAGTATATAAGTAGATCTATACATATTGTAATGTATATATAATGTAGTATATTTTATAGGTAGTAGTATATATACATTGAATGGTGCGTATACACGTGTATATATCTTCTATAGAAGTGTATATTTAATGTATACATTGTATATATCTTCTATAGAAGTGTATATTTAATGTATAGATTGTGTATATAGCGTATATATAGTGTATATTTGACCGGTTTTTATCCGGTTTTGACCGGTTTTGACCGGGTTTGACCGGATTTTAGCGGGTTTGCCCGGATTGGGTTAAGTGGGCCGGTTCCGGGTGGGTTTTATTTTTTTTACTGTGCGGCCCGGCCCGGCCCGGCCCGGCCCGGTTAAGGCCAAAACCGGCCCGTAACCGGCCCGGAACCCGGTAAGAGAGAGGGGGCCGGTTCCGGGTTGACCCGGACCGGCCCGTTAGACAGCCTTACCTCCAAGCATCCTGAAGACCTCCCATCACCCACTTATTTCCTTCAGTTGGAATCAGGAACTTTGACTGAGCAAAAACAAATATATTAAGTTTTGATTAGTCATTAACATAATATATATACAATCTCTAATAATATTTTTTTGGCTTTTTTTATTTTCATCTGGAACAACATGCCAACTAGTGTACATCAAGGTGATAAATCTAGAATTCCTTGCAACTATTCCTATAAAGTTTCTTAAATTAGAAACTACGTTGCCAATTGGTCCCACTACTTCTCCTAAGTCAAATGTCACTACATCTTTTTCATCGAAATTTCTCACGTCAATTTTCTTGGATGTTGTTGGTCCTAGAACATTTTTATTCTATGGCATCCCTAGATTAATTTAACAACCAAGAAATAAGAAATAAAATACAATGAGTAATAATATAAAAGGATTCAAGACATACCATTTGTACCAGAATCAACATCCACATGCTCATCATTATTTAACCATCCATCCTTACCAATTCGTTCTTGTTCCGTAGGATCATCCAAACCTTTATTATGTTTATCTAGATCTTTAGTGGGCAGGACTATAACACCATCTATATTGTGAATATCATGTTCTTTTTCACTACCTAAGCATGTCCTTTGTTTTTCTAGAAACTAATCAAGACTACTTGATGGTAGGACTGACTTTCTCTTAACCTGTTTATGGTTTCTAGCTCTTTAATAACATGTTGTTTCTGTTGTTCAACTTGTGATCTTCTAATGATATTTGAAGTATTAACATCAATATTTTAAAACTCATGGAACATGAAGTAATACATAGGTACTTTAACTACTTTCTTTTTAATGGGATTTCTAGATTTAGGTTGAAATAACCGCTATTTGTTTTGTCCCCTTTTAGTGATCATATATGAAGTATTAATATCTTTTGTTGAGGATGATTGGATCATTGACTTGTGAACAGGAAATATATGGACTCCTCTGGATTCTTTCTTTTATATATCATCAATGCTTGAGCTTTCTTAATTTTATCATTGTATTCTTTTCTAAGTTGTTCTCTCTTAATCTTATATTCCTGGAGCAGTTCAGCACTTGAATGGTATTGAGTATAAAAATTTATATTCTTTAGAGGACTTTGAGCTTTGTTCAGATTTGAAACTTTTTCTTTAGAGTTGTTGCCTGCTTCATTCTTACTAACCGCAAATTGCAACATAGCATAGAGACGCTGTTATAGTATTAGTTTCACAAAAATGATATAGACCAGACAATGTAGCAAGCATTTTGGAAAGGTCATAAATACAAAGGGTCACCAACTTAATGTAATAATACAACTAAACTATAATATTGTTACTATTTAATTGCAAATAGCTTTCCCCAACGTATACATTTACAACTGCTGTATTTCCCTTCAAGATCATAAACACAAATGAAATCCAAGTATAATTTAAGCATGACAAAATGAAGATATGGAACATCCCCGAGCCATTGTATCCATGAACTTGTATTGAAATAATACATTTAAAAACATAATTCCTTAGTTGATAGGTGATTAGCAAAAAGAGTCTTGGGCCTAAATTTCAAGGTTCTAAGAGGTGCAACATCTAGAATTTCTAAGATGTACAGGATGATCAACAAATGTAAGAACAAGATAGACCTCATAACGAAAGAATGTAATAATAGACAGAACATCTACCAAATGCAGAACTTAGGATTAGCTAACAATCTTGTGTCTAGGAAATATAAGGTCAATTGAAAGGTAATGAAACACTATGCCACTTCAATAGTGTCGCAAACAAAACATTACCAATCTTTCTATTTGATGTAGAGGTGTAGCTCAGCGATACATGGAAGGTTTTTGCTGGGAGTGAGAGTAAAGAATTAGATATTCAGAATAACTAACTCTGTCATGAGAAGGAAATCATTTTACGGGACAGTCTAGAAAATTCCATTGAACCCCTAGGAACCTTGGGACCACGAAGTGGACCATGATGACACATTAACCCTTGAAATCCTTATTGAGCAATTACCAGATGCGGCTATTGCTGAAACAAACAGTATGTAGTAGGTGGATAGTAGGACTATTGTTGCATTATCCAGTATGTCAAATGGAATTTTAACTACAGCTGTACCAGATGCAGAGTTGCTTACTATACTGCTAAAAAAATCTAGAGTTGGTTTATGCTTTGACCTTTGTCCAAGATGGAAACTTATCTAGTCAAAAAACTATAAGGATGCTTAATTTGATCAAAACAAATAGGATGAATTCATACATCAATCAAATAATTCTAGGCAGAGATGCTGAGAAGAAAGTTGATCTTTCTCTACCATCCCGGGTGAACTTCAGTATGGTTGAGATACCTTACCTATGAATTTTTAGCCCCACAAAAGATTAAGAGTATGGCTAAAACACACTTTAATATGCCCTGATAAAGCTAGCTCCAACCACAAAATTGAGTTTCCATAAAATTGAGTCCAAACTTCTAACTGAAAGACCGAAGGGGGTGATCAAGAAGTTTGTTTCAGGAAAACTTAATGACTTTAGAAAAACAAGGCAGATCATTGATGTAGCCTTGTTAGCTAATGAAATCTTGATCTCTTGTTCAAGCTTGACATTGACAAGACAATTGACCATTTGAATAGGCCAGGCCTAATCAATATACTCAAGAATATAGGGTTGCGGGAAGGTTGGATAAAGTGTATAAAATATTGTATAACTACTCTAAAGTATTCTATTTTGATCAATGGTGGAACTAAAGATTTTTATCATCATAAAAAGGACACCGGCAAGGCAACTCTCTATCACTATTTCTATTTATTCTTGCAATGGAAGGCCACAATGGTATGTTAAATAAAGACAATCAACTTCACTATATTAATGGATTTAGGGTTGGGAATTAAGTAGGAAGTACAGTAATGATTTCTTATTTACTTTATGTTGATGACCCCGCTAATCTATTGTGGGGCTAAAAGTTCACAGGTGAGGTGAGCTATCCAGAATAATACAAGTAAGCCAAATATTTTACCAATAAGTATATTACTAAGCTACAAGGGGAGAAAAAAGAGTATATAGTCTTCAATCTCAAGAAAAATTCTATGATGGGTTGTATCTCAACCTTACACAATATCTTAAAGGAGGTAGACAAAAACTTGACATAACTCACTATTATAAAAAATATAAGTAGTTAGAATGTTACGTTGAACAGGATAATCCATAAATATAAGAAGAAGACGAATCTTATAATGAAAGAAAGTAACAACAAATATAACATCTTCCAAAATGTAGCACTTAGGATTATCTTTTCTGACAGAAACCTTTCCAAATGACATATTTATAAATTAAGAAAGAGAATACAATAGACTACTCCTAATTTCTACCAACATCAGAAACAAAAAAGAAGATACAAAATGGAATAGAATATTGAAACCTACATGATTTGCAGACTTACTTTTTACCCGCTGAATATGGAAATTGTTAGTTAAATGATGAACAACAACAACTATTCCTCAATTTTAAAAAAGTTGGCCCCTGGCTAAATATTATCACCATGAGATGCACATAAAAGTGCTTATTCATACTAATAAACAACTTATTCAACAGTGATATTTAAAAACTGTACACTTCTTGTTCTTTTTCCTAACCAAGAAAAAACTTTTTACAAACTTTAAGATTTATTGAAAATAAGTTCAAGAATTGAGTTGCTTCTAATATTTACCAAGAAACACAAAAACAATGAAGAAACAACAAGTGAATTATATCATCTAGTATTGCCAGTTAACTGGAAACTCCTCAATACAGTACTCCTTCTCTTAAAGACAGTACTCCTCCTCCTCCTTAATACAGTAACATAAATGATCCACAACAACAACTACTACTCAATTCCAAATAAGTTGTGGTAGGCTATATGAATTTAAGAAGTATGAAGTCACCAAGAATAGATAGGAAGGTCAAAGCCAGGTAGCATTACATTAATATTTCTCAAATATTGTAACTAAGTAGTCTTCTGAGAAAGGAAATAGGTGAAGGGATAAATCAAGGTATAAGTATCACAGAGATGCCTCAAAATTTGTTACTGTGCTATCTTTCTTAGGATGACCACTACCTACTGATAATAGAATAAAATAGGTATTTAAGTAACATTAGTGCAGGGTACAACTATAAAAGGTCATTAACTAACATACTGCATTGTGCTAAGATTAAGCTATCACTATAGAGTCATTAAAAAAAAAATAATCAAGCTCAAGAAAGAAGCCAATTGAATACTTAAATAGTGTCATAATATCATATTAAATATCAAAGAGTGTTTGTACCAGCAAATAGTTAAATAATAAAAAGAGTAAGCTAGTACTCTAAGTCATTAACAAAATAATAATCAAGTATACAAAAGAAGCCAACAAAAACAACAAAGATTTTCAATCTCATTTATGTTTCTGCATATTAGATGTCTGAGAGCTTTTGTACTAGAAAATAATCAAACAAAAAAAAGTAAGCTAACACTATAGGTCATCAAAAAATTAATAAACTCATGGTTCATCATCAAAATCAGCATCATCTTCAGACTTTTTATCAGACTCATCTGCAAACTCTTTTTCAAACTTTTCTTCATACTCATCTTTAGACTCATTATCATTCTCAACTTCAAGTTGTTTAGAGAGAGATCCTTCAGTAGCTACATTAGTAATTATTTTTGGTACACCATTCCTTATTAAAAAAATCTTAATCATTATCATTAGATATAGAAGGGCCCATAAACTATTTGGTAAGCTCATTTTTATAACTTTCTAAGGTATTACATTCAACCTGATCACTTACATTAAACAAGTCTCTCGGTACAATTTTCATAGAATAATATCTATCTTGATCATATAGATCTTGCACATAGAAGCACTAACGTACTTGAGATTCTAGTACAGAAGGCTTTTCCAGAGAGTATTTCTTGCTGAGTAGGCAAAAGTTGGGCAATAAATATCTTTTTCAACATTGTACCAATCACAGTTCCACAAAAAAACTTAAAATGGCCATAGAAGTATAACTCAAGTCTATAAACTATTCTATCATATGTTATGACATGAACCAGGGCTAGTCATGATGGGTATCTTATGTCCGCCAAGGACCAGAGACTACCTCTTTAACCTATCCAAGTAGAATAAAATACAACTAGAAATTAATGAATTCCAAATATATAACAAGATGAAATTGAGTTTCAAACATATAATACGGTAGAACGTAGTTTCAAACATATAAAAATTTAGATAAATCAATTAAATAGGATCCAAGAATCCACAATACCATATCCAACCACATCATGTCCACAAAATCCTCTAAGAAACTAAACATCAACAAAAGTCAAGACATTCCCCTAACCATAGCCAAAAACCCACTGAGATAGTCAGGACATAAGTAAAGCCAAGACCATTAAATAAGGGTCTTCTAGAGAATGGAATCTCATCACTTCAAAATTGACTCACGAACAATCCAATTCAAGGAAATAGAGGTATCTTCAACCCTACATCACATAAGGATACAATATCCAGGGATGATTAGCTAGGTGAAGGCTAGCATGTAACTCATGGAATGAATAAAATAATTCCATGGTTAGTCAGTCCAAAATTATCCCAAAACCATATGCACACAATCATATATATATATATATATATATATATATATATATATATATATATATATATATATATATATATATATATATATATATATATATATATATATATATATATATATATAATATTAAAACACCCCAGATTTTGGCCCTTGAAAATTTTTGAGCTTTGAGCTCACTGCCCTGGGTATGACTGAACCCCATGAGTCGTAAGGTTTCTTGATGAGTCATTGGGGTGAGTCATAACCAAACAAGTAACTTTGTGGATCAATTCTAGTCTGAGTATGAGTGGAACACTAAGATCCATAATGAGATGTTAGGAGTTGTTAGGTGAAATCATAAGGTGTCCAGTGTACGTCCCAATTTATGTTCTGTGTTGACTACAATTGGACCCTACAAGTTGTAGGGTCCTATTACGATTGTTGTCATTGATTTGTAAGGATAATAGTGTAGGATGAATTGGTGGTACTTTCTTGGTTACAACTTATGGTGACGAGTCGTAAGGAGTTGTTACAAGTTAGGGGTTGACTCACAATCAAAGGCAACACTTTTCAGCTTTTAAGTTGAGGGCATTTTAGACATTTTTTCTCTTAACTAAATAGAAATCGATGACTTATAGCCCCTTTTAGGGTATTATTATCTATCATAAACATCTAAGTAACTCCTCAAATGCTCTCAAATTCTCAAGTCAATAGTACTTAGAGTTTTTAAAAGGTTGATCAATTGAGTATCTTAAGGGTGATTTCTATCTGTACATCTTACTATTATAGGAATGTTACTCTTCCCTCATTATTAATTTAAAAGAATTTGATTTAAAGTATTGTTAATGAGATTATTGTGATGGTTTTGAAATAAAGGTTGTTTTTTTTGAATGTTTATAAATTGAACAAAGTTTCTCATAATTTATTTGTGATTTCTATGCTTTAAATATGATTTTGAACTTGAGGGTGCATGAGTATGGTGAATGAAATAGGAAATTATGATTTTCTTAAACTTGTGACTTTTGAAGTGGTTATAACCCCAACCCCATAATATGAAATTAGTTTTAGTCACGAGAACTATGGGAATAGGTAAATTGAACTAGTCTAGAACTATTGCATGATATAAAAAAGTATTTGAAATAAAATTGTATTATTTAATAAAAAATAGAGTCGACGTTCCCCTATGCATATTAATGAACAAAGAAAGTTTTTCTCCTATAGTTAATGGAAATTATTTTGGCATGATGTGTTACCTTGTAAGTGTAGTTGGTATGATGATTCCAACTGTGTATTCCTTAATTTGGAATATGTTTAAGTAAATGAGAACGGTGTGATACTTGTTTTAATTAGGATATGATAAGGTTAGTGTTGGTGAGTTATGAAGGTGGAGGTATGAGTGACCGATACTAGAAACCACATTTGTTGATGCGAGGCTCAAAGTGACAAAGGAGGTTCATGTCCCCATTATTATTTCATGATTAGCGTGGTTATAGTTCCCCATAAATTATTATATGATCATATGCTTAAGTCACCTCGGTATATGTTGGAGGGTTTGAGTCTCCCATATGTATATATATGAGCTTATTCTCCAATTTATGCAGCTACATGTACTAGGGCCTAACCAAGGACTAAGAGTTGGGGCCCATATAGCCCGTGGGTACTATTATATGATGGTTAAGCTATATAATCCAAGCTAAGGTTGTGAAAAACATGTTATATATATATATATATATATATATATATATATATATATATATATATATATATATATATATATATATATATATATATATAATGTTTATGAATTTGATTATGTGCGTTGTTTTTGAATGATTTTAAATTATTGAGCATATCATTATGTTATTATTATCCTCGAATTTCATATTAGAGTTCGCCCCACTAACCGTCTTTGGTTGTTGTATCCCCATGTTATGCAGGAACTGATCATATTTCTACACCTATTAAAAGTGACTTGGATTTAGGATCAACTAGCGAGTTAGATTAAAGTGGTGAGCTACCATAGTTCAAAATAACCTATTTCATAATTATGGTTTTCTTTACATTTTAACTATTCCTTTGGATTTGGTTTTTGGCTATTATTAGGGTCATGTTCCAGTAATGACACTTCAGGTAATTTTTCCTATTTTTTCTTATTTCTACCAGTTAAGCTTCTGTATAGTTATCCTAAGTCATTTATGATTTGTTGGGACCGACAGTTTGGTTATCGGGCAGTTTGTTTGCATTTTAGATCTAATGCCCTATTTAGAAGTCTTTATTTGTTCCAAATGGCCCTCGAGCAAAAACTGCAGTAAAATGATCTGAAATGCAAATTCGACTATACTAGTAGATCTAGAATATTGATTTTAGGCTAGTTAGGACTTTGGTTTGGGTCTTAATGCACCAGAGCTCATTTTGACCTATCTTTCAAAGAGTTGAAAATTTGAAAGTTTAGGTATGAGACCCATATTTCTTCAAAATGACCTCGGATTGAAAATTTAACTTTCCCAATACATCTGGAATGTCAATTTTAGTATGGTTACATATTTTGTTTGCAAAAATCAAAATCCAAATGAATCTTGAGGCATTGTTGGAAACTTGGAAATCTTCTAAGTTTTACTGGTTCTAATGCCTCGACGATCGGAGTGTGGAGGATGCAATTGCAGTATAGTGATCACGGTAAGGCCACCTAATTTTAGCACCACTAATACTTCCCGAACCTTAATGATCATGGCATCTCATTGCTTGGGGATCTATAAATAGACCCTATAGTTGTGATTCTAGCTATTTCTTCTTCACCCTTGAGAGGTTAAAACCCTTGATGGGTATAATAACTCAAAATAGATGATAATGGGCGATGTGGGAATTTTTTCATCAGCTGTTATGACAAATATGTTTGAATTCAAGGTAAGAATCCTTTGAATTCATTCTTGAATTTCTTAGTTTGGGCCCAAAAGCCCAATTAGCTTAGGGCTTGATTTTAGAACAAAGTATGCTTAGTTTTCACCCATTTCTTAAGATTTATGATTCCTTGTTCATGTTTGAACATTGGTTGGCCTTAAAAAATGCATTTTCCATAAATGGGGTCCACTTTCAGTTTTTGGTGTCGTTTTTGGACCCGAATCATAATAGTGCAATATGGGTATTGTTAGACTCATATTGAAGAATATTTTATGGTTTGATCGTGTAATGGAATTTTGGGATTCTAAAGTGAAATGGACGTTGGTGACTGTAGTGAGGTTTTGCGGTTCGGCTTCGAGGTAGGCTTTGGTCTTCTCTTCGTCATAGATGATTTGTGGTATATGTTGCATGGGAATGTGAATGTTATGATTGATTATGGATAGAATAAATTATCCTTTATTATTGATGTTTGGAGATTAGATGAGGGTTTTGGACCTATAAGATAGTATATTCATATAACCTTTTAAAATCTTATTTCCTTATCCCTCATTTGGGGTATAAAATGTAAGTTTTGGGATGTGGTTTTAACATTGGATACATAATAACTATATTCAGCTTTATTGGGCTAGTATGGTGGTATGGAAATTATGATTTGGGTAGAGTTTACTTAAATGCCCTTGTTTCTCGACGAAGTTCCTATCTTAGGATTGGTTATGGCTTGCTTGACATCTAGATGTTGAACTAGATACCTTAGCCTAGTTGGGGTGTAGTATGTCTAATTATGAAAATTGAGGATTAGTAGTGGGATCGTTCAACCTACTTAGGCTAATACTTATGTAGCCTTGTGGACTTAGTTGCAAGTCTTAGGCATAGTTGAGACTAATAAATCTTTGTATAAGGTTACTTCATGGCTTATTGAATAATATGTAATTTTCCCCTGATAATAATATTTGGGCCTTTAGAGATGCTACTTCCTTTGACATATAGATATGGTAACTTCTCTTAGTTTGACATGTGTCTCATAGAGATGACATTTCCCCTTGGATATAACTTTGGGTCCTTAGAGATGATTTTCCTCTTAGTTATGAATATTTGGCCTATAGAGATGCTATCTTCTTTTAGTTATGATTATTAGACCTATAGAGATGATATTCCTTTTAGATTTGACAATTGGATTAGAGAGGTGATATTCCTTATAAGTCATGATATATGACTAATTTATATAATATATCTTATAGATAAATACATGTTTATTGATATTATGCCTCCTATATGCGAGATGCCTCCTAGATGTTAGATGCCTCATATGTGAGCTTTGATTACATATTTATTGATATTATGCCTCCTATATGCAAGATGCCTTCTATATGTCATATGTCTCCTATATGAGAGATGATTTCAAGTTTATAGATATTATGCATCCTATATATGAGATGCCTCATATATTTGAGGTGATTAGACATATTCTATGGCTTATAAATATGATTATCAATATGAGTTTCAGATATATAATTGGGCTGAAGGCTGTGATATTGATATAGTGATTAGTCCTGGCATATTATTAGGCCGAAGGCCATATTATGATATTAATTGAATATTGGAGCTGTGTTTATCATTATAAAGGATGCAATTACAGTTTATGAATATGTATATATATTTATATACAAATCTTTTCTATATGGAATAGAAAAAGTTGTGGTATGTTTCCTACAACTTTGTTGATTTGGATACTAGTGATGGCTTCTATAGATTTGGTACATTCATTATTATTATATCGGTAATTAATATGATTCTAGCTGAAATATGATTTTATGACTGTTCTTCGTACTTTAGGGTTAAGCTATGTGGTAGCTAGTTGTCTATTAGGTAACTATAGCATTTGGTGGCAGGAATGTAAAGTATTAGTTAATGAATCTTATGTAATTAAAATATGGTAGCTAGTGATGGTTGATATGTGGTTAATGATAATGTCGGGTTTATTATAGGTGAATATTAGTGATATTGATGACTAAGTTTATGATGGTGTTTAGTTGTTAAATGATAAGTTTTGTATTATTGAGTCTAGTTAGAAAGAGATTTTAGCGATAAGAAATGGCTTGATAATAATGATAAATAGTTAGTAAATGAGGATTTGTTGGTAAACGATGGTTAGTTAATGAATGATGTTAGTTAATAAAGATAGTTAGTTGATAAATGGTAATGTATCTACAAATAATGATTAATGTCTATAGGTTGATTAGTTGATAATGATGATTAGTGGATAAATGATTATTATGTTCTAGTGATGAATCTTGACTAGATGTTAAGTATTGTCTACTTAATTAATAATAGTTAGTAACTTTCCTATGAATAGGATTATGTGAAGGATAATGTTTAGGCTAATAGTTAGAGGTCATTTGAAGACTAGCGAATTAGTGGTTTAATGATCATAAGAGTTGGTTAGCTAATAGAAAATAATTGGGAAGTATTGGCAACTTAGATATTCTTATGATGACACGATTATGATTATGAGTATACTACCAGGCTTGTAGATTTACCCTTCTTTTTGCCATATCTTGTGTTCGTGTACTTGTTATATATCTCTATATATATTTGTATTGATGATTGTGATGATAATATTAATACCTGACAAGGTTGGAGAATATTACCAAGATATATTGATACTCGGTAAAGCCGGAGGGCATTATGATGATGATATTGATACCCGACAAGGACGAGTAATATTATGATGATATATGGATACCCAAAAAGGTTAAGGGATATTATGATGATATGTTGATACCTGACAAGGATGGAGGTTGATTACAATGACGATAGTTATGATGATGACAATTATGATGAGTTGTGATATTGATTGTGTACTTTGCATTGATTCTTGCATGCGCACCTCCTATCACCAATATGCACCTATAGTTATTAGCCGGTATAGGACCGTTGCATAGATATGGGTAAAGAATATGCCTTATGTTGTTATATGTTGATTGAACCTGTTGAGTTTAGGGCATTGGGACTACACAAAGGTTTCACTAGGTATTTGGTTGTCCGAAGTAGTCAATTATTCTCTATGTTATTTATATTTTTATTATTTTTATTATGATCATTGTTATGAATAACTTATGATCGATTGGTCACTAATCCAGTATTGACATTTAAGGTATGTCTTCGGCCTCTTCTACCTTATGATTGCATTGCTATGCATAATTATTTTATGACTAGCCATATGGATTATAAACCCTGATCAAGATAGTCTTAAATCCTAATAGTATTATAATAAGGTCATAGAATAAGGATATGATGATTTAGTATATGATATGAGATGACCCTATGTTTATATATGTGTATATATATCTAGCTATATGAAGTCATTGAACTATTGTGTATCACTTCCTTTATTTGGTCATATTGTATATTCATTTCTTGGTCTTGTATATTGCTATATATATCTTTCTTTGCGCTTTATTCGTATATTAGACTGGGATATAGGGTAGAGTATTGACACTTATTGAATTTGGCTAGAAAAGGATAGTTCACCTTGATACTTCCTTAGTCTTATCATGTTAGACTCTTGGACTTGAATAGGATAGTTGCTCCTCATTGTTCTTATTGACTTGTTATATGATTTATGGACTCTTGGGTGTATATTTTGTTATGTTTATATGCTCTATATATCTACTTTAACTTTGGTGATCAGTTGGTAGTTGCCTACTGAATATCATTTGTTTAGTACTTGTACTATACTTCTACAGCCGTAGATCATTATGTGGGTTATCACCATTGATGTGTGCATCGTGCAGAGCATCCATGGATCAGAGACTTAGAGTGAGCTCCTATTTTTTAGAGTGTTACTTGTCTCTCTCTTATGTATTAGAGTAATATTTATGTTGTATTCAAAGATAATTTGTATCAGAGTATCTCTGCTTGACATTTTACTTCTGTACTCGTAATATATTAGAAGATATTGTAGTGATACCACCAGGTTTTGGGATTTTCTTATGTATTGATCTTTACCTCATTTATTCTGCCTTCTTTACCTTATATAGTTGAGTAGTCCATTACTAGTGATTTTGGACTATGGGTTGGCCTGCCTACTGGTGTCTTATGGTAGGTGCCATCATGATCTGTAAAGTTGGGTCATGATAAATTGATATTAGAGCCTAGGTTTTACCGGTGTATTAGTATAAGATCTAATTTCTAAGTAGAGTCCTCCAGATCAGTGCGGAGACATTTATTTTGGGAGGCTACGGTGATATTTTGGGAAATTCACTTCCTGACTCTTTATTGTGTGCTCTTCTTCCTATGAACCTCAAACATATTATTTGACTCTGTTTTATCTTCAATGGATGATGCGATATTATCAGCAAATACTGATGAGATTTCAATATGCATTTCTATAGTTTTAGTGCAGCATCAGACAAGAGAGTTAGACATGGTTATTGAAGATCTTCAATAGCAACCAAAAAGGATTTGGGTCTGATTAGACTCTAATTAAGCTTGTTAATACTTTTGCGTTTAAGGTTTGGCATTGGGAATTTGTGTTGCATTATAGATCTCTCTCAGTTTTGGATGGTGTTTGATTCATCTAGAAGTCCTTAAACCAGAGTTTGGTCTATTAGTGTTCATCAGAGTTTCTTACCAGTTCTGAGTATGAGATTGGATTTCTCAAATAGGCTAGACTTTTTTTTATGCTCTATCCTTCTGATCCAAACATTGGTGTAGGGATATGTTAGAGGATTAGTATTGTCACTTGTTTGGCATCAGAGCACCGGATAACTGCTAATCTTCCTTTTACTAGGATGTTGATCATGAAAGGACCATAGAGAACATAATAATTAAGACTTATGGAAATGGAAACAAGAGGCATGCCATCAGTATAGTACTCTTGGCATTTTATTTGGGAGTGAGGATTCTTCTGTTAAAGTTCAGCTTCACCTACAGTACATTAGCCCTATGCAAATAGTATTCCATACTATAAGTAGTTCTCATATTAGTTGAGATAATCATAGGTGGTAGAGTACCCATCAGACTTGTAGAGTATGGTATGGTTCTTAGGCCATGGTAACCATTTTGGATTATGAGGGGCAGTATCTCAGAGTGTTCTAGGATCTTTGTTTGATTATGTTGTGATGAGACACTAGTTTAGAGAATGCCCCAGACAAGAGATAGATGATCAACTAGAGTTAGCCTATATTTTCCTGCTAGACTAGAGTTCTTGTGGCAGGCTATGATTTCAAAAGTATGGACATTATTTAGCGAATTTCTCTCAATGTCAGTTAGCCAGCCATTTAGGATCTGTTTGTGTTCTCTCTATATTGACACTTTAGGAGTTTTTACAACTTCGTAGAGACTGACTACTAGTCTAGGGAGTGTCTTCAGCATGGGATTTTAAGTCATTCTACTCATTCAAATTAACCTCGTGATTTTATGGGATATTCAGCTAGAGATAGTGTGTATGGAACCTTAGTTGATGATTTAGTTGGTCGGTCTAACTTAGACCTATTCAGATTTATTTTTTCTATGCCCATCAGGCATATGATATAAAGTTGGTTGCTTATATATCAGTCGATGGTTATCCATGTGCTAGTTTTTGTTCTTTAAATATGTATCGACTGTGGTTTTGTATACTATATCTTAGATATGCCAGATTTGGATACTAAAGTCAATTTGAATTATTGGTAATGAAATAGGCTTATTGGTTTAGTTTTGACTTGATGCCTTGGAATGGCAATTTAAGTTATGATAAACTTATAGTATGAATGCTTATCCATCTTTAGGTTTTGTTTAGGTAGTTGAGACCTGGCAATGCAACATTTGTGTTGAGATTTCATCTTGAGGTTGTAGAGTTTGCGTGTAACTTTCATCTTAGACTTGTCTCAATTTAGATTTCATTTATCTGTTGGTTGAGCCTTCTCCGTGGATTGCCTATTTTGTATCTGCTACTTTAGATGGAATATGGTTGATAAGTATTCAGATGATAGCCCATGGACCTAGTATTGGTTTTTTTAGCTTTGACCATAAATCTTCAGTTTTGTTTGGGTAGTTTGGATGATTTACCCAATGGGAGTAATCTACTCGAGCTGGATTCAATATGACTTCATTTTCGATGGATGATACATCTTGGAGTGGAATATTCAGTAATGAGTAGATATACCTTGGATTGTCAGATTTCAGTTTGATTTTTATATAGACTGGTTGCTACATTAGCATGGATTGTATTCCTCTATTATCCCCATTTATGTACCCAAACAATGCCTTATGATCTAGTTCTCATGTTTGTCATATGGAATTTCAACGGGTTATCTTCAGTTCTTTGAGTAACCTATGATGAGACTACGTATGCGAGACTCAGGTGATTTTCCTCCTGGCTTGGAGTGGATAGCAGGTGAAAAATGGTAATAGGAGTGTATATTTGATTTTGGATTTGTTGGCATGACTCATGACTTAGGGTGTCTTTGGCTCGAATGAGCCTTCGTTTATTTACACAAATATAGAGATGGTATTTGCATGTTGTGGTTCAGATGTATTTGCATCAGCGTTCTTGGTTTATTTTGAGTCCAATTAGCAGTTAAGTTGTGTTTTTGCTCTTTGGGAGTAGAATGAGAGTGGTGGTTGAAAAAAGGGATACCTGTGGCAAAATCCCTTGCAAGTGCTTTCTCTTTGTTGAGGTTACCTAGGAAGTGATATTGGGAGCATGCGGGCCCAGTACCTCATCCCTTTGAGCCTTTGAGATCCTTGTATCCATTGACTTTTATGGATGAAAGTCCTTTTAGTAGTGGATAATGTAATGACCCTTTAAGTTATTTTTCCTATTTTCGCTTATTGTCATCGTTCGAGCTTCTCCATAGCTTCCCTAAGTCATTTATGACTTGGTGGTACCGGCAGTTTGGTTACCAGGCAGTTCGTTTGGATTTTAAAACCAATTCCTTATTAAGAAGTCTTCACTGGTTCCAAATGGCCACTGGGCAATAACCTTAGTAAAATAATTTCAAATGCAAATTCTGACTTTACCATCAGATCCAAAATATTCATTTTAGGCTAGGTAGGACTTAGGTTTGGTTCCCAATGCACCCAAGCTTATTTTGACCTATCGACTGGAAAGTTGAAAATTTGAATGTTTAGGAATGGGACTTATATTTGGTTTAAATGACTTCTAATTTAAAATCCGACTTCACCAACACGTCCGAAACATCGAATTTAGTGTGGTTAAATATTTCATTTACTAAAATCGGATTCTGAATGAATCCCGAGGCATTATTGGAAACATGGAAAATTTCTAAGTTTTGTTCGTTATAGTGCCTTGATGATCGTAGCATGCATGAAACAATCATGACATGGAGATCATGATAAGGCCACACAATTACAGCACCGCTAACGCAGTCCGAACCTCAGCGATCATGGCATCTCGCTGCTTGGGGGCCTATAAAATGACCTCATAGGTGCGATTTTTGCCATTTTTTCTTCACCCTTGAGAGATTAAAATCCTAGATGGGTACAATAACTCTAAATTGATCATAGTGGGTGACGTGGGAGGTTGTTTACTAATTTTTATCTCAAATATCTTCTAATTTTAAGTAAGAATCCTTTGAATTTATGCTTGAATTTCTTAGTTTGGACCCAAAACCCCAATTTAGCTTAGGGCTTGATTTTAACCCAATGTATTCTTAGTTTTCACCTATTTCTTGAGGGTTATGATTCCATGTTCATGTGTGAACATTGGGTTGGCCTCGAAAATGAATTTTCTGTAAGTAGAGCCAACTTAGGGTTTTTGGTATCATTATTGGACCCGAAGAACAATAGTGTAATATGGGTTTCGTTAGAATTGTACTGATAAGTAGATTATGGTTTTGATAGTGTAATGCAATTTTGGGATTATGAAGTGAAGAAGGACATTGGTGACTAAAGTGAGGTTTTATGGTTCGACTTTGAGGTAAGCTTCTATCTACTCTTCTTCATAGATGATGTGTAATATATATTTCTTGTGAATGTGAATATTAAGATTGATTATGGATAGAATGAGTTATCCTTGATTATTGATGTTTAGGGATTAGATGAGAATTTTAGACGCATAGGATGGTATGTTTATATAACCTTTTAGAATCCTATGACCTTATCACTAGTTTGGGTTAATTTGTAGTATGGTTATGGTGTAAAATGCTAGGTTTGGGATGTCTTTTTTTCGTTGGTAGCATGGTTATTGTATTAATCCTTATTGGGCTAGTGTGGTGGTATGGAAATCGTGATTTGGGTATAGTTGACTTAAATGCCTTTTTTTTCTAGATAAAGTTCCTATCTTAGGATTGGTTATGGCTTGCTTGACATCTAAAAGTTAAAATAGAGACCTTATCCTATTTGGGGCACAACATGCTGATGTTGGGCGTATTTATACCCCTAGGAACCATAATTTACCCATATTTTAGGCTAAGTTTTGAGGATAAAATATATAATTCCTGCACTTTTAGTCCATTTTCCTTTAAGTGAGCTGACCAACGTGATTAGCATGTTTTCAGGTATTAATGATGAAGATTTCAGAACTTTGTGGACCTTTGGGCAGCAAAGAAAAACTTCACATAAGAGGGAAGGCAGCTTTTGGAAGCTTGTGGACTGAATATGACGCATGGAGAATTTGTCCCGGGCAAAAGCAGTATTTATAAATACTTAGGGGTGAAGCAGTAACTTAGTAGGACAAGGATGTTATAAAAACCTTATTTGCTGAATTTTTCAGCATTCATTTGATCATAATTCATTCGACACTTTATCATAATTCACGTTACAGAATCTTCAAGTGGAGACAGAGAAAAACGGCTCAAGAGAGCAACAGATAGAGAAAGAACGTCAACCTCATCTTTGACGTTAAAATCATTCCATCACGAAGATTATTCTAGTTGTGGTATGATGATTATGTCTATTGTGATTTTCGTTGTAATCATGAGTAGCTAAACTTCTCTGTTAGGGTTATGAAAACCTTGTGAGATACTATCTATTACTATGAGTTTGTGAATTCTTGATGTGTATGCTACTTATATCATTACTCTATTTGTTTTAATTTAATTCTCATGGTTGCAAACATAGAGAACACGCCATTGTAGCATTAACTTGTTCGAGAGAAAATTTACATGTTTGGAAAAGAGAGTGTGACAAGGAAATAGGAGTATCAACCCCTATTTACACGTTAATGCCTTAACCGAATTGATTTCTTGGAGAGTTCATACCATTAGTTATACGCTTTAGGCTCGAGAGAGTTAAAGTGAAATAATCCTTGATGGTTGAGAAACACTAGGATTTACCATTAGAATACGAATCTCTATAAGTGCATGCATGTATAAATTCCGCATTACTCATAGTTAATAGATATGTAGAACTCATAACATGGACATAACCCTAACTTATAATTCTCTGTGATTAAATCTTAATAAACAAAGCATTTCGTTGTTAATTTAATAATAGTAGTTCACGCCATAATCAAATCCCCCTTTTCCATAGAATTTTCGACCAACAGT
Organism: Capsicum baccatum var. pendulum; assembly: GCA_030864225.1. Classification (NCBI taxonomy): domain Eukaryota; kingdom Viridiplantae; phylum Streptophyta; class Magnoliopsida; order Solanales; family Solanaceae; genus Capsicum; species Capsicum baccatum. The sequence goes on from CM061554.1 coordinate 242,501,929, forward strand.
CTACTAATAATTGCAACACTTAGTGATCAAGTATTCCCTGTAGGATTCGACACCCAACCCAGTTGGGTTCTATATTTGACAGCGACCGCTTACATTCTTACGAGAGTTGTAGTTTGGGCGTTATCACATGCAAAATTATGGAATTTGAGGATTAGAAATGGGGTCATCCATCCCACTTAGTCTAAGACTTGTGTAGCCATGTGGACTTAGTTGCGGGTGTTAGGCATAGTTGAGACTAGTAAACCTTAGTACAAGGTAACTTCATGGCTTATTGAATAATGATGTACTTCTCCTCGGATAATGATATTTGGGCCTATAGAGATGCTATTTCTTTTTTATATGATGATTGACCTATAGAGATGCTATTTCCTCTTAGACTTGATATTTGGCTCATAGAGATGATATTTTCTCTTGGACATAGCGTTAGGTCCTTAGAGATGATTTTCTTATTAATTATTATTGTTGGTCCTATAGAGATTCTATCTTCTTTTAGTTATTATTATTGGACCTATAGAGATAACATTCCTCTTATATATGACAATTTGCCAAGATAGGTGGTATTCCTCGTAAGCCATGATGTGTGACCTTTCGATATGAGATATCTTATAGATGAATACATGTTTATTGATATTATGCCTCTTATATGCAAGATTCCTTCTATATGTGAGATGCCCCCTATGTGAGAGATGGTTATATGTTTATTGATATTACGCCTCCTGTGTGCGAGATGCCTTCTAGATATGAGATGCCTCATATGTGAGAGATGATTACATCATTATAGATATTAGGCCTCCTATATGTAAGATGGTCATATATGTGAGATGGTTAGAGATATGCTATGGCTTATAAATATTGTTATCGCTATGATTTACGAATATGTATATGTCTATAGGCTGAAGGCCATAATTATGGTGTTGTGATTATTCCGGGCATATTGTTGGGTGGAAGGTTGTGTTATGATATTTATTGGATAATCGACAAATGTTTATCATTATAAAGGATGTGATTATTGTTTATG